>CM068322.1:10060809-10163309 GCA_034766995.1 Acanthacorydalis orientalis
CAAATGGAGGTAACAATTTAAGTTTATCAAAAATTTATTTATTTTATTAATATATTTTTGTAAGTATTTTATGAATCTCATAGTTTATAAAATATAGTTGAATTCATTTAAAACATCTGAAGTTATACAAAATATAATTGTATAACTTTGTCACCTATATTTAAGTATCTATAATTAAAAATTGGTCCTGTGCTGTCACTTTTATTCATGTTTTGATTGGCTGATGAGATTGTGCCATTTACTTTCTGATTGGTTCATCTTTGCTTCTTCATCGATCCCTTTGATTCTGTGATGATGTCTGATTTATCATCTTTGCTGATCGCTTTATTAAATATCAGTTCTTTGATAATGTATACTTTACGTTATATGCCTTTACTGGTCTTTGCTGATGTAAATAGCATATATCTTAAGTATATAATCATATACAAAAGGACTTATGTATTTAAGATGAAAAGTATGTAACGATGCATATAAGAAAATTATGTATGTACAGTAGATCATGTCATCAATTCTGATTTGTGTTTTCCTAATAGCTATAAATTAAAATATTCCTTAATTGAAGGTAGTTCTTATTTCAATAATCTCTGTATAATTAAAAAATAAATTGAAGAAAATTAACTATTGAAGTATTTATTGTGATTATTGTACATTGTTAGCACTTAGCAATTAACACATTTAGAGATTAAGAAGTTATAAGTAATACATTTAGCACCATTAAACTTTGTGAAGGAAAAAATGCTCAACTCTTTATTGGTTTACATTTCTAGCGGGGAGCGGGGGGTCTTCCCCCCACGAGGTCGGCGAGCGAAGCAAGTCCCCCTGGTTATATAAAATCTGAATACACACATAAATAATTCATTCCCTTGTACTTTGAATACTCTATTAAATAGTTAATTAATTGCAATAAATATTTTATTTACACATTTTTTAAATTTATTTATTGTGAATTATTTTAAAACACATTTTTCAAATTTATTTATTGTGAATTGTTTTAAAATAAATTTTTCGATTAAAATTGTCAATTAAAGGTTAAGTAATAAATAATACCCAAGGAGGCTATAAGAAGGAAACCGAACTCCAGTGTTTGTGGGCAGTAAAAAATGGTTGGTAGAGTTTCAAGTGGTGACTTCTGCGTAGAATATACTGTGCGTAGAAAAACATGGTACTGAGATTGTAATAGTATGATTGTATAGTACCGAGACACTTACACGACACACATCAACACACGATGACATTGTGCGCATTGCTCTTCGCGCAGAAGTCCCTTCTACTACTTAGTCCCTTCTACTTCTACTACAGTAGGCAATCGAGTGAGTTCAGTCTCCTTGATAATACTCAACAAAATCTACTTGTGTTTAGGTTGAGAGACAACGACAGAAGAAAAGTCCAATTACAGAAATTGTTCGAACAAGCCTTGAAAAAGTTGGAATTCAATTTCCTGAAGAACGTAGACGAGTGTCAAGACAAATACTCACTGAAATGAACGTTGCACAGTTACAAGTCATTGTTAATGATTTACATACACAAATTGAAACCTTAAATGAAAATCTTGTAAGATTTCTTATGGACAGAGATGATTTACACATGGAGCAGGACTCCATGCTGGTAGATATTGAAGATTTAACAAGATATCTGTAAGTATATTATATTAAGTTTCTTAGTAAAATGTAATTTTATTGACATTAATATAAATGTTTCAAATATTTACATAATTATTTTTGTAAAAAAATTTCCCTATATTTTATACATTATTTTAATAGATCCATGATAATAATTTGCAAATTTCATTATTTTGAATGTTTAATTAAAAATATATTAAGTCTAAAACTATTACCAGTACATTTTTAACTTATGTATGATTTTTATTTATTTTTATTACAAAGCTTGTAAATAAATTAAAATGCTTAATTTTGTTTATATATATATATATAAACACACACAATGTATATGTAACTTAAACATATGTATCTTATACATATGTATCTTATACATATGTATCTTATACATATGTATCTTATACATATGTATCTTATACATATGTATCTTATATAAATATTTCATGTAAAACAACAAAATATAGTTCATATTTATATTGTTTGTGTTAATTATCTCATTTGAATTTTTAGTGGGGCCAAAGAGCAAAACTTCAAAGAACAAAAGTTAAAGACACCACAGACCAACAACATTCCATCTCCATTACCTACTTCATTGATGGCTCTCAGCAGTAGTGTAAAGCCACGACTGAATAGAATAGCAAGTCTCGTCAAAAAATAAAGGTATTTGAAAATGTACAATGTTTTACTTCATGTACATATTAAAAAAAAAATGTCCTAGTCTTAGAAATTTTCACTGAAACTACAGTTATGTAACCATTTAAATTTGTGTGGTAGATGGCATTCACTTCCACTAATTATTCAAGGCAAACATTTCTTGTTAGAAAAGTTTAGAACAATTGTTAAACTTATTACATAAACTGTCATTGTTGCTTCTCGTTAAATTAATGTAATTTTTTAAGTATAATGTACATTTGTTTTCTATTCATATTATTGGCATAAGCTTTTGATAATTTAATTTTTAAAAAATAAATTTAAATAAATAGTTACATGCATTGATAAAAAGATACAATATGAATATCTATTTATTTCTTTTTTTTAAATTGTATAACCATTTATTTTTCATTATCATAAATATATTAGTTGAAATAAAATTTGTACGATAAAAGTAATTAATTCATTAATCAATATATTATTCCTGTTATGTTCAAAGAATGTTTATATCTATATTAAAATACATGAAAAAATATAGAATATCGTAAACAGATACCAAAAAATATCCAAAAAACACTAAAAGTAAAAATAGACTTTTTAAACTTATTTTGCATACCATCAAGTAATTAAAGTGTGTATGTATTATATTTTTTCATCAGCTGGAAGTAGCAATGGCAAATACCAAACATATATACTTCACATTTTCACTGTATGTTATACTATATTGTAAAACTATAATTAGATTACTAGATATTTTGTATAAATTATTCATGGAAAAATGTGTGTACATTCATATTTAAAATATACAAAAGAATGTCTCTATTAAACAATCTAAACCAAAGCATACACAAAATTAATAATTTAATCAATATACTTGAGACTTTTAAAACCCCCACTTATCTTAAACGATACATATCGTGTATAGATTTGCAACATTAGATAGTCAAGGGAGTGAAATTATTTGTAATGAAATGCCATATCAATTAGGATCTGATTAGGATCAAATCTAGGGCGTTTCTTTATATATAAATGCTTAAAAATGTTGGTTGTGTCTTTTTTGTCCATTTGTGTACAATGTTTCGTAATTGAGAGGAAGTATTTTTTGTTTTACTGAAATTAATTTCAAGAATGTATTTCTCTACTGATTTATTTAAAAATGTAAAAGATTTTGAATGTTTAAAAGCATATACATATTTATTAGTATTAAAAAACAACCTGCATTTACTTATCTATCTGTATCAAACTTTTTTTCTTGATGTATAATCATTATTTGTTACATCACATTCAATAACTTACAAGATTTTTAATATGTAAATTGAGAGGATTTAAATTTTTTTTATTTTCTTTTCATGTATAATGGCTTCATTACAGTTTATGTTAAAAAAATTCAAATTGGTTAATATTTTTTTATTGTTATAATGGTGTCATTAGGAATTTAAAAGTATATTTAGTGATATTTCCATACTGTGAGTGATTATAGTAAATAATGTTTATCAAATTCGGATAATGTTAACACCACTAATATCAAAATATGTATTATTATTTTTTGTATTTAGTAAATCATTATTTCAGATTAAAAAAGGATGAATACAATTATTTTAATTAATACTCTATATGCAAACTCTTTATCTATATCTGTCATGTGACATAATTCAAACCTTAACACAGATTTTAACAACTTTTTCATTACTGTATTTGTACATTTTTTACTCTAGTAGAAATAACATTCACTTTTTTTAAAAAAAAACATGTATCTATCTAAAACTGCTCATTTGTGGCCTGCAAAACATAAATTTGGTAATCTGCCTTATATTGCATATACCACTAAGTTAACAATAAAATATGATAATATATTTAACAAGTATGTAATCAATTACTTAAATTTAGAAAAAAAGGAAATAATTAAGTATATTAATTCATTTCACATCATGCATATGTTTATTCTGCTTTGTTGTCAACAAAATTATAAAAAAAAATCCAATATCTTTTTTTATATATTTTGTAATTATAAACAAAACCAAATATTTTGTATATTACAGACATACTTTTAAAATATTCTTCATTAATAATTAATAACAAAAAGTTTATTTATTAAATATAATTAATGGCTTGAAATTTGTTAACAGAACATATATGGTAATTGAAGTTTTTGTATTTATATTTTTTTTTCACTTCACAATACATTTAAAGTATACAAATTGGTAATATCATTATTTAATAACAATATATTTACTAATATATTTTATAACCTATGTAAAAAGATAGATGTTATTTCTCATACTGATATTACCATTAACATTTATAATGTTCATAATTATATCTAATTTTGCTATTTGAAAATGTACTAATAAATGTCACTATACTGATATAAAATGCTTAACAAAAATAAGTATATTTAGTTCTTCCATCATTTTCCTGCATTAATGTAAACCAAATTAACATGTAAAATATTAATTATAAAATGTCAAAATATTTTTTAAAACATACTTTAGTAACATTTAGCATATGAACTATTAAATTATTTTATATTTAGTTATATTTAAACATATTTCAGATATTGTGAATGTATGTGTATTGGATCTACCCATTTTTTATGTGCAGATGTGTTTACATATAGATATATTTGTATATTAATAATTATTTTATAAATGTGTATACGTGTATGTATGTGTATGTTACACACATGTGCTTTTATGTATATATATATATATATATATATATATATATATATATATATATATATATATATATATATATATATATGTATATATAATCTCTTATTTCTTATTTATATAACTAGAAATTAAAATCATTAAAAAGTTCATATGTTGTAAAAATGTATTCATAAATTGAAACATATAATTTCCAATACTTTAGAACTGTTTACAAAATAACAATAAATATATGTCATATTGAAGTGAATATTAATTTTATATTTGTTTTATGCCTGTCATTTTTAATAAATGTGTTTGTTGAAAAGTTACTGACAAACTGTAATCATTAAATGTAGGTATGTCCTACTATAGACACCTTGAAAATTTTAAATAATTCTCAAATTTACTTCTTTTATTTTTACATGTACTTTGAAGGAATCAGGGTTTAATTGTTAATTATTAAATTATTATACAACATATTATACAAATTTCACATAATGCATTATAATTAATGATAAAACCTTCATGAAAATATTGTTCAGTTATAACTTAATTAGATACCCATGTCAGTATATACCTACATACATACACACACATATGTACATGTGAATGTAAAAAATAAGTGTGAACAAAGCACACACAAAATTAAATGTTGAAAACGTAATTTTAGTAACATTATTTTGTTGTAAATATATATTAAATATTTATTAGAATTTGAAACGGGTATGTTCATCACAAAAAGGAGACATTACAATATTATTATGAAAAATGTGTAGTGAAACATTTTTAATCGTGTAATTTGCACTTATTTTTTTATACATAGCTGTACATATGTAGGAATGAACCCATGTATAAGTTTATACATACATGAATGAATGGTTTTTCTATATGTGTTATTTGTATGGAACATTTTATTTATAGTTAAATGTTTCAGAATGTTCAGTAATGAAAACGTAAATGATATTGACTGTATTCTTGATATTGGTATAAAAAGTTGTAGATAGAAAAAAAAATGAGTTTAACTAATCAGTATAGCCTCATTTCATTGTATAATTCATCAATTATATCTGCTCATTTATTTTTTAAATAAATCATATTTTTACTCATTTACATTTAAATAGATTTAAAGAACATCTTTCACTTATTTTACAAGTATAGCTTAAAAGTCAAACTAGTATGAAATTTCAAAATACAAAAGATTGAAAGTTGTATCGAAGATAATATTATATATATATATATATATATATATATATATATATATATATATAATGTATTTACAAATATCAAATATATAATGAGGATATATATGTTTGTACCAAAGATACTAATGGTTTATTATTTATTATATTCATTTAAAATTTATGTTAAGAACCATGTATCCATTATCATAACAGAAAAAGTGACCCATTTTCAAAAATATAATTTTACTTTCATGAATAACTACTTTTAAAATATTTTTTTAATTTTGATTCATATTTTATTTACTTTATTCTAATTTAGTAATTGTATTTAAAGCACAATTTAATGTATTTATGTATATGTTTATAAAACAAAAACTTTTTTACATTTTATCAGTCAAAATTAACTTTTCAATTATAGTATGATAAAACTCAGAGTATAATTCACAAAAAAAGTGATTATTAAGTCTGTTTTGAATCAAATGTTTACTAAAATATAGTACTTTTATTAACCACTGATAATACTTATCACTGACCAAAAAATATAAAACATGTTATACATAACTGGTAATAAAAGTATTAGATTTCTCTATATTTTTAAGTAAGTCATAATGTTAAGTAATCGTTATCATGTTGTCCATGCAATTAATTCATTTGAAAAGTCAAAGACAATATTTATTGCTGAAATCATTAGACAAGTTTACTTCTGCAAAATTTCTTAAATTGAAAACAAATACATATACATTCATGTGCATTGAATGAGGTTCCAATGAAAGTGAAGATAATTGTGGTTTGTATAGCAAGATGTTTACGAATGTACTTGTAGTACAAAACGTAAACAAATGACTGATAGCTTTTAGTGTACAAAAATAAACTAATATTAATAAATGTGTAATAACTGACTCATTCTACCCTTGAATCTAAAAATGATAGTTCTGTATTGTAGACTTTAAAATTAATTGGTATCCTTAATCAATCCCTATAATATACTGTTATAAAACCGTTTATTGAAACAATCAAACAATAATACTTTCAATATAATATTTGGGTTTACATAATTAGTTTATAAACACCATATACAATGTATTCTAAATGATACAAAGTTAGAGATTCTCATTAAGAAAACACAAATATGAAAATCACTAAATTTTATAGAAAAAAAGACAAATAGTTTAAAACAAGTTTGTCAAATGCTTTATATTATAATGAAATTAATTATGTTATTAGCATAACAAATTGTAGATTTTTTTATATTAAAGTATTGTAAATTAGATTTTTGTATTATATTATAGTTGACATGGATATTTCAGAGCAGTCTTTTTTGCAAAAAAATGAAAAATCTGAATTCAAAGTAGTTAAAACATATATGTTACATATAATTATATAGAACATTGTTGTGTGTTTTATTTAGAAAATATATAGAATTTAACATAATATATTATCACTCACAAACACATACATATAGAACTTGAAATTCATATAAATAGTTTTAGTGTACACCACTTAAATATATTTTCTTACAATATGTGTTCTAACACTGAAAAAAAGAAAAGTAGAATACAGATATCGTGTTAAATGCTTTTTTTTAAAAAAAATGACTGTACTGAATCTCATTGTAAATATAATCACAATTATTACACAAATTAATATTTTGTTCCAAAATTAAATATCTCTTATTAATATTAATAAATTACATGGAGAGAAATTGTATTGATTGTTTCAATAAATAATTCTTAGTTAAAAGATGTTAACGATCACATATTAGTAGTCTTAATGAATACTAATATTTTAATATTTGTGCCATATATAATAAATCTTAACAGTGTTTATTTTTACTCTGTTGGTGATAATGAAAAAAAATACTGAACAGAATTGTATAAATGAATTCAATGAGAACGTGTGAGATGTTTGCTCACTTCTAAAGTAAGTTGTAACTAATTAAAATGTAATGAGGTTTTGTCAAAAGATTAGTGCTTGTTACTTTCAAATAAAGTACATAAATTATTTGTTTTGATTCTATGTGCATTTTATTGGTTATTCCTCTTTAAATCTTCAGATTTATGATAAAATTTACAAGATGGATAATAAAATGTCTGTTTAGATCAAATAATCGGATTTGAAGTTATTTGAGAAATAATCATTTAGAAGATGAGGAAATATTGATTTTTTTTGAGACGTGGCATGCTATTAAATACCTCTCGGATATTTAAATAGATGTGGGTTTATTGCTCACGTGCGTAAAATATGACCAGTGTGAGTTGCCAATATAAAAATTTCAAACCTTATTTGCACACTGCTAGGCACCAAAATGAACCATTGGAATATAGCCTATAGACCATTATGGACCAATTTATATTTTCAAATTATGTATTATTGACATGAGGAAGTTTCAGAATAGCTCAATATTGAGCTCAAGCTGGACTCAAGAATACTATATTTCTGGTTCAACAGATTTTTTTAATACTTCGATATAAACAACATGGAAAAATATTAGTAGAGAGAGAGCATTTGTATTTTAAAACTCAGACATGTGATGAAAGTAGTCTCAGGCCTTTATACCTTCTAAAATATCAAAGGCTACGTTCATTACATACTTTAAAACTGTTCGACATCTACTTGTGGTGGTACAGGGACTTAATCCTTCATCGAATTTACTAACACTTCTACTTTCTCTAACGACTGATTGATCGAAACACCGTCGTAATGAGACAACGGGTGCTCTTCTACAAATCTGATCAAGAGGCATCTTGTATCATTATAACAGTCACATTGCACCAGAGATGATCCTGATGCTTCACTATCTCTTCTTTAACCATATGGCCAAGATAACTGTATACTATGCAATCCTTTGGTCATAGTATATTTGCCAATTCTTTTGTATGTTATTCGTTCACTAAATAAGATCTGGTAATCTTCACAGGGAGCTAAATATACAGATGCCCCAATTTAAGACGTTTCATTTAAAGTCGTTTCAGACTTAATTGTAAATTATAAAAATATTCCCACCTCGCTCGATATTATTTCGTCTCGATATTTATTATTGTCTACCATCAAATGAAATCATGGATTAATTAAGAACTCAAATAAACATATACATATGTATAGCATTCTTGTGAACTATATATATATATATATATATATATATATATATATATATATATATATATATATATATATATATATATATATATATATATATATATATATATATATATATATATATATATATATATGTACATACAAAAGTCTCTATTAATTTGTAAATAAATTTCCGTTATATAGACATATCCGTAAGTACATACATTATTCCAAATTATGCGACTTAAATTTTGCTTGGTATACTTGTATTTACAATTTAGTCCGATTTAAGTCGTTTCAAATTGAATCGTAATTTATGGAACGTAACCCTATCGTAAATTGTTGGTGTAAAATACACCGCAAACAAGGAACTCATCTTATCTCTGTACACCAGAGCACCTGTACATCAGAGGATGTACCGGTGCTTATTCAAGCTTTTTAGATAATATCTTAAAATCACTCAAGGTAAATGACGATTACTAGACAATAACGAAAAATCTTTGCTTGGACGATTTTTAAACTGTGCCTAAAATCAGTCGAGCTGGACGATTTCTAAAATATGTCTAGAAATCCCTCGAAATGAACGACGATTATTAAACAATTTTAAAAGATCATTCGATCTGGACGAGTGTTAGAAAATATCCAAACTTCATTCAAATTGAATAAGGATAAATAGGAAATAACGAAAAATCATTGAGATGGGCAAATACTTTTACATAATACTTTCAACAACAATTATTAGACAATGCTAAAAATCAATTCGATTTTTTGACGTTATCTAAAAAACACTTGGTGGTGGACCATTTTTAAACAATAACTAAAAATCTCTAGTTTAATGACGATTATCAGAACGCGCCGAAGTCACGCGAACTGAACTACGGTATATAGACAATGTTTAAAAATTACTGTAAATGATTGACGATTACAATACAATGTGAATAAGTTACTTGAGATAAACAATTATTTTTAGATAATGTTCTAAAATCACATAAGCTAAATAACGATTTCTGGATGACGCCGAAAAACCTCTTATACCGAACGGCGAGTTTCGACAATGTTTGTAAATCACTCGAGCTGAAAGACAATTTTTAGACTATGTTTAAAAAACCCTCGATATGAATGACGATTATTAGACAAAGCCGAGAATCTGCTCAGACTGGACTATGATTTTTTGACAATGTCTAAAAATCACACGACGATACTGATTTTTTTAAAATGACTACAATAAATAAACGATTATATTAAAAAGTCCCGAAAAACACTCTAGTTAATTGATGATTATTAAACAATGCCGAAATATTACTCGGATGGACGAATTTTCGACAATGTGTAAAAGTACTTAACTATGATGATTTATAGAAAATGTCTACAACTCATTCTTTTGAAACGACAATTTTTACACAATGTCTACAAATTGCTTGAGTTTAATATCGATTATAAATAATATCGAAAAATGACTCGGGCAGGAAAAATGCGATTAGACAATGTTAAATTTCAATCGATCTGAATGAAGACTATTTAAATAGTACCGAAAAATCGTTGGAGCTGGAGGATGCTTTTTATTTTCGATTATTTTCGGAAAAAAAATAGTTTCGCTCAAAAACCACTTTCAACCGGTTTTTCGGTTATAAGTAGTCGAAATTAAGTGTGGAACGACTAATATCATACACCGTTAGATGCGTCTTAAAATTATCTATAACATAGTGTGCAATTCGATTCGATTATTTCCCAAAAAAACAGTTTTTTTAACCAGTTTTTCGGCTCTAAGTAGTCAAAATTAACTGCGAAGAGGCATATATCGCACATCGTTAGATGCGTCTTAAAATTATCTATCACGTGGTGTGCAATTGGATTCGATATTTTTCCAATAAGACTTAACTTTGCTCAAAAAACCTATTTTTCAACCAGTTTTCCGGCCATAAGTATTCGAAATTAAGTGCGAAATTGCTCATATCGCACATCGTTAGATGCGTCTCAAAATTATCTATCGCGAGATGTGCAATTCTATTCGATTGATTTCAAAGACGACCTAACTTTGCTCACAAAACCTATTTTTCAAACAGTTTTTCGGCCATAAGTATTCGAAATTAAGTGCGAAACGGCTCATGTCGCACATCGTTAGATGCGTCTTGAAATTATGTATAACGTGGTGTGCAATTCTATTCGATTGATTTCCAAAACGAACTAACTTTGTTCAAAAAAACTATTTTTCAACCAGTTTTTCGGCCATAAGTAGTCGAAATTAAGTGCGAAACGGATCATATTGCACATAGTTAGATGCGTCTTAAAATTACCTATCGCGTGGTGTACAATTCGATTCGATTATGTTCAGAAAAGACCTAATTTGGCCCGAAAAACCCATTTTTCAACCAGTTTTTCGGCCATAAGTAGTCGAAATTAAGTGCGAAACGGCTAATGTCGCACATCATTAGATGCGTCTTAAAATTATCTATCGTGTGGTGTGCAATTCGATTCGATTATCTTCCAAAAAAGCCTAATTTGGCCCGAAAAACCCATTTTTTAACCAGTTTTTCGGCCATAAGTAGTCGAAATTAAGTGCGAAATGGCTCATATCGCACATCGTTAGATGCGTCTCAAAATTATCTATCGCGAGATGTGCAATTCTATTCGATTGATTTCAAAGACGACCTAACTTTGCTCACAAAACCTATTTTTCAAACAGTTTTTCGGCCATAAGTATTCGAAATTAAGTGCGAAACGGCTCATGTCGCACATCGTTAGATGCGTCTTGAAATTATGTATAACGTGGTGTGCAATTCTATTCGATTGATTTCCAAAACGAACTAACTTTGTTCAAAAAACCTATTTTTCAACCAGTTTTTCGGCCATAAGTAGTCGAAATTAAGTGCGAAATGGCTCATATCGCACATCGTTAGTTGCGTCTTAAAATTACCTATCGCGTGGTGTGCAATTCGATTCGATTATGTTCAGAAAAGACCTAATTTGGCCCGAAAAACCCATTTTTCAACCAGTTTTTCGGCCATTAGTAATTGACATTAAGTGCGAAACGGGTCATATCGCACATCATTAGATGCGTCTTAAAATTATCTATCGTGTGGTGTACAATTCGATTCGATTATCTTCCAAAAAAGCCTAATTTGGCCCGAAAAACCCATTTTTTAACCAGTTTTTCGGCCATAAGTAGTCGAAATTAAGTGCGAAATGGCTCATATCGCACATCGTTAGTTGCGTCTTAAAATTATCTATCCCGTGGTGTGCAATGCGATTCGATTATCTTCCAAAAAAGCCTAATTTGGCCCGAAAAACCCATTTTTCAACCAGTTTTTCGGTCATTAGTAATTGACATTAAGTGCGAAACGGGTCATATCGCACATCGTTAGATGCGTCTTAAAATTATCTATCGCGTGATGTGCAATTCGATTCAATTATGTTCAAAAAAGACGTTTTTTTGCCCGAAAAACCCATTTTTCAACCAGTTTTTCGGCCATAAGTAGTCGAAATTAAGTGCGAAATGGCTCATATCGCACATCGTTAGTTGCGTCTTAAAATTACCTATCGCGTGGTGTGCAATTCGATTCGATTATCTTCCAAAAAAGCCTAATTTGGCCCGAAAAACCCATTTTTCAACCAGTTTTTCGGCCATAAGTAGTCGAAATTAAGTGCGAAACGGATCATATTGCACATCGTTAGATGCGTCTTAAAATTACCTATCGCGTTGTGTGCAATTCGATTCGATTATCTTCCAAAAAAGCCTAATTTTCCCCGAAAAACCCATTTTTCAACCAGTTTTTCGGCCATAAGTAGTCGAAATTAAGTGCGAAACGGATCATATTGCACATCGTTAGATGCGTCTTAAAATTACCTATCGCGTGGTGTGCCATTCGATTCAATTATCTTCCAAAAAAGCATTATTTGCCCGAAAAACCCACTTTTCAACCAGTTTTTCGGTGATTAGTAGTCGAAATTAAGTGCGAAACGGGTCATCGCACATCGTTAGATGCGTCTTAAAATTATCTAACGCGCTATATGCAATTCGATTCGATTATCTTCCAAAAAAGCCTAATTTACCCGAAAAACCCATTTTTCAAACAGTTTTTCGGCCATAAGTAGTCGAAATTAAGTGCGAAACGGGTCATCGCACATCGTTAGATGCGTCTTAAAATTATCTAACGCGTTATATGCAATTCGATTCGATTATCTTCCAAAAAAGCCTAATTTACCCGAAAAACCCATTTTTTAACCAGTTTTTCGGCCATAACTAGTCGAAATAACGTGCGAAACGGCTCATACCGCACATCGTTAGATGCGTCTTAAAATTATCTATCGCGTGGTGTGCAATTCGATTCGATTATTTTCCAAAAAGACCTAACTTTGGTCAAAAAACGTATTTTTCAACCAGTTTTTCGGCCATAAGTATTCGAACGTAAGTGCGAAACGGCTCATATTGGTCATACGGCATCATTAACTTATTATAATAACTAAATTTTTTTTATCATTTGAAAGCACGTATATATATATATATATATATATATATATATATATATATATATATATATATGTGTGTGTGTGTGTGTGTGTGTGTGTATATATACAAATTAATTTGTTTATATTCATACATTTATACGGTAACTTTCAAATAAAGAGAGCGTAGCTAAGGTGCAACATAGCAAGTCTCTTTGACAAGTTAAGCAGGAAGAGTGGCGTACCACGAAAGGAGTGGTGGCCGGTGGTTCGATCTGCGAAGCGTGTGTGTGTGGCCGTGTCGCCGGAGTGAATTTTAGACAACGTCCAAAAATCATCGGTTACTCGAGTGATTTTTAGACTATGTCCGTGATTGCGTGTGTGTGTGTGATTTTTGGACAATGTCATAAATTGACTCGGAACTGTCGACGATATTTCGACGTCAATTTTAGACATTGTCCAAAAATCGTCGTCAGATCCGAGTCAATTTTAGACATTGTCCAAAAATCGTCGACACATCCGAGTCATTTTTAGACATTGTCCAATAATCGTCGACATATCCGAGTCAATTTTAGACATTGTCCAAAAATCGCCGTCAGTTCCGAGTCAATTTTAGACATTGTCTAAAATTCGTCGTCAGTTCCGAGTCAAATTTAGACATTGTCCAAAAATCATCGACACGTCCGAGTCAATTTTAGACATTGTCCAAAAATCGTCGTCATATCCGAGTCAATTTTAGACAATGTGCAAAAATCGTAGACATATCCGAGTCAATTTTAGACAATGTCTAAAAATCTTCGACACATCCGAGTCCATTTTAGACAATGTCCAAAAATCGTCGACACATCCGAGTCATTTTTAGACATTGTCCAAAAATCGTCGACAGATCCGAATCAATTTTAGACAAAGTCCAAAAATCGTCGATACATCCGAGTCAATAGTAGACAATGTCCAAAAATCGTCGAGACATCCGAGTCAATATTAGACAAAGTCCAAAAATCGTCGACACATCCGAGGCAATATTAGACAATGTCCAAAAATCGTCGACACATCCGGGTCAATATTAGACAATGTCCAAAAATCGTCAACACATCCAAATCAATTTTAGACATTGTCCAAAAATCGTCGAAAGATCCGAATCAATTTTAGACAATGTCCAAAAATCGTCGACACATCCGAGTCAAATTTCGACATTGTCCAAAAATCGTCAACACATCCGAGTCAATTTTAGACATTGTCCAAAAATCGTCGACAGATCCGAATCAACTTTAGACAATGTCCAAAAATCGTCGACACATCCGAATCAATTTTAGACAATGTCCAAAAATCGTCGACACTTCCGAGTCAATTTTAGACAATGTCCAAAAATCGTCGACACATCCGAGTCAAATTAGACAATGTCCAAAAATCGTCGACACATCCGAGTCAATATTAGACAAAGTCAAAAAATCGTCGACACATCCGAGTCAATGTCCAAAAATCGTCGACAGATCCGAGTCAACATTAGACAATGTCCAAAAATCGTCGACACTTCCGAGTCAATTTTAGACATTGTCCAAAAATCGTCGACAGATCCGAATCAACTTTAGACAATGTCCAAAAATCGTCGACACATCCGAGTCCATTTTAGACAAAGTCCAAAAATCGTCGACACATACGAGTCAATTTTAGACAATGTCCAAAAATCGTCGACACATCCGAGTCAATATTAGACAATGTCCAAAAATCGTCGACACATCCGAGTCAATTTTAGACAATGTCCAAAAATCGTCGACACATCCGAGTCAATTTTAGACAATGTCCAAAAATCGTCGACACTTCCGAGTCAATTTTAGACAATGTCCAAAAATCGTCGACACATCCGAGTCAAATTAGACAATGTCCAAAAATCGTCGACACATCCGAGTCAATATTAGATAATGTCCAAAAATCGTCGACACATCCGAGTCAATTTTAGACAATGTCCAAAAATCGTCGACACATCCGAGTCAATTTTAGACAATGTCCAAAAATCGTCGACACATCCTAGTCAATATAAGACAATGTCCAAAAATCGTCGACAGATCCGAGTCAACATTAGACAATGTCCAAAAATCGTCGACACATCCGAATCAATTTTAGACAATGTCCAAAAACGTCGACACTTCCGAGTCAATTTTAGACAATGTCCAAAAATCGTCGACACATCCGAGTCAAATTAGACAATGTCCAAAAATCGTCGACACATCCGAGTGAATATTAGACAATGTCCAAAAATCGTCGACACATCCGAGTCAATATTAGATAATGTCCAAAAATCGTCGACACATCCGAGTCAATATTAGACAATGTCCAAAAATCGTCGACAGATCCGAGTCAACATTAGACAATGTCCAAAAATCGTCGACACTTCCGAGTCAATTTTAGACATTGTCCAAAAATCGTCGACACATCCGAATCAATTTTAGACAATGTCCAAAAATCGTCGACACTTCCGAGTCAATTTTAGACAATGTCCAAAAATCGTCGACACATCCGAGTCAATATTAGACAATGTCCAATAATCGTCGACACATCCGAGTCAAATTTCGACATTGTCCAAAAATCGTCGACACATCCGAGTCAATTTTAGACATTGTCCAAAAATCGTCGACAGATCCGAATCAATTTTACAGTGTCCAAAAATCTTCGACACATCCGAGTCCATTTTAGACAAAGTCCAAAAATCGTCGACACATACGAGTCAATTTTAGACAATGTCCAAAAATCGTCGACACATCCGAGTCAATATTAGACAATGTCCAAAAATCGTCGACACATCCGAGTCAATTTTAGACAATGTCCAAAAATCGTCGACACATCCGAGTCAATATTAGACAATGTCCAAAAATCGTCAACACATCCGAGTCATTATTAGACAATGTCCAAAAATCGTCGACACATCCGAGTCAATTTTTGACAATGTCCAAAAATCGTCGACACATCCGAGTCAATTTTAGACAATGTCCAAAAATCGTCGACACATCCGAGTCAATTTTAGACAATGTCCAAAAATCGTCGACACATCCGAGTCAATTTTTGACAATGTCCAAAAATCGTCGACACATCCGAGTCAATTTTAGACAATGTCCAAAAATCGTCGACACATCCGAGTCAATTTTAGACAATGTCCAAAAATCGTCGACACATCCGAGTCAATTTTAGACAATGTCCAAAAATCGTCGACACATCCGAGTCAATTTTAGACAATGTCCAAAAATCGTCGACACATCCTAGTCAATATAAGACAATGTCAAAAAATCTTCGACACATCCGAGTCCATTTTAGACAATGTCCAAAAATCGTCGACACATCCGAGTCAATTTTTGACAATGTCCAAAAATCGTCGACACATCCTAGTCAATATTAGACAATGTCAAAAAATCGTCGACACATCCGAGTCAATTTTAGACAATGTCCAAAAATCGTCGACACATCCGAGTCAATATTAGACAATGTCAAAAAATCGTCGACACATCCGAGTCAATTTTAGACAATGTCCAAAAATCGTCGACACATCCGAGTCAATTTTAGACAATGTCTAAAAATCGTCGATACATCCGAGTCAATTTTAGACAATGTCCAAAAATCGTCGACACATCCGAGTCAATATTAGACAATGTCCAAAAATCGTCGACACATCCGAATCAATATTAGACAAAGTCCAAAAATCGTCGACACATCCGATTCAATATTAGACAATGTCCAAAAATCGTCGACAGATCCGAGTCAACATTAGACAATGTCAAAAAATCGTCGACACATCCGAGTCAATATTAGACAATGTCCAAAAATCGTCGACACATCCGAGTCAATATTAGACAATGTCCAAAAATCGTCGACACATCCGAGTCAATATTAGACAATGTCCAAAAATCGTCGACACATCCGAGTCAATATTTGACAATGTCCAAAATTCGTCGACACATCCGAGTCAAATTTCGACATTGTCCAAAAATCGTCGACACATCCGAGTCAATTTTAGACATTGTCCAAAAATCGTCGACAGATCCGAATCAATTTTAGACAAAGTCCACAAATCGTCGACACATCCGAGTCAATATTAGACAATGTCAAAAAATCGTCGACACATCCGAGTCAATTTTAGACATTGTCCAAAAATCGTCGACACATCCGAGTCAATTTTAGACAATGTCCAAAAATCGTCGATACATCCGAGTCAATAGTAGACAATGTCCAAAAATCGTCGAGACATCCGAGTCAATATTAGACAAAGTCCAAAAATCATCGACACATCCGAGTCAATATTAGACAATGTCCAAAAATCGTCGACACATCCGAATCAATTTTAGACAATGTCCAAAAATCGTCGACACTTCCGAGTCAATATTAGACAATGTCCAAAAATCGTCGACACATCCGAGTCAATATTAGACAATATCCAAAAATCGTCGACACATGCGAGTCAATATTAGACAATGTCCAAAAATCGTCGACACATCCGAGTCAAATTTCGACATTGTCCAAAAATCGTCAACACATCCGAGTCAATTTTAGACATTGTCCAAAAATCGTCGACAGATCCGAATCAAATTTAGACAATGTCCAAAAATCGTCGACACATCCGAATCAATTTTAGACAATGTCCAAAAATCGTCGACACTTCCGAGTCAATTTTAGACAATGTCCAAAAATCGTCGACACATCCGAGTCAAATTAGACAATGTCCAAAAATCCTCGACACATCCGAGTCAATATTAGACAATGTCCGAAAATCGTCGACACATCCGAGTCAATATTAGATAATGTCCAAAAATCGTCGACACATCCGAGTCAATTTTAGACAATGTCCCATAATCGTCGACACATCCGAGTCAATATTAGACAAAGTCAAAAAATCGTTGACACATCCGAGTCAATTTTAGACAATGTCCAAAAATCGTCGACACTTCCGAGTCAATTTTAGACATTGTCCAAAAATCGTCGACAGATCCGAATCAACTTTAGACAATGTCCAAAAATCGTCGACACATCCGAGTCCATTTTAGACAAAGTCCAAAAATCGTCGACACATACGAGTCAATTTTAGACAATGTCCAAAAATCGTCGACACATCCGAGTCAATATTAGACAATGTCCAAAAATCGTCGACACATCCGAGTCAATTTTAGACAATGTCCAAAAATCGTCGACACATCCGAGTCAATTTTAGACAATGTCCAAAAATCGTCGACACTTCCGAGTCAATTTTAGACAATGTCCAAAAATCGTCGACACATCCGAGTCAAATTAGACAATGTCCAAAAATCGTCGACACATCCGAGTCAATATTAGATAATGTCCAAAAATCGTCGACACATCCGAGTCAATTTTAGACAATGTCCAAAAATCGTCGACACATCCGAGTCAATTTTAGACAATGTCCAAAAATCGTCGACACATCCTAGTCAATATAAGACAATGTCCAAAAATCGTCGACAGATCCGAGTCAACATTAGACAATGTCCAAAAATCGTCGACACATCCGAATCAATTTTAGACAATGTCCAAAAACGTCGACACTTCCGAGTCAATTTTAGACAATGTCCAAAAATCGTCGACACATCCGAGTCAAATTAGACAATGTCCAAAAATCGTCGACACATCCGAGTGAATATTAGACAATGTCCAAAAATCGTCGACACATCCGAGTCAATATTAGATAATGTCCAAAAATCGTCGACACATCCGAGTCAATATTAGACAATGTCCAAAAATCGTCGACAGATCCGAGTCAACATTAGACAATGTCCAAAAATCGTCGACACTTCCGAGTCAATTTTAGACATTGTCCAAAAATCGTCGACACATCCGAATCAATTTTAGACAATGTCCAAAAATCGTCGACACTTCCGAGTCAATTTTAGACAATGTCCAAAAATCGTCGACACATCCGAGTCAATATTAGACAATGTCCAATAATCGTCGACACATCCGAGTCAAATTTCGACATTGTCCAAAAATCGTCGACACATCCGAGTCAATTTTAGACATTGTCCAAAAATCGTCGACAGATCCGAATCAATTTTACAGTGTCCAAAAATCTTCGACACATCCGAGTCCATTTTAGACAAAGTCCAAAAATCGTCGACACATACGAGTCAATTTTAGACAATGTCCAAAAATCGTCGACACATCCGAGTCAATATTAGACAATGTCCAAAAATCGTCGACACATCCGAGTCAATTTTAGACAATGTCCAAAAATCGTCGACACATCCGAGTCAATATTAGACAATGTCCAAAAATCGTTAACACATCCGAGTCATTATTAGACAATGTCCAAAAATCGTCGACACATCCGAGTCAATTTTTGACAATGTCCAAAAATCGTCGACACATCCGAGTCAATTTTAGACAATGTCCAAAAATCGTCGACACATCCGAGTCAATTTTAGACAATGTCCAAAAATCGTCGACACATCCGAGTCAATTTTTGACAATGTCCAAAAATCGTCGACACATCCGAGTCAATTTTAGACAATGTCCAAAAATCGTCGACACATCCGAGTCAATTTTAGACAATGTCCAAAAATCGTCGACACATCCGAGTCAATTTTAGACAATGTCCAAAAATCGTCGACACATCCGAGTCAATTTTAGACAATGTCCAAAAATCGTCGACACATCCTAGTCAATATAAGACAATGTCAAAAAATCTTCGACACATCCGAGTCCATTTTAGACAATGTCCAAAAATCGTCGACACATCCGAGTCAATTTTTGACAGTGTCCAAAAATCGTCGACACATCCTAGTCAATATTAGACAATGTCAAAAAATCGTCGACACATCCGAGTCAATTTTAGACAATGTCCAAAAATCGTCGACACATCCGAGTCAATATTAGACAATGTCAAAAAATCGTCGACACATCCGAGTCAATTTTAGACAATGTCCAAAAATCGTCGACACATCCGAGTCAATTTTAGACAATGTCTAAAAATCGTCGATACATCCGAGTCAATTTTAGACAATGTCCAAAAATCGTCGACACATCCGAGTCAATATTAGACAATGTCCAAAAATCGTCGACACATCCGAATCAATATTAGACAAAGTCCAAAAATCGTCGACACATCCGATTCAATATTAGACAATGTCCAAAAATCGTCGACAGATCCGAGTCAACATTAGACAATGTCAAAAAATCGTCGACACATCCGAGTCAATATTAGACAATGTCCAAAAATCGTCGACACATCCGAGTCAATATTAGACAATGTCCAAAAATCGTCGACACATCCGAGTCAATATTAGACAATGTCCAAAAATCGTCGACACATCCGAGTCAATATTTGACAATGTCCAAAATTCGTCGACACATCCGAGTCAAATTTCGACATTGTCCAAAAATCGTCGACACATCCGAGTCAATTTTAGACATTGTCCAAAAATCGTCGACAGATCCGAATCAATTTTAGACAAAGTCCACAAATCGTCGACACATCCGAGTCAATATTAGACAATGTCAAAAAATCGTCGACACATCCGAGTCAATTTTAGACATTGTCCAAAAATCGTCGACACATCCGAGTCAATTTTAGACAATGTCCAAAAATCGTCGATACATCCGAGTCAATAGTAGACAATGTCCAAAAATCGTCGAGACATCCGAGTCAATATTAGACAAAGTCCAAAAATCATCGACACATCCGAGTCAATATTAGACAATGTCCAAAAATCGTCGACACTTCCGAGTCAATATTAGACAATGTCCAAAAATCGTCGACACATCCGAGTCAATATTAGACAATATCCAAAAATCGTCGACACATGCGAGTCAATATTAGACAATGTCCAAAAATCGTCGACACATCCGAGTCAAATTTCGACATTGTCCAAAAATCGTCAACACATCCGAGTCAATTTTAGACATTGTCCAAAAATCGTCGACAGATCCGAATCAAATTTAGACAATGTCCAAAAATCGTCGACACATCCGAATCAATTTTAGACAATGTCCAAAAATCGTCGACACTTCCGAGTCAATTTTAGACAATGTCCAAAAATCCTCGACACATCCGAGTCAATATTAGACAATGTCCGAAAATCGTCGACACATCCGAGTCAATATTAGATAATGTCCAAAAATCGTCGACACATCCGAGTCAATTTTAGACAATGTCCCATAATCGTCGACACATCCGAGTCAATATTAGACAAAGTCAAAAAATCGTTGACACATCCGAGTCAATTTTAGACAATGTCCAAAAATCGTCGACAGATCCGAGTCAACATTAGACAATGTCCAAAAATCGTCGACACTTCCGAGTCAATTTTAGACATTGTCCAAAAATCGTCGACACATCCGAGTCAATATTAGACAATGTCCAAAAATCGTCGACACATCCGAGTCAAATTTCGACATTGTCCAAAAATCGTCGACACATCCGAGTCAATATTAGACAATGTCCAAAAATCGTCGACACATCCGAGTCAATTTTAGACAATGTCCAAAAATCGTCGACACATCCGAGTCAATATTAGACAATGTCAAAAAATCGTCAACACATCCGAGTCAATCTTAGACAATGTCCAAAAATCGTCGACACATCCGAGTCAATATTAGACAATGTCCAAATATCGTCTATACATCCGAGTCAATTTTAGACAATGTCCAAAAATCGTCGAACAATCGGAGGCAATATTAGACAATGTCAAAAAATCGTCGACACATCGGAATCAATTTTAGGCAATGTCCAAAAATCGACGACACATCCGAGTCAATTTTAGACAATGTCCAAAAATCGTCGACACATCCGAGTCCATTTTAGACAATGTCCAAAAATCGTCGACACATCCGAGTCAATTTTAGACAATGTCCAAAAATCGTCGACACATCCAAGTCAATTTTAGACATTGTCCAAAAATCGTCGACACATCTAAGTCAATTTTAGACATTGTCCAAAAATCATCGTCATATCCGAGTCAATATTAGACAATGTCCAAAAATCGTCGACACATCCGAGTAAAATTTAGACTATGTCCAAAAATCGTCGACACATCCGAGTCAAATTTCGACATTGTCCAAAAATCGTCGACACATCCGAGTCAATATTAGACATTGTCCAAAAATCGTCGACAGATCCGAATCAATTTTAGACAATGTCCAAAAATCGTCGACATTTCCGAGTCAATTTTAGACAATGTCAAAAAATCGTCGACACTTCCGAACCAATTTTTGGACAATGTCCAAAAATCGTCGACACATCCGAGTCCATTTTAGACAATGTCCAAAAATCGTCGACACATCTGAGTCAATTTTAGACATTGTCCAAAAATCGTCGACAGATCCGAATCAATTTTAGACAATGTCCAAAAATCGTCGACACATCCGAGTCCATTTTAGACAATGTCTAAATTTTACTCGGATGTGTCGACGATTTTTGGACATTGTCTAATATTGACTCGGATGTGTCGACGATTTTTGGACATTGTCTAAAATTGACTCGGATGGGTCGACGATTTTTAGGCAATGTCGAAATTTGACTCGGATGTGTCGACGATTTTTGGACATTGTCTTAAATTGACTCGGATGTGTCGACGATTTTTGAACAATGTCTAAAATTGACTCGGAAGTGTCGACGATTTTTGGACAATGTCTAAATCTGACTCGGATATGTTGACGATTTTTGGACATTGTCTAAAATTGACTCGGATGTGTCGACGATTTTTGGTCATTGTCTTAAATTGACTCGGATGTGTCGATGATTTTTAGACATTGTCTAAAATAGACTCGGATGTGTCGACGATTTTTGGACATTGTCTTAAATTGACTCGGATGTGTCGACGATTTTTGGACATTGTCTAATATTGACTCGGATGTGTCGACGATTTTGGACATTGTCTAATATTGACTCGGATGTGTCGACGATTTTTGGACATTGTCTAATATTGACTCGGATGTGTCGACGATTTTTGGACATTGTCTAATATTGACTCGGATGTGTCGACGATTTTTGGACATTGTCTAAAATTGATTCGGATCTGTCGACGATTTTTGGACATTGTCTAATATTGACTCGAATGTGTCGACGATTTTTGGACATTGTCTAAAATTGACTCGTATATGTCGACGATTTTTTGACATTGTCTTATATTGACTAGGATGTGTCGACGATTTTTGGACATTGTCTAAAATTGACTCGGATGTGTCGACGATTTTTGGACATTGTCTAAAATGGACTCGGATGTGTCGAAGATTTTTAGACTTTGTCTAAAATTGACTCGGATGTGTCGACGATTTTTGGACATTGTCTAAAATTGACTCGGATGTGTCGACGATTTTTGGACATTGTCTAATATTGACTCGGATGTGTCGACGATTTTTGGACATTGTCTAAAATTGACTCGTATGTGTCGACGATTTTTGGACTTTGTCTAAAATGGACTCGGATGTGTCGAAGATTTTTGGACATTGTGTAAAATTGATTCGGATCTGTCGACGATTTTTGGACAATGTCTAAAATTGACTCGGATGTGTCGACGATTTTTGGACATTGTCTAAAATTGACTCGGACGTGTCGACGATTTTTGGACAATGTCTAAATCTGACTCGGATATGTTGACGATTTTTGGACATTGTCTAAAATTGACTCGGATGTGTCGACGATTTTTGGACAATGTCTAAATCTGACTCGGATATGTTGACGATTTTTGGACATTGTCTTAAATTGATTCGGATCTGTCGACGATATTGGGACAATGTCTAAAATTGACTCGGATGTGTCGACGATTTTTGGACATTGTCTAAAATTGACTCGGAAGTGTCGACGATTTTTGGACATTGTCTAATGTTGACTCGGATCTGTCGACGATATTTGGACATTGTCTAAAATTGACTCGGATGTGTCGACGATTTTTGGACATTGTCTAATATTGACTCGGATGTGTCGACGATTTTTGGACATTGTCTAAAATTGACTCGGATGTGTCGACGATTTTTTGACATTGTCTAATATTGACTCGGATGTGTCGACGATTTTTGGACATTGTCTAAAATTGACTCGGATGTGTCGACGATTTTTGGACATTGTCTAATATTGACTGGGATGTGTCGACGATTTTTGGACATTGTCTAAAATTGACTCGGATGTGTCGACGATTTTTGGACATTGTCTAGTATTGACTCTGATGTGTCGACGATTTTTGGACATTGTCTAAAATTGACTTGGTTGTGTCGACGATTTTTGGACATTGTCTAGTATTGACTCTGATGTGTCGACGATTTTTGGACATTGTCTAAAATTGACTCGGAAGTGTCGACGATTTTTAGACATTGTCTAAAATTGATTCGGATGTGTCGACGATTTTTGGACAATGACTAAAATTGACTCGGATGTGTCGACGATTTTTGGACATTGTCTAAAATTGACTCGGATGTGTCGACGATTTCTGGACATTGTCTAAAATGGACTCGGATGTGTCGACGATTTTTAGACATTGTCTAAAATTGACTCGGATGTGTCGACGATTTTTGGACATTGCCTAAAATTGACTCGGACGTGTCGACGATTTTTTGACATTGTCTAATATTGACTCCGATTGTTCGACGATTTTTGGACATTCTCTAAAATTGACTTGGTTGTGTCGACGATTTTTGGACATTCTCTAATATTGACTCTGATGTGTCGACGATTTTTGGACATTGTCTAAAATTGACTCGGAAGTGTCGACGATTTTTGGACATTGTCTAAAATTGATTCGGATGTGTCGACGATTTATTGACATTGTCTAATA
This sequence comes from Acanthacorydalis orientalis, assembly GCA_034766995.1. Classification (NCBI taxonomy): domain Eukaryota; kingdom Metazoa; phylum Arthropoda; class Insecta; order Megaloptera; family Corydalidae; genus Acanthacorydalis; species Acanthacorydalis orientalis. Next base: position 10,086,189 of record CM068322.1, read on the forward strand.
TTGACTCCGATTGTTCGACGATTTTTGGACATTGTCTAAAATTGACTCGGATGTGTCGACGATTATTGGACCTTGTCTAAAATTTACTCGGATCTGTCGACGATTTATGGACATTGTCTAAAATTGACTCGGAAGTGTCGACGATTTTTAGACATTGTCTAAAAATGACTCGGATGTGTCGACGATTTTTGGACAATGTCTAAAATTGCCTCGGATATGTTGACGAATTATGGACAATGTCTACATTTGTCTCGGATGTGACGATGATATTTGGACAATGTCTAAAATTGACTCGGATGTGACGACGATTTTTGGACAATGTCTAAAATTAACTCGGATATGTAGACGATTTTTGGACAATGTCTAAAATTGACTCGGATGTGACGACGATTTTTGGACAATGTCTAAAATTGACTCGGATTTGTCGACGATTTTTGGACAATGTCTAAAATTGGACTCGGATGTGACGACGATTTTTGGACAATGTCTAAAATTGACTCGGAAGTGTCAACGATTTTTGGACATTCTCTAAAATTGACTCGGATGTGTCGACGATTTTTGGACAATGTCTAAAATTGACTCGGAAGTGTCAACGATTTTTGGACATTCTCTAAAATTGACTCGGATGTGTCGACGATTTTTGGACAATGTCTAAAATTGACTCGGATTTGTCGACGATTTTTGGACAATGTCTAAAATTGACTCGGATATGTCGACGATTTTTGGACAATGTCTAAAATTGACTCGGATGTGACGATGATTTTTGGACAATGTCTAAAATTGACTCGGATGTGTCGACGATTTTTGGAGAATGTCCAAAAATTGACTCGGAAGTGTCGACGATTTTTGGACATTGTCTAAAATTGACTCGGAAGTGTCGACGATTTTTGGACATTGTCTAATATTGACTCCGATTGTTCGACGATTTTTGGACATTGTCTAAAATTGACTCGGATGTGTCGACGATTCTTGGACAATGTCTAAAATTGACTCGGATGTGACGACGATTTTTGGACAGTGTCCAAAATTGACTCGGATTTGACGACGATTTTTGGACAATGTCTAAAATTGACTCGGATATGAAGACGATTATTGGACATTGTCTAAAATTGACTCGGAAGTGTCGACGATTTTTAGACATTGTCTAAAAATGACTCGGATGTGTCGACGATTTTTGGACAATGTCTAATATTGACTCGGATATGACGACGATTTTTGGACATTGTCTAAAATTGACTCGGAAGTGTCGACGATTTTTAGACATTGTCTAAAATTGATTCGGATGTGTCGACGATTTTTGGACAATGTCTAAAATTGACACTCGGATGTGTCGACGATTTTTGGACATTGTCTAAAATTGACTCAGATGTGTCGACGATTTCTGGACATTGTCTAAAATGGACTAGGATGTGTCGACGATTTTTAGACATTGTCTAAAATTGACTCGGATGTGTCGACGATTTTTGGACATTGCCTAAAATTGACTCGGACGTGTCGACGATTTTTTGACATTGTCTAATATTGACTCCGATTGTTCGACGATTTTTGGACATTGTCTAAAATTGACTCGGATGTATCGACGATTTTTGGACATTGTCTAATATTGACTCGGATGTGTCGACGAATTTTGGACATTGTCTAATATTGACTCGGATGTGTCGACGATTTTTGGACATTGTCTAAAATTGACTCGGATGTGTCGACGATTTTTGGACATTGTCTAAAATTGACTCGGAAGTGTCGACGATTTTTAGACATTGTCTAAAAATGACTCGGATGTGTCGACGATTTTTGGACAATGTCTAATATTGACTCGGATATGACGACGATTTTTGGACATTGTCTAAAATTGACTCGGAAGTGTCGACGATTTTTAGACATTGTCTAAAATTGATTCGGATGTGTCGACGATTTTTGGACAATGTCTAAAATTGACTCGGATGTGTCGACGATTTTTAGACATTGTCTAAAATTGACTCTGATGTGTCGACGATTTTTGGACATTGCCTAAAATTGACTCGGACGTGTCGACGATTTTTTGACATTGTCTAATATTGACTCCGATTGTTCGACGATTTTTGGACATTGTCTAAAATTGACTCGGATGTATCGACGATTTTTGGACATTGTCTAATATTGACTCGGATGTGTCGACGAATTTTGGACATTGTCTAATATTGACTCGGATGTGTTGACGATTTTTGGACATTGTCTAATATTGACTCGGATTTGTCGACGATTTTTGGACATTGTCTAATATTGACTCGGATGTGTCGACGAATTTTGGACATTGTCTAATATTGACTCGGATTTGTCGACGATTTTTGGACATTGTCTAAAATTGACTCGGATGTGTCGACGATTTTTGGACATTGTCTAAAATTGACTCGGTAGTGTCGACGATTTTTGGACATTGTCTAAAATTGATTCGGATGTGTCGACGATTTTTGGACATTGTCTAAAATTGACTCGGAAGTGTCGACGATTTTTGGACAATGTCTAAAATTGACTCGGATGTGTCGACGATTTTTGGACATTGTCTAAAATTGACTCGGATGTGTCGACGATTTTTGGACATTGTCTAAAATTGACTCGAATGTGTCGACGATTTTTGGACATTGTCTAAAATGGACTCGGATGTGTCGACGATTTTTGGACATTGTCTAAAATGGACTCGGATGTGTCGACGATTTTTGGACATTGTCTAAAATTGACTCGGAAGTGTCGACGATTTTTGGACATTGTCTAAAATTGACTCGAATGTGTCGACGATTTTTGGACATTGTCTAAAATTGACTCGAATGTGTCGACGATTTTTGGACATTGTCTAAAATGGACTCGGATGTGTTGACGATTTTTGGACATTGCCTAAAATTGACTCGGATGTGTCGACGATTTTTTGACATAGTCTAATATTGACTCCGATTGTTCGACGATTTTTGGACATTGTCTAAAATTGACTCGGATGTGTCGACGATTTTTGGACAATGTCTAAAGTTTACTCGGATGTGTCGACGATTTTTAGACTGTCTAAAATTGACTCGGATGTGTCGACGATTTTTGGACATTGTCTAAAATTGACTCGGATGTGTCGACGATTTTTGGATATTGTCTACTATTGACTCGGATGTGACGACGATTTTTGAACATTGTCTAATATTGACTCGGATGTGTCGACGATTTTTGGACATTGTCTAAAATGGACTCGGATGTGTCGACGATTTTTGGACATTGTCTAAAATTGATTCAGATGTGTCGACGATTTTTGGACAATGTCTAAAATTGACTCGGAAGTGTCGACGATTTTTGGACATTCTCTAAAATTGACTCGGATGTGTCGACGATTTTTGGACATTGTCTAAAATTGATTCGGATCTGTCGACGATTTTTGGACATTGTCTAAAATTGACTCGGATGTGTCGACGATTTTTGGAAATTGCCTAAAATTGACTCGGATGTGTCGACGATTTTTTGACATAGTCTAATATTGACTCCGATTGTTCGACGATTTTTGGACATTGTCTAAAATTGACTCGGATGTGTCGACGATTTTTGGACAATGTCTAAAGTTTACTCGGATGTGTCGACGATTTTTAGACATTGTCTAAAATTGACTCGGATGTGTCGACGATTTTTGGACATTGTCTAAAATTGACTCGGATGTGTCGACGATTTTTGGACATTGCCTAAAATTGACTCGGATGTGTCGACGATTTTTTGACATAGTCTAATATTGACTCCGATTGTTCGACGATTTTTGGACATTGTCTAAAATTGACTCGGATGTGTCGACGATTTTTGGACATTGTCTACTATTGACTCGGATGTGTCGACGATTTTTGAACATTGTCTAATATTGACTCGGATGTGTCGACGATTTTTGGACATTGTCTAAAATGGACTCGGATGTGTCGACGATTTTTGGACATTGTCTAAAATTGATTCAGATGTGTCGACGATTTTTGGACAATGTCTAAAATTGACTCGGAAGTGTCGACGATTTTTGGACATTCTCTAAAATTGACTCGGATGTGTCGACGATTTTTGGACATTGTCTAAAGTTTACTCGGATGTGTCGACGATTTTTGGACATTGTCTAAAATTGACTCGGATGTGTCGACGATTTTTGGACAATGTCTAAAGTTTACTCGGATGTGTCGACGATTTTTAGACATTGTCTAAAATTGATTCGGATCTGTCGACGATTTTTGGACATTGTCTAAAATTGACTCGGATGTGTCGACGATTTTTGGACATTGTCTAAAATTGACTCGGATGTGTCGACGATTTTTGGACATTGCCTAAAATTGACTCGGATGTGTCGACGATTTTTTGACATAGTCTAATATTGACTCCGATTGTTCGACGATTTTTGGACATTGTCTAAAATTGACTCGGATGTGTCGACGATTTTTGGACATTGTCTACTATTGACTCGGATGTGTCGACGATTTTTGAACATTGTCTAATATTGACTCGGATGTGTCGACGATTTTTGGACATTGTCTAAAATGGACTCGGATGTGTCGACGATTTTTGGACATTGTCTAAAATTGATTCAGATGTGTCGACGATTTTTGGACAATGTCTAAAATTGACTCGGAAGTGTCAACGATTTTTGGACATTCTCTAAAATTGACTCGGATGTGTCGACGATTTTTGGACAATGTCTAAAATTGACTCGGATTTGTCGACGATTTTTGGACAATGTCTAAAATTGGACTCGGATGTGACGACGATTTTTGGACAATGTCTAAAATTGACTCGGATATGTCGACGATTTTTGGACAATGTCTAAAATTGACTCGGATGTGACGATGATTTTTGGACAATGTCTAAAATTGACTCGGATGTGTCGACGATTTTTGGAGAATGTCCAAAAATTGACTCGGAAGTGTCGACGATTTTTGGACATTGTCTAAAATTGACTCGGATGTGTCGACGATTCTTGGACAATGTCTAAAATTGACTCGGATGTGACGACGATTTTTGGACAGTGTCCAAAATTGACTCGGATTTGACGACGATTTTTGGACAATGTCTAAAATTGACTCGGATATGTCGACGATTATTGGACATTGTCTAAAATTGACTCGGAAGTGTCGACGATTTTTAGACATTGTCTAAAAATGACTCGGATGTGTCGACGATTTTTGGACAATGTCTAATATTGACTCGGATATGACGACGATTTTTGGACATTGTCTAAAATTGACTCGGAAGTGTCGACGATTTTTAGACATTGTCTAAAATTGATTCGGATGTGTCGACGATTTTTGGACAATGTCTAAAATTGACTCGGATGTGTCGACGATTTTTGGACATTGTCTAAAATTGACTCGGATGTGTCGACGATTTCTGGACATTGTCTAAAATGGACTAGGATGTGTCGACGATTTTTAGACATTGTCTAAAATTGACTCGGATGTGTCGACGATTTTTGGACATTGCCTAAAATTGACTCGGACGTGTCGACGATTTTTTGACATTGTCTAATATTGACTCCGATTGTTCGACGATTTTTGGACATTGTCTAAAATTGACTCGGATGTGTCGACGATTTTTGGACATTGTCTAAAATTGACTCGGATGTGTCGACGATTTTTGGACATTGCCTAAAATTGACTCGGATGTGTCGACGATTTTTTGACATAGTCTAATATTGACTCCGATTGTTCGACGATTTTTGGACATTGTCTAAAATTGACTCGGATGTGTCGACGATTTTTGGACATTGTCTACTATTGACTCGGATGTGTCGACGATTTTTGAACATTGTCTAATATTGACTCGGATGTGTCGACGATTTTTGGACATTGTCTAAAATGGACTCGGATGTGTCGACGATTTTTGGACATTGTCTAAAATTGATTCAGATGTGTCGACGATTTTTGGACAATGTCTAAAATTGACTCGGAAGTGTCGACGATTTTTGGACATTCTCTAAAATTGACTCGGATGTGTCGACGATTTTTGGACATTGTCTAAAGTTTACTCGGATGTGTCGACGATTTTTGGACATTGTCTAAAATTGACTCGGATGTGTCGACGATTTTTGGACAATGTCTAAAGTTTACTCGGATGTGTCGACGATTTTTAGACATTGTCTAAAATTGATTCGGATCTGTCGACGATTTTTGGACATTGTCTCAAATTGACTCGGATGTGTCGACGATTTTTGGACATTGTCTAAAATTGACTCGGATGTGTCGACGATTTTTGGACATTGCCTAAAATTGACTCGGATGTGTCGACGATTTTTTGACATAGTCTAATATTGACTCCGATTGTTCGACGATTTTTGGACATTGTCTAAAATTGACTCGGATGTGTCGACGATTTTTGGACATTGTCTACTATTGACTCGGATGTGTCGACGATTTTTGAACATTGTCTAATATTGACTCGGATGTGTCGACGATTTTTGGACATTGTCTAAAATGGACTCGGATGTGTCGACGATTTTTGGACATTGTCTAAAATTGATTCAGATGTGTCGACGATTTTTGGACAATGTCTAAAATTGACTCGGAAGTGTCAACGATTTTTGGACATTCTCTAAAATTGACTCGGATGTGTCGACGATTTTTGGACAATGTCTAAAATTGACTCGGATTTGTCGACGATTTTTGGACAATGTCTAAAATTGGACTCGGATGTGACGACGATTTTTGGACAATGTCTAAAATTGACTCGGATATGTCGACGATTTTTGGACAATGTCTAAAATTGACTCGGATGTGACGATGATTTTTGGACAATGTCTAAAATTGACTCGGATGTGTCGACGATTTTTGGAGAATGTCCAAAAATTGACTCGGAAGTGTCGACGATTTTTGGACATTGTCTAAAATTGACTCGGATGTGTCGACGATTCTTGGACAATGTCTAAAATTGACTCGGATGTGACGACGATTTTTGGACAGTGTCCAAAATTGACTCGGATTTGACGACGATTTTTGGACAATGTCTAAAATTGACTCGGATATGTCGACGATTATTGGACATTGTCTAAAATTGACTCGGAAGTGGCGACGATTTTTAGACATTGTCTTAAAATGACTCGGATGTGTCGACGATTTTTGGACAATGTCTAATATTGACTCGGATATGACGACGATTTTTGGACATTGTCTAAAATTGACTCGGAAGTGTCGACGATTTTTAGACATTGTCTAAAATTGATTCGGATGTGTCGACGATTTTTGGACAATGTCTAAAATTGACTCGGATGTGTCGACGATTTTTGGACATTGTCTAAAATTGACTCGGATGTGTCGACGATTTCTGGACATTGTCTAAAATGGACTAGGATGTGTCGACGATTTTTAGACATTGTCTAAAATTGACTCGGATGTGTCGACGATTTTTGGACATTGCCTAAAATTGACTCGGACGTGTCGACGATTTTTTGACATTGTCTAATATTGACTCCGATTGTTCGACGATTTTTGGACATTGTCTAAAATTGACTCGGATGTATCGACGATTTTTGGACATTGTCTAAAATTGATTCGGATCTGTCGACGATTTTTGGACATTGTCTCAAATTGACTCGGATGTGTCGACGATTTTTGGACATTGTCTAAAATTGACTCGGATGTGTCGACGATTTTTGGACATTGCCTAAAATTGACTCGGATGTGTCGACGATTTTTTGACATAGTCTAATATTGACTCCGATTGTTCGACGATTTTTGGACATTGTCTAAAATTGACTCGGATGTGTCGACGATTTTTGGACATTGTCTACTATTGACTCGGATGTGTCGACGATTTTTGAACATTGTCTAATATTGACTCGGATGTGTCGACGATTTTTGGACATTGTCTAAAATGGACTCGGATGTGTCGACGATTTTTGGACATTGTCTAAAATTGATTCAGATGTGTCGACGATTTTTGGACAATGTCTAAAATTGACTCGGAAGTGTCAACGATTTTTGGACATTCTCTAAAATTGACTCGGATGTGTCGACGATTTTTGGACAATGTCTAAAATTGACTCGGATTTGTCGACGATTTTTGGACAATGTCTAAAATTGGACTCGGATGTGACGACGATTTTTGGACAATGTCTAAAATTGACTCGGATATGTCGACGATTTTTGGACAATGTCTAAAATTGACTCGGATGTGACGATGATTTTTGGACAATGTCTAAAATTGACTCGGATGTGTCGACGATTTTTGGAGAATGTCCAAAAATTGACTCGGAAGTGTCGACGATTTTTGGACATTGTCTAAAATTGACTCGGATGTGTCGACGATTCTTGGACAATGTCTAAAATTGACTCGGATGTGACGACGATTTTTGGACAGTGTCCAAAATTGACTCGGATTTGACGACGATTTTTGGACAATGTCTAAAATTGACTCGGATATGTCGACGATTATTGGACATTGTCTAAAATTGACTCGGAAGTGGCGACGATTTTTAGACATTGTCTTAAAATGACTCGGATGTGTCGACGATTTTTGGACAATGTCTAATATTGACTCGGATATGACGACGATTTTTGGACATTGTCTAAAATTGACTCGGAAGTGTCGACGATTTTTAGACATTGTCTAAAATTGATTCGGATGTGTCGACGATTTTTGGACAATGTCTAAAATTGACTCGGATGTGTCGACGATTTTTGGACATTGTCTAAAATTCACTCGGATGTGTCGACGATTTCTGGACATTGTCTAAAATGGACTCGGATGTGTGGACGATTTTTAGACATTGTCTAAAATTGACTCTGATGTGTCGACGATTTTTGGACATTGCCTAAAATTGACTCGGACGTGTCGACGATTTTTTGACATTGTCTAATATTGACTCCGATTGTTCGACGATTTTTGGACATTGTCTAAAATTGACTCGGATGTATCGACGATTTTTGGACATTGTCTAATATTGACTCGGATGTGTCGACGAATTTTGGACATTGTCTAATATTGACTCGGATTTGTCGACGATTTTTGGACATTGTCTAAAATTGACTCGGATGTATCGACGATTTTTGGACATTGTCTAAAATTGACTCGGATGTGTCGACGATTTTTGGACATTGTCTAAAATTGACTCGGATGTGTCGACAATTTTTGGACCTTGTCTAAAATTTACTCGGATGTGTCGACGATTTTTGGACATTGTCTAAAATTGACTCGGTAGTGTCGACGATTTTTGGACATTGTCTAAAATTGACTCGGAAGTGTCGACGATTTTTGGACAATGTCTAAAATTGACTCGGATGTGTCGACGATTTTTGGACATTGTCTAAAATTGACTCGGATGTGTCGACGATTTTTGGACATTGTCTAAAATTGACTCGAATGTGTCGACGATTTTTGGACATTGTCTAAATTTGACTCGAATGTGTCGACGATTTTTGGACATTGTCTAAAATGGACTCGGATGTGTTGACGATTTTTGGACATTGCCTAAAATTGACTCGGATGTGTCGACGATTTTTTGACATAGTCTAATATTGACTCCGATTGTTCGACGATTTTTGGACATTGTCTAAAATTGACTCGGATGTGTCGACGATTTTTGGACATTGTCTACTATTGACTCGGATGTGTCGACGATTTTTGAACATTGTCTAATATTGACTCGGATGTGTCGACGATTTTTGGACATTGTCTAAAATGGACTCGGATGTGTCGACGATTTTTGGACATTGTCTAAAATTGATTCAGATGTGTCGACGATTTTTGGACAATGTCTAAAATTGACTCGGAAGTGTCGACGATTTTTGGACATTCTCTAAAATTGACTCGGATGTGTCGACGATTTTTGGACAATGTCTAAAGTTTACTCGGATGTGTCGACGATTTTTAGACATAGTCTAATATTGACTCCGATTGTTCGACGATTTTTGGACATTGTCTAAAATTGACTCGGATGTGTCGACGATTTTTGGACATTGTCTACTATTAACTCGGATGTGTCGACGATTTTTGAACATTGTCTAATATTGACTCGGATGTGTCGACGATTTTTGGACATTGCCTAAAATTGACTCGGATGTGTCGACGATTTTTTGACATAGTCTAATATTGACTCCGATTGTTCGACGATTTTTGGACATTGTCTAAAATTGACTCGGATGTGTCGACGATTTTTGGACATTGTCTACTATTGACTCGGATGTGTCGACGATTTTTGAACATTGTCTAATATTGACTCGGATGTGTCGACGATTTTTGGACATTGTCTAAAATGGACTCGGATGTGTCGACGATTTTTGGACATTGTCTAAAATTGATTCAGATGTGTCGACGATTTTTGGACAATGTCTAAAATTGACTCGGAAGTGTCGACGATTTTTGGACATTCTCTAAAATTGACTCGGATGTGTCGACGATTTTTGGACAATGTCTAAAGTTTACTCGGATGTGTCGACGATTTTTAGACATTGTCTAAAATTGATTCGGATCTGTCGACGATTTTTGGACATTGTCTAAAATTGACTCGGATGTGTCGACGATTTTTGGACATTGTCTAAAATTGACTCGGATGTGTCGACGATTTTTGGACATTGCCTAAAATTGACTCGGATGTGTCGACGATTTTTTGACATAGTCTAATATTGACTCCGATTGTTCGACGATTTTTGGACATTGTCTAAAATTGACTCGGATGTGTCGACGATTTTTGGACATTGTCTACTATTGACTCGGATGTGTCGACGATTTTTGGACATTGTCTAAAATGGACTCGGATGTGTCGACGATTTTTGGACATTGTCTAAAATTGATTCAGATGTGTCGACGATTTTTGGACAATGTCTAAAATTGACTCGGAAGTGTCAACGATTTTTGGACATTCTCTAAAATTGACTCGGATGTGTCGACGATTTTTGGACATTGTCTAAAGTTTACTCGGATGTGTCGACGATTTTTAGACATTGTCTAAAATTGATTCGGATCTGTCGACGATTTTTGGACATTGTCTAAAATTGACTCGGATGTGTCGACGATTTTTGGACATTGTCTAAAATTGACTCGGATGTGTCGACGATTTTTGGACATTGTCTAAAATTGACTCGGATGAGTCGACGGTTTATTGACATTGTCTAAAATTGACTCGGATGTGTCGACGATTTTTGGACATTGTCTAAAATTGATTCGGATCTGTCGACGATTTTTGGACATTGTCTAAAATTGACTCGGATGTGTCGACGATTTTTGGACAATGTCTAAAATTGACACGGATATGTCAATGATTTTTGGACAATGTCTTAAATTGACTCGGATATGTCGACGATTTTTGAACAATGTCTAAAATTGACTCGGATATGTCGAAGATTTTTGGACAATGTCTAAATTTGACTCGGATGTGACGACGATTTTTGGACAATGTCTTAAATTGACTCGGATATGTCGATGATTTTTGGACAATGTCTAAATTGACTCAGAGAAGACGATGATTTTTGGACAATGTCTAAAATTGACTCGGACGTGCCGACGATTTTGGGACTATGTCTAAAATTGACTCGCATCTGACGACGAATTTTGGACAATGTCTAAAATTGACGTCGAAAAATCGTCGTCAGTTCCGAGTCAATTTTAGACATAGTCTAAAAATCATTCGAGTTAATCGACGATTTTTGGACATTGTCTAAAATATACTCCGGCGACACACACTAACACAACACACACACACACGAACACACACACACGAACACACACACACGAACACACACACACGAACACACACACACGAACACACACACACGAACACACACACACGAACACACACACACGAACACACACACACGAACACACACACACGAACAGATCGAACCACCGGCCACCACTACTTTCGTGGTACGCCACTCTTCCTGCTTAACTTGTCAAAGAGAGACTTGCTATTTTGCAACTTAGCTACACTCTCTTTATTTGAAATTTACCGTATAAATATATGAATATAAAGAAATTAATGTGTATATATATACACACACATATATATATATACATATATTGCTTTCAAATGATAAAAAAAATTTAGTTATTATAATAAGTTAACGATGTGCAATATGAGCCGTTTCGCACTTATGTTCCAATACTTATGGCCGAAAAACTGTTTGAAAAATAGGTTTTTTGAGTAAAGTTAGGCCATTTTTGAAAATAATCGAATCGAATTGCACACCATGCGATAGATAATTTTAAGACGCATCTAACGATGTGCGACATTAGCCGTTTTGCACTTAATTTCGACTACTTATGGCCGAAAAACCGGTTGAAAAATAGGTTTTTTGGGCAAAATTAGGTCTTTTTGGAAAATAATCGAATCGAATTGCACACCACGTGATAGATAATTTTAAGACGCATCTAACGATGTGCGATATTAGCCGTTTCGCACTTAATTTCGACTACTTATGGCCGAAAAACCGTTTAAAAAATAGGTTTTTTGGGCAAATTTAAGTCTTTTTTGAAAATAATCGAATCGAATTGCACACCACGTGATAGATAATTTCAAGACGCATCTAACGATGCGCGATATTAGCCGTTTCGCACTTAATTTTGACTATTTATAGCCGAAAAACTGTTTGGAAAATGAGTTTTTTGAGCAAAGTTAGGTCATTTTGGAACATAACCGACTCGAATTGCACACCGCGTGATAGATAATTTTAAGACGCATCTAACGGTGTGCGATATGAGCCGTTTCGCACTTAATTTCGACTACTTATGGCCAAAAAACTGATTGAAAAATGGGTTTTTTGAGCAAATTTACGTCTTTTTGGAAAATAATCGAATCAAAATTTACACCACGTGATAGATAATTTTAAGACGCATCTAACGATGCGCGATATTAGCCGTTTCGCACTTAATTTCGACTACTTATGGCCAAAAAACTGATTGAAAAATGGGTTTTTTGAGCAAATTTACGTCTTTTTGGAAAATAATCGAATCGAAATTTACACCACGTGATAGATAATTTTAAGACGCATCTAACGATGTGCGATATTAGCCGTTTCGCACTTAATTTCGACTACTTATGGCCGAAAAACCGGTTGAAAAATAGGTTTTTTGGGCAAATTTAAGTCTTTTTTGAAAATAATCGAATCGAATTGCACACCACGTGATAGATAATTTCAAGACGCATCTAACGATGCGCGATATTAGCCGTTTCGCACTTAATTTTGACTATTTATAGCCGAAAAACTGTTTGGAAAATGAGTTTTTTGAGCAAAGTTAGGTCATTTTGGAACATAACCGACTCGAATTGCACACCGCGTGATAGATAATTTTAAGACGCATCTAACGGTGTGCGATATTAGCCGTTTCGCACTTAATTTCGACTACATATTGTCAAAAAACTGGTTGGAAAACGAGTTTTTTGAGCAAAGTTGGGTCATTTTGGTAAATTACCGACTCGAATTGCACACCACGTGATAGATAATTTTAAGGCGCATGTAACGATGCGCGATATTAGCCGTTACACACTTAATTTTGACTACTTATAGCCAAAAAACTGGTTGGAAAATGAGTTTTTTGAGCAAAGTTAGGTCATTTTGGAAAATAACCGACTCGAATTGCAGACCGCGTGATAGATAATTCTAAGACGCATCTAACGATGCGCGATATTAGCCGTTTCGCACTAAATTTCGAATACTTATGGCCGAAAACTGGTTGAAAAATAGGTTTTTTGAGCAAATTTAGGTCTTTTTGGAAAGTAATCGATTCGAGTTGCACACCACGTGATAGATAATTTTAAGACGCATCTAACGATGCGCGATATAGCCGTTTCGTACTTAATTTCGACTACATATTGTCGAAAAACTGATTGGAAAACGAGTTTTTTGAGCAAAGTTAGGTCTTTTTGAAAATAATCGAATCGATTTGCACACCACGTGATATATAATTTTAAGACGCATCTAACGATGTGCAATTTTTGCCGTTTTGCACTCAATTTTGACAACTTATGACCGAAAAACTAGCTGAAAAATAGGTTTTTTCGGCAATGTTAGGTCTTTTTGGAAAATAATTGAATCAAATTGCACACCACGTGATACATAATTTTAAGATGCATCTAACAATGTGCAATATTAGCTTTATCACTGCCAAAAATTCACTCAGGTTTAATAACTTTTGTTTATCCTAGAGATTTTCCAATAATATCACTCCGGTTTAAAGAGTATTTTTGTACATTGTCTAAAAATCACTTGGATTTAACGACGATTTTTTGACATTGTCTAATAAACGCTCAGATTAACGACGTATTGTAGACAATGTCTAAAATTGATTTGGGTTTAACGCCGATTGCTGGACACTGTCTAAATATCACTCGGGATTTTATGATAAATATTTGACACTATAAATTTCTTGGGTTTAATGACGATTATTAAACACTGTCTAAAAATCACTCGGGTTTAACGACGATCATTGGACATTGGCTAAAAATCACTCGAGTTCAACGACGACTATTGGACAGTACCTAAAAATCTCTAATTTAACGACAATTCATGAACACTGTCTAAAAATCACACTGGCTTAACACCGATTACTGGAAACTTTCTAAAAATCATTCGGTTTTAACGAAGATTATGGGACACTGTCTAAAAATCATTTGAGTTTAACGACGATTTTTGGACATTGTCTAAAATCCACTCGGGTTTAATGACGATATTTGGACGTAGTCTTAAAATCACTCGGTTTAACGATTTTTGGACATAGTCTAAAAATTACTCGCGTTTAACAACGATTATTTGACACTGTCTGAAAAGCATTCGGGTTTACAGACAATTATTGTACATTGTCTAAAATTCACTTGGGTTCAACGACGATTATTGGACATTGTCTAAAAATCACGCGGGGTTAACAACGATTTTTGGACAATGTCTAAAATTCACTCTGGGTCTGAGATGATATGTAGAAAACGTCTAAAAATCACACGAGTAGGGAGACGATTTTTAGATCATGTCTAAAAATCACTCTGGCTACTATAAAATTTTTAGACAATGTCTAAAAAATCACTTTGGCTAGGAGATGATTTTTGGTCAATGTCTAAAAATCACACGGGTGGGAGACGATTTTTATACAATGTCTAATAATCACTCTCACAAAGCTGAAATTTTATACAAGGTGGACGACGATTTTGAACATTTAAAATCATGCGTAAAGCATGAGTTTTAAACAATGTCTGAAAGTACTCTGGTTAATGAAGACTATTAGAAAATGTCGGTTAATCACTTGAGTATGAATGAAAATTATTAGATGATCTTGAGAAAGTATCGGGTGCTAATGATCTTAGCTGTCGAAGAGCCCTAAAACCCCAATAACCATCTAGAAAGTACTTCAGCTTGAAGACGGTTTTTGGACAATAATTACTCGATATGAACAACTATTATTAGACAATGTCAAAAAATTGTTAGAAGTAAATAACAATTATTAAACAGTAACGAAAAATCACTCCGGTATGAATGTCGATTATTAGGCAATATCGTCAAATCAATCGGACAGATCTATACATTTTAAACGATATCGAAAAATCAATCAAACAGATCAATGATTTTTAGATTATAACTAAAAAGAAATGAAACTTAATGACCATTATTAAACAATGAGGAAAAATCACTCGAGTTAGATGATTTCTAGACAATGTCTAAAAATCAGTTAGGCCGGATGACGATTTTCAGACAGTATCAAAATATTAGAATATAGATGTCGATTAATAGAGAATGTAAAAAAAAACTTTTTGATCTGATTGATGACTTTAAGATATCCAAAAATCACTTAAATTGATAAAAATATTACAATGAAACATAAAAATTTAGAAAAACCCAATGGTACATGGACAAAAATATCTGGTATTATTTAATATGTAAAATTTTAAAAAGTAATTATTTTATAAAACACATGTTTAAATGATTTAAATTCGAGTTAAACATGCAAATTAATATTGAAGGTTTAAACTGTACAAAGATATAAAGTGTCAAAATGAAGTAAATAAATCTGAATTAGTGAATAAATTTTAAATATTAATAAAAAAAATATGTAATAAGAATGCGTCTTTGAAATTCAGCTTAAAATCAAAATTGAAAATTATATTCAGTAAAATAAAAATTATTTTAAGATTTAAAAAAATAATTTTCAGATGATATAATAATGTTGGAGTAGTTATGAAGATAAAACTAAAAGAAAATAAAAAAATAACTGAATGTATTCAGAATTGATCAGTTAAATATGTCAAAAAAAAAATAATAAAAACTATAGTTATCAAAATGAGTCTTTTTTGTTTATTGATGAGGTATTAAGAATTTTTGTTTAAAAAATACATAACAGAATGAATTATTTAAATACCCAGGAAAAAGAAATTAAATCTAGTATACAATTAAATACAAAATTGTTTTAAAAAATGACAGATAATAAATTAAATATGACCACCAGTCACTAAGAACGACCAGTATTCAAAACTAAATTAAAATTTGTGAACATTTAGTAAGTTTTGGAGAGATTTACAAAATACTATAAAATAAGTTATGAATATAAATAGTATTTTTTTACATTTAAATAAACTATCTATAAGATACATAATTTAAACTAATTTTAATAATGTTGAAAAATTTTTTTAGTTCAATTAATATTATTTGCAAATATAAAACTGAATACAAAAGCAAACAAATTAAATTGTAGATTTAAATAGAGAAGATAAAAAAAATTGTGGAAAAAAGAATATAATTAATATTATGAACCAATTACAAAAAAATAAACACATTTAAATATAATAAAATTGTTCCAAATTTGAGCACGTTAAGTTTAATATAAAAATTATTCATTTCAACAACAATTGTGTAAATTAAGAAAAAAAAATAAAAAGCAATGTGTGAATATCTACTTTATTTGAGTATTTCGATGTTTAATTTGTGTACTATCGAATTACGTTCTAAAAAAATATGGAATATAGATGAGTAAAAAATATTTATTTACTTATTGAAAATATGACAAAATAGAAATACTTTATAAGTATTAAAAGTATACAATGGAAAAATGACTAGTTTTTATTCTATTATGATTTGAAATATTTAACAAGAATTAAAAAGGTTTGAATTTAAATTATTAAAAATATATTTTTATTAACCTTTAAATTTTTATTATTAAAAATATATTTTTATTAACCTTTAAATTTTTATTATTTAATAATATATTACCTTTTTTTTAGAGTAAAATTGAGCTAAAAAAAATTAGAATTGAATAAAAAATATATTAGACGAAGACAAATTATTTTCCAAAGCATATTTTGATTTGGAAGTTTCGTCAGGGCAACAATGTTACAACTATAGAGAAAAAATGTGAGAAATGTATGGTTCCGATGTTGTTAGCCTTAGCCAAGAATAAATATAGTTTCAACGATTATGGTCCAAGAACTACAGCCTTAAAAATGAAAAAAGGTCAGGACATACTAAAAAGTTAGATGATAAGATCCTTCAAATAATAACAGAACAAACTCCTCAATGGTAGACGAATTGGCCAAGAAGCTCAAATTAACGCATTAAATTATACATTGGCTCTTGAAAATGATCGGTGCGGTTTGTAAGCTGGGTCAGTAGTGTCCGCATAAGTTATTGTATGTTATTTTAAAACAATGTGTGAGTATACACCATTCTCAACTGCAAAAAGAGGGATTCATCCAAAAAAGGTTATGTTTTCTGGTTGGCAGGATAAAGAAGAAAGAATATGAGCTATTACCGAGAATCAAACAATAACAAAGAGCTGTATTGTGAACAACTGGTATGGCTAAAACAATCCATTGATGAAAAACAGTCAGCATTAGCCAACAGAAAAGGCATAATTTTTCACCACGACAATATGCTAGACCTCAAACAGCACACGAAACCCTCCAAAAACTGAGTTAATTTAAATGGTAAGTTATGGCTCGTCCACCATATTCTCCTGACAGCACCATCGGATTATCATCTATCCCTAACACTCCAAGATCACGTCAATGGAAAACGACTTAATACAGAGAGTGATGTCTGAAAGCAGCTCAACTCTTTCTTTAACAATAAGCCCTAAAAGTTTTCTAGTCAGGGTATTGAAAATTTAAGATTAAGATGGGAAGAAGTTGTAAATAATAACAGAAAATATATTTTAGATCAAAATTATAATATAAATTTTCTTCGCTGTTTCAAAACTAATTTTAAAAAACCACATTACTTATGGGTGACCCAATATTTCAGATTGTATGTACACATCATATTTCAAAAAACAATGGTAAAAACATGTTGATTTTAAATGAATTCCCATAGTATTTAAAAAAATAAATATAATTTAAATATGGTCTTTTAAGTAATTTTTTATATTTTTATCATTCATTTTTTAAATTATTTAAATGATGAAACAGCATTATATATATATATAATATGAAAATTGAATATTTAAAAATATACAAGCATTAAAAAAAACTTAAGTAAATGTACTATTTGAAGAAAAAAGTACACACCAAAAACAAATTTAAAATTTATAAAATGTTGGTAGTATTCACACTTTAATGAATAATATTAAATATTTACTTTCCAAAAAAAATGAAAAATAACCGAATTAATAACATTAAAATTAGTTTTAAGTAGTTTAATTTGTTTTTGAAATACTGTTTAAATACTATTATATTAATTAATACTTTTTATATATTAATACTTTTTAGTTTTGGATATATTTTTTGGTTTTATTCATTAATTACAAGGACTATTAGTTTTTAATCAAATTGTTTTATCTGACATTTTCATATTTAATCGGATTCCTTTAAATTATCAATTAAAAATAATCTATGAATTTAAATATTGAGTTTATATTTTTATCGAAAATTTTTAAAATATATAGATCATAAAACTATCACTTATCTTTATTCGACTAGATACTCCCATAAGATTTTAACCAGAAAGCCATACATTATCCGAATAAGTTATTTCTGTTCATTAACGTTGATAATAGGTTTGTAGATTCTTAAGGATATTAACAGCTCTTCAGTACACTACATATGGATGAAATTGCAGTTTAGATGAAATTATTTATTATTTTATATTATAAAGTGAATTATTACCTTTATATTTTAAAGTGAATACAACAATATTCAGATATAAATAATATTTTCCATTAAAAAAAAACTTTTTTGAAGATTAAATGTTGAATTAAATAGTTCTTTCCATAATCCTTACAAAAGAACTTGAACAAATTATTACTTCATTTGTTATGGATTTTAATCTATCATATTTTTGTGCTGTACACCTAAAAAACATATATTAATTATTCCACATATTTAATAACTTTCAAATAATTATTTAAAACATGTAATGTGAGACTTCTAAATATTCTAAAGATAATGCCATTTTATTTTTTAATAAATAGTATCTAATTTCATATGTATAAAAAGAATTTAATAAAAATTAGATGTGAATGAGATTTATATTATTTTAGAATCGAAACCTTTCTTCTACAATTTCCTTGTATTAAGAATTTTAATACACATCAATTCTACAGTGGTCTAAAAAACAAAATCATGTAATCGCTACATGATTCATATTTCAGAATAAACATTCAAAAATACTTATTTTACTTAGTAAAGAGATATTTCTGTAATACTTCTTCACATTTATACAGTCAAATAGGAAAAGATAACTTATTTATATATAAAGAGCAATATTAGACTTGAAATACATGTAAATTTTCATCTGGACGAACATCTGCAGGTACATATTATGGCCGATAATGGTTATGGAAATTTTATGTTATCAGTAGGTTATTCTGAATTTCAACATATCTAATTTCTAAATTTATTTATTACTAAACTCACTCCTAACTTCCTAATATGTTACTTTATAATACGGATTCATAAGAATATGTACGTAATTGTAATGGGCCTTCATAATGAGAAAGTTACCAAAGTAACTCAAATTTTGTTTAAAAACAAACAAAATGATAGGCATGACATTAAATAGTTAGCACTCTCAATGCATCATTTCTTAACATTTATTAAAATCTTAAAATTGAAGGCAGACCAAATGTCAAATGACAATTGTAAAGTAAAATAATTACATTTACAAAATAAAATATAACTTACTATTTATAAATTAAGCTTGTTTAGTTATGTTTGAGTTACCATTCAGTTTATAGGTGTAGGTTCCTTTTCAATAATTTATAGATTGTTTATATTAAATTTTATAGTTCTTATTTCATTATTGCCGTTCTATATTCTCTCCTTATTGATTCTAAATTAAATTATTCAAAATGCATTCACATTGAAAAATATACCCAAAAAGTGATATAAAATTGATGACTTTAATTTCATGGATAAAATTGAATAAATACTTATAAATTATTAATCAAATTTTAATCTATAAATATCAAATTTAAAAACTGTATTTTTCTTTAGTAAAGAATTTAAAAATAATTGAAAGATATTGTAAACTACTAGTATTCAAAACTCATTATAAAGTAACGCTATCATATAACTATTAAAATATCGAATTTATAATGTTACTACACTAGTATTAGATAACTTAGTTGAATACAGTTCTTAAAACAATCAAGGTCATGAGAAATGTTCATAATATATTTAAATCTATGAAATTATTAAAGTATGAACTGGATGTCATTTTAACTTATTAAAAACCAGAATATTTAATTACCTCAAATACTATATATTATTAAATGTTTCAATATTAACTTTGAAAAACTGTCAGAAACTATTGCAATTACCTAACTACGTACTTTCTGTGTTGTAATATTAAATTTATATATCGGAACGACACCAATATTGCATAAAGTGATATGCTAAGCGTTAAATTTAAATGTATAAAAATATAAAATTTAAACATTGAATTCTTTTTTCCTTTGTAAGGACCAAAGCAGCAATGGAATTATATTAAGTATTACGCATTATTAAAATTTTAAACATTGCAATTTAAACGTATTACAAAGTAACATATTGACATAATTATGTATTGGAGGGGTTATACTGAATTTATCATACGGGCATTACCTCGATATTGAATAAAATCAATCAGATTTAAGAAAAAGCAAGGTCATGCTAATTATTCATAATTAACTAAATATAAAAAATATTGATTTCAACTGGATGTTTGTTTCAATTATTGTGTATTTTAATTTCAACAAAAACTTAAAGAAGTGTAATACATTTTTCATAATAAGTTTATTTTTAGAGCTTAATAAATTCCAAAAAAAAAAAGTTCTGAAAGTACACAATTTAATTATTAAATAAAAATAAGTGTTTTTAAGATAAATAATTTGAATTTTATTAATAAAATAATGTATAATATTGCATTGAACTATATGATACGTGCTTTTTACACATTTTTGTCTTTTCGAAATCTAAAAGTAACATTATTTTAATAGAATATTTTTAAAATAATTCCAACAAATAAAACAAATTTAATTAAACCTAATATTCTGTTATACTTACTTTAAATTCTCTTTTGACGACAAAAATTATCATCCGTCGCACAAGTAACGACCTTACTCCTCTGACGTTTCGTTCAAAACAGGCAGATTATGACGGAAATTGTTACAGAGCATGACAAGCGACGAAATGTGATACTAAAAATTAACGTTACACATTTGTATAGGCTTTGTAATGGTCCAGGCCTATGCCACTCGTCTATACTACCTGGATAAGGAATGTAAGTGCCATCAAGCAAAATTACCAAGGTTGGATCTTTCTCTCGCTCTCTCTTGTCGTACTCATTCTTTATGTGTGCATTGAAAATGTAAACAAGCTAACTTAAATCTTAATCGCACGCAAAATGTTTGTCGATTTTGTTTTGTACAAAAATGTTTTTTGTATTAGGTCAGGGTCAATAAAACTAGGCGGGAAGTTTCCTCGAAACGAGACATGCTATTTACTTAATTAGGAAATGAATATTTATGTTCGCCACGATCTAGAATGAGTCAACAAAGTCAGTACATAGAGTTGCTAAATTAAATCGATCTAAAGTACAGAGTTCGAATTGTTGGTTTAAGTTACGTTTAAATAATCTTTTAATTGCGAAATTCTGTGTTACGTGAAATTATTTCCCTTCTGTACATTAGTAACAATTCAAATTTGTATACTGTTTTTATTATATATATATATACATAAATATAAATAGAATCTATTAATTCAACGCAATATCACATTGGTTTTTTTCATTAATCTATTAAAATTGAATTGAAATTTTAATTAATGAAAATCCGGAAAATACAGGGTCACTAAAGTAAATTCTATACATTTCTCAGGATTCCTCTTAATTAGGGAATTTATCCCTACATTTCCTGCGATAAACTTCTTTTCAAATTTTTTAGATAAAATAGGTAGCAAAAGAATTTTTAAAACTAGCGCTCGGAAGTACTGACTTATTACTAGCGCCACACTCGCGGTTGCGACGACCGCGAGGCGAGTAACATAGGCGTGGGTGGTAGCATGGACGTAATAAATGTAAACCATGTCTATGACACTCGCCTCACGATCATGGCAACTACTCTGTAAGCTATTGATGTGATGGAGCTAGTATTAGGTCGGTATTTCTGAGTGCGAGTTTTAACATTTCTCAGAAATGCTCTGTGTCTTTTGTCCTGATTGTCTACTTTGAGGCAAATGTAATGACGGTACAGCTCCTTTTCGCAATTTCGGGATAGTATATTGTCCCTAATAACAAATGAATAATTTGTTTTACTAAATTAAAACGAAAATAAACTTAACAAGATTTGCTGTAATGTAAAAAAAAACTTACCGTTGTAACAAATTTTTCATTGAAGCAGTATGCGTACTTCACATACCAAACATCGCCCGGTGCAAAATGTTTCAAACAAACTTTGTGATTCTTCGTTCATTTGTTATTTACACCTATGCATTTTTCCACAATTTTTGCAGCGTTTCATCCTGCAGGATACTAAAGTAACTTAATTTTTTTCAAATTTAAGCTTGTTACGCTACGTTTAAGTTTTTTCAAATTTACGATAGGGGACAACACATCTTTTCTTTCGAGGCATTTTTGTACTAAACAAAATTGACAAACATTTCACGAACGATTATAGAGTTAGGTTAGTTTCAATGTACACGTAAAGAATGAGTGCGACAAAAACAAACAGAGGAGTAAGAGAGAGGTCCGATGTTCGATCTATTAGTAGCGCCGTCTGGTGACATTTATATTCTCTAACCAGAAAAATGTATTGGCAATATAAGCGAGTGTCATAGGCCTGATATAGACTGATAATACTACATACAAATACAAAACTAATAATAGCAATACATACATGTAGTTCTTTTCCTTTTGGTAACGCATGTGAAGTTGTAAGTCGGATCGCCATTAATTCTTTGTTTGACAGTTGATTCAACACAAGCGTTTCGTACAAAAGTGCAAAATAGATAAAATTGGAATTCGAAGTGTAACTATTTTTTTTTTTTTTTGAAAAGAAAAGCAGTAAAAGAAATCAATGAGAGGATATTTCATACTCTGGGTGAATCTGAACCTTTCTACGGAACCGTTCGATTTTGGATGAATGAACTTGAACGTGAACAAGAATGAAAGATGCACCATGCTCAAGAGACCCGAGAATAGCCGTCGCACCCAAATAATCATTGATAAAGTCCACGATATGTTTTTGTCCGATCGGCGAGTGAAAGTGTGAGATATATCCAAGGTTATAGGCATCTCAACCGAGCCTATACATTTCATTTTGCATAATGAATTGTGAATAAAAAAAACTTTCAGCAAGATGAGTGTCACGTTTGCTTACTGCAGAGCAAAAACGAGTTCGTACACAAATATCAGTTGATCGATTGGGACTGTTTAAGAAGAAATCAATGGATCTCATGCGACGTTTTGTAACCATAGCTGAAACTTGGATTCGCCATTACGCACAAGAATCAAAACAGTGAATTGAATGTGGTAAAACTTTTTCGAAGAAGGTAAAGACGATTCATTCGGCTGAAAAGGTGATGGCGGCAGTTTTCTGGAACGAGAAAGGAATTCTCTTAATCAGAAGGAAAAAACAGTTAGTGATGAATACTACAAAGCACTTTTGGAGAAGTTGAAGCCAGTATGTGCGAAAAAACTTACCAAAATGGCCAAGAAAAAGTATTGTTTCACTATGACAATGCATCGGTTTGTTGAAGCGTTATCTCTCAAAAAATGGCCGAATTGAAGTTTGAAATTCTTCCGCATCCACCATATTGGTCTGATTTGGCCCCATCGGACTTTCGTTTGTTCCCAAAACTGAACATTTTCTGACTGGAAAGCGATTTCGCTCGAATGAAGAGGCGATAAAGTCCATAAATGGCTATTTTGAGGATCTCAAAGAAACTTACTTCAGGGAGGGAATCGTGAAGCTGGAGAACATATTGTACAAAGTACATTGAACTTCGAAGGAGTTCTGCCGAAAAATAAAGTACAGTTTGAAATTGACGCTGTTTCCTTTAATATCGAACCAAGTTACTCTTCAAACAGGCCACGTATTTTACTTGTTTACATTTTAAAGTAGAAAGATCTACAATAAAAATATTTGCATTTCTTGTAATCTTTTCCTCAGAATTTTTAGAGTGGTACTATAAATCTACTTATATTATAACTATGAGTGGCACTAAAATCATGTAAACGTTTCTGTGGAAGAAAAATATAATAGTTTCATTTTATGATAGATGTAGTAAATAAATTAATTATATATAAGTACGTACCTTAACATTTTCACATTTAATTCTCGACATGTAAGCGCATCATTATTGTATAAAAAATTTAACATATCTGTATATCATTTATCCTTTTTTCATGATTATTATTTATTTGAAAAAGTGTACAACCAACAATCATTTTTGTGAAGTTCTATGACTTTTAAATGTGATATTTCATAAATATAATCTACTGATTTAAATCTCTGTTAATAAAAACATTTTTTTTAAATTAAAACACAGCATAGAAGCATAATCGATTTACTTACTTTATACATGATCTTCCTGTTATTATTAATTTACTAAATATAAAACTCTCTAAATGCTTATGTACTCGTAATATCATATATATAACCTACATATTTGGTAATATTATACAAAAAAAATACTGCCAGAGTTTTATTCTTCACAATTTTAAAAAGTATAGTTCTCGATCACTTGAGTTTCTGTTTTCCACTATTAGTTTTGGTACGTCTGCGATCTTCGGGTAGATTTGAGATCATTACAGAGTTATCTGAAATTTAAACTGAAGATCATACGTGGCGAAACTAGTAGTGGGAGATAAAAAGTCGAAAGAGACGAAGACTATCAGGATAATGCATACAATTTTATATCTGAAAATAAATTTATACGATGATAAAAAAATATTGTATTATAAATGTTAAAATAACTGCATTAAAAAGCCTTTATATTGTTTTAAATTTTATTTATATCGATAATAAGCTCTAATGAGAGATTAGCCATTAAATCTATGACATATTTTACAATCAATTATATTATCCTTAAACATTACCAATAATTTTAAATATTTATAATATTGCTTTACAAGTTTGAATTACACTTTACAAAGAATGATATGTAATCATTATTAAATATAGATACATTTTCTTTTTAGGTAAAAATACATAAATTGGTCCTATATTCAGTTTCCATTATGTAATGAGTAAAGAAGTTTTATGAATCAATCGATAATTTAGTTTTTACATGAATGAGTAATTTATACTTTTTTACTAACATAAAAATATAAAAAATCGAAATAAATAATTAAAATTTCGATTGACGTTTTCGAATTAATAGAAAAAGAATAAATACTTTTTTAACCATATACAGTCAATACATTAATATGAGAAAAGTAGATCTTCATAATTGGAATTTTATTTATGACATTTATTTATTTAAATTGTTTTAGTTAAAGTAAACGTACAGTGAAGTATATATATATATATAAATGTGCGTGTGTGTGTATATCTGTGAGTGTGTGCGTATATGTATATATAACTTATTTCCAAATACTATTATAAAAATTAAAATTTATTTTTACCTGTGATGTTCTCGTTACAATTATAGATTTTATATAATGACCAATAATAAATTGAATTAATTCGAAGATAAAAAATTATTATTCCATCAGTGAATATGACAATGCGAACAGTTTCATTATAGAATCGATTAAGATTTTTTTTCATTTATATATATATATATATATATATAAATCTATTTATTTATTAAGCTAAATAGATAAATATATTACTTATTAACATTTAAGAAACATAACTCAAAATGTACCTAAAAATATGCTGGAAAAGTATATCAAAAATGCGTTAGACATATAATAAATGAAAAATATAGGCACTGAGTCGTTGAAATAAGAAAAAAATAGAAAACAAGCCTTTACTTAGTACTGCTTCTTAGATATTAAAGATGATACTTAGTTTCAAGCCTGAGTGTATATAAATCGGTCATTTCCAAAACTACATGTCATGTTTTTTTTTCAAAATTGTTTTTTTTTCTTATCGAAATTAGATCCTTGAGAGTAGCCTTGTATCAGAATAAAAATTACATTAGCCACATTGTACCTAGCTGTCAAACTTGGTCACTTTTTTGACTAACGACCGTGATTATGGAGTTATTAAAAAAACTGTACGAAAAAATGATCGCATATATGTGTCAAAGATTACGTTAAAATGGTTAGTTAATCCAGTATAAAATTATCAATAAAAGAAGTACGAACTGAGGGGATTTTTTAATTTAGAAAATGGTATGTTCCGTTTTATGAAAAAAATTGTTTATCAACTGAATCTTATAGATGAAGAGTTCCGAAAAACCAGAAAAGAACATTTGCTCCTTCAACATACATGGGATTTCAATACAATGCTAATAAAGCTGGGATGATGAAGACTGAGGAATTCATAGATGGTTCATCAAAAAACACATTCCAGCTACTAAAACATACTACAGCTGTGATGTCACTTCCATTTGCGAAAGCATGTGGATCGAAAATTTCGATGAAGTATAAAAAAATATACAATTTAAAACCAGTGAAAGAAAACATCTTAGAGGCGCACATGTCATTTTACAACGAAATATTCAGCTGGACAATCTAAGAAATGGAAGAAACTCTGATAGAATCCGATAGCGAATATGATTAAGGACCTTAATATTAGATTATAAGCGAGATACATACTTGTGTGCTATAATATAATATTTTTCAACAAAGAATCATAAAAATAAAAATCTTTTATAAACAATTTATTATGCATTTAATATTATTTCCTGTAAAAACAATAAAAGTCAAAACAATTTACGTTGATTTTTTTTATATTAAGGTTTCATGGGACAATATTTATTACGCAACTAATAAACTAGAGGCCTAAAAAACATATTAACAAAGAAAATCTTTAAATAATCTTATTATTTTTGTGTTACGCAGTTTTTATTTAAACCTGTAAAATTTAAATACTGAGACTTAAGTAGTTTTTGAAATGACCGATTTATATAGAATATATTTAGTTTCGTATTTTATATTGAATTTTCATTTTTCTCATTTTTTTTATTAATTTTTTATTTGTTTTTGAATAAGAAGAAAGTGTAGTACTGTGTTAAGAAAAACTGATAAAGTATTAGATAATTATTTAACGAATGTATTAGTGTTAAATGATTACTGAATATGCAATTAAATTTCATAAAAATAATGAATTATAATATTTAACATAAAAATAATGAAAAATTAAAAAAATATATATTTTATAATAATATAATGAAAAAAAAATTTGCTACCATATTCACAATAAATTCATATCAACAGAAAATAATATTTTCGCATGAAAAATTCTGTATATGAATGCATTTCTAGTACTCGCCAAAAATATATAATCGCTAATTATAACAGATAATTTTTATTTTGACCATAAAAAAGTTTTTTCAATATTCCTGATTTCAACAAGAGTGTTATAGTATGGTAATATATATTTAGATTGATTAATCTTGTTAAAAACAAAACAAAAAATTAAAATTTTGTATTTTTTTAAATAAATATTTTTATTAAAAATGTGATGTAAGAACATACTACTTCTAGATGATATTTATGCCGATACTAAATATTATAATTAAATAATATTGATGTAAAAAATAATATGACTTCTTTTATTCTAGTTTATACAGTATACAAATTCAATATAAAATATTCAAAAAAATATGTTTTAATGACGTCCACTAAAAATGATTTCACATTTTGTATTCTTTAATGTATGAAATGATTTTTTAAACATTTTAAATTAGTATACTTTTTTCATTAATTTTCATATTTCATGTATTAATATTTCCAATACAAGATAAATATATGAATAAATATATTTACCTAAAACGTGCAGCACTTGGCATGTTTTGCACGCTATATAATACTCATGTATTAGAATTATTTGTGTTTTTTTATATATATTAGTTTATTTATAACAATTCAAAACGTCAACCGATATATTAATTTTCTTTGAAATACTGAATATAAATAAATAATTTATGATGTAAATATATGAATACACTGACGTATTAAATCAAGAAGCAATTCAAGAAATGTTGATCGAAATCAATTTTTTATCGAAAAAAAAGCTCATATGAACATCTAAAACATTTTAACATCACTATTACATAAAGTAATTTATTACTTTTATGTGCACATATTGTAGATTCTATGCATACAAAAATAATACGAATTAGACTATTATTTCTTTATACGAACTATAAAAATGAATATATATATATATATATATACACACACACATATATATATATATATATATATACACATACACACACATATATATATATATATATATATATATATATACTTAATTATAGGTGTACATATTCTGAACTATAAATATATTCATTATATACTTAATGTTATAATTAACTAATTTGATAATAAAATAAAAGATAATTTATTTAGAAATAAGTTTAAAAACCCGCTTAATAAATATATTACTTTATTTGGATATATATATATATATATATATATATATATATATATATATATATATATATATATATATATATATATGTATATATATATATATAAATTTTTTTATTTCTTTCTTTTTGAATTAACACAATTATGAGAAAAAAATATATAAAAAAAGAATTCTTTATTTTTAAAATATTCAAATTGGTATATATTTTTATTCCAATTTCATAACATTTTCTTACTGTTTTTCTGGTAATTTGTGTGATTTTAATGTAATGAAAATAATTAAATTTTTTGTATTGTTAAAAGTTATAATGTTTGCTAAATTTATCTGGTCTATATTTAGTAATTTTATTTAATATAAATTTATATATACAATCACATAGATATACATCTCCCCCCCTTCCTCTCTCTCTCTCTCTCTCTCTCTATATATATATATATA
Organism: Acanthacorydalis orientalis; assembly: GCA_034766995.1. Lineage (NCBI taxonomy): Eukaryota > Metazoa > Arthropoda > Insecta > Megaloptera > Corydalidae > Acanthacorydalis > Acanthacorydalis orientalis. The sequence continues at coordinate 10,115,532 of CM068322.1, forward strand.
TGCATGTATGCAAATGTATATTAGGCAGCCATTTATTTTCAAAGTCTAAATTGTTGTACAAAAGCCACTCGGAATTTTGCTCCTCAGACCTCCAACCATTTTCCTTAAAATTTGAGCTCATCTGAATAATTTTTGAATGAGAAAAATTGAGCTCGAAATCATAATTAGTCCTTATATGGATTTTATCAATATATGTACCACAGAAAATTAAAATTGATCATAATATTTCCTCTTTTAATATATATATATATATATATATATATATATATATATATATATATATATATATATATAATATTCATGTGAATATTTTACAATTTTTGAACGAAGTTATAAAATAAAATACAGTTTTTACATCTGCAAAGTGAGTTAATAACAAAATTTCCTATTTTCTATTAACAATATGTAATTTAAGAATGGAAGAATGTACTGAATATATTACTATAACTTGATGGAGAGAGTAGATTTGTAAAACTGCAGCAATAATAACAAATGGCTTGATGCTACAAAAAATGCAGGATTCTCAAAATATAAAAAATCAAGATATTAATATAAAATAAAAATTAAACTAATTTTATACTAGTGTTATAAGTATTTTGTATTATACATAATACATTTCTGTTATGTTTTACATATATATATATATATATATATATATATATATATATATATATATATATATACATTGTTGTTGTTGTTTCACATTATATCAGATACTATATTAATGATACTGAATTTGTAATATGTTTTATCAAAATGTACTTTTAAATATTATATGAAATAACTGTCATTTCATCCCTTAATTATTTCATACTTTAGAATTTTAAGCTTTTTTAGTTTACTATTATTAGTAAAGAGATAAAAAATTATCTTCAAAATAAGCAAGTATTAAAAGTAAATAAACTGACTATTTTATATGAAACATTAATGTTAAAATCTTTAGATGTTCAAGTTTATATTCTTACAGGTATGTCTTAAAAAATCTAGAAACATATTAAATAAAGACGGATGTTATGCGACACTTACAGTATTATTGAATCTGTATATACAATAATCACTTGTTTCCAAATCGGTTGCTATTTTATTGATTACATTTGTTTGAAATTATAATATGGGAACGATTTTAATTTTTGTCATACTCTCAAAATTGTTCCATGTACAAAAAATAAAATTAAAAAATTAAAATTTCTGAAGACCAATTTTTAAAAATAAGACTTGAAAACAAAATCAAATTTTGCCAAAAATTAATATTCTTTTTTAAAAAAGAATCTGTCTTTCTTTAAGATTTATAAAATAGTGGTAAAACTTTTTCTAAAATGATCATTTTGATTTGTGCAATGTTCTAAGTTTTGGGTAGACATCAGAAATTGTTTTGTAAAGAGTATAGATAAATAAAATGTAAATAAAAATTTTCTTAAAAATTTTAATCAGAAAAATCTAAATATATGAGTTCTGTAATAATAGGTGATGAAGTTTGGCTATATTATTATGATGTTTCAATGAAATCATTAAAAAAGTTGTTGGTATCTCAGGTGACGTAAATAATTTTAAAAATGATAAGCAATTACTATCCATGTAAATAAGAATGTTTGCTATATTTTTAAATTAATAGGTTACTATTAATCTAGAAATACTCAGCAGAGAAGACACCTTTACAAGAGACTTTGAAATATGGTCAACTCAAAGTTTTCAGAATTTTAAACATCTGTTTTATCATTTACAAACATCTGTTTTTAACAATGATAGTACAAACAAATTGAGCTTAATTTACGAAAAAATACATACATATATATATATATATATATATATATATATATATATATATAATTATGGATAGTAATTACTATAGAATTTAATTTTGTAGTTCTAAACATTATTCTCTGTATCTGATTTATTCTCAACTATCAAAATAATTTGACAGAATATCATTTAGTTGCCGAAAATGACCTAATTGATACAGTTGTGTGATTGATATAAGTAATATAACAATTAAAATCTTACAAAAGTATTCGTAAAGGTCCGAAAAGAAAAAATCATAAAAAAAATTTAGTTCTATTGACAACTTAGGAAAGCAGATTGTAATACTGAATTTAATTTAGTGAAGTTGAATTTTATTCATTTGATATCAACATCAATTTGTATTTGAACAAACTGATTCTATCAATAAGTTGTCAGTTACTTTGATCAAAGTAATAGAATATTAGGAAATATAACTATTTAAAAAGTAATGATAAAAGTAAGTAATAATATTAAAAAAAAAATTATCATATATTTAAATTGTTTCGCAATTTTCAAAAATTTCAGATATTTATCACTTTGATTCAATTTTTTTGGTTATTAAAGTAAAACTGATCATATAAAATGGCATTAAAAAGAAAGTTTACTGATTGATTAACTATAAAATTTTATTACAAATAAAAGCATTATATAGTTTGGAATTTTCAAACCTTTATTAATGATTATTCTATTTTAATAAAAAATAAATTATACCTATTGTTAATATGATTCGAAAATATAGATTTAGAAATGAATAACAAATAACATATAAGTTATTTAAAAAGCAATATTAATTCTTTAACCGATTTGAAAACGTTTGATAAACGTAATATACTACATTTTATTTACGCCAATATACAGATTAGTTTATCTTCTACAACTATTCGAATTTAAGCGAATACTTTTCCAATCTTTACATAAATGATGTAAAGTTTTATAAATGTTTACTTTTTTGTCGATATTAGACGAATTGAAATACATTTTTCGACATGAGAATTCTTAACTCATACATGTTACAATGTTATAAAATGTTTATGTACATCTTTACATATAATCTATTTTCTACCTACAATTTTTTTATTACAATACAAAACTTACATTTATATATTTGCTAGAACCATTTAATGCCAGTCTGGGATTTTCTCTCATAAGCATGGGTTTTATAAATTAATACTATATAAAACATCGCTGCCATTTTATTTTTAAAAGTAGATGTTTTCTTTTTAATTTGCATTAAAATATTTAGGCATTTTTTTCGAAGGAACTAATTAGAGTATACCAGACACTCGTATATATGCAACTCTATTGTAACTAGTAATTTACATTCCAGGTAGTAAGGTTTTTGTGCCAGTGAAAACTAATTTGCAAGTTATTCTCTAGAATTTGTTTTTATACAAAAACCTATTTTTTATTATTATGTAATAATGAATCGTTTACAAATGTTATTAATTCTTCGAAAATGAATTCATATTCAATAAATTTTCTATAGTTTTAATTTATTAAATTAGTTGTATTTAATAAATGATTTGTAATTATCGTTAACTTCTTAAAACTGTTGATAAATTATTTATTTATTAATAAATTATAAGAAATTTGTAAATTAATAAATGAGCATAATTAAACTATTGTATCTAACACATTTGTAACTTATGACAATTTGTATCTTGCAACATTGATATTTTTATAATCATAAGAATTGTTTCAACGAAAATGACAATTTATTCTTTATTTCCACTGTTTAAATACGCTTTAAAAATTTGACTCTATCAACTCGTATTCAAATATTTGAAGCTGAATTAATATAAGCTTGAATTATTTTATATTTGATAAATACTTGTTTCATATTTCAAATTAAAATAAATGTATTTTTCCGAACTTTATTAAAATTTGTGTTCATTTTGACTTGCTACGACAGAGCTTTCAAATAATTTTTAATTTATATATTAATATATACTGTTATACATATGTATATATATATATATATATATTAAACATTATTGTTGAAATTACATCATTACATGATGTAGTGTCAACAAGCATTTGTTTAGAAATATTTCACCAATGTTATATAAAAAATCTCTTTAAATACTACAGACCTATTTTTTTTAATTAGCAAATATTTTGAAAGATTACTGGCACAAAAAATCTGTTGAATTTTATATACCAAGTTAAAAATATTTAAGATTATAATAATTTGGTTTTGACATTTATTACAAATAAATGAATTTTATAAATGCTTTCGTTTGGAAATATTGAATTTAAGTTCCTTGATATATTTCAAATATGTAACTTTATTATTGAAAACAAATTTTATTTCATTTAAAATACAAAAATAATTCTGGCTGAAATAAAATTTAATCATTTCACAATCAGATTTAAAAAAGAAGTATTTAAGATTATATTTTTTACACATTGTGAGCAATGCATTATAGTAAAAATATTGAAATTAAAATGAAATTGAATTGTACTGAAGACATTTCTTGGTACATATTATTATACCTTCGTTTAACATTCAACTTAAAACTATACAAACCATTTCTACAAAATATATGAGCTTGATTTTATATAATAAATAAATTTATAAGTATGATTTGTGCAAATAAAAAAGCGACATATTTAATTGTTACTCGATTTCATTTGCACAAAGAGGCTATTTACATCTTTCAATATTTAATAGCTAATAAGTAAACATTTAAATAATAATTTCTCTGTAATGAAAGTACAAATTTATTTTACTTTTTGGCAAATATACTAAAAGAAATTGGTTTTAAATTTTATTTATTTTTCTTGTACGCTATTTCATTCGGATATTAATTAGTTTCTTTCTACATTTCAGCGGGCCTGCACTGAAGACATGTTTATATATACAAGCAACGAAGAATAAACATGATAAGCAATTTTCTAAATGCAAATCGATTAATCGTTTATTAAAATGTTACTAATTTGCTTATAGACTTTGTTTCTACAACAAACATTTTATATATTATAAAACCTTAAACTTTTTGAGAAATAATTTGGCTTGGGTATCTCTTAACATTAATTTATCTACAAATAAGTAAAATTTTAACATTATTTCGAAAAAAAGTTTTATTCTCAATTTACATTTTATTAATAATTTTAAAGAAAACTATAAGTAATTACATTTAAAATAAATTGCAACTGTAATTACACATTTTTAAAACATATATAATTGAAATTTTGACGAGTTTCTTAATGTTTTTTTTTTAAATTTCGTAAATTTATTTTAAACATGTATTTACAAGAAATGTTTTGTAAAAATTATACAAAGAGAACTGAAATAATATAAAAATTAATGTTGTATATACATGTATTACTTTATAGAATTTTCTTCATTTTATAAAAATATTTATCAAATCACATATAAAGACAAATTCATAAAACCCCCTTTTTATACATTTGTTTTACATTTACTTGGCTCAGATTCTTATTTATTTACAGAGTAGTAAAGAAACCTCAAAATTCTTGTTGCAAATGTGAAATATTCGATAAAGTCCATTGATTTCAATGAAATTAGTAAGTTGAGATTTTATTCTTATGTAAAATATTAGATATATTTATAATAAAAAAATTATTTTTTTCTATTTGACTTATATTAATTTTCTATTATTATTGTTGATATAAGACAATTTAAATATCGAAATAAGTGATTTCTAGATTTATGTCATCAGTGCTAATGTATAATCTACTTATTCATATTGTTGCTACCAGTATACTATTAATTATTTTATTATAAGAATTTTGAGGTTTAGTAATAACTAATAAAATATTAATATTTCTAACTAAATTCTAGCAATCTTTTGACTACCTGATTGTAAGATTATATTTTTCAGTTAACACTTAATATTGAACTATTATATATTTATTATCTTTGCTGATTTATTCTTTCAATATTTAATAAATTTTTCATTGTATCAAATAAAATTAAAAATTGTATAAATTTACAAATCAGTTTCATTCCTCAAATTTACAACATTAAACATACAATACTTTTATATAAAATGGAGATGGTAATAATTTCGATGTGCATTTTATTAGCGAACTGAATACTGATTTTTTTTAATTTTTTGATATATTAGATATGATTCAAAATGTCTGTTTGAATTATGTATGGTTGAATGAATATATTCAAAATAGTTAATAGCGCTTAACAGTTATTGTTGTATAGAAAAAATGTACTATAATAGATTTGAAATTTTATAATTTAATTTTGGTATTAATTTACACATCTTTACTATTCAAAGTGTTCAAATTCAGAACAGTTTCATTATTTACTAAGTGTTATTAGCAATTATTCCTACGAAACTTAATTTCGCACTTGAAAAAATAATAGTGGTAAAAATAAATCAAGTATAATAAATGTAACTACATTTTTATGAATATATTCATAAATGAAAAATAGCACATTTATTAAATGAACATGAGTGTAAAATGTCATGGTGATTTATATTCAGTTGTTTACTATACTAATTTAATTATTTCTTTATAAAGTCCATTAATCACATAAGAATTATATGTACTAAATACAAATATATATATATATATATATTTATATATACATAATATTTGTATTTATTTAATTTCTTTATATATAAATGACTGAATTTTTTAAATGTAATATAAAATTTGAAAAATTCTTAACTGACTTGTTTTTTTATAAATATATTAATTTGTTACAGTTCTGCTAGTACAATGTAATAAAATTATATATATATATATAATATGTATGTATGTATATGTGTGTCTTTACTCAAAATTTTATAATGAAATTAAATAGTCTTTTTTGTAAAAATGATTGCCAATTATGCTTATTTTTCATATTAGGACTATTATTATTTTAATGTAAATACAATAATAAACAATAAGTATTCTATAGGTTTTAAAGTATAAAACTAAATATTTTTATATATACTTAAAAAATGTAAGAAGAGATATAAATACTACTAAAGAATTATAATTGCAGATAAAAAGTGTTACTCAGGAGCTTTTTACACACAGGCAAGAACTACGATGTTTACTTTCCAAATGACTATTACTATTACATCTCTGTATATATCCGTATAAACATATAGATGTTTGAGTAGTTCATTTTGAAAAAGTATCATGATTCGAAAAATTAACTGTTTAAATACTAGAAAGGTAATTTAAATATTTGATAATCATACATTATTTTAAGATATATTTATCTGAAAAGAGTGCTTACTTTTTTTACTCAGATTGACCCTCTTACGTATTATAGATACTTTCTGTACTATTTGTTTATATATATATATATATCATATGTATGCATGTGTAAATATATTTGTATATGTTTGAAAATATGTGATGGTAATTAATATAAAACATAGATAATTTACAAATATATAGATTAATTGAGTTCCAAATTAATACAAACATATGATTAAATCAATGGTATAGTATTATTAATCAAATAAATAAAAATATATACAACAGTATTTATTTATTTAATACCGATTATAATAATTATTAAACTACAATTATCATGATTTGAAAAAAATTTTAATAAATTATAAACGTTCTTGGAATTAAAGTAATAATCTCATTTATTAATAAATGCTCTTGGAGTATTTTTTTGGTATCTTTTTATAATTGTTATAAATATATTCACTAAACATTACTTATTCCATGAATAATTTTTTAATGTTTTGAAACATTAACTTTATATTTATAAAATTTATTTGATAGAAATTATATATATATATATATATATATATATATATATATATATATATATATTATAAGAATAGTCTAATTTGTTTATAGCGAACACAAGGATCGTATTTATTGCCTCGTTATAACCGTTACTCATCACATCAACGACAAGTAATTATGACCTAAATATCTTTTTTTTATATAAATATAAGTAATACGATCTTAATTTATGTTATAAAGTAGAACAGCCATTAAATTTAAGTAAAAAATACATGCATATCTAGAAAAAATATCACAATATAGTTCTAATATTGTAGTCAAAATTCACGTTCATAAGTGAATTATTTTCTTATTTCACAAAACCACAATTTTTTTTCTAATAAAAGGTAATGATTATTGATCATTTTTGATTGTTGCTTACAATGTATGACTGCATATGTGCATTTCGTTCATCCTCTCTGAGAATGATGGAATCACCATCTAAATGTATATAAGCAACAATAAAAAATGACCAATAATTATAAAATATATTCACAATTTTATTTAATCTAAAAACACACATTTTATCTAATACAGAGCGTTAATTAAAATGATATTGACAGACAAATAGGGAATTTTATATTTGAAGATGCACAGAATTATTTTTTATGTTTTAAAAATGCAATTTATTACAAATTAAAACAAAGAGTAACGTTTTTAGAACCAACAAAATTTGTTTGGTACATCCAATAAGTTCGTTATAAGAAGTGTTGTATAGAAATATGTATTAATAAAAAGTACCTTCTTACTGATTTGTGCGTAAAACTTGTAGTTGAGTGGTTAATATACTGAAATGTTGATTACATTGTATGCGCTTTCACGTCTATTATACTTTCAAATTAGTCCTAAATGGCTAATATGTTAGGTTTATTACTGCCTAATTGTTCTAACATCATTCAGAAAGTTATTGGATAATATACATTGAACCTCTGTACGATACAGGGAATACATCCCGCGTTATAGGAAACCACATTATAGAAAACCGCGTTATATGAATCACATTTCTTATATTTGAACTGTGAGTGTGGCGTAACGGTTTTGTACAAACTTGCTTATGCGGATACAAATGTGTCTATGCAAGTTTATATATTTAACATCACTTAAACATTTTGAATAAAATTCTTTTAAATAAAGAAAAAAAAACTTAGCGTAAGTTATTCAATTATAAAAATTGCATTATACGGGATTGTTTATTGCATTTTATGAGTATTGATCGCAATTTTTGCGTAGCATTACACGAATCCGCGCTATAGGGGAACGCGTTATATGGGGATCCCCTATGCTTTATGAGTAAAGATCTTGACAGAATAAATAATTTACATAAAATAACCATATGGCCATATTTTGAGATTTCTAGATTCTAAATGTTAAACCTTATACAATTTTTCGTATATAAATTCTTTTTATTTGCCTATGAAAATGTACATGCAGTTATCGAAGTCAAGAGCAAAAAAAATCAGTAGCAAATAATAAAAAGTAAATATGATACCATATTCTAATGCAAATTCTAATATACATTTTTTGTTACCGTTTGCAGGGAACAAAAACATTTTTTATTTTTTAAATTATTCATTTAAAATTCACTTGCTCACTATAGTTGTGAAATCTTTAGATTTGTGCTCGCTATAACTGTATTCAACTGTAATATATATATATATATATATATATATATATATATATATATATATAAGTATATCAACATCCTTGTAATACGTGCGAATATAACATTTATTTCAAATATCAAATATGAATAATGATTTATCATTATTATTTCATTGTTATTAAGCCATTGAGATAACTGATTCATGGCATATATATAACAGTTTATAAACTATTATAATCCCGTATTATTTACGTGTGTCTCTATTAATGTTTAAATTCATTGCAGGTTTAAACATTTTTCTTAACGTCAAAAGAACTACACTTTTGTCTTTTCGAAAGTTTTAAAACAAATGTTCATCCGTTTTTATCAATTGTTTATACTAATGTCATTTTTTATAATAGCAAATATTGGTCACAATGCAGCTTTGGTACTGTAGTAAATTCAATTTCATAAAAGAATTTTTCACTCATTCCACAAACTACATAAAAAATGATCAAAAAAGTTCAATAACTGATTATTGATGATTTTTGTTGTTTAGACACATTTCGATGTCAAATTCATCATTTTCAGAATGTTAATGGTCAGGAAAACCACTATTATTTTTACTCATGAATGTTACTTTTTACACTCATCAGTACTTAACGATACTAAAATGCAAAATTACTAATTATGTTTAATCTAGTAATATACATATATATATATATATATATATATATATATATATATATATATAATCAGAATGTCAACGTTGCTTTAATCACATAAATAAATTTAAAAAAGCATTAATCGTTTCAATTCTTATAATATACTGTCATGATCAAATATCAATTAACACGTTAAACGTTAAACTGGTCCATGGGGACCGGCACTGTTCTTTCCGTTTAGGTGACTCCAGTCCCTAGGGGCAGGCATTATGAAATTTAAAAAATAATACCTTACAATTCATATAATATTAAAAAACAGGTATAAAATTTTCTAATGAGTTTTATTGAAACACATTAAGCATAAACTATCAACAGAACTAACAAACAGGAAAAAACAATCAAACGTTTTTTGATGCATGATAAATAATCAGGTGTTAATTTTACATTTTCTGTTTTAAGCCTCGCCTGTATGAAAAATAAAACAAAATTAGCTCCGCACTTAATGTGTTAATGAATATTTTGACTAAAAAAAATTATATAGTTTCTGGGGCGAGTGAAAAATGTGTTTGTGAAATTAAATATCAATAAAAGTAGTGTAAAATTATTAAATGTTATGTTACGGTTATAATTTCGCATTGGATCTAATCCAGATGTTGGATAGAAAATCACCTTGGAGTGGTTAATAAAGTATGAGATTAAATGTATAATATTAAATTTATATTTTTTGATATCAAACCTAATTCTATTTTTGTGCGTGTGTGCTATTTCACTTTTTAATAAAATTTGAGTATATCTTTTGTAAGTTAAAAATTCGATTATATAGTGTAATTAAGACATAATATTAAATATAATTATCAAACAAATATTTCTGTAGGTTATCTTTCACTTTTTAAAAATAAATTAATTTTTAATTATTATTCGGTAAAAACAAAATTATCACTATATAGGTCTGATTCAATAGTGTGTCATAGTGGACATGTTAAAAGTGAATATAAAATATATATCAATTTTGAAAACTTAATTAACTATCTTAATAAAATGGAATATTTTTAAAAATATTTATTATTAACATAAAATATTAGCTAGCAGAGAATTTTATATAAACTATGTTAATATAATTAGAACGATTCAAATTTAAAATTGTAATTTCTTACCTTAATTTTTTCGTGTAAGCATTTTTTCACATGCAGCTTATTTTGAAAAACTAGAAAAACCTCAACAGTTTTGATATTTTTCATATTTATCCTGAATTCGATCTGATTTGAGTTTTTCTGATTTGAATTTTCCTGCCTGAACTCGATCTGATTTGAATTTTGTGACTCGAATAAACTAGAATGTAATACTTAAGATAGATTCGTTCTAGAATGTGAATGCTTAAGATAGATTCACCTGTCAAACCCCATTTAATAAATCTAATTATAGAAATAATAGCTTTGATTTTATTTTGAATCTTTGAAAGCATGGTCAGTAAAATTTTTAAAATGAATTTTTATTATTTTTTTCTGGTAAATTCATGTTTTTTGCTTACAGATCTTGATGTCATACATTTAAAAGCATATGTAAAAAAGGATGAATATTAATGTATACAATATATATATATATATATATATATATATATATATATATATATTCAATATTTTTCATGCTTGAGTTAGATTCCCCTGTCAAACCTCATGAAATAAATTTTAAATAAGAAATAACATCATGGATTTTATTTTGACTCTAAAAGCATGGTTAGAAAACATTTTTAAACAGAATTTTATTATTATTTTTCAAGGTAAATTCATGTTTTTCGCTTACAAATTTTGATGTCATACATTTAAAAGTATATATAAAAAAGGATGAATAGTAATGTATACAATATATATATATATATATATATATATATATATATATAAATTTAATATTTTTCCAAATGTATTCACAAGAATCATCTTATACACTTGATTCTTATGTAAATTATTCTAAAATTATTATTTTAACGAAAAATATGTTTTTAAATAATTGTATGAAATTAATAACTTCATAAAATAAATAATTTGTATGGTGTACTTAAATAATTATGCATGTTATTCAGAGTATATTTCATAACATTAATGTTTTTCAAATGATCAAAACGTATGAATTAATCTAAAATAAAAATAATATAAAAACAGACTAGATTTTTGTATCTTACCTTGTGGTATGTTTATTTTTCTAAAAGATTCTTCAAATTCGTAAAAGAAGAAAATAAAACTCGCACGTGTTATTTCCTACAGAAGATTCGTTTGATAAGGTCTGACAAGTCAGTCTCTTTCTAGCATGATGTAAGCATTTTTCTAGTCTATTTTGTAATATAATACAAGTAATTTAACCTGTACACTCTTTCAGAAAATTATAATATATATATATATATACAAATATTTTTTGTATTTAATTACAAAATACGTATTTTTAAAATTGTATTTACAAACCTATAAAGAAATTTAAATACGCAATCAATATTAGACTCGTTTTTGGATTAAATATAAAACTAATGATTTTCAGTATTATGTGAAAATATTTAAAGACATTATCACTATTTTATGAAAAGTTTTAATCTGTAACTACTATTCGGTATAACACAGTAAAACAAATAACAACACTGACTGAAACAATATATACGAAATAAAATGAATACTAGTTAACGTTTATTATATGTATTTGAATTTCTAAAACTGAACATTTGTTAAGACTTAATTTAGTACTGTATTAAATATTTTCAATAAATTAGGAGCAAATATTTTTTAGATTTTACCTTTGAAAAAAAAATTGAGATTTTTTCATTACATTTTTAACAAATAATAATTATGCAAGTTGATTCAATATCTCAATTTTTTTTAAAAAATTTAAAATGTTTTTTATTGTTCATTAATTTCAATTATTCTGTATATGATAATATTAAATAAATGATAAATATTTTTTAACTTTTTTTAACTTTAGCACTGATTCATGTATTTATCAATAAATTAATGTAAACTCGTAAAAAACACCATTATCATAAAATTCTAGATATTCTTCAGTTAAAATTGTTATAAATAGGACTTTGAACTCATACATTTCCTAATACAAGTGTAAGACAAAACTATTTTTAAATCATTATCATACAATAAATAATTTTTAAAATTTTGAAAATATATTCAATAGTCAAACATGACTGAATAAGAGATTAATAAATATTGTTCTCATCATTCGTGAAAAATATAAAATATATCCCTTTCAAAAAATACTAACAAATAATTAAATCGAGCATGTCTAAAACTTAATTTGAAATAAATTTTATTAATAATGTTTGAATATGTTTTAAAACGAACTTTAAAACTTTATTCTCATTTCATAAAATTTTCTTAAAAAATTCAAGTATATTGTTCATTCAATAAAATATTTTAAATATATACTAATCTTATTATTAACAACATTAATAGACTATCAATTTGAAGGTTTTGTCATATACACAATAAGTTTCGTGGTGTATATATAAATATATACATACATATATGCATACATACATACATATATATATATATATATATATATATATATATATATATATATATATATATATATATATATATATATATATATATATATACGACAAAAGATAAAATATTAGATTAGAAAAAAACAGAAACTCCACAAACGAAATTTTTTATCTATATTTTTAAATAGATATCTATCTTGGGATATTTTTATTTATATACATATTAATTTCTTTTCGAAAAAAATGCTATTTAATAAAAAAAAATAATTAATTATAAAACGTTGGATAGTTCTCTAAAGTAGCGGTGTTTCAGTTAGCGTTAATTTTATGTTAAAAATTATGCAAAAAAAATATTTCTGTACATAGCCAAATAAAAATAAACGAATTAAATCATAAAAATTAAATACTCAATAGAATTAGGAATGTTCACAAAATATAGCTGTGATAATGTCTTTATTTTAAAGTTAAAATGTTGAAGAGAATGAACAAAATAAAAACTCTTACAAACGTTGTTACAAATTTGCTTAAAAATAATTAACATCTTTTCTCAATTTAGATAAGACGATTTTTGATGAATTATTTAATTTCTTAAACAATAATTGAATCTGTTTTGTCTTTAATATCAGTGTAATTATAAAGGTCGCGCTTTTCGATTGTAGATCATTTATTTTACTAACTTTGGTATCAATGTATGGAATGAATAACGTGTAAACAAAATTTAATTTCCTACTATATGAGGGTTGAAATATGACTTTTGTTTAAACGTTAATTTTATATTTTAAATATGTTTTTGTAATCAGATCTACATATATATATATATATATATATATATATATATATATATATATATATATATATATATATATGAATGTTGTTTATATACTTATGTATGTGTGTGTGTAGTATGTGTAAGAAGGATAAAAAGATTATTAATTATAGGGCATTGACACCGTCAGTCTCGATATTATTCAATATATATGTAAAAAAAATATTCTACAAAAACTTACAACTACATCGTTTCTTTTACTTCCTCAGAGTTCAATAGTCAAAACAAGTCGCTCGAACTACAGTTATTATTTTTGACTCGCGGACTATACTCTTCATATGGTGGTACTTTCGCTTGACGAAACTCATCTCTGACACGTTCTACATCCGACATCACTCTCAGGAAATTGAGTCCGGCAAGTTTCTTAAGATCGTCCGTACTCCAACCTCCGGATCCAATTAATTCGGCAAAAAGAGCAGGATAAGACGACACGTCTTCGAGACCCTTCGGTACACTAAAGTACATAAAGAATGATATGTCATTTACATGATAATGTACAGCAATTATCACTAATATCTAGATAATTATAAGATATTTTACTTTCGTTATATATATATATATATATATATATATATATATATATATATATATATATATATATATCCTTTTTACGGTATAAAAATTACAATCGTTTTTCTACAATTTTAATATACATTAGTAAAAATAAACAGTTTAATATTTTATACTAATTACAATAAATTATTAAGAAGACCTATTTTTTTAAAAAATTGGCGTTTCATTAATACATTGTTAACCAGATATGTATTAATATGCGTTCAGACTATATTATGAATTTGATTCAAATATTGTAAAATTGTTTAATATTATTCTTACTTTAATAAATAATAGGATTGTTCCCTATTTGTGGTAAGAAGTCTTATAAAACATCAGTATTTTAAATAATAAAAAAACTAGACATATTTTCCTACCATCGGTACAGATGTACAATTAATACGAGTATTAATTGTACATCGTATTACTCTCATTTATTTATCATACTTCAGACCATAACAAGCAACCTTATAAAGTGTCTAGAGGGTACGTGCATAGTGAAAATAAAAAAGTGTAAATAAAAGTGTAAATAAAAGTGTAAAAACAGTTTCTTATACTGAAGTTGTTATATTTGTAAGTTGACAAAGAAATAACTCAACTTGTTTCAACCATAGAATACATTCTAAGATGTGAATGCCTTGATTATAAGAAAAAAAAGTTAATAAATATAATTAATAATATAATTATATAAAATAACCTATAAAATTACCATAATAAGAAATTATACGATAGTATACTAATTTTTTCAGACCAATAAGGGGGATTTTTTAGAGAGACTCTAGAGCTTCGTTGGATGAACTGTGGATGGGTTGTTTTAGGAGCTACTAAAATTTATTTCTGTACTTTACAAAAAACTTCAACCCACGAATGAGAAGTATTTATACTATATAAGTAAAAGTCTCTATGCTTGGTTCTCAAAGTGTGGACGTCCTATAGGCCCGATATATATATATATATATATATATATATATATATATATATATATTGAATTTAAAATTTAATTCAGTGCCATTAAATTGAATCAATCATAACTTTGTTTTGAATTAAAATATTTTATATGGATACGTCACAACGTTTAAAAGGAAGGATTTTTACAATAAATCATAAGCGGAGATAAAAAAAATCATTTAATAAGACAATTCTAAGCGTCGAAAATCATGGGTTACGCCCGGTAAACCAGCAACATCCACTCCTAAACCGAATATTCAAGTCAAAAAGTGTTATTGTACATCTAGGGGGACATTAAGGGCGTAGTTTATTATAGGTTTCTCAAACCTAGTTTAACTGTAAATTTAAAGCATTACCAATAACAGATTATCCGTTTGAGTAACTAGAGAGAGTAAGGAAAAGACCAATTACTGGCAAGGAAAACAAGGTAAGTTATTTTGCAGCACGACAGCGCACAGTCGCACGTCGCAAAAGGGACCAAAAACGTTATTTACTGCGGCATATTGATCGAGCCCCATTAGATTATCATTTTTTCTGGTCGCACCAGCACAATCTGGTTAATACCCATTTTAAAACAGTGCAAGAAATCAAATAATGAATTGACGACTTCATTGACTCAAAGCTGCCATCTTTTTTCGACAAGGAATTCGCTAATTACCCGACAGATGGAGTAAAGTTAAATAAAATAATGGGAGATATTTTGAGGAATGAAATAAATTCCTTTTTTTTCGTAAATAAACATTCATTTTCTATCAAAAAAGAACCGAATTAATTTGTATATCTGAATCATCTATTTCTGAGTCAATATTATTAATTTTGTGTGGTTTAACACCGACTACAAATAAAGCAGCTCGAGTAATTTTTGATCGATAGCTGTGAACATGATTGTAAAAGAAAATTGGAGTGTTTGGAATAAAACAAAAAAATAACAGCTATAAATACACTTATTTTTATTGATATAACTTGCACGTAGGGATTAATTTGGTTTATAACTATTTAAATATACTAGTTACTGTATTTCAATAGTTAAACTCTTTGTGATATTTTTAAAAAACAAATAGATCTATTATTGAAAATTAGTATGAAAATTCACCCTATAAGCATCAATATTGTTAGATGTCAAAAATGTTAGCGGCTTGCATAAAAACGTTACAGATATGCGATTAAGAAAATCTTAATTAATTTATAATATTTTAAACATAAAAATAGTATTGTTAAAATATTCAGCGGGCATATGTGAAGTAATAGACACAAAAACGGCCACTGGTACGAAAATTGTATTATTTGCCAATTGATAAATCGTTTTTAATGATAAAATAATTTTTAATACGTTATGATTATAAAGGAAGAAGTTAATTACAAAACTTGCCTGTCTTTTAGCTACATTTCTTTGTCAATATACAATAATTCACATTTTTAAATTGGGAATATCTTTATTGTTTTGTAATGAGTTACTTACTAATTAATTCCGTCGTATCCTGCTCCAAGACCAACGTTATCAACACCAGCAACATCTCTGATGTGATTTATATGGGCTGTAAATGAAAAAATAAAATAAACAGTATATTTCTACAACAAATACTATATATAAAAAGAGTATATTATAAAGTTTTTTGTAGCTCAACGCTTTAATAATACTTTCACCACCATTGAAATCCGTATAAGTAACTATCAAAATGATTAATAACCTATTAATCAACATTTTGATTCAAAACAATTGTACTATGTGGAGAAGTCAACAAGCCATTTAAAAAAGTAAATCTTATTACAGTGTTAAAAATATTTTATGAAAAAAAAATAATTTAGATATAAAAGAAACTTAAAAGAAATAAGAAAAAAATACAATAATATATTAAAAATTCGTATTCCAAAAACGTACCATACTAAAAGAAATAATGATTTTAATTTAATAAATTCAATTTAAGTATACAATTTGTACAATTTCTAACATTTTTCTGAAATCCGGGAAATACATGCAATCAATGTTATTATTCTGAAAATCTAATACACATATATATATATATATATATATATATATATATATATATATATATATAAGGAACTCTAAAATACGATTTTTAAATAAAAAGAATTTATGAACGATATGCCTTCTTAAGGGTTTTGTAAATGTTTGATTTTACCGAAGTCTTATTGATACGGTTTATATATATATATATATATATATATATTATATATATATATATATATATATATATATATATATATATATATATATATATATATATATATATATATATATATATATATATATATATATATATATATATATATATATGTATAATTTAAATTAGGAATAGAAAAAAAAACAATACAAAAATCTTACCTACGGCATCAGCAACAGTAGCTACATCTTTGCATGTCAGAAACTGTGAATAGAAATTCACCATGACTATTCCACGATTTAGCGCCAATTTTCGTAGAGTTGCGTCTGGTACGTTTCGAGTAGAATTACACAGCGCATGCGCCGACGAATGAGAAAAAATTACTGGTGCTTTCGACACTGCCAGTGCATCTCGCATTGTACGCACACTTACGTGAGACAGGTCAACGATCATCCCCAATCTATTCATTTCTTTCACCACACTCTGCAAAAGAAAATAAATGATTAGAATATATTTACTTTCTAGACCAATAATATTTTATGAATTTCTACCTACAGTTTTAAGTTTATAATTTACATTCGGTTCCTTACTACAAATGTTAACCCTTAAACTATACGTTACGGTCGAAGACATTAACAACAGTGTGTTTAGTATGTTTCATACAGATAGTGTGTATTTTAAGGGTTTAATTAAACAATCATCCTTTTTAGATTTTATATTATTGAATTCAAAAGGAATGATAAAAAGAATATATGAAGAATAATAAAGACTGATTTTAATTAAATTCGAGCATTATTTTGAAAATCTCAGATATATATATATATATATATATATATATATATATATATATATATATATATATAATTCTATTCCAAACAAAAGTTAGTTTTTTTCTAGTTAGTTTTCACTTATTCCCATTAATGACTGTCTGTAATGCAGTTATTGAATTCCTTTTTGTTCATCTCTGGCGTTTACTAAAGACGAAGATATATTTAATACTGCACAATCGCTAAGAGTATGTTAAATATTTGTGCTGAACTATTAATCTATTTGATGATACATTGAGAGTGAATAATAGTCAAAGGAATGTATATTTGCGCACTGTTCGTGCAGGACAAGACATTAAAAGATCTTGTAAAATCATGGAAAATAATTTCAGAAAGGAATAAAAGATCACGTGAAATGAATATGTTGCCAAAAATTACAAACATAACATAGAATTATATTTTATCGAAGAACAAATGCTTAGTAGTTAATAGAATTTTCGATAAAAAATAGAACGAAAAATCAAAATGGTTATTTTATTAGTACACAGATCAAAATTAATGTAATCTTTGCACAAGCACAATAGAAGAAAAAACTAATGAGCATAATGACAAAGTTTATTCTAGAAATTAAAAAAATGTTCCGAATTATGAAAAAAATTTAAAGAGGTATTTTTCTATCACTAGTGATGGTTTTATTGGATGTATCATTTGATGGAATCAGTTTTCATGAAAAAAAGTTTAAATCATCTATGAAGCTTGATCAAAAGAGCCTTTTGGAGACTACAGATTTTGTTAAAATCTTTTTAACGTAATTTTAAGTTAATAATTAGACAAAAATAACATAATTTTTTTCGTCGGCACTCCCTTGAACTGTGAGAAACGGCCTCGTTGAGAGCTAAGAAACATTTATCTAGATAGTAAAAATCTTCTACTCACGAAACGACAACATTTTTTCAGAAACATGAGTCTCCGAGTTCCAATACTTGGTATTACAATTTAAGGATGAAGATAAGTACTTACCGATCACATAAAATGAATCTTTAAAATAATATTTATCATGTAGTTTCTAGTTTCCTGAGAATCTTAGGACTGCTTTACTAATAAATGATCTAGCAGATCAAATTTTTATGTAAAGACAAATGTAACTATTTTAATCAAATATAAAGTTTTATATTTCAATGTGTAGAGCTTAATGAATAAGTCAAATATATTAAAAATAGACAAAACTCGTCACAATATATTAGTTGTTATTGTTAGAGAATATATATATATATATATATATATATATATATATATGGGATTAATTCATTATAATTATATTATTATTTAATTATATTATTTCAGTTAATAGCTAAGAGAACTAATAAAAAAAATACGCTCATGTAAAATAATAATATCGTCACTTTAATGACAGAAAAAAAAAATAGAAACTGGAACAAGTATTCAAAAGTACAAACAGAGTGAGATGGATGCAGAAATGTCAGTCAGTAAGAGGAAATTGTATGAAAAGTGAGTGTTGGTTGTGGAACGCATGAGTGACACTGACGTCGAATGGGCTTGACGTGATAAACGACGCTCTGCGTCGCCACTAACGTCGACGCATCAATTCCATCTAGAAAAGAATTCATCACCGATGGAAAAACAGTTGCGTGTCAGAAACGACGTAGCGACACTCTGCCTAATGCTCTAACCTTATCGTATTCACTTTTCGTTGTTAATTATTATCATAGACTTTGCGAGAAAGTCTTTGTTCGATTGAATATAAATTGCTTGGTGCAGTTGCAGTCACTGTCAAAAGCTTTTTAATTCAATGAAAATAATTGCTCGAGGCTGCAATTAGTGCACGTTGTAGCTTTTGTAAGAACTATGAATTATACAGTTGTTAATCATTTCTTATAATTTACTATTTTAGTATAGATATCGATTTAGTCCCTTTAATTCACATGAATTATTAAATTATGATATAAAAAAACAACCGTTAACTTCGTAATGAATTCATATCAAAAAAAATATTTCTTTAAATTATAGTTTTTTTTTGATTTTACAAATTAATTTTCAATCATTGATCTAAATATTACTTTTTAAAACATAACAACTTTTTTTCTAAGAAGAAGATATATTTGATTAAAATCTGATCAAACTGGAAAAGATCCAAGTTTTCTTTTATTTTTTAAATTTTCCGTCCAAATTTATAATTTATTTCGCTTAGACATTAATCTAAAATTTCTATTTAAATCCAAACGTGCTGTTTTTCTTTACATTCATTCGAGATCACGCTTTTTCATGAGAGAAATCGGATCTTATATGCTTCCATCATTTGATCTTAAATAATTCATATTTTTATTATTTGATCTTTCTTTCCTAATACGAGCTTTAAGTAGCATTTATTTTTTACTAATTGCTGAAATCTAAAATCTCTTTTATTCACTAAAATCAAAACGTTATTTTATTTCATTAATCCGTATCAATATACATTAAGATTAAATATGATCGGAATAATAAGAGATTATACTAATTTTAACTAACTTTGACGCACTTGTTTCAATGATTATTGATCAAAAAAATCGTTTAGGTGAGCATAAACATGGTTAACTGATTAAAGATAAAAAAATCAATTGTATTGTGAGAATGCAAGTGTAGAGTATATTAAATACTATATACACTTTCTAAAATTTAAACATATTAATTGTAATAGTAGTTTCTTTTCTGTGTTTTTTTCAGCAAAAAAATTTGTAGTTTTTAAAATTTTAAATTCGAATTTTCTTTATTTCACATATTTTTGTCTACATTATTTCTTACATTAATGATACTCAACATATATTCGATAAACTTTTCAAATATTATGCGCAATTGTATTTGTTACGTATTAATAATTAATGTAGATAAAAATCAAATATTGGTAAAAAAAAAATACGAATATATAGAAAATATATCAAAAAAGTATATTGTACTTCATGATGATATAAGAACATAAAATTTATTGTAATGAAATAAAATAAATTTTAAAACATATCCTTTAAACAGAATAATAAAATGACTGAAAAGTGATTGTGAAAACGGAGCAGAGCTCGTTACGCCTTTACTAAATTTAAATTCAATTAGGATATAATTGCATTCGTAATTAACTTTTGTATCTTTGTACACAGACGAAGGAACAATACCGTGCTAAACGAAAATCAATAGACATTCTGTGAAAAACAGACGTGGGTGTACATTGGTTTGGGTTTAATGGGTGTTTGGTCAAAAGAAGAATGAGTAAATGTGGTTTGCATCACGATCTGTTTCAACCATTGCTTACAATAACAAAAACGGACCGTAAAAAATTGCATTAGTGACATGTACAATATACAAAGAATCAAAAAGTTGTGTTCATGTTTTTATTCTTGCATGCCATACTGAATATAAATAAATATATAAAAAAATCTCATACAGGCAAAGAATTTCTAATCGTATATATATATATATATATATATATATATGTGTGTATAATATATATATATATATATATATATATATATATATATATATATATATATATATATATATATATACATATAAATATATATATATATATATACATATACATATATATATATATATACATATATATATATATATATAAGGTGATTCAATTTAGACTTCCAGATGAATGTATTAAAAAAATTGCAAAAATTAAAGAAAATCATCTTATTTTTAATTTTTGCGATTTTTTTATATTTTCATATGGAAGCCTAAATTGAATCACCTCTCTCTCTCTCTCTCTCTGTATATATATATATATATAATCAAAATTATCTACAAAAAACTACAACGTTGCAAAAAATAATCTACCCGCGATATTTATATAGACCTAATGAGTTTTAAAAAATATGTTCATTCGGTTCATGTGCATACTTTTAATTGACAAGTGGACGAGCGCAGCGAGCAGAAGGCGAAGCCCCCTGGTGTATATATATATATATATATATATATATATATATATATATATATATGTATGTATGTATGAATTATAATGAAAGTATATAATTTGAAATAAGGTCATTGGCAATCTATTGTGTCAAACTGAATACACCTTCCCTAAATATACCATTTAATATACAAAAAATTTCAAACAAATATTCTAATAAAAAACATGCCGAGAAAAACCAAAGAAAGTAAAATAAGTTCACAACAATAGTTCTAACACTGTGGATAAATTTACTTTTACAAGTAAATTATGTTTTTATCCCACAAACCACATGAAACTTTTCGATTAAAAATATTTAATGAATTATTTTTGATTATTTTCGATTGTTATTTATGCGCATTTCGATGGTAATGCCATCATCTTTAAAGCACTAAGTTATAGAAAAATTCAATTTTTGGTGTGGTTTGTGTGATGAAAAATAAATTCACCGTGAAAGTAAAATAAGCTATATACACAGTAAACTGTGATTTGAGAATTTATAATTTAATTGTATTGCTAGTTGAAATAATAAATAAAAATGTGAATGTGAACAGTAAGTAGAAACTAAAAACATTTTAATATTAAAGTTTTACAGGGTCATTTAACTTAGTCTTCTACATGAAAGTATTAAAAAAACGAAGTAGTTAAAAAAACATGTTATTCATCATTTTGTATTTTAGTTTAATTGTATTTTAGTAATGAATTAAACTAAAATATTAAATAAAAAATAAGATGACTTTTCTTAACCCCTACACCCTCTTTTATACTTCCATGTGAAATTCGAAATTGAATCACCTGTATATATCTTAAATTTTAGATTATATGTTTTAATAAAAATAAATAAATACAATACTTACACTGTTATTTTATGCAACACTAACTATTTTTAAAATAGACAGTGTACACAGTGTTTAATAAAAGTAAACAAAGAAAGGAAGAAACGAAGAAGAAACTGAATAAGCGGATAAACTGGCTCATGAGTGGGGAGAACCGCATGGAATTGCAAGGAATGATGTTACTTAATGGATTCATCATAAAATCGCATACTTCGTGTATAATAATTTTATCGAAATTAAAATGCAATACCTAAATATAAATTAGTACCTTATTAGTAATACATAAATAAACGTATGTTTTTTTATTATATGTCTTTCTAGTGTTTTGTCTAAATATCAAATTAAATGAGTTCTTGACTCATTTATGAAAACCATTTGATTCACCGAGAACTAATTTAAATTTTTATACATTTATTATACATTTATAGAGGAAATAAGAAAAAGAGAATTATTATTACAACTACTTAAATCATAGTATCATTTGTTGTTAATCTTAATTTTAGTATTATTTTTATATAATGATATTTTCTGTTGCAAAACGTATGTATTTTTTATTACTATCAGTAATATATTATAAACATAATGAAATAAATAAATTCAAAAATATCTTTCACCTTCAAAAATTTAATTTTCAAAATAGGCTATCATTAAAAAATATGAAGAATGAATAATTATCATTTTGAGTTTCTATTTCTTAAAATATCTGTCAAAAATGCTTGTTAAATACTTTTGAAATTTTTATTAGGAAATTTTCGTTACTTATGCATCAATTTTATAAGAATAAAGTTACAGTTTTCAGACAGTACTTTTCTGTCTAATAAAATTCTATTAAGTAAATATTTTGTTAACTGTCTGCATTGGTTTAATTTCGTATTATATAGGTTTGATAAAAGTAATTATAATTGAATATTGATTTTATTTCAAAAAAGTGATACTTTTATATATGAATTGCATATATATTCAATATTTTTTTAAATTTTTCTCCATAAAATCAAATAATATTCAATTGTCGATTTTCAACAGTTTTTCAAACTGTTCAATTTTATTTTAAATTGAAATTGAGAGTTTTCTAATTTCATTAATTTCAAAAAATATTGTTTTTTTTTAAAAAAAAATGAATTGATATTTTTCTACCATTTAATTATTTTGGGAAATAGTCCTGTTACACCTTTTTTATTTCATAAATCAGTATTTTCTACATGTTTGATCTACATTTTGATAAGAGAATAATAAATGAATCAGATATTCTTTAGTCAATTTGATTCCATTTATTTATTTATATATATATATATATATATATATATATATATATATATATACACACACTTTTGTATAAAAGGGACTTTGTTTATGCTTTCGCATAAATGCATATATTATCTCATCTTAGCAAGAAACTTGTTCGAAAATAATACAGTAGATGATAATATCGTATCGCACCTACATACAAAAAACTAATGCATGTTTTATGTATCACGAAGTCCTTCTATAATG
Organism: Acanthacorydalis orientalis; assembly: GCA_034766995.1. Lineage (NCBI taxonomy): Eukaryota > Metazoa > Arthropoda > Insecta > Megaloptera > Corydalidae > Acanthacorydalis > Acanthacorydalis orientalis. Next base: position 10,140,273 of record CM068322.1, read on the forward strand.
TTCGTCCTGGCAAATGAACCAGCTTCGAGTAGAGATGAAGCGTTAAAACACTCTGGTCTTTGTATAGAGGATTCAAAATATTTAGTATTTGCTTTATTCATATTCAAAATATTTTATTGTATATACATGTACATTCAACAGTAATAAAAATAAATAACAGTTTTCCATTTGATACTTTGTTTTAATTCAAAGATTACAATAAAAATCCCCTACAATCCTACCATAATAGAAGAAGACTTTCTATTATAGTAACTTGATCTTAATGATGTTATTTTTATCTTTAATATATGATAGTATTTTATATATTATGTTTTTGAACTCTAACGTATATAAATTAATTTTTAATCATAAGTAACCACATACAAAAATAATAACCATGAAATACATAAATCTACGTATTGTGCCATTTGATACATTTTTCTCAATAACTTACTATAATATTCAGGTATCAAATTTTAAAATCATTTCAAAGTAAGATTCAGCTTTCAGCAAATTTTAAAATCATTTCAAAGTAACATTCAGCTTTCAGAAAATTTTGAAAACATTTTCAAAAAAATTTAATCTTTTTTCCTTTCAATTAATTACTCTGTGAAATAGTTCTATCACTTCATTTTTATTTCATCAATTAATATTTTCAAAACAGATGTTTTTAAACTAGTGAAAATTAATGATTTATAGAATATAAAGAAAGAAAATTTTTTCCAAACATTTCATAAATATTCAAACTCATTAACCAATATTTTAGCACTATAAATATTCTTGATGCGAATATTCAATAATCACTTATTTTGTTTTTTTATATCTTATACACATTTTGATGGTAAAATTCACTATAAATTATATATAAACAATAATTAATTATTTAATATTAATATATTGAAAATTCTATACTATTTCAGATATTGAATCATCCGCAAAAAAATACAGTGCCAAACAACTATTATTTTATAATAAAAGTTTGCAAATGGTTTTAAATCTTTTGTCTTTTTGAAATTATGTTATGCATAAATATACTTTTTAAGAAGCTATTTTTGTTCACATTAGTCTTCAAACATTATTTACTAATCAAATAAAAACTGATTAAAAATGTTGATATATTATGTTTATAAATAAGATATGTGTAGATCAGTGGTATTAAACACGCGGTACTTGGCCTAAAGATTGCAGTTGATTTTATTAAAATAATAAAATCGAATTTAAAAAAATATATAAAATTCATTTTTAAAACAATGCAAATTATAGAAGTATATTGTAAGGAACACCAGTTTATAGTCAATTCCGATTTAGTTCGTTTTCCTGCTTGCAAAAATCGTCATGAATTATATTACGGTTGTGATTTAAGCAAATATGCTTCAAATATTTGAAAAATATTATTTGAATTTGAAAACCGATTTGAAAGATTTAAATCACTCGATGATATTGATAAAATAGTTTCTGTCAAAAGATGTCGTGTTTCTAGTAAAAAATATTATTTTTTTTTAATTTCTATAAATTAATTAAAGAAAAAATAAATATAAAATTTAAATGAGTATTTTCAAATATAAATAAAATATCTTTTCCAATTATAATTAAACATATAACATATTAATTATATACAAACTAGAAAGTAAATAAAAATACACCCAATTAAAAAGTTAAATAATTGAAAGGGTTTTTTAACATTTTTATATAGTAACTGGAAAGTCGACAATAAAATCATTTTGAAAAATTTACACCGATACATCCTAGCAAATTTTGTTGCTTTGTAAATCAGAATGTGGAAATCTAGAGAATGGAAATGAGGGGAAAGTAAACCGAGAGATTTCTGCTTTAACAAACAAATATATAGAAGTTAATATAAAAAGCATATTTTAATGTGATGTACGGAAAGATTATTAATTAAAGATAATTAATAAAGAACAATCATGAAAATTTTACAATAAAATAATTTTTTACTTCATTAGTTATGTATAGAAAAAAGGCAAACTCTAAATTAATATAAGTTCACTTTTTTTAATTGTATATATTCGTTTTTTAGTATATAGGTTGAGTAAATATATTTCAGTATTTTTTTATTATTAATATTATTTTTTTGGTATTATTATGAATGATTTTTGCTACTATTTCGGTAGACAGAAGCAAAAAAATGTTACATGAACAGACACGTTCATAGAAATAATACGTTTTATTATAAAATATATTATTTAATAAAATAAAATCATTAATACTGAAAGAGAAAAATAATATTGTTTAAAAAAAATGTAAATCATTTTGCTGAATCTAAATTGAAGACCCTATACTTATTCATAGGAAAACATCAGCAGTTCGTAATACATTATTCGCCGCGTATGCTTACAGTATAAGCGAGCATTGACTATCGGTACAGGCTTTTAAGTTCTTACCTTTCCGAAGCTCGTCAAGCCCCCATGCTCGGCCTTTCTGCCTGGTATGTCAACCAAAGAACAGTCCGCCCTAGAAAGAAAGTATGATATTATAATCAAGAAAATATGTATGTGTTGAAAAAGATCTTAAAAAGTATTAATAATTTACAAACTTTATTTATATTTTCAACTAAAAATCGGATAACATTAACATTATTAAATTATATATAATATATGATTTTCGTATTTATTATATGTATATATATATATATATATATATATATATTATAACGATTCATAAATTAGTTAAAAATTGTAATAATTTTAAACATTACACAATTTCATAGCCTAAAATCAACATGAAAGATGTAATGATTATGTCGAATAAAAAATTAGTAATAATATTAAAAGTAAACTTAAACTATAACTTAGTACAATGTTTTTTTCATTTTCCCTAATGAATTTTTCTTATCCCACAAATCATAATTTTCTTATCACAAGTGTTCAATAAATAATTATTGATCACTGTTTGATTATTTTTTATGCGCATTTAAATAGCGATACCATAATTCTCAGACCCCTAATCACAAAAAATGTGAAATTTGGTTAAGATTTTTCTGTATTTAGCACTCATCTTTATCGAAATTCGCATAAAGAACAATTAAAAATAATTAATAATTATTTATTAAACATTACTGAAATTAAATATTTGTTTTATATCCGAAAAAAAATATTTGTGATGAAAATTTGAAAATAAACTGGCATAAAATAATAGTTACAGTTTTGACAACAATATAATCAACAATACAAATATATAAAAAAACATGCATAATTCACATCGCATTATTTTATATTATTGGGTCTATAATGTCTACTTTGAAAATAATTACTATATAATAAATCAAGGACTTCACATGTGTCGAATATAAAAATTCTCTAAAAAAAATGTCAAATTTTCAAATGTATAAACCTTACATTTTATAAATAATAAATAATGTTTCTTTTATAATACAAAAATATTTTAATGCATATTAATTAAAATTAAAACATAAACAAAAAAATAATAATGTTGCATTAACATAACACGAGCGAAATGGGTGTTAACTTCAAATATACTTAAAATTCATATTTACCTCATGAAAGTTAAATATATGCATTAAAATTCTTTGATGAAACATTTATTTATAAATAAATTATTGAATAAACTAATTTATGCATTGATGCATGAATTATTTTGTTTGTGAGAAATCGTTGTTATATTTAAAATACAAATGACCTGTTTATAAAATCATTCTTTGCACACACAACAAATAAATATATATATATATATATATATATATATATATATATATATATATATATATATATATATATAGAGAGAGAGAGAGAGAGAGAGAGAGATATTTATATATATGAGAATGGAATGAGTTCTTATTTTATATAATTGAAATGTTTTTAACGTTAGAAAACTTTATTATATTAACCCATTAACTGCCAAATTTATTTTTTTTTGAAATTTTTGACGGAAAAAGTTATATATATATATATATATATATATGCACAAAAAGTTGTGTAACAATATAATTATATTCAAATTATGTTTTGTTGTGAAAATATTTTATATTTTTTAAAAAGTCCCAAATGGGGATTGTGGCAGGTTGCATGAAAAAAACTAATAAGAAAATATTTTTGTTATTGTATGAATTATTTTATGTATACAAAAATAGCTGTTATTTATGCCATTTTTCCATACAGTCCACATGTAACCCGACGTTACATTTACCACATTCTTTTCTTATATTTGTTTTGCACACTGCGCATTTTCTTTGTTTTCCTTCAAAAGTTCTTTGTAAGTAATGCCCTATTGGGTCTTTCCTTACGGTTTCGAGAACACGTTTTGAAGCTTGTTTTTGTACAGGTCTACTAAGATTTTTAAGATTAGAAAGAGACGCTCACTGCAAATATGCTCGGGCGATATTTCGTCTAAATTCTTATAATGGCATGATTTTGTTAGCATGGCAATACAGTACGTAGGCGTCTACAACAGCTGTGTCGATTATGTTTGTAAAAATAGAAAAATACCACTTTTTCCACGAATTTTTATCCTGTATTTGTTAACATTCCAGTCCAGTTTGTCAACACCTCCCATAAACTTATTATAGTTACTTATGCAATAAAGTTGATTTATTTTGATTTGTTTTTTCTCAGACTTGGACCATCTAGTTAGATTGTTTAAGGGTTGTATACCTTAATGATTTGACAAGACTTTCACACATTTGTTGTCTTTCCACACTACACAAAATAATTCATTATTCATATCAAATCTGTAATGTAAACTGCCGCGAAATTCTTTCTTGAATTCATAGTCCGATTTTATAGGACAGTTGTTTAGACGATTTGATCGAGCTGTTCCTGTAGCTGCTATGTTTTTCTCCTTTAACGTTTTCATTAGTTCAAAACTAGTAAAAAAATTATCAAAGTAAAATACATGATTTGAAGGATTTTCAAGAAGCGCTATGTTCTTCGTTATAACAGATGCACCCAGGCCTTGTAATTCGCAGTCATCATTTATTTTCCCTGTATAATAACTCAGTCTGATAACAGTATCCCGTTTCTGCACAGCACATTGTCCAATTTTTGAATCCAATCCGAAACAATATCGACCTTATCAGGGAGGAAGTTCAACAATATCAACAGTAGCAACATCATCGTCACTTTCAAAAAAATTAGCGTCATTTACAATGTCGTCTAATTCAGCAAGCGTGAAAAATTTCTTGGTACCCATTCTCATAAAATAAAAATAATTTCTATAAAAGAGAAAAAAATACTTGATATCAACCACAATCCCCAAACGGGTATCGTAATAAAATGATCAATAAAATCATTTTTGTAAAAAACAAAAGACTGAGTAAGTAACAGATACTTACTATAACTTCTAAATTACATATTTATGTACGGTATTTAATTAGAATATAAAAACCAAACTAAAAATATCATGCTTCAAATATGATAATTTTGTTGTGTTCAACTTAAAAATGAATTTCAAATTTGTTCACTTGTAAAGAAACGAAACACAAAATACACACCATCTACTATAAGCAATATTGACTGATATATATATATACATATATATATATATATATATATATATATATATATATATATATATATATAATGAAATTAAACTGTCAAACACACCTAATATATTTTTCGCGCCAAGTGGTGTTCGTAAAATTCCAAAATCCCCAAATGGAGATTGTGGCAGTTAATGGGTTAAGATAGTATTTCTAAATCAAATTGTAATAATTTATAAATATATATATATATATATATATATATATATATATATACCATATATCTCGGCGTTTAAGGTGACCTACATATAAGACGAAGTCGAAATCTTAAGATAAAATTTATACAACTACCACATATCGGTCGTATAAGATGATTCTAAATTAAACACCTCTTTTACATGATATAATAAAATTTTATGTTCGAAAATCAAAATTAGAGGAACTACATTTTTTGATTTAAAATTTCAAAAATGAAATCACCTTGTTTTTGACATAATGTGTATTAAAACATCATGCACAGCTTATATCTAAAAGGCTATTGCTATGTATTTTATTTCTAAAACTTTTTATTTAATATGAATTATTCAATAAAGTTATATACAAAAGTTTAAGTTCCTTTTTTTTAAAGAATTTAATTTCTATACAAACACAATAAACCCTTCGTGTTATTTTAAAAGTTCTGTTTCTGTATTGAGAGTATAAGACGACCCCCTATTTTTTGAAGAATTTTTGTATTTTAAGGATCGTCTTATACGCCGAGATATACGGTATGTATATATGTATATATATATATATATATATATATATATATATATATAAATATTAATTTATTACAATTTGATTTACAAACACTATCTCAATATAATAAAGTTTTCTAACTTTAAAAACATTTTAAATATGTAAAATAAGAACTCATTCCATTCTTATATTTACTTCATACAAAGAAGAGAGTACAAAGTATAGATACCACAGGACTTGAAAGTATTGTATAAAACCTTTAAGTTTATAGCAAATGAAAATGTTTTCAAAGTTTTTGTCGCGTGTAAGATTATATCAAAAATACATCATTTTTCTTTTCTATTTCTTATTTTTTTCATTTCTAAATGTTTACACTATTCAAATAGAAAAATGATTAATTCACGAGTAATTCTAATTGCTTTTTATAACCTACAGCGTATTTTTTATAAAGAACGAGTTCAAAGGAAAAAATTACTAGTTGTTATTTGTTATTCATATACTTAACTAAAGTATCTAAAATGTAAGTTTCATTTTAATACTATATTCTGTGGGTAGAAAAATAATTACGGTTTTTGTTTTCTGAAATTGTACCTTATTTTTTCAATGAAAGTGTTATTCCATCGTGTTCATGATAATATTTTAAAGTTCATTTTTCGGTCTGTAATTTGGTAACATCGACTTTGGTTTTAATATTGCTTCAAACTGGGCTATTGAATTAAAGATAGAAAAGAAGCAAATAAGAGATTTTTTTGTATGAGTTGAAAACGGATGGTAAAACAGCAGAAACTTCTTGTAAACTAAACGATGCTTTTAGTGTGGGTATTGTTAAAGAATTTACGATGTTATGGTGGTTCCAAAAAATTCGTGCTGGGGACGAGAGCATTGAAGATGAAAAAGGTCGCGGGTGTTCTTATTCAGTTCATAACGATTAACTGAAGGTGTTAGTCGAATTAAAACCACGCACAACAATTTAAGAGCTTACACTAAAGTTAGGTGTTAGTCGTCCAACAGTTCTAGACCACTTAAAACAGCTTGGAAAATCAAAAAAGAGAAAAATGTATATGAATTGGAAAGTCAAAAAGCAATAATTTTTCTACCAATCTAATACAACCAAATTGCTATCACAATAGTATATAATTTTTTACAATATAGACACAATATCGACCTTATCATTTTTATTTTAACTAAAAAAAACTAATTTGTTATCATTATTTTTCAAATCATGGTTTTTTATGAAATTATAACTTTATAATATAGGTTATTAATAACATAATGTATTAAAAATAGGTATATAAAATAAAACAAATAAATTAAGGGTAGTTTTAAACATTTTGAAACATAACAAAAATTGTAAATGTAAATAAGACGTTTGTCTTTCACGTACTAACGATTTTTGATATTTAGAGTTATAGTCACATATAAATTTCTTTTAAAACAGTTGTGGTCGGTAGGAAAATAATCGCGGTTTTTGTTATAAACTTTAAAGTCGTGAACCGAATTTATTTTTCTACCAACCTAATATTATGACTAAATTCACTTTCACAAATGGATTCCTTTTTTTACTCTACAAACATTTTTTTTCTGATCAAAAATATTTAATAAATCATTATTGATTGTTATTTATGCGTATTTATATGACCTTGAAAGCACTAAGGTACAAAAAATCTCGCATTAGATTATATTTTTCTCTACTTTGATGCGCTGAGGATGATGGAATCGCCATCGAAATGGGCATATACAGCAATAAAAAATGACTAATAATTCTTTTTTTAAACATTTTTGATTGGAAAGAATTTTTTGTTTTACGAGATCAGAAAAGAAATCATTTTTGAGAATGAATTTTTTATTCTAAAAATATTAATATTTATTCTATTTTTTTTTCAATAAAATACACGCATAGAATTGTTAATATTTCCACAAAATTTTAACGAATATGTTCATAGATAACCGAATTCTCCTTTTTTATAACAAATAGTTTGTTTCTACTTTATATTCACGTGAATTTGATTTAACATGTAACATTTTCTGTGTCCTTTTTTTCTATAGTTATATTCCGAAAAACACAGTTTTCTGATTGTAATAAAAAAGACATAAATAGCAAAATTAGTAGTGAAAAACAAAAACTAAAACGACCAAATTGGATAAAACCATCAGGATAACATATTTCATTTTCATTTTTCTAATAAATAATTAGAAAAATTAAAATTAAAATAAAAGTTCAAAAAAGAAACAGTACAATTACATCAAAATTCTTTCACATTCAATAAGGAAATATTCAAAAGGAAATATGTAAAAAAAATATTCAACGAAGTATTACTATATTTGTTTTCTTTGCTATTCTTTTTATAATTTAAACTATTTGTAAGTAGAATTTTTAAACTTAATATATTTTACTGGTTGTACTTTTTTTGTACAATTTTTCAAACACACTTTTTAAATTGCTAATTTATTATAAGAATTAATGGTTAAAATTGTATATAAATAGAACTCATTGTAAGTATGATCATTATATTTTAAACAGATATTGTTTATGTTACAATTTTTTACTATATAAACATAAATAAATTTATTTATAGAGATTAGAAGAATTCTGTTAAAATACTATAAGACAATATAAGATTTATAAGAATATTTATGTAGACAGATTTTTTAATAAAAAAAAATACTTACCAAGGTGTATTACATGTTGATGTCAAAGTTAAATATCTGACTCCGACTTGGTATAAAGTACGTAAAACGGCGAGACTATTTGCAAGAGAATGTCCGCCTTCTACTCCTATCAACGAACACAATTGGTGGCGTTGGTGGGCTATACGAATTTCTGAAATAAAATTTATTGTTTTAAACATAATTAAATATTTTAGGGATAGAACAACATACAATTACTTTCATTTACAACCCTATACTTATATGGATTTTATGTAATTAGATAATTATATAATTGTGATTTAACTCAATATTTAATAAATAAATGTAACAATTTTTTTAAACATGATCATTTCATGCTTCTTAGTAAAGTTTCTGTATTACTTTTTTATATGCAGTCATCATTAATTTTTTTTATTATAATTTTTTGTTTAAAATTTCATCAATTTTCAATTTTTCAAATACACTGATTCATTTAATTTAACTTTATAGTAATTTATTTAGATACAAGTATTTTTCATTTATTCATACATTGTGTAAACCTTTTATTTTGTAAAATATTCAAATTATTAGAATCATGTATTAGAAAAATATTTTGTAAATTGATTTCATGCATTACTATTTAATGAAAAATAATATTTATTGATATATGAATATATATATATATATATATATATATTACAATAGAGAGAGAAACAATTATCTAGAGAAAGATTATTACATAATTGATAATAGAAAATATGTCTTTACGAGTTAAATATAAAAAAAATATAATTGGTGAGAATTTAATCTAAAAATATTTCTATAAAAAATACAAGAAAAATGTTATAATTATTATTTCGGCCGTCGTACTAGAAACCTAAACATTTTATTTCAAATATATGCCATTTTTATTAACTTGATGTAATTTATTATCAGATTTTCTGAAAAATATGTGATTATTTTACTGAAAAAACTATATATTTGTATCTAGATACTCGAAATTGTAGCCTTTCTTTTGAAATTTCATACCTGGGTCACTCACTTTCTATTTTATTATGATCGGTTTCAATACTTGTGCTATCTTCAAGTGGCATATCACTTTCAGTATTGACTGAAAATGGAACAAGTACTGAAACCGGTCAAAGTAAAATATTAAGGGAGTGGAAATAGTGATACTTTAAAAGGAGATTATTTAACCCATTAGTTGACGAATAGATTTGAATGAATGAGAAAATAATCACTCTATCTAATCGTGACGATATTTCTCGGGCCATCCCTATGGATTATGTTATACTTCCAGTGAAATTAAGAATAAAGTGTGATAAATTAAAATATTTTTTAACACTACATATTTAAAACTAGACGATAAAATTATGTCGCGGTAATTATTAAGAAGTTGATAAAAACTCGAAGTAAATTTTTTGTCATACTTAAGGAATTATATATTAGAAAATGACAGAGGAAAGAATAAGTATATACACCTTGTTAATTTACCAGAAATAAAATTGAAAAGTTTAATGCCAAACAACATGTATTGTGCGAATTTGACTAAAATTTTAGATCTTGAAATTATTATTAATTGCATTAGTTTTTTGGTAATTTTGGTAATTTTTTGGGACGATAATGAGTCTCTGTTTTTAGTATTGATATTACTACAAAAAGTAGAATTTTATTAATAATGAAATGAAGCAAAGGTGATATTTCAGGAAAATGATGTCCGAAACACAGAATATTAGAAATTGCATACTTTTCGCATTCCAGTTTAAATGCTGCCGAAGCCGCGGAAATGATTTGTTGAGCTTTAGGGGAAAGTTTTGTGACAGATAAAATATGCAAAAAATTCTAAAAAGTGGAAGAGGTCAGAAAATGTTTTATTACTTCATCGACTCAAGGCCGCTATTTTTTTCGATAAGGGAGTCGTCAGTTACCCGACAGATGGAGCAAAGTTATATAACATAATGGTGGATATTTTGGGGATTGAAATGTATTATATTTTTTCGTAAAAAATCATTTTCCATAAAAAAGAGACAGAATTAAATTGTACATTTAATATTTACAATTTGTAATATACACTAATGAAGATACACCATATATAAAAAATATTAAAAAATATCTAATATATCTTTCTCTTAAAAAATATTAAAAATATCTTTATAGATTTTAATAATTACGTTAAAATAAAAAAAATCTCAACTCTTTCGGTACAGATGACAACTATACTTGACAACAGCTAAACCTTACTGTTAACTCCACTTTAATTGTAATTAATGATCGATAATTGATCTGTCTTGTATGATGAATCTTGATATTAGGTTGGTGTACAAATAACTGCAGTTTTTATGTATAGAGTATAAAGACGTACATATCAGTTAAAAAATATATTTATTAATCAAAATAAACACTACTATCTTGCACACATTTCTTCCAAAGGGAAAAAGTTTGCTTATTCTTACAAGATAGAATTCTGAAGTCCTAGAATTAAAGGATTCATCGAAAGTGCTTTGAGCTGATGCTTGATCTTTGAAAACCTTCTCTCATAGGAAATTACTCAAATGTTTTAAAAAATCATAACCTGTCGGACACAGATCCTGAGAATAAGGTGGATGAAGTAAGGTTTCATAACTCAGTTCATTTAATTTTTTAAAGATATTTGTGAGACATGTGGTCGAGCGTCGTCATGAAGAGGAATTGCCCCTCTTCGTTTGACTAATGCTGGCCGGAAACGATTCCACTTCTCATGCATTTTTTCAATTTCCTGGCAACATATTTCTCTTGTTGTTGTTTTACCAGTATTTAAGAAGTTGTAGTGAATAATGCCACTTGTCGACCACCAAACAGTGACCATAATTTTTTTTCATGAAGCTTCGATTTAGATAACTGTTTTGGTACTTCTCATCTATCTAAACACTATGATGAATGTTTCCGATTGTTGTAGAAAATCTACTTTCCATCACATGTGACATTGCGATCAAGAAAGGGAGCATTTTCGTTACACAAAAGAAGCGCAGATCAGACTTCGTATCGCCAAATTGCTTGATATTTTTTTAGTTCATACGGCACCCATTTATCCAACTTTTTTATTTTTCCAATTAGGCTCAAATTTCGAAAAACTGTTGAATAATCAACATTGAGTTATTCTGTCACATTTCAGGTTGTTTTACGCGAGTTGGCTTCAATAATGGTTCTTAAATCATTATTGTTTATAGCTGAATGACGTCCAAGACTATCTTTATCTTGAAGTCTTTCGTTTCCATTGCGAAATTTTTGGTATTAGTGTTGAGCTGTACATTCAGTAATCGACTCTTCATCAAAATCAATATTTCGAGTAGTTTCTGTTGTTTTACGTCTCAATTTAATCTCATACAACAAAATCGTGTGAATTTGATTTTTTCCGTGACTAATTTAAGGGGGTTATATCCAACAATACTCAAGAATGAAAACAATAGATATAAGCTAAAAAAGTAACGCTAATTTCATTGTTTACAATGATGTATCACATGACTATAACAAAAAATAACCGTAACTATAAAAACCGGCGACAAACTTAAAATGATAAAAACCGCAATTATTTTTGCACCGATCTAATATCTTTAATACTTTATTGTAAATTATTTGGTAAATTTGAGTTTACTTTTTGTAAATTTATAAAAAAGTCAGTATGAATTTTATTTATTGTTATATGGTTAATTATCCAAAACAAATAATAAGTTGGTCATAAGTATTGTCTGCATAAAGGATGGTGGAAGTAGTGGATAGTGTTTTTTGGACTAGTATCCACCATATTAAAATGGTAAAATATCAGAATAATTACTTTTTAATTAAATCTAGAAGAATTGGTATGCTTTGATTCGAAATATTAGTTATTCGATTAAATTATATTTAAAAAAATATATTTAATAGTATACGTGATTCTTCATATTTATTTATATTTTGAAATTAGATTTCATCTCTTTATTAAATGTCCTAAAAAATGTTGAATAATAGAATAATCCTTTAAGATTTCACTGACACAATTATAAGCATCGGTTCGCTTACGAATGGGAATAAATAAAACTGAGCAAATTATGTTAATTTGCAATATTAAATATTTTGACACCAAAGACTTTATAATGTACAAATCGTCTAAGAACTTATCAAAATGAATTCTTTACTAAAACCAAGTGACGACCCACCAGCACTTCCGTCGGATACGGAAACTCCGCTACTAAGTTCGTCTGCTTGTACTCTGGCGGCCAAGCAGGAAAGCCGACGACTGTGTGGTTGGTTTGGTTACGAGTACACCGACCACCGCTCTAATGAAATTTCATTTTAAATTACATCGCGCTTATTAAATTTGCACAATTTCAAGTCGCTCGTTTATCTCTCATTTACAGAACTGACGCACGAAAATATACGGCTTCTTTTTCGACTAAATGTGACAGTGCGGTTGTTTTTCGTTCGAATTTATTTCGTCGTGCCATGATACTGTTTACATATATTGTATAATGTTTCACTAATTAAATTAGTTACAAATAAGATTATATGCTTGTTAAATTAATTGAATAATAATCCTATGATAATAGTTTCTGCAAATACATTGTTGCGTAATATATAGGTAATATGAAATATGTTAATACAAGTTAAATATTTAACTTCGTTACTTTCTAACTTTATATTAAATTTTATTCATACGACATACGAGTACATACATAATTTCCGTTCAGAAAAACAATTATAACAGTAATATTTTATAAACAGGACAAGAAACATTTATTTTCTTAGTTAATAGCCCTTGTGACTTATTTTCAAGTTAATTTACAATCTCACTAACATTAAAAGTCATTAACAATTTACCATAAAGATTTTCTAAGTGAAAACTTAATAAATATTGCAAATTCCGCTTCTTTATAAATATTTTTTTTAACTTGACATGTTATTTAGTTTAGTTTTTTTAGTTAGTTAGTTAAAACCATTTAACGTTTTTATTATTCTAAATAAAAAAATCACATGTACACATTTCTTATTTATAATTATATTCACATTATACATCGGACGTAATGATAAATGAAAATCGATTTTTTTTATATTTCCATTAGAGGGTTGGATTTAAGAATTTATCAGACTCAATAAAGTATTGAAAATATTTTTATATGTTACTTCACTGGTATTTCAAAATGTGAAAATTTATCAAAATTGTAATATACTATGAATTTATAATAAAAATATTATTTAATACTGTTGCAAAAATGATGAAAATATTATGTTTACTGTTTTTTATTTTAAAGCTACATGTAATTAAGCTATATGTAAATAAACTGATTCCCTATACAATTTAATAAAAAAAATAATTTGAGTTTTCGGTATTTTTGTAAGTACTCTTATGAAAACATCACATGTAAGAGTAAAAAAATATGTAAGTGAAACTGAAAAACTTTTCTATGTACAGTTTAAAAAAAAGAGATTTTTTTATAAAATCTCATTAAGGCGTTCTGCACAGTTGTAGAAAAAACTAATTATAATTTATCAAAATTTAATTTTTTTCACAGTTCTGGAGTTGATATACTGTGAAAATGTGATAATATCAAGATAGCTGATAAAAGTATATAATTTTTTATAAGATAAACAACTCACTCTTCTGTTTTACTTTGTTTTCCTCTCATTGTTCCTTTACATTATCTTCTAACTCTTTTTTCCTGCAGTGTGCAAATCTATCTACTTATGAACCTTCACTAAGTGTTTTTATAATTTTATCACATTTAATACTACCAAAAATGTTTAATATCGCAAATAACAAGACACAATATTTACAATCTGCATAAAAGTAAGACATACATAGGTTTTTATTATTATCTAAATAGCACTTTTCATTTTTAAGAAAAAATAATATCACAATTAAAAAAACTCAATTCTGTCTAGTTGAAATCACATTCAAATTTACTGTCATAATATGTAATAACATTGTATTTATAAATTTAATCAAAATAATCAATACATGAATGAAAAAAAATTAAATTCAAAATCAGTGTACCGGATATTATATTTTTTGAAAAGTTCCTCTTAACATTTACAAGGTTTTAATATTTGTTAATTTACAATTTTTGAAACTTTTATCTAATATTGTACCTCCAATATATTCTTGAAATAGTTGGGTAATCAATGTCAACACATTCTTGTGTATTTTATTATATCTACTGTCATGTTTAAATAACCATTTTAAAATAAAGATATCTTATAGAATAAGGATTATCAGTTCATCTAAATAATGCCTTCCAACATTATGTTTTATATTATATTTGTATGCAATAATCAATTATATGACCTGATTGTTATAAAATTTTATATACTTATAATAACAAATTGAATTTCATATATCCATTGCTTTTAAGCAAAATTAATTACAAATTGTTGGGAATGGAGATATGCCTTCATTCTTTAAACTGTTGTTAAAGATTGTGTCAGAATTGACTAAAAAATTTTTATCGAGCATTTCTTGATATTTTTAACTATTATATTATTTATAATTTTTTACTGAAAATGACTAGAACAAAGTAATATAAAAACAGCTAACAATTAATATGCAGATTTGAAGTTGAACAAACCAATAACGGAATATTATTATTTCATATTTATATTAACAAATATGAATATGAAACAAAGGTGAATAAAAAATTTATATTACTACTACAGAATAAACAACATTAAATAAGGATATTTACATGAGAAGACAACTAAGCAATGAAATATAATCTAAAATATTCCTTTAATCTTTACAAAATAACTAATTTTAATAGTAGAACGAAGTTAAGATGTAATTGCGTTTATCACAAAGTTTCTGTCGTAAATGTGGACACAAGTAGTAATAATGAAGAAGTTACAAAATGTCTACGGATGTTCAGAAATTATGTAGATTCGTATATCACACTCTTGTTAAACTCACGCAATAGTTGGCATATTTTCGCAAACCGTTTCAAGTACATGGACGTGCCACTATCTGCAATCTTATGTTCGTACATTTTTGTTGTTAATTTCTTATAGGAAAACTGTGCTTATTACAACAGACATTCATGAAATAAAAGAAAAACAAAACCGTTCTTCATTTTATAAAAATAAAATATGCCTGGATTAAGAACTTTTTCTTACATTATTTATGTTATTTTTTAATATTAAATATAAGCGGCGATGTACATTTCGAAGAAGAAGTCATCAACTTTAAAGTAACAACCGATATTTAAAATTGTAACTATATACGATTATAAATATGAAATTACTTAATTATTTTAAAAAAATGTTTATTTTCTCTCATCACTCAAATCATAAAAATGTATGAGTAAAAATAATCAGTAAAGATTATTGATCTATAAATTTGATTATTACTTATGCACATTCAACACACTCAACGCGAGAAATTTAAAATGATTTAAGTCGATTTAATTTATATATATATATATATATATATATATATATATATATATATATATATATATATATATATTTCCTTAAAACTTGTCCATTTACTTAAATATTACTTACTTGTTTATTTAAAATAAAAATTGGCATTTATTTCAAGAAGTAAATTCATCGATATTTAGACTTTTTTATTCACAAGATATTTTGGAGATGTATTGATCCGTCAAAAAAAATTTCTACCACTAATATACTTCCTTTGCTTTTCACATTCTTAGTTATATCAAAAATTGAAAATTGACCAACAAACAAATCTATATTTTTTTTGCAATGGGAAGTTAAAATTTAATATAAAAAAGAATCACTATTCAAATTATTGAAACTATTTTAGGGTTGTCATTTTTTTATAGAAATATAGCATTGGCGTATGTAAAAAAGTTTCAAATATAAAGATATCATATAACTCTTAAAAAACACTTTTTTTTATATTAGATAAGATTTGAAAAATTTAATTAATACAAAAGATCAGAATAGAGATGGTCAACGTAATGAATGTTAAAGTAAATTAATGTATGCTGTTAAAGAATCGATGTTGTTTTATATAGAACATATCGTGAATCACATCCAACGACATAATTTATAAGATGTACAAATTAAAATAAACATTAACTTAGATATTATATCATCCTTCAAAAATGAATTCATCACTACACGATCGAAAAATTATTTGCGCCAAAATTGACATTTAATGATTATTGATCCATTTTGACTGTTGTTTATATACATTTAGATGGAAATGTTACCGTCCTCAGAGCGCTAAGATACAAAAAAAATCTCCTTATCACTCTATAGATGATAACATCGCCATACAAATACGAATAAACAACAACAAAAAATTATCAAAATCCATTCATTGACCATTTTTAATAAGAACTTTGTTCTTGCTTATAAATCGAGAGAAATATTCATTTATTAAAGTGAATTTAGCTGCAGTACCAGAACGTTATTGTACCAAAACTCTTAAAATATTATTATGATTATAAAATATTCAAAAATATAAATTTTCAATTTACTAATCTTTTACGTGATCACATTTCTGTTTTGTTTTCATTAAAAGATTCGATTCCTGCCATTCTTCTTAAAAAAGTAGAAAATCAATTTTAATATTAATAGAGTTAAACTTTATTGAATTTTGCACAGTGACATAATCGCATTTTACTCATTGACTAAGTTTTAATAACGTTCATATTTAAAGGGTAGTGACAACTCTAAAACAAAAAAAATTCCCTTATAAAATAGAAGCTTTAAGATTAAATCCATAATATATTTGCTTAAAATCAAATAATGAAAATATTAAATGATTACATTTAATCGTTAATCTATTCACAAGGATACATAAAAATGTTGCAACTACTTATAAATAATATAAAATAAACTATGAATTGTGAAATTTAAGACAAATATTTTTACAGAAAAAACGACTTTATATACATATATATATATATATAAAGTCGTTTTTTCTGTAAAAATATTTGTCTTAAATTTCACAATTGATAGTTTGACCATTTA
The DNA here is from genome assembly GCA_034766995.1 of Acanthacorydalis orientalis. Taxonomy (NCBI): domain Eukaryota; kingdom Metazoa; phylum Arthropoda; class Insecta; order Megaloptera; family Corydalidae; genus Acanthacorydalis; species Acanthacorydalis orientalis. The sequence goes on from CM068322.1 coordinate 10,158,025, forward strand.
TAATATATATATATATATATATATATATATATATATATGTACATAATTCGTTTTTTATGTTTGCAATATTTGGTAAGTTGTATAAAAAGTGAAATATACATTCCACTAGGACATTTTAAAAAAATGACTCTTAAATAACGACTGTTTGAAGTTCTTTACAATTTAACGGAATTAAAAACAAAATGTGGGACAACAGTATTTTCTGAAAACAATGCTATAGTAGTCGTAATTCAATTCGAAGAATAATGAAAGTACAGAAGGCAGTAAACTATCTTGGGCACAGCTGTTGCCAGCTAAAACAAAGAAGCGTTGTGATTCATATTCAAGCCCGTTACCATTATTATTTTGAAAACTGAGGAATCCAATCCCATAATACTATTTTGTGGGTAATAATAAAGACGTTACTCGTAATATTTACAGCTATAGTAGCTTCCTCATGTGTTGACTTTAATCTGATAAGATAAAATTCGTAATCTGCACGTGCAGAGAAACGCTTTCAGCAGAGTTTCTAAATTTTATATAAGCAGAATTTGTAATCTTATGACGTTATTAATATCGTATTTTGTTAAAGACAATTTGTTAAAACGTGTAATGTCATAAACATTTAAAACGTACACTGATGACATTAAATGTAAGTAATATAAATTTAATTATTATTATTATGTATTATTCTACAACGTTAGCACCTTTATTACATATTCGTTATGGGACAAATGTTCTTCATTTTATATAATATGAATTATGTGTTTTATTATTTATTTTAACACTAATTAACTAATAATTCCTTTAACAGTTAAGTTCTTTTAAATACTTTTTTTGTGATATACATTTTCAGTGCTTCTTGCTAAACATAAAAAATACATCATAATTTAAGGTATTGTTTACTTATTAAATCTATTTGATGTCCTTGTTGTACTATTTTACAATACAATGATAGAAGACAAGTAAGTCAAATATATTATTTCAGTTTAAATATATATATATATATTGATAATTTGAATCTAAAATTTCCGAATAAAAGATTAAAAGAAATACATCGGCATAGTAGGTCATATATTTAACTAGACCGGCTTTGAACTTCTTTGGTGGCCTATCTCTTCTCCTTAATTCACTGTTTAGATTGCTCTTTGTATAATGGTATGTAGTGATGAGTCTTATCAGTGGTCACAAACTGACATTACATATAATTTTTATCATGCTGCATCATGGCTAAACAATCTTTGAAATTTGTTATCGTGGGCGTTTTTGGTTCACAGTCAGCATTCGCGGCACTCATCTCGCTGACATTTTTGACATACCCAAATTTTCAGTTAAAATAGAATGTATGTATGAAGCCTTTCTCTTTCGTGCACCTTCACTCGCCGGCCACTCAACATCATATCGTGCACTTTATCAACATTTTTTACGATAATTGATGTTGAAGGCCTACTACTGCGGGGGTCATCTTCGATAGATATTCTGCCTCTTCTAAATTCAGCATCCCATTTTACCACTGTGGTATACGTTGGGGAGGAATCACCGTACACATTAAGCACATTTTCAAAAATTTGGGTGGCATTTATATCATATAAAACTAAAAATTCAATAACCAGACGATGTTTCAATTTATCCATTTCACAAAAATAGCTAAACACGTCTTATTTAGATTGCTGTCAAAGCTAAATTAAGAAACATTTTGCGCTCAAATTTTCAACGACCACTAATCAAGGATACCACTTTATGAAAAAAAAATACTTTCAAATCTCTCCAACTTCATCTATATGACACTTCTATGAATTTTTAAAGAACCCCTTGATACAATAAATTATACGAGTACATACATATATATTTATGTATGTATGTATGTATATATATATATATATATATATATATATATATATATATATATATATGTTAGCAACCTTTTACACTTTTAGTGGTATACAAAAGAGTAAAGTATTTTTCTCCTACTCGATCTATTATTTGGAAAAAAAAATTCGTATTTATATGCGATACTATCAGCTATATTTTATCTATAATTTTAATACATGTGAAATCAAATATAGATACATAGATAATAAACCTCTGTATGTTTTTGTTATAAATATTAATATTATATGTTCAGTCAAATCTCATTATAAATCTAATATGTCCTACTTCTAATGTAGAATGAATTTATACTTTTAAAAGTAATTTATTTAACTAAAAATAATTTACTCGAAAAAAATACAAATCCTTATTAAATAAATCATTCAAATACATGAAATACGATTTTATTTCCGTAAGAGTGATTAATACAATTGTACAACTCTTTTCATTTGTGAAATTGTGTAAAACCGGCAGACGAATACTGTGGATGAATATAATCTCAGATTAAAAACACTTTATATTCACAATCATACACAAACGTACAGTGCATGTATTCATTAACGTTTCACATTACTAAAATTTAAATTTATTTCTGTTGTGATTGCTATAAATATTTGAAAATATTGATAAATGAAGTAAATGATAATGAAATACGGTTTTCATTATCATTTACTTCATTTCATTTTGATTTATGTTTATAAAATTGTAAATATATGAAGTCACCTCGAACAATGTTAAACAATTTAAAAATTTTAATTTATTTTATATTCTAATAAAAGATTGTATTTTATTTCAAGCACCTTCCTAAACATAAAAAAAATTCTGAACAAAAATGTTCAGTAATTAATTATTAACCATTTTTGATTTTCACTTATGTGCATTTCGATAACTATCGTCCTCAGTGGGCTAAGACATTGAGAAATTTAATCAGAAATCGTATTTTTTTATACTTTTGCACTTTGAAGATGATGGAATTGTCATATAAATGCGAATAAGTGAGAATCAAAAAAATTTTTTGTGATTTCTGGGGCAAGCGAGATATGAAAGTGAATTCACTTGTGAATCACAGAACTAGAGATTGTATTCTGTATATTACTCTGTATTTTAAGCTAATTTTTAAATCATGAAATTTATTTTTTTTTAAAAGATTGACTTGATTCATAAGTAACTAACTTTATAAACAGATTTTGTTTTAATAGAAAAAATAAAATTCATTTAATAAAAAAAGTACTCAGTATTATTTTTCATACTGTTTGCCAATGTATATGCAACTAATATTTTTTTCCATAATTATGTTGTATATGTAAGAAAAAAAATCATTACTAAAACATCAGTAATAAACAAATATTAATAAAAAGTTCAGTCATTACCTTTTGTTTAGGCCATTTAAAATGTTTAAAAAAGGACATATAATTGATGCAGTATCGAATAAATATAATAGATAGGAAAGAATTATAGTCGAATTAAATTCGAGATTTTTTAAATTGATTCTTATACGATATGACTCCACAATAAGAGCAGAATAATATTCTAATAATTAACTAAAGTAGAATATTTACCGAGTAAATTTTTTAAAAAATATAAAAATGGTAGAATTTTAAGGTTTTATATTAATACTTCATTTCGGTTTGAGTTTAAAATAAATAGTCTTTTCAATATTATACAAAACATATCAAAATATTTCCTGTATTTTTAATAATACAACGTAGATTTTCATTATCTTTTCTTATATTATCACATATATTTTATATTATTTATTTTTCATGAAAATAATTTATTTTTATCATTTAGGAACAATAAGATTTAAATATTGTTTAAATTTAGAGTGTAAAATGCCTTAATTGCTTTTTGAATTAAAGTGTCAAAAATGTATATTTATTATTTTTTTAATTATCCGTGATAATAATTTGATCAATAATTGTGTCTGTACATTACAACACTGAAATTATTTTTTTTATATAGTAACATGTATTTATTTATACATTTATTCAATAATGTAAACATAAATAAATGGATTTTCTTTTTCAAAAATAAATCTTCTAATCGAAAACTTGGAAACAATTTTTATACTATTTGATAATTATTGTTTCTAATATTAAATTTATTATATTCTTTTATCTCTTTTAATTTGATTAAAACTAATATATTCTTTTTAACAAGAAAAAACTTACAACATATTGTATCAGTTGTGACTTTCTACATTAACCATTTCAACATGAAAACAATATCAATGATTAATACACTTAATTATTTAAGTTAATTCTGATATTTTACTTTTAAAACTATGTTTCTACAGACAAAAAGCAGTTTGTTAAAAATAAATAATTCTTTTTGTGTTCTATACAATGTAATGTTTAACATTTTATGTTGTACTTAATCCTTACAAAAAAGAATAATAAAATAATAATAAAAAGATACACAAAAACAAACTAACGTCCATAGTGTTTTCAATTTGTTTTTGTCGTTAATTTAACAGATGAGAAATAAATTGGTGTTCACTTTATTGAAGAGTAAATTTAATTCTCAAAAAAGTTACCGTTGCAAGTTCTTACTAGAGTTTGACTTAATAAAATAAACATTAAGTAAATTGCCATGTGTGCCGAAATATAATCCTCTATAATTCTATCTTAATAATTGATGTAAAATTGGATACTATTTATTACATTTCTATATTGATTATAAATAAAATACATTTCAATTACTATCTACACTTTTATTATAGTAATATATGGTAGTTTCAATGAAATAAATGTGTGAATTCTAAATTATAATGAAATAAAAAATTCATAAGAAATGTTTTTGATAATAGAGAAATTTATCTTTATCTAAACTAGAGATTCTCAACCTGGACTCGTATGACCCCCAAGGGGTCCCAGTATATTCCAAGGGGGCCACAGGTGAAAATAAAGTAAAAGAGAGACCACAGTATAAGATTGAAGGGCCACAGAGATAAGTGAAAATGAAGAAAACATAGAAATGACCGAGAAAAGAAAACAGAAAACAGAAGTGAAGTGAGCAGAGAAGTGACCATTAATAGAATTTAAGAAGCGCTCATAGAACTACAGAGCAACATAGCAGCCAAAATAACTTTCAATTAAGAAGAACATCATTTTTGGATCAAGAGTACAATATCTAAAAATTTCGCACAGTTTTGGGATAAAGCAAAAATGTTTTTCATGACACTTCCTACTTCAATCTGGTAGAATGATGTTTCAATCGTGTAAATTATTTATTCAGTTTAACACGGAATCACCTTAAAATAATGGACAGAGGTGATCTTGGGTTAACCCTCACAGTAATTGAATCGGATATAAAAAAACTTTTTTCTGGTCATCAACCACAAGGTCGCATTGACCGAGAAATACTTAAAGTATAATTTTTTATTTAATTATTATATTTTGTATAAATTATAAAAATTATAATAAAACAAGTTCTAT
>CM068322.1:10168309-10170809 GCA_034766995.1 Acanthacorydalis orientalis
TGTAACCGTGTGTGTGTCTGCATATATTTAATAGAAAGGACCTTTCAGTTGCAAAATAATTCTACACTGTAAATAATAAATTCACTTTCACAAATAAATTATATTTTCACCCCATAATTACACAAAAAAAATTCCGATCAAAAATATTCAATAAATTATTATTGATTCTTTTGAATTATCGCTTATGCGCATTTTGACGTCAACGTTATTATCCTCAGAACGTCATTTTAAAGATTTTTTCAGAAATTTACTGCACCTTGGCGTTTTGAAGACGACGTTGCTATCGAAATACGCATGTCACAATCAAATATAATAAATAATAATTGATTAAGTATTTTTAATCGGAAAAATTTTGGTGCAATATTTTTGGGCAAAAAAAATCTTTTGTGAAAAAGTTTCAATCATTCAAAAGGAAATAGTGTGTGGTTTTATTTTTCTTGAAATTTGATTATAAAATATTATACAAGTGTTTATATTTGAATATTATTTAGAAATGGGATGTAAAACGAAAAATAATACAATGATAAATTTTGATTTCTGAAATTTTCCATATGAAATTCACGGATTAATAAACTTCAAAATGAGTTACAGATAAACATGTTATGATAAATCACTAAGCAATAAAAATCGTCTAATTTTACTAAAAGTTTAATTTTCTAGAATTGTTTTCCCTTCTGTTTGTTCAATACCAATACACGTTAAAAACATCATTATATCTCATACTATAATGTTTTCATTTGTAAATAAATTCAAAAGCCATTAATAATTAAACGATAACAATTAAATTATTGTTAGTTGTTTGCTAACTATTGCTAATTAATTAGAATGATGGCCATTAATAATGATTCATTAACTATTTATAAAAGATTGTTTATAATATCAGACTTTATCTGAAATGAAAAATCATTCCTAATAATGGTTATAAACAATCTATATTTGATCAATATTAAAAATTATACGGAAAAAATAAATTGATAATATTTTTAGATATATTGTTATTGATTAAGAGAACTTGAATATGAATATATAATCGTATGAATATATATATATATATATATATATATATATATATATATATATATATATATATATGTATATATCTTAAGGTTTATGTTTTTATGATGACGCTGCAATAAATCTTTTGTGGTAAGGTCACATCTTTAAAACAAGAACGAATATAAGCACCACATGGCCATACATCAAACTTACTTCCAATGTATTTCGAATAAAAATTTCTCCTGATAGTGTTTTTTTAAGTTTCTTACATTGGCGTTATGTAAATGGAATCTTTTTACATAATTTAACATTCAGTAAATAAAAGAAGCATTGGTCACCAATACAATGTTGCATATAAGTTCCGACACATCTATATCTGCATGCACGTGTGTCACTTTCATACATACTAACAAAGATCAGTTGTGGATGATGTTACAATGGCAGTATGTTATTTAAGATCCACACCAGCCTCACACCAACATTAAATAATGACTACATGTACAAACACCATTTGTTGAAAGCGGCATCTGACGGGTGTTTCAATAACAGTGGTGACATTGGATCACATGTCTACTGATATATTATTGATGATTTGAAACCGGGTTTGTGGAACACAATTGAGACAATGATAGTGTGTTTATTTTTTACGAACGTAAATTTTTTAGATTTTAATCGATATTAATGAGATTTCAGTTAACTTTTTTTAATTATTAGTAACGAAATGAATGGGATCATCAAACATTCAAAGCAACAAAATAATATTTTACAAACATGAAGATTTAAACATTTATTACTATATTCTATTGAGATGTGAATATAACTCTTATTCACTAATATTCAACTAATAGTATTTTTTTTGTATGTATAAATGGGATATTCATAACTTATTTTTAATATTAAAATTTTCGTCTAATTCAATTTATTAACATATAAGTATCATTGTTATAATAGATTCAAAAAATGAAATTCCCTTATAGATTAGTCAGCAATATATATATATATATATATATAATATTAAATATTAGTTTACATACATACATTTAATTTTAACTTATGAATTATAAATTACAAAATAAGTAAAAATCATATACTATGTAAGATTTACTCAATTACATGGTTTTTGTGTACTTTATGTACTTTTTACATATCATTCTATATATATATATATATATATATATATATATATATATATATATATATATAAAATAGTATTTAGCCAATGAAAACTAAAAGGTTGCAAAAATAATCTACTGCCATGTTTACATAGACACACTAACATATACATACATATATATATATATATATATATATATATATATATATATATATATATATATATAGATATATAATGATTACGTTGCTACATATCTGATAGTGTTACAGACATAATGAGTTAAAAAATATGTTTATTGTTTTATTCGATTACATGTACAGGCTTATAATTGACAACTGGGCGAGCGCAGCAAGCCCGAGGATTGGTGAACAAAGCGATCTGGGGGCGAAG
>CM068322.1:10175809-10205809 GCA_034766995.1 Acanthacorydalis orientalis
TTACACACACAGACATACACACACACATATATATATATATGTATATGTGTGTGTGTGTGTGTGTGTGCGTGCGTGTGTGTATGATGCGCTTAAAAAGTGTGTGTGAACTTCATATAAATATAAAGACTGTTCTTGTTATTATATTTGTTGCTGTTTCATATTCAGCTGTTATGTATCCTTAAAAATTGTAACATTATTTTGGTATTTATATTGTTCCGTTTGATTAAAGATCATTTTTGTATAAACTGATAATATTTTGTATAAACAAAATGAAATCATACATAAAAGACTTCATTATTGTTATATCATTGTTTGTTCATTTCTAAAAGAAACTCATTTTATTGAAATGTCCTATTGTTTCTTCTATTAGGAAAATGAATACAAAATGTTCATTTCAATTTGTTAATAGTCATTTCAAGTTAGATACGAGATTATGTTAACAAAATGAGTTTTTTTACTTTATGATTATGGTGTGAATGAAAGCAAAAGTATAAAAAACGTAAAAAAAATGTGTTGCCTTAAAATGTAATTTAATACTAACCAGATAATTCTTTAATTATAAATGTATATATTGTACATAATAAATAGTATATAAGATATATTTAAATATTCCATTTCATTAATATTTTCATGTTACAGTTTTTTCATTTTTATTAAGACTGAGAAGGAATTAAACTTTAAAATATTAAGTTACTACTATTTTGAATTGTGTTATGAAAAAGACATTAAATACTTATTATTATATTTAAAAAATTATTCATTAAACATATGTCTAATTTAGGATTTCAATCATTTTAATTATTTTTTGCTACGGTTAGGATTAAATAAAAAATAGAAGTGATTTTTTTATCAGTAGAATGTAAAATTATATATTCTTAACAAAATACAATAATATATATATATATATATATATATATATATATATATACACATGTACACCAGGGGTCTCTGCCCCCCGCTCGCTAACGCTCGTTATCCGCTAGTAAACATAAATTAGCAAATTATACGCATAAATAATCTATGTTAAATATAATTCGTAAATTTTTTATTGGAAAAGGTTATAAAAATTAACAAAAAACAATAATAAAATGTGTAAAATTTTTTTTTTACTTTGACGCTTTAGTGAATACAATATTTTGAATAAATTTCTTAAAAGTTTTACGTTGAAATCGTATACCTTCTTTCGTTATACACCGTGAGAGAGCTACATAACTGTAACTGATATCAACCAATCAGAATAGAGACCATGCGATCTTCATCAACCAATTAGAACACGAAATTCCAAAAAGTGTGCACTAGTCTGATTTTTAATTATGGAGTGATACTTAAGAAACTATACAAATATATGTATATGTGTGTATATATATATATATATATATATATATATATATATATATATAATATGATTATCAGTTACCATAGATGCATTCCATACATTATTTTTATCTCTCTAGCAGCCAGTCAAAACACGAATAATCTGTTACACATGACGACGATCACGTTTTGATTTTTATTAAATATATATATATGAGCGGCTTAAAACATAATATTCCATTTTACAAAAGAATATAAACCAAAATACAATCTCATCATAATTATTATAAAAAAATATATTGAATATCCAGTTAGATTACTGTCAATTACCAACAGTTTTAACTTGGATAGTGTTTAATAATATTTCAGTTCTTATGTAAAACTTTTAAGATATATTTGTTAACTAGTTCTGTTTTTACAAACGATTTTTTTTGTTATTTTTTAGCACTTTTAATAGTAAAGTTCATTATTAATTACGTTATATAAAAGAGAAATTTTGTCAGATGTACATTTGAAAAAAATTATGCCATAAAACTTAATTCAAGCTATAATAGACCGATTTGTATTCTCATGTACTAGCCATTTGTCTGTAATCATTTCGTTTTTTTGTCAGTTTGAAGCTAAATAAATGGATTGATGTATTTTAATATAGGAATTAAATTATATACAGTGTATTGTACAGTAACTGAGACGGAAATTTTTAAATCATTACCCCATTGTAAATTCATTCAAATTAGATGTTTTGTCTATTATAAATTGAATAGCTGATTTTTTATGCGAGCTCCAATTTAATTAAAAATAACAAATTTATATTTATTTCTGAACTAATTTTAAAAAATCATCAGAATTTTGATATTCGTTTGTTTTTTCATAAACTTTTTTTGTCTGCGAATTTTCTGGTTTTCTTTTTCGTCTTAAACTAGTTTTTTTTTGATTTGTATTTATCTAGTTATTTTCATTTATAAAAGTAAAATGAATTACAGATCATTGCTTTTAGTAACAGTGATTAATTATATGTTAACATATGAGCAATCGATTTTGCGTTAGTACATTTTCAATATTTCATTCAACAAGCATTCCCGCGCTTTTGTGTATTCTATTATATAGGAGTAATTATATTTGAGTTTTTTCGCCAGACAAGGCATTATTTTGAGTCAATTTACTTTTGATATGTTAAAAAATTCACCATATTCATATTTTCTCTGGTTTAACTTAAGCAAAAATATTTAAAACTATTGAAAGTTTTTTTCTAACCAATTTCATATAAAAATTTAATCTTTTCTTAAAATGTGCGATTCAAAAATTATTGTTATAGCACTTGAACATTAATGCTTGTAAATTCATTAAATTTTTTATTGTGGAAGATTCATAAATTCATTTTTTCATTTATAACAGGTGCCAATCTAATTATTTCACCAATAAAAAAATGTAACATTCTATTAATTAAAAGAAATAGTGATCGTAATGAAATACTTTTCCATCGAGAAAAATATTTTTGCATTATATTATTAAGACTTAATTTTTTTATAAATTAAATTGTAAAATAATCTTTTAAAAAATAATTACTTTATATTATTAATACAACAAGGATATCATTTATAAACAACAGTAATATATATAAAATTTATCATAAAAAAGAAAAATAATTAATTTTTATTAATATATAAAATTGTATTTTTGTAAAGAAGAATACTTGAAAAAAATGAAACTATTTTGTGAAAAATAATAAAATAATCATATTCAAGTTATACATATTATTACATTTTTAATTATCCTTCTTTATTTAACTTAAAAAAATTATGATAGCTTAAAGACAAAGAATATCTTATTTCTATTTATTATTATTAATTAGGTTAACGACTACGTTTTAGTTTTTCATTATGTAAGATATTAAGTTATTATTACTTTATAAAAAATATGTATGTATATTTATTGTTATAGTTAAAAATAAGAAAAAAAATCCATTTAGTTATGAAAAATCTATGTTATACTTTATTATATTTCTTTAACGTCATTCTTTGTCTATTAGAAACTTATTTTCGTCATAGGGCCTATAATTCATTTATTAGAAATATTATTATTGTATATTTAAGAAAAATGATTTTTTTTTATTATCAAAAAAATTAATTGAAAAAGAATTGATTATAAAGATAAATGTGTTTAATTACAAGATATTTCTAAAATTTAATTTTATAATGCCGTTATTCAAATAAGATTGTTAATTATAGTTTGCAGGAACGTTTCATATGTCAGATAATTATTTATTTATATAACATTATTATTTTTATAATGAAATTATTTAGGAAAATCATTGTAATGTTATGTACAAAACATATGTAATGACCAGGGAAATAATAAATAGTTCTGTGATTGATTGGTTAGTTATTGGGGTTTTAGGGCGCTTCGACAGCTAAAGTCATTAGCGCCCGAAATAGTTCTATGTTAAAACATTTCACAAAAAAAAGTTATTTCGCTGGCTTGATCATATGTTTTTGTTTTATTATTTATAATTATTAAATAGTAAAATAATATTTGTATCAAAATTAAGTTTCATATTTACTTATAATAAGTATAAAAATACTGTTCGTTTATGTATTAATTTGTTTGTTTTTTTGGAACAAAGAAAAGGTATAATTAATAAAACATACAAAAAACATAAGAAATGTAGGCTTAAATTCAAGCAAAATGTGTCAATAAATGCGTCAATAAATGATCTCAGTAATTAATTTGTGTGTATATGTGCTGTGTGTGTGTGTGTGTATATATATATATATATATATATATATATATATATATATATATATATATATATATATATATATATATATATATATGTACACACGTGTTAGTTTGTGAGTGTGTGTATATATACATAAATAGTCATTATAACCTTCGTGGTTTGGATCTTTGTAAATTATTCGTGTTTCTATTTTTACGACTAATTTCGGCACAAATGCTATCTTCGGAGACCTAATAGTGTTATATAGTTATTTGACGGTGGTACAAGTATCAAAACTAGTCATAGAACATGAAAGCTAATCCGAATCACAAGAGCCTATACTAAAAACAATACATTAACTGAATTCGGATATAAATATAAAATAAGTATAATTTTTATACACTCGCACACACATGAACGTAGAACGAGCTAAATTGAATGTATACTTTCTTAAAATTTATTGTGTCGCTTTATTTATTACCAACAGCGAAATCTGTTCCTTATGTCAAATTGATAATAGTAAGGTTAAAATCCAATAGTTTTGATGCTGTTTTTTAAATAAACAGGTACTAAATTAAAGCAACTGTTATAAATAGTGTATTTACGAAGTCGAGTCGTAAATGTTAAAATAAATGAATACTAAAAAAGTCTTGTACATCATAATATAAACTAAATTAATTTTTCGTAAAATTGATAAATAGTTTATCAGATATTAAAAAATGTTGAAATAATGTCTGACTATATTACAGAGAGAAGGTTTTTTTTCTGCATCACTTAATGAATTTGAATTGCTTAATATTATATATATATATTAAAATAAGAGAAAATACTTAATACCAATCATTCTTAGAAATTCTTAAAATAAGAAACAAATTTTTCATTATTTAATGATTTGTAATTTATTTATTTTTGAAAAAAAGATATTGTTAAAGACGAGTTACGAATAATTTCAAATATTTGTAAGACAGTAAATTTAATAATAAAATGGTTTTGTTGCCTACTAAATTTAATTAACCCTTTCCACTCGACTGTCTCCTGTGAGGGGAATTCGTTAATCTAACAAATAACAGTATTATATTTTCTACATGAATTAATAAATGTATTTTTGAAGTTTCAGTTGATTAAAGAAATTATTTACAATGCTATATCATTTTCTTTGAACTTATTTGTTACTTGCTATTGTGTTAAAAAAATGTTCGAGCTGCTGGTAGGTGAGATGAAAAAATCTCTGAGTGTAAAGGGTTAATATATAACATTGTCATTTTTCAATACAAGTAATACTTTAAACAATAAAAAGACAGTCGTGTTAAAAAATATTTAGTGTATGTCCATTATAAATAATTACAATATTTTATTAAAAATTATTGTGATCGTGTAATTACAAAAATATTTTCAATAGGTGAATAATTTGTGAAATACCAAAAGTTTAATGAGTAAATACGTATATAATTTTAGTTAATACACATCGGTACCAATTCTCGTATTATATTCTCATATTATAATATGAGAACAATTAATATATATATATATATATTAAATAAAGACTAATAAATAAATGGAATTATGTAATTTTTTTATAGTTTTTGATTTTATTTGAATTCTATTTAAAAATATATGTCTATTTTTCTAAAAAAAAATGTATGTAATTTTAGAATTTTGTTGAAAAAGTTTATTAAACCCATAGGCATATTTTCAGACAATCACTATTTCCGTATAAACAAAACGTATAAATCTACTTTTTAATTATTTTATTAAACTAATTTATACTTTTTCAATATTTTGTCGCGTGTCGTTTATTTTTAATAACTTCCTGGCAACGTCTAGGCACTGATTTCACTAAACGCTCTAATGGCATAGATTCACACGCCTATTTTAGAGCCAATCACAACTCATTCTTATTTATCGATCTTTTTTTGCTACAGCCTCCTTAACATATTTTCATAGGTTTTCTATTAGATTTAAACTCGGAGACTATGCTGGCCACTGCGATACAATTACATTGTTTGCCTGTAGAAACTCACGCCAATTTTGAGCAGTGCTTCAGGTCATTATCCTGCTGAAAGATCCATCGAAGCGGCATATTTTCTTTAGCATACGAGAACATTTTTATTTACTACTTATAATATATTAATTACATAATATTTGTCATCCATATTCTCGTGAATACAAAATATTGACCCAACACCGTAAAAAGAAAAGCATGCCCATACTTTTATGTTTTCACCTCATTCCTTTAACTTTTTTCCAGTATATTTGGGGTCCAGCGGTTTCTTTGATGTTCTTCTTACAAATAATTTTCCATCCGAGCCAAATATATTAGCTTTAGTTTTATTACTCTATAGAAAATTATTCCACTTTTGTATTTTTTAGTCACTCTGTATGATCCGTAGCGAATTTAATCCTACCTTGAACGTTTTTCTGGATCAAATACGGAACTTACAGTTGATCTGACTAGAATATTCTATTCAAAAAATCGTCTACGCACCGTATGACTACTGACTTCAGCTCTAGTTCATCTTTTGTCTTTGGAAGACTTCAGTGGATCATTTTTCGACAAGCGCGAAATACATCGGTCTGTTTGTACACTAGTTTTCCACTTAAGTCCAGGCTTAATTTCTTAATGCTCTTTTTAATTTCAAAATATTTACAATCATATTTCTAGAACGTTGAACAATTGTAACGATTTCTCGTAGATTTCCCTTCACTTGGAAAAGTTTTTATTATTCTCCTTTCAATCCACGAAAAGTTCTTTATGAACGAATAATTAATAAAAGTCCCTATTTTTCTGCACTATAACCCACATTATTAATATTTTTCTTTTCACGAATATCAAGTTATTTTTTAAATAAATGTAAAAGTAAATTGCGTCCCTATAAATGTGGCTAACCTTTTTTGATAAATGATACAAAATGTAGGGATTTCCAGGAAATAAGAACACAAATTATCATATATGAAGATTGTTACAGATACAAGTCTTGTTACTGTATTCAATAATAGATAGCCGTTTTATAGCAGTCACATTAATTTGTGAAATTTTGAAAATATAAATACGTTCTCAGTGTCTAAAAATATGTCCATCACTGTGTGTGTATATATATATATATACATACATACATATATATATATATATATATATATATATATATATATATACATATATATACATATATATACATATATATATATACATACATATTGATTGGTATAAAGTGTAATTTTTACAGGAGAAAGAAAATAAAAATTATAAGTTTTTTATTGTTTAATTTTATAAAGTTCTGCCTTTGTCAGAGTGTTTATAGACAAAAGAAAAAAATGTAATATAGTTGCATTACTATGAAAATACGGTTTATTGATTGAATTTCAGTGAAAATCATGAAACATTTTTTGAATTATATCACTACTATGATATGTGCGATACTTATCTACATACTTTTCATTCGTGTATATATATATATATAGAATAAACAAAATTGATTTTATATTGCATTCGTTTCACGTATTGTATCAATAATATTCACTAGAAACCATGACAGAATGCCATCACATTCGTATTTGTATATGGTTACACAAGATAGGAGTTAGGTATTAAAATTCGACTGCTATTTTTATACTTGACTCTATTTCATACAGATTTGTTTATCAAAAAGTCGCTTTCTAAAAAGTAAAAAAATCAATCTCTCGCTAAAGATTGGTATGGCTATATATAATGAAGGTATTTGAAAAAATCGTTCATCCGTTGTCCTGTGTGACCAGACACTTCGATAGTTTTTTGTTAAAAAAATTACCAAAAATCATCCTTTTTTGAATTTATCATAACAATTCTTAATTTTAACGAGTAATATTATTATAATAGTGATTTTTTTCTACCTTTACTAAATATACATTTGTAAATAATATTGATTAATCGAAAAAATATTTAAACGTCACAGTTATTAGCAAAATTTTTTGTTACAATAAAGCATAAAGTTTTCAATAAAAAAGATTACATATATTATTGAATACTTACTTCTTTTTTTAAAAAAAAAACTTCTAATTAAATTCAGTATTCTATGTAATGTTAAACATTTGTTAACTTGAAAAAAAAATATTTTTATTGTCTGTTGTTTAATACCTTAGAGATAAAATAGACTGATATCAGCCCAATATTTCTGACCAAAGGACTTATAAGGGAAATGAAAATATTTATGCCAACAGTCTGTCAATTTTTATAGTGTACACAAGTATAACAAAGATGTTAATAATAAATAAGGTTTATGAATCAATAGTCCTTATCGTTACAAATTTTTTCGGTACAGTTGGGATAGATAAAGGAAAATGAAATATTATTTAATTAGCAATAAGTAATTCTGACAACACTGCTAAATTCAAAAAAATAATTCTTTTTTACCCCAACAAACTACAAAAATATTTCTAATCAAAAATGTTTAATATTTATTGATTATTACTATGTATAATACACAGAATTTGATATACAGTAACCGTTTATAGAAGAAGAAAAGCGATAATGATGTTCAGAAATAAAATATGTTTAAAAGTGTCTTATTTCAAAAGTCGATGGATTATTTATGAGTTAATTAAGAAAAGTTTACACTTGTCATTCTTTTTTCAAACAAATAATTATTCAACAATGTATTTTTGTAATATTCCTATTATAACTTATGAATAAATAATTTATCGGAAATGCAATATAATAGTGAAAATAATATTAATAATTTTTTTAGGTTTATTACAACAATGTGTGTGTAATTTTGTTAGCATTCACAAGAAAGTAATGACGAAAACTAGTATTTACTGTAAGATTTGATGTCTTAAAGAAAGAAACGAGTTAGTATTAGTATTTAATATATTGGATTACTAGATGATGTTTTTAATTACACACTCACAAAACATACATACATATATATACACTCATACATATATTGATAAAAAATATGCACAAATGTATTTAAATTTTTAGCATTTCAAAAATATTTAAAATAAGATTCGTATTCAATAATTATATTGAATAAGAAAGTTTGTTTTTTGTTTAATCATTATAAGATTTCTACAGATCTGGAACAATAATAAGTTCAAATGATAATATTGACTATTTTTCGCATCTAATAATATCGTAATTCATATATTATTTCAAAGGGATGAGAAAAAAAGAATAAAATTAATCAACATCATTCTTACATCCGAGGTGAACCACAAATGAATAAAATGTAACATTTTTACTTAATTAAAAATCAATTATGTTTATTATACAGATGATAAGAATTTAAAATATAAAAAATATGTATTTTCTGTGACTAGGCTTCTATTTGTGCCATTGGTCACATAAATCGGTTTCAAATATTTTGATATATTTTGTTTTCAGTAAATACAAATAACACTTTTTAACTTGCTGAATTGTGTTACCGTATTGTTTATGAAAATCTTTAATAAAATGAATTAGAAAGTAACGATTACCACTGAAAAATGTTAATACAAAAAATATAATATAAATAGATTTGAAAATATTGTTTATAAAATTAAAATTTGAATTAATTGTTTTTTCGCTAATATATAAGAAATTAGAGGTAATAAAAAAAATTGAATGTGTTAATATATCTACGCATTAATGCTATAATTCCAAAACAATCAGAAAAGCTCATATTTGATATGCAGGCTTTGGAGAACCTTATATGAATACCAAGGATATATTTTATTAGACGTTTTTAATTTAAGAGATTGTTTTAATTCATCTATGTTTTTTAAGAAAAAATGAAAAAGCTTAATTAGTGCTGAGATATATAAAACGGCAATTTCGTGAACTAAGAGTAAAATAATTGTCCTAAACATAATAAAATAAATGATTATTTTATTTAATTAGGTCATTTAAAATTACTCGGAGCCCTGGGCATCGCTAAGTAACTTATTGCTTGTATGATTGTATATGTGTGTGTGTGTATATATATATATATATATATATATATATATATATATATATATATATATATATATATATATAATATGTGTGTTTGTGTATGTATGTACAGACATGTACATGCACTTTGATAAATTCACGTACGTAGACACATAAATGTACATATATATATATATATATATATTTATATATATATATATATATATATATATATATATATTGTTAAATTAAAAAATACTATTTTTAATATTTAAAAATGTACATTTTGAAGTTTATGTATATATTTATATGTATTTATTAGTGTTTATTACAAAGTGTATATATATATATATATATATATATATATATGTATGTATGTATGTGTATGTATGAATGTGTCTGTTTAGTTGTATACTATATTAAAATATTTCTAATTATGATTAGCGTTCATAGTGATTATGCAATTTTGTACCAATTTTTATAATAAATTCTTGAAATTAATTTATTGTATTATTCATTTATAGACCTTACCTTTTTACCAGTATTTTTTATACGATATTTGTAACGGATAAATTACTAATTTAATAATTCTGATAATAAAATTGATCATTTGTTATACATTGCAATTGGGAAGCCTAAATTACAATAATAATAATCGAGTTGTGTGCCAGTACCTAAATTAAATTTAATATTTCACGAGGAAGAAAACTTTTCTCAAACTGTTTTCGTGTTTATATATTTTACTAAGTAATTTTTTTTTATATTTCCAACAAATGACTCATATATTTGAGTGGATGAATTTAAAAAAATATAAACGGTATCATTGCCGATAACAACATCGAATTGAGATATGTAACTGAAATTTTCTATTGTGAAATCTGTGAATACAATAACGACGAGAATTATAAGTAATTATAAGCAAGACGAGAATTATAAGTAAGTTTAAGTTTCGTTAATAGGTATTTTTATGTTTAAATAAATTATGTTGCAAAAACCAATAAACGGTTTTATCTTTCTACTTTCTGTCAATTTTGACAGGTTATATAATAAAACAATAATTATTTTTAAACATGTATTTTTTTTTCATATCTTAGCTGTCGACGCGCCCTTAAACCCCAAATATCTATCTGTCTTACTTTTTTCATACATATTTACACGTGTTATATTATCGTTTTTGACTGTAATCCGTTATGTTACCGTGGAGACATTACAACGATCGATTTCATCTTTTAAGCCATTTGTGGATTGTCTTTTCGAAATTTTAACAATCCAGTTCTTTTTTTTCAGAACTTTAATACAATTTCTGATGACGTACATATTTTCTGTCTTTTTTCGAAGGATTTTTTATAACTATTTATCTACAATTTTTATTATTCGTCTGCTGTTATATTTCTCGTTCATTTCATTTTAGACTCGTTATATATTAGCATTATATTTTCAATTCGTGTTTGTTTTCATATCCATTATATTTTCTTGACATTTTTTTTATGACATACAAATTTTCACGATCCTTAATGTTATCTAAAGTCATTGAAATATTTTGGATCATTCAGAATCCGCGCTTCACTTTCTTAAAAAAACTTGGAAAACTTTTCTTCGCATATAGTGAATTTTTATTAAAATAATGAAACGAATCAAAATCAATTTACTAATGACCAAAGTTCATTTTATACTCATTATGCGTTTTTAAAGTGTATTAGATAAGAAGAACGAGATAAATTGTGTTAAAAATATATAGTTTATTATATATGTCAGAATAAAGGACTACTTATTTAATAATTTTGAGCTATGTTTACGTACAGTTACTAAAAATTAAAAATGATTTTTAACAGTACTACTACGTGTTTATTTAGTTTCCATAAACCAATCCTTGCATCAGTAATACCTGTTATTACACTCTTTTATTAAAAATAACTTAGTTTATTTTATACCATTATTAATATCGTTAGTCATTCAAACTCATTATTTTACAACCTCATGATATTTATGGTAACAAAGATCATAATATTAAAAAGATATTAATATTTCAATTTTATTGAACAATGAAAGACTTATTTCACTATGTAGTTAATACAGTGCATTAAATTTATGAGTTAATCATGGAAAAAGATGTTAAGGATATCCGCTAGATACACGATATCAGTGAATAATCATTGTGTAAATGAACAATCATCTCAAATACAGAAAATGATACGCGATGCGAATGAATCATTACTACACTTTATATAATTCTAATTTGAAAAAGAATATAGACTCATCAAACAGTGTCGGTGTTATTTAAAAGAATTCGTTGAAGATGAAATAAATCTTATAGATAATAGTTTTCTAGCTTAAAGACTACTGATTTAAGAATACAAATGAACAGAATAATACGATGTAATAGTTATTTTCAATGTAGTTTTATTCGAAAGAAACAACAATAATAAAATTAATAAAATATTTAAATTTCATTTAAAAGAGTACAGAGTATTTCCTTCGTACTTAATTAACATTTAAAGAGCTTCGTAAGATAAAATGAATGATGCAGAGAACAAAAATGTTAAAAATAAATAATGCTCTATTAAACATTTCCACTCATAGACAGGTTTTGGATTTTATAAGTTTAAAAATGAAAATAAAACAAATTTACATACATACATATATATATATATATATATATATATATATATATATATATATATGTACACGAGGGCTATTTGAAGAGTAACTTTGTTCGATATTAGAGACAACAACTTCAGTTTCAAAGTGTTCTATTTTCTTTTTTGACATAATCCTTTCGAAGCTCAACACACTTCATGCAAAGTTTCTCCAGTTTCGCGATTTCCTCCCGGAAGTGGGTTTCTTCAAGATTTTTAAAACAGCCGTTTAAACCCTCTATCGCATTTTTATTCGATTCAAATTGCTTTCCAATCAGGAAAATTTAGAGTTTTGGGAACAGATTGTAGTTCAAGAGAGCCAAATTAGGCGAATACGGTGGTTGCGGAAGGATTTCAAACTTCAATTCAGTCAATTTTTGCTGAGCGACAACGCTTTAATGAGCCGATGCATTGTCATGGTAAAACCACTTTTTTTCTTAGCCATTTCGGGACGTTTTTCCGTGATTGCTGTCTTCAACATCCCAAAAGTACTGCCTACTCTTTGCCAGTGACTTTTTCCCTTCTAAAGATAATATGTACTGGAATTCCTTTCGTGTTCCAAAAAACTGACGCCATCACCTTTCCTGCCGAGAAAACCGTCTTTGTCTTCTTTGGAGATATTTCACCGCATTCGATCCACAGTTTTCATTACGTTTTTGATTCTGATGTATAATGGTAAATCCAATTTTCATCCATGATCACAAAATGCAGCATGAAATCTTTGGAACTCTTCTTAAACAGATCCAAGAAGTTGGATGATGTTCGTGTACGAACTCGTTTTTGTTCTGCAGTGAGCAAACGCGGTACTTATCCTGCAAAAAGTTTTTCATGCTGAATTCATTATGCAAAATGGAATATTTTCGTTCAGTTGAGATGCCTATGATGTCTGCTATCATGCTCACTTCCACTCGCCGATTGGACAAAACTATATAGTCAATTTGATCGATGATTTTTACCGTCACAGCTGTTCTCGGGCATCCCGAGCGTGGTGTAACTTCGATGCTCTATTCCACGTTTAAATTCATTCATCCAAAGTCTAATGGTTTTGTAATC
This sequence comes from Acanthacorydalis orientalis, assembly GCA_034766995.1. Classification (NCBI taxonomy): domain Eukaryota; kingdom Metazoa; phylum Arthropoda; class Insecta; order Megaloptera; family Corydalidae; genus Acanthacorydalis; species Acanthacorydalis orientalis. Next base: position 10,189,419 of record CM068322.1, read on the forward strand.
TCGAATTCCGATTTTGTCTATTTGCACTTTCGCAAGAAACACTTCTGTTGAAATAGCTGTCAAACGAAGAATTAATGTCGGAATGACTTGCAACTTCGCATGTGTTGCTAAAAGGGATGGAACTATATGAAAATAATACAGCTATTCTCCTTTCTCAGCCAATACACGAACCACGTTACTTTTCAAACCATCCTGATGTGTATATATATATATATATATATCCGAAATTCTTATAAATTTTGTTCGGTTTTTTATAGTTGTTTGTTATAAATCAAATGTAAAAAAAAGTTGATTATATTTAACTTTCTATACTCATAATTCATTGATTTTAAATATATTATAAAGTGTCAATGTTGCGACTATTAACATTACATTTCATAATTAATTCACGTAGTCATTCTTTTGTTACTCCATGTGTGCTCATTATTTCGCGAAATTATCACATTGATTGCGGTTACTGACCTTGATTTATGCGTTTCATTCTACATTCAGTCAGACACTGAATTATTTGCGCTACTAGAAGACAGTAACAAATAGTATTTTCTATTCTTTGCTGGGAATCGTTATCAATTTTCAGACTCTTACAATTTTTAATTACCTGTTTCATTGAAGTTTAAAAAATGATTATTTCGTTTTAATTTTGTTGACAGAGTTATTACAGTAATCAAATAATTTTATAAAACCTATATATATATATATATATATATATATATATATATATATATATATATATATATAACGACTGTGTGTTCATAAATTCCTTTTTGGTTCCTCCCACAAACCACAAAAAAGTTTTTCTTAACCTTAACTTTTCTAAGAAGCAATCAAAAAATATCTATTGTAAAAAATATCTATATTATTTATTGAACATTTGTATCAGAAAAAATGATTTTTATGCAAATGAAAATTTTATTTATGAAATGAATTTAATCAAAGTTCTAAAATCAAATTGTGAACTTGCTATTTCTAAAATTTTTATCCTTTCTGTATTGTATAAAAAGTATTATAAAGAGTATATATTTCATTAATTAAAATTAATTAAACACAGGATTGAAAACTAATTTTTAAATAATTTCTTTTAAATTTATTGCACCGAAGTTGAAGATATTATTGTTAATTATTAACAAATATTGATTATAGAAATTGACAAAGAAGAAAATTTAATGAAAATTTAATTTTAGGAAAATCTTATTATACCTTGAATATTTAGAAATGTTTTGTTTCTTATTCAAATATATATGTTTATTAATTCAAAATTTCATGCATGTTTAGGAAGAAATGTCTACTACGTTCTACAAAAAAAAACATAATGAAAACAGATAAATTATCAACAATATATAAAAAAATATTTACAAAAACTTATATAGATTAAATCAGAGACATGCTTCTTTATATAAAATTTATTCGCTAATTTTAGAGAGCGTGGAAGTGTATTATGATTATAATTAGACCGTTTATTTGTTGTTGAAACTAAAAAATACCTGACAATAAATCATTAGTGTTACATGATATTATTAGTTTCCAGTTTGAAATTTAATTTTTTATATTTCTAAAATAATATAAAGAACAATAATATATCTTTAATCTTGTTATCTAAATTATTTTCGATTTAGTTATTGTTTACAAAAGACAATTCAAACATCTAAAACGTAGTGATTCATGCTAACCTTTGATCAAGACTGTCGCGTAATTTCATGCTCGTATTGCCAAACGTGAACAAATACGTATGTGAAAATAGAATTTGCCTGTAAACATTGTGTAAATTGTGTTTTTTTCATGGTGTTCTGTGTTGTTTTTATATACAATTAAAAATATTTTATGATACATATTTTATTCAGTTCCAATCCAAAGAAATACACAATTTAAAATAAATAATAATATCTTCAGTTTTGCGTCATAAGCTATGACGTCAGTTGTATTTCTCTACAGTGTTTATGATACAGATAAAGTTTTGATCAAATAATATTCGTTCAAATATAAATTTGATAAAAAATAATATTTTTCAGCAGTCGACTGAAAATTCATATGATATTGACGAGATTTATTTTGTTTACAATTAGAAACCAATTCCAGTTTTATTTATTTTTAATAAAAACAACCTGATTTTATAATGTTATCATTCATAAATAATTAGTGTTTTGTTTGCGTATCGATGCAAATTGCAAAAAATAATGTTACTGAAAAATTTTAAAAAATTTCAAACTTGTTCGTATGAACTGTTTCTAAAACCTGAAATTTTATAGATCGATATAAGTTGAAATCAACTATGTTATAATCGAGTAATCTCTCTCTCTCTCTCTTTCTATATATATATATATATATATATATATATATATATATAATGTCCTAAAAAAATATAATGGCTTGTGAACTATTTTTTGTGGAAAAATTTTATAGGCATAATAGTTTATATTGCAGATTTTTATGTTACAGTAAACAGCATATTGTTTTGGATTTAATATTATTTGAGCATTTTATTTGCAAAAAAATCTTGTTATTTCAAAATCTCGACCTTTAAAATTATTATTCACTTCCTATACACACAGTTCGTTTGGATTTACCCAGTTGAAGATAAATTAAGTGATTTATCCAATAAACTTAATTCTTAGAACCAAAGACACAGGACTGATAATACTACATGTAAGTTCATACACTTTTTTCAAATAAGAGAAAAATATTTTACGTTTCATCTATCTTATGTAGACTTTAAAATTAATGTATGTATATATACATATATGTCTATATACATGTATGTATTTTATATATATATATATATATATATATATATATATATATAAACAATTAATAAACGACAGCGACAGATTTTCATCTTTAAGTATAGTTTCATATTTTTTTAATGAAATATCTACGTGAATATATTTATAATCAAAAAAAATCAATAAATGCAGTTTTGTAGATACAAAAAATTGTTTTGTTAAAACGAGGCAAAATTTTTCTTTTAAAAAAATGTAAAATCTCTATCACAATACAATTCTAGCACCATGACTAAATTCACATTAACTAATTAATAATTCTTTCACCCCACAAGCCACCAACACTTTTTCAGTTCTGAAATGTTCAATAAATGATTATTACTCTTTTTTCATTGCTGCTTATTACTTTTTCAATAACTACGCCATCATCTCGGAACGCTGAGGTTTCTAAATAGGTAATATATTTTCACTAATGAATTATTTTTTCACACCACAAACTACAAAAAAATTTTCTGATCAAAAATATTTCATAAACGATTTTTGATTGTTGCTGAGGATAATGGCATCGTCATCAGAATGCGCATAAACAACAATCAAAAATGGTCAAATATTTTTTATTAGACATTTTTTTTTTTGATTGTGGAATAAAAAAAGGATTTATTTGTGAATTTAACTATAGAGTCAGAACTGTATTGCGTCGATGATGTATACTTTTACTTTTTCTATGTAGCCCATTTGTGGTATTTCTATAACTGTCAGCGGATTTATATATATATATATATATATATATATATATATATATATATATTGAATATATTAAAGGTTAAAGTATGTTAAGTAAGATATCTATTTTTAGCTTAGAGAACGAAATTGATATTTTTCTTCTTGTTTTATTTTATACTAATATGTAGTTATATGGAATAATAATCTTTTCTTGCCTGACAGTCTTATTCTGGCGTCAGTCTTGATTTTTTCTAGCAAGTAAGACTCGGTGTGCATATTTGGGTTACCTACATTCGTATTATTATATTCTCATTTCATAATTTTATTACAAATACAGTAATCCCCTGATATACATCCCTCCGATTAGCGTTTTTTCGATTTACGTTGGAGCAAAATTTGAGACTGTAACCTAATTTACGTCATTTTTCTCTAGATTTATGTTCTTAAAAAAATATGTAAATATATTTACAATTCCAAGAATTTTAGATATGACACATGTGTAGGTATACTGAGATGATATTAGAGATGAGATGCTTTGTGTCGTCCCATTTCAAAGCGTGTTTTCGCTGTAAAAAGTCATCATGTAACCTCGAGAGAAACTATTTTACGGTGTTTTCGTTCTAAAAATTAATCCAGTTTAATCCAGTTATCAATAATCAAGCTAGGTGAATATATAAATGATTTAAAATTATTTGCAGTATGAATTAATTTAGAGAAAATATAATTTAGTGAATGATGATTAAAAGGTTGAAGAACATTGGTGGTTCTCGTATAAAAAACAGAGCCATGACATATCATTGAAAAGGAAAATGGTTGTTATTCGACCTTTTGCAAAGGGAGAAAAGGCATTTAATATTGTCAGTTCAATGGAACTACCAGTGGTACGTTTTAGTTTCATGAGACCCAGGCAAATTTGAATTAGAGGGTCCCAAGTACAGTATTGTACTACAGTAATGAGGCTATAAAATATTAGTTTGGGATCCCACTGATGGTCGGATGAGGGGGGAGGAAATTGACCTTTTTATCCATAGGATAACGTGCCACTGGAAACTATCACCAATAACGGTGAGAACGATTTAAAAAAAAATTAGAAAAACTACAGGCGAGTGCTGCCGCAAGAACAGTACAATCCGTTGAAGTGATAATTAAGTCCATGTCAATGTTATTAAAGAAAATGGAAAATTCGTTAAGTGCATGAATAATTAACTTAAATGAAAAAAATAGTTGTAACCACATTTAAAATAAATGGCTGATGAAAACGATAATAACCTCAGATTCAACGTTGGTTTCAGGTGGCTAGAAAGATTTAAAAAGAGAGTACACTTCACAATGTAAAAGTACATAAAAATAAATGTTAAAAACGCATAGCTTTTATTTTTGCACTACACGATTTAGGTTTTGCGTCGCCATGTTTTGGAACGCTTTTGGACATATATCGATGAATTACTGTTTTTTTTTTATTTCTTGCCTACTATAATCCTTTCGCTCATTCTGTATATTATGTTTGGTCTATTTTTGCGTCTGTTTTAATTTTTTTTTTGTTAAATCTTAACAATTATTTTATTTGCGAACCTCAATAGTACCGACTATACGTTAATATCTTCCTGATAATTATAACACTTTTTAAAATTTATGTTGTCATTGATTTATTATAGTTTTAAGTAACATTCTCATCTCTTTTATACGTTATGTCCCACAGTTCACGTGTCGTTTTTTTATGAGATAATCTGATTACAAATTACTTTAATAGTAGTGTATATAATTAAATAAGTGTTTTTTTTATTTTTTTCTAGATTTATTCTGTTACACACACACACATATATATATATATATATATATATATATATAAACAAAAATAATTAATTATACATACAAAAGTAATGTAATTCTAAAATAGTATTACTAAATGTTTTTTATAAGTGAAAATAGAACAAAACGATAAAAACACGCTCATTTATTTTATTATAATGTGAATAATTATATATATATATATATATATATATATAATCAAACCATTGATTTCATTTAGATTGTAGACGATCCTTTTAAGAAAAATGTTTCTAAATCAGTAATTCTCTCGTTACAGAGGCTTCAGCTGACCTGTTTGGTTATCAGATTAGTCTGCTCTAGATTTCTTTTTACAGAACTATTCACAAGACGAATATTCATCGACAATAAATCAGCGACACTGACACTGTTTACGAACATTTGCCGTTTATAAAATTTAAATTTAATTTTCTTATTTACTACTTTTTGCATAAATTATTAAAGCGAGGAGTTTTAAAGGCCCCGTAGGCATTTTTTTTATAAACTTTATCTAAATAACAATCTTCGTAAAAATTATAGTTAAATTTTGTTATAATTAAAATGTAATTCTGTTAAAACTATTTTTTTTTTATAACTTTCATATATAAATGCGTATTAATTTAATTTCAATGCATCGTTTTTAAATCAAAATTTATAAATTCAAGTCGCTTAAAATTGATTCATGTGTGATTTAATATATTAAAATTAAGTAACATTTCTAAGTGATAGTTAAAACAACAAAAAATGTAATTAAATTCCTCATTATTTAAATACAAAACTAATAAATATTAAGAAAGATATGAAGAAGATTCGTGTACTTAACAGTTATCATATTCTATATTTTTATTTAACATACATTGCATTCGTTTTATATATAATTGTTTACAAATAAGAAATAGTTTGTTTTCATTGTTAAGTCAATTTCTAAAAAAAGATATGATTATCAAGCAGTTATTTTGATTCATAATATTTTATAACTACCAAGTGTTGATCTTACATAAATAATAAATAAATTTTACGTCCATCATTAGATTCTTACAATTAATAATATTTATTCATTAACTCTAATTTTATTCTCTACTTTGCATAATTAAGCGAAGTCTCTCTATAGCTGTACTATTGAAAGAAATAGTTAATAAACCTCTTAATTAGTGCCACAAAGTAATAAAAGTTGCGATGTGTTGTTGATGAAAAATCAACGCAACGTTATGTGGATTTTTATAGAGAATATTTACATATATGTAATAGAAATGACATTTAAATTAAAAATAATTTATTTGTATTGAAAAACAAACATAAAAAAAATCCAAAGTTCAAGATTTTTTTTTTATTACAGTTTTAGTATTACATCAATTATTATTACAGAATTCATGATGGGATATTGTGTGATTTCCAGAATTTTCATACTTATTTATATTTTAATAAAAAATATATACAGTCAACCCTCTTATAACACGGTTAATTCGTTCCGTGTTGTATCGACACCCGGAAGTAAAACAAATCAGGGGAATGCGTTCAGTGTTATATTGAAACCGTATTCTCGAAGTGTGTCTGAATTTATGTAGAAGAAACAGTCTACTAAATTGTTTTTAGTAGGAACAGCGACGCATAGACTTCGAATTATTACATATTCAATGGAATTCCTTGTTTATGTCAATCAAAATAGTGTGATAGATAATGCTATATTAGTGTTGTCCAAGTTTTTTAAATCGAGCTATATGGAAACCGTGTTATAAGAATATCGTGTTATAGGAGGGATGTAACAACTTTTGTATCATGTTATATCGAAACCCTGTTTTCAAAGTACCGTGTTATAAGGGGGTTGAATGTATATGTCTAAAAATATCATTAATTTTTAATGAATTAAAATTAATATTATTATTTTATTTAGTAGTATTATTTACCAGTATATTATTATTCTAGAATAATAGTTATTCAACATGTCGGAATTTAATAAGGATGATATTCGTGCATTGAAAATCAAATTTATCATACTAGGCTTATACTATAGATATTTCATACTATTATACAAATAAGACATAATGAAAAAAAGATAACGGTCAGTGATGTTTTTTCACATTTGACGTTTGAGGAATATCAGTAATTGAGAAAGGAATTAAAAACGATCAAAGTATTTAAAGTTGTCATCTCTAATTTTAGAAATACGATTATTGTATATACAGTGATTTATAAATCACAGAAACGTAATATGTCCAGAAAATAAAATATGTTTTATATGAAAACAATAAATACGAACAATAAACTATTTATATATTTCAAAAAGTATTGAATATATGAAAATTATTGAGTATAAAGATTATTTATCACTTTATAATCATTTTTATTTTAAGAAAACACACCTGACAAATTTCTTATTTAAAACGTAATGGTTTTTGTAATTTTATAAAAGATTTACAGTCATTATAAGATAAAGAATCTTAATTAATAGATAGTTGATTTTTATCTGTTCAACAGCTTAAAACGCTTCGTCTGCTGAAAAGCGTATGAAACTTCAAGCTCTAATACTGTTTCTTTAAGATCAGAGCAATGGAAATTTGAAAAGTGTCATTTACTACACAAATAAAATATGTAATAAAAATATTTCTATAAAGAAGAGAAAATAAATTTAGAAAAAAGAAACCAGAAGAGGGCGGTAACAGCTATTTTTTTCACGTAAGATGAAGAGAACAGAGTTATTAATGAATATACTAATCTCTTTGATCACGAACTGGAGACTTGTTAAAAAAATCGATCCAATTCTATTAATCCTTGCAAGTATTTAGGCAAACACTTATTTATTGTAACAGAAAAAAGAAACTCAAAAGCATTTTCTAACTTTGATTTAGATTTATATTGAGATGTTTACAGAAAATATCAGTATATTGAACAGACAAATAAATAAACGGCATTGCAGGGTCTAGAGTTTATTCTGAAATGGAATTTTTGTTAATTTTTGCTAAATTTGTCAGTGTGTTTAATATCTGTCTTAACTGTCTGCCTGTGCCTGTATTACTTTATGTGAAAATTGTGAAAGTAAAATGCAAATGTTAATTTATGAAAATAAAATGCAATAATACCTTTATAAGGGATCCTTATTGTTGACAGTTCATATTTATATATATTTATTTATTTTTAAAATCTCATTATTAACTTGGAAATTCTAGTTTTAAAATCAATTAACCATACGTATAATTACATCTAGCGCAATTCAAAGGTATGGAAAAATGCTGCCTAAAGGTAGCATTTTTCCATGTCAAAAGGGTTAGCAGGTCATAAACTTGCTTCTATTATTCAGTGTGAAAGGACCCAAAAATATTTTATTTCATTATACTGTAAACTAATAGTCTTTTACCGTTAGTATTGTAACAAAAGAGATTTAAACTGTGTAATAACTGGAAATGTTATAGCCATGCCTCCCGAAACGATATACAAATCGGCCACGCTATTCGCTCAGGAATGTATATAACTATTGATCAATAAAATTGTTATTGTTATTCTATTCTATTTGGAGCTCAGGAAGTCAGTATCTATATCGCAGCAATAGGTTTAACTTATGTAATATTTTTATTCATTGTCAATAAAAACTTAAAATTAAAATAGACTTCTCTTCATTAAATTAAAAAGGAGTCGAGTTCTCACTCCTTAGTTCAATACTAAATCGGAAGTGCTACTCTCATACAAAACACTTACTAAATTGTCATCATAATTAAATTATCAGTACTGTATTGTTTAAAAGTGTACTTAAAAATACGTGTTTTCATGTATGTTTACATTTTAAAAAATCTATGAGCAGAGGTGAAAGAAGAGAAAAAATTTAAATACGCCACTGAAATAATAATTATTATTATATAAGAAGCAATTTTTTATTTTAAATTATTTTTTATTCCGTCTAAATAAAAATAGTTATAGTTGTGAAAGATTGAAAGCTACTCTGTTGTTACAAAATTATAACTGAATATATAAAAATGTACAAATATTTGTGTGGTGATCCTTTAATAAGAAATTTATAAAAATATGAGTTTGTTTTTAATAATAAAAAAAATATTTAAATTCTAATACGATTTAATATGAAATGCGAATTACTAACATGACTTTTTATCAAAAATATAAAGAATTATCTCTGTCATACTTGAAAATATTAAGAAAGTGATTTTTATTCCAGTATGTGTGTTATTTTTTCGTATATGAAGAAATTTAATGATGAATTAAGATTTAAGGCTGCATTATAATTATTGATATTACAGATTAAACTGCACTATTACTCTACTGAGTAAAACACTACGTTCGCATCGCAACTGATGACGAGCAGCGGTCGAATGCAATCGTCGTAGTAAACGTACTCGTGAACATTTCGATGCGCAGATTTACACTGAATGCGGTCGCTTAGCAACGCGCGCCGTTCGTGTTGAGTCGGACGGAATGGCGGACCTGGCCGAAAGGCAACGCGGCACGTTATTGATACAGTCTGACATCGACTCGCTAGGTCTAGGCAAGTCGTGAATACAAACGATTCACATTCGTACGCTCACAATCTGTCATTTTGGACTAAAAAGTCATACTACGTGTTAAATTAAACGTCACACACTGGTGCCTCGTTTTCGGTGAAACAAAGTGCATATCGTGACACGTCATGTTCGTATTATGTTGGCAGTGTATTCTCGAAAAGTGAGTGGAGTGCGTGTCGGCGTTGTGTTGGAAATGGAAGTCATATTGCCGCTAGTGTACGCCAACGGTAGATTCGCGCATCTAGACGAGATGACTGACTCGCAAATGGAACGCTTCATCACGTTTCTCGTTCGCTGTTCATGCGGCTATGACACAACTCTAGAGGTGTATGAACCCGAATGGTGGTTACCGAACTTGCCGTTCGTTTACCCGTTAGCGCGACCTAAGAAGGTAACAAGCAAATGGAAGAGTGATCTAAAAAACTTAATCCAACGATGCTATAAATATCACAAGTATGAGTATCTGCTGAAGCTTTCGAAATATCTGTGGGAACATCAGCAGAAGGACAATATCGTTATAACTCCCGTTAAAAATACTTCAGAAACACGTTTGGTTTATTTGAAAAATAACGACACTGTGATAGCTACCGTTCGTAACATAAACGTCACGTACGACGAATATTTTTTTAAGTTTGTCGAACCAAACGAACATGATTTAGTGTCCGAAAGACACTGTCGCGAGTTAGAGCAGTCTAGTTTTTTAGAATATTTTCATTTAAGACAAAAAGACGACGTTTTCGTACCTGTAACAGAACCGCAAGAGCGCAACATCTCGTCAAGGACTTTTTACAACGCTACAAATATTCCGTTCTCTTCGCAGCTGGGACGCCGTCTTGCAATAAGAAGTAAATATTTTGTCAATGAAAAGACACATTTAAAAAGATTGGAAAGAATCAATAGATATTTGAATAATACCGATTTGAATCCAGTAGTGAACGAAGTAAACGAGGGGGGCTCGCAGAGTGGATTTAAATACAAATCGTCGAACTATTGGATGCATGATTATAAATTTAAAATTGGCGTTAAAAGGAATTGGACTATGAGAACTAAGATATTATATAATAGTTGTAAAGATTGTGAAGTAAGGATTACACCTTTAAATGATAGTTTCATTGCATGGGCCGTATCTTCAGTACAAAATAAATGTGAACCTAGTGAAATAGCTTGTGTAGATAAAGAAACCAACGTTACTGATAACGTAGCAAGTATGTTGAAAAAAGTAAAGAGTAAGTCTAAAAAAAATATTAATCGGGATAAAGAGCATGTCAGTAAAGTAGATAATAGAAAAACACAATTCGGTACACAGCGAAAAAAGAAAAGACGTAAAAGTATTTCAGTAGAAGAAAGTAATATTAAAGTACAAGCAGATCTCGAAAGAGTAGTTTTAAATGTAGAAAACGATAGAGTAGAACAGAGTAATATGAAAAATATAAAGAAACGAGTGATATCTAAGTATACGAAACACAGATCTAGAAAAAATACCACAAAAGAAAATATAAGTATTCCAGTAGAAGACGCTCCAACAAAACGAAAATCTAATAAGAAGAAAGAAGGAAAAGGCAAAATACATAATCGAAAAAAAATAAGTCATAACATATCGATTGAAACGATTGCAGAGATAAAGCGAACGTTGAACATTGTCGACAGCAGGAAAAAATCAACAAATATTAATTTAGGAAAGAAACCATGTTTAAGGTCGTCACCAACACATATTTTAAATAGTAAGAAATCACGGTGTAAAGTTTCGAAATAACAAACGTTTGTATGACAGAAATTATTTAGTGCAATTGAAGTCAATAATTATTTTTAAAGAATATTCCTACATTTTGAATTCCACATCACTCACCGGTGACCGACAAGTAGTTTGTTTACGAAGACATACCAGTTATCAATGGTTGTAGTAAATTCTTGTACTTCACGGTGTCACATAAGTTATCAGTGACTGAAAAATGTTTGACTACACGGGCACAAGCACAATTTACTGCCTATTCAAGTTCATAGTATAGTTTTATCTTCATTATATAAATACATGGGTAGGTTTAAAGTGTTAAAGAAAATAATATTTCTAGAACATTTTAGAACTAAGAAAGCACCAGTATCAATTTTATACATTTTTTAATTATTAAAATTATTCAATAAATTATAAATGTACAATGTTTTTACTAAATGCATTATTATTTGCATGCGCTATTTTTTTTACTAAAAATACACTAACTTGTTGCCAAAATACTAATTGAAATCCTACCAGATAATTAATATTCATGGTATATTATTTTTTATGCAAAGAAGCGAAAGATTACACTTACTTTTTTAGGTTTACATTTTTTACTTTAATGTTGGCTATTGAAACCTCGATTCTTTAATATCATAAATAGAATTGAATCGTAATGTTCGTACAAATGTACTCTTAGTTGTGATTAGATTTTATTTATGGTAGAAAAGACATTCAAACTGTACCGACTGATAAGCACATGCATGATTTCTAAAATGTTATTTTTTGAATTGGTTGCATTTCGCACTAGTAAGGATATAATAAGATTGTTTAATAATTTGTTATTGGAAATTAAACGTTGTTATTGTTAAATATTGCCATATATCATTCCTTCTATCAGAAGTACATTAAATAGAATATAAGTGCAATATTCAAATGAGATAACAGTATTTGAAAACTTATACTTTGTAATTAATCATGTTCAATTCTATTCAAATTCATGTTAATTCGAAAGACGATATTTTTTTATAAATGAATAATAATGTTATATATTTTTAATGTGGAGATTCGGAAATTTTATTGATTGTAAAACTGTTATTAAATTGCAATAAATTATTTTTCAAATGTATTTATTATCACGAACTTAATACATATATTCCAACGAAATTATATTTTTCTAATAAAATACTTAACTATCTAATGATTCCGAGTATCCACAATTCTATGAAATAGAGTAGTATTACAAATTACTGGAAGATAATTCGCAGTTTTTATTATTTATTTAGGTGTTTAAGAATAACTGTGAATATGTCTTTATAAGACCTTGTGCGTATGTATTTTTAAAATAGTAAATTTTAGTGAAAATGTTGAAAATTTGTTCCTTTTAGTTGTTAAAACATACTGTTGATTATTAAGACGTTTACATTTAGATAAAAGTAAAATTTAATACATTTTCATAAGATATTTAGGAATCTAATATTTTATAAATAATGTAGTTTGTCTATAAAAGTGATAAAATGGAATTACTGGCGATTTAAATAGTTTTTAAATGGTTCTAGTCTATAGAATCTTTTTTACTATTTGTATTTTCTCTTATGAAAATGTCCGGCAATTTCATTCTATTTTTAATTTAATTATTATATTGTATAATGTTGTGAAACTTGTGCTCATTTTATTGCCTTATTGCATTATTTTTTTTAATATTTCAATATAATTCGATTTACCTTACGATAATTGTTGAAAAGTATGAAGGTGCTGTATAAATAAGAATTATACGATTATTTTGCATTGTTATTATAATTATTTTTTAAAAAAATTTACAAATAAAAACAAGTATTTTCGAAAAAATGAAAGTCTATAACGAAGTTAGAATCATTTGAAATATAAATTAGCTGAAACTTTGTACATATGTCTTCTTGTATAAACTTTTATAAAATTACCTTTATACAGAGTCGTATTGATTGAATTTTGTTGAATACGATTTAAACAATTTAAAAAATATATATCATTCCCGTGAAATGTACTGTAAAAATCATATTAAATCATGCGAATATGGTATTTCAACAAATGCTCAAGATCGTGAATTTATATTTTATTATACATGACTATCTTGTATAAATAAAATAGTACAAAATATATACATCTAAAATTATTATCAAAATATGAATTATGAATTATATAAAATAAAAAAAAGATGATATTTTAAAAATTGAATCATAATTATGTTAAGAATTAAGTTTAAATCGTTCTTGTATAGTTTATTTTATAAACAAAGACAAAAAGTGAATATAGATGTATTTTTTGTTATTTTTATGTGTAAATACGACTATTGTAGTGTTGATCCATTATTATCACTTAAAGATTTTAGAAGGTTAATAGTTATTTCGAAAAAATGGCTGTGAAACATTACTTCCAAAATTTAATTTTCGATGACGAGATAGTTTTAGTTTAATTAAGTAGGGTGTGAATTAAGTCACACTGCAATAAAACTAGCTATCATAAGTACTGTAAATAATATATTAATATTTATATACATATATAAGTCGAAGTATCTTAATATGTATTTATATTTCATTATTATGTATACTATTTTCAATAAAAAACTTTAAAACAAACTCGATTTTTCTTTATAGTACACACACACACACACATATATATATATATATATATATATATATATATATATTATTATTATTAATATATATTTTTTTAAATATACAAATCCGGTTATTTTTTACAGAGTTGAAATAAAGTAGTGATATAGATATAAGAACATAGAGTATTAATAATAAATAAGAGATACTAGATACTTAGAACAGAAATGATTTTCTTCTGTTGTAAGAAAATAAATGGAAGAAAATATATATTAATATATAATACTTTTCTCTATCATATCGCTTTAGGGATGGTGAAAAACCCAATAATCATTCATTTAACATTTTTGATGAGAATAAAAATTGTGGTTTGTATGGTGAAAAAAATTGATTACTGAAAGCGGATTTAACCACAATGTCAGAGAACTGTACTTTTGCTATATATAGAATCATTAAAAATCGATAACTGTTTATAAATTTCAAATACGTATTCACATCATTTTTTAATGTACTTTATAAAATTTTCAAAAATCATTAATATTCACACGAAATATTTATAACTTTTTACTTTATTTATCACGATTTTTATTATACAATTTTTTGATACTAATGATTTACATTAACATTACAATTTAATTAAAATTAAACACTTACAAACGGTTTTCCTTTTTAAATGTTGCTCATTTCGTTTAACGTAGTGGTTTGATATATTTATAAACCTTAAGAATTATTTTTTCATATTTTTTTGAAGCATATTGTTATTCAAAGTTTGTCGATAATTTAAGAATTTTTTTTCTAGTTTATTATATTTACGTTGTAAGATAGACAACTGAATAAATATTACAACTTCTAATAATTGGCGGTTTGCACATATTTTGGTACAAATATATCAAATGAATACAAAATATATAAGTTGTATTAATTTCATGTTGCTTATTTCGAAATAATAAAAAATAAAAAAGTACACTAATAATATACACTGGTAAAATGTAAAAATATAATCCTGTTATATTTTTTAATTATATGTTTCTGTACTTGATTTCGTTGATGGGTTACGTGTTAATGTTGTTTTGGATCAATTGATATTCTATTTCCCGTTGCTAGCTTTGGAATGTGTTCCATATTCAGAAAGACTTTAGATAACTGCTCAAAAGATGATTATTGATTGGGTTTGATTGTAGCTTATGCGCATTTTGATGGCAATGTCTTTATCCTCAGAGTATCAAAATGTAGAAAAATCCATTTTTTAGGTTCTTTTTAGATCTTAGTGCCCTGATGATGGAATCGTTGTCGAAATATGCATAAAAAATAGCCAAAAATAGTCAATAGTTAATTATTAAACATGTTTGATTAGAAGAAAATATCTTTCGTTCGTGAAAAAGTATAAAAATTTACTTTTGAAAGTGAATTTAGCCTCAATACTAAAAATTATTGTGAGATATGTTTATATTTGTCTTGTTTATTACAATATAATAATTAGTTTTTTTCGGAATATGATTATAGATTAAAACAACACAGAAAATGTTTCACATTAAAGACGAGTCCGTAAACCCCAAGCAACAACGCCAAGTTTCACATTAAATTAACTTCATGTCAGTAAATAAGGGAATATGAAATATTTTTGTTTAAAAAGGGCATTCAAAATTAAAAAGTAGTTTATCAACAAATGCTGCAAAGATTGCTAATTAAAGTAAGCTTTTTTATTCCAAGCAAACAAGGTTCTAATGCTTTTAAATATCTAAATGAACTGTATTTTAAGCATTGTTCTAGTGATCTTTGTCTTCGTGGAGCACTTGAATTTCTGTTAGTATCGGCTGGTGTACAATTTTCAAGTAAATTTTAGATAACTGATCGTTCAAAATCTACTACCGAAAATAGTAGTGGCCAAAAGAAACTCAAGTGATCGAAAAAAATGAAGACCATCAAAAAAACGGATGAGATTACAGGTATAAATACAAAAAATTGTAATTGTATTTCTTTAAATTTCAAATTCAGAATAAATGAGAAATATAGAGTGTGCATCGAAAATGAATCCATTTAAAATAAGTGTGGATTGTTTGAAAACTGTTGAGAAAAGTATAAAGATTCAAGATATAAAAACATAGAATAAAATGCAAAATTGGATACTTAATTAGATAATCAGTTTTTTTCACTGTTAATTATTTTAGGAAATATTGGCATCTTGAACGATGAGTAAAGTAAGATTGTGTCAAAACAACAGAAATATAGAAAAGGAATTAATTATATTAAACTCTCAACATGGTAGTAAGTTAGATATTTTTAACATATATGGCTTGCTATTATATTTAATATAATACTAGTGGATTTCGTCCCCAGC
>CM068322.1:10208309-10315809 GCA_034766995.1 Acanthacorydalis orientalis
TAGTATTTAGCGGGTGTTGTCTCAAAGGGGCCCCGACCCAGGAAAAATAATTAATCATTACATAAAGAAACAAAGCTTGCACTTTAACGTCTTAGCTAACAATAACAAATTTGCATAAATAAAATAAAAATAAATTTTATTGATACTAAAATATTATACAGGGCCAGGTTGGCCATTTGTTTTTTAAGATTAGTGCGGTGCCCTTACCTAATCCGGTAGTTATCCGCTTTGGGGTGTGTGGGTGGTGTGGTGTGTTGTGTTAATGTGATTTTTATTAATGTCTCTTGCATGCTTTCTGGGAAAAATTTTCAAAAAACCGGGAGGAACAAATTTGCGCGAAAAATGCAAATATATATAGAAAAATGACCGGTGGGGCGAGGGAAGAAAACGAGAGAAGAAATGTTTCGCTTATAATGCCATAGGCGGCATCATGAAATTTTAGTTATATTTTTATTTATGCAGCACAACAAAATAACCGCCCGTCGTTGACATAATTATAGTATTCGTTTCTTTATTTTTTTGAAAAATCATTCACAACATGAAATACGGAAAATGTTATATTTATAATTATCGGTTTGGGTTACACATTCTCAAATTTATTTTAATTATGATAAGAAGTAAAGAAGATAAGAATATTGAAAAATGTATTATTAAAATAGATTTGAACTCAATATGTTCTAAAAATGAGGTTTAAATAACTCTTGAGCACAAAAAAAAAACAGTCGTGAAGAATTATCATAAATAAACACAGAAAACAGCACTGTTATTTATTCTTATGAAATTTTAAAGCATGAAACAGTTCAATCAATAAGAGGTACTGTGTTTATAATAGATATAATGTCACGCTAATGATTATTTTAATACATTTGTTAATCTAGTTTTTATTTTGAAGGTCTAATAATTGTTATAGAAAAATGTTATAGAAATCATTATATACTAATAATCATCACAGAGAATGTTTTAAAATCGTTCTGTCTCATTGCAGTTGGGCGCTTTGTTTAAATTCGCTTTCGCAAATGAATCATTATCTTAGATACCATAGCATTTTCTTTATCAAACTGTTTAACAATTGCTCATTGTCTGTTCTGATTGCTTATGCGTGTTTTGACGACGATATCATTATTTTCACAGTAGAAACAAAGAAAATATTTTGTGCTTAGACAAAGGCATTATTATCGATATGTGTACAGGCAATAAAAATAAATAATAACCAAACATATATTTTTATAGAGAAACGTTTTGTAGAGTTTGGGTAGAAATTAATTTGTGTGGTGCATAGGATCACATCTTACAGACGATTCCAAAGGCATGGTCTATCTTAATACTATTTGTGACGTAATCTCTTCTGTGGTCGGTGTCGCTGAATTATAAATATCAGTTTTTCCTTTTCAATAGCCGAAGGTCATCTAGATCGTGGTTCATCTTTGTGTAATTCAGCATCATTATTAAATAGACCAAATCAGTGATGTTATGTTTTATCTTTACTATTATATAGGCTGTAAATATTACTGTACGCTTCATATTTTAATATTTTTTCCTTTCATTTTTGAATTTACACAATAGACAATAATGAATATACTATTTATTTATTGATATCTTTCACTATAAATACCGAAACATTCAAATAAATAATATATAAATAGAGGAAATACTACAGTTTTGAATACAAATATATTTTTTTGTTAAAAATAACAAATTTGGTGCGTTTGACAATAAGCTGGACTTATATCACTTAACTACCTGCACCTATTGTGTTTTTATAAATAATTCAGTAACGATGCACAGTCTGCTATTTTTGTGTTTGTCGATTTACTGATAATAATTCCTCTAAATTACATTAGAGGAATTATTATCAGTAAATCGACAAACACAAAAATAGCAGACTGTGCATCGTTACTGAATTATTAAGGTATGCACTTATTAATTTTCTGGAACATAATTGTTTGTGAAATATAATACCTGGTAACCGAGAAAGTAATGATGAAGCCACAATATATACTTTGCAATTTGCGGACGATGAGGTTCTTATAGCGCAGGATAAGGAAGACCTCGAATACATGGCCAAGAAGCGCAAACAACAATATGAGAAAGGAGGGCTAAAAATGAATATTAGCAAAACCAAATATTTATGCGTAGGGGGAACTGCGACTACAGAATTAGAATTAGACAATGATGAAAAAATATCAGCCTGTGAGGTTTACAACTACTTGGGAGTGAAACTTAATAGGGAAGGCAAAGACTCAATGGAAATACGAGGAAAAATCGCACAAGGTAGAAGAGCTATTAGGAAACTAAATAGTATTTGGTGGAGCCCCACAATATCGAAACAACGGAAATGGCAGATTTACCAAACAGTGGTTAAAAGTATAGCCTTATATGGAGCGGAGGCATGGTCAGCAACAGAGGAGGATAAAAGACGAATTGCTGCCATGGAAATGGATGCTCTAAGAAGATCCTGTCGAATATCAAGAAGAGATCGAATTAGAAACGAAAGGATCATGCAACTAATGGGCGTAGAAGACAACATCATTGAGGACATTGAGCGGAAACAACTCACCTGGTACGGCCATGTCAAGAGAATGACCGACACAAAACTGCCTAAGTAAGCGATGGAGTATTTACCGCCGGAACGACGGAAGCGAGGTCGCCCACGGAGATCTTGGAACGAAGGAATCCGTAAATTGATCAGGAAGAGAAGATTGGACGAACAGCTGTGCCAAGATAGAAAGGAATGGAGGAAAAATTTGAAGAGCGGAAAGCGTCGACAGGCTCTATAAACCGCATATAGATAGATAGACCGAGAAAGTCTGTCGTTGTTATAACGTTCAGTAATTCCAAGAATTGTTTACACTTCTCTTACCAGACAAAATTCCAAGAATTGTTTATCAGTTATATTAGCATGTGTTTTATTGTTAGTTGTTGAATGAAACTGTTCACTTTAAAAAATAATTCTAATTCTTAAAAATGTATGTGAAAAATAGTATAGTACGTACGTATTGGCTTTATGAATTTAAGCTTGAGACTAACGCTACAGAAACTGCAAAAAAAATGTGTACTGCGTTCGGAGAAAATACAGTTACATCAAGAACGGCCCAGAGATGGTTACAAAAATTTTCTGCCGGGGATGAATCCATTAAAAACGAGAGAGACCAGATCAGGCAGAGCATCAAATTTAAATATCGACGAATTGGAGACAATGATTGAAACAAATTCCAGTTTAACGTGTCAACAGCTTGCAAGATAACGCACGACCACACGTTGTAGTAGAGACCAGAACAAAAATTATGAATTTAGTGTGGGAGATCCTCCCCCATGCCCCATATTTTCCAGATATATCTCCATCAGATTATCACCTATTATTATCTCTGGACAATCATATGCATGGTAAACAGTTTAATAATGAAGAAGAATTAAAAATGGAGGTATCTACATTTTTTAAACTCAGTGGTCAACAGCTATGCGGATTAAAAATTGGGGGTCAAATAAGTTTCCTATTAAACATTTAAATGCTCAAATTAACAATTTATAGTTAAATACAAATAATAATAACAAGCTCCACTGGATTTATCATTTCTATAAGATATACATTCAATTTATATAATAAAACCGCCTCTATTAGAAAATTAAGATACCTGTTCACGTACACAATTAATTAACATCATCTTACATTTTTAATTATTTAGAGAAGAGCATACTAATAACCCAAGTGCTGTATAATTTAAGGTAGCATACATGATATTGTTGATTCCCATATAATTAAGAGATCATGGAGATGAAACGTATGTGCCTTTAGATCAGATTAATAATTTGATTTGTTGAATTTCAAAAGAGTATAATTTTTCAAAAAATAACACAATAAAAAAGTCAATCAATGAAAACAGGCAAATCTTAATGATTCGATAAATTCTTGCCGAATTATTTATGTGCAATAAATAGAAAAAAAGAAGTATTTTTTTAGTATATTATGTACAATATTTTTTTTATAAAATACAGCTGGACCTTACACAGAGAATCACTTTCTGCACTTAATAAAAATCACGTCAAAAAATTATTAAAACTTAAGATACGTTTACTACAAAATATTTGTGTCAAATTGATATAAAAGTTAATGGGACATCAACAATTATTATATACACAAGCACATATTATTTATATATATATATATATATATATATATATATATATATATATATATATATATATATATATATGTATATAGGGAAAGATATATTTATTATTTTTTTCATAGCAAATATTTTTTCTTCATAAAAACCAACGGGCTCTGCCCCCTATTTGCTACGCTTGACTAATCCAGGGGATTTTGTCGACGCTAGCTTCGTTTATATCGCATATATTCGCTCAATATCGTAATATATATATATATATATATATATATATATATATATATATATATATTTATATATAAGTATGTCTATATAATCACTCTTACAGATATATTGATATTTAGTTGTTTCATATTATATATATATATATATATATATATAATATGAAACAACTAAATATCAATATATCTCTAAGAGTGATTATATAGACATACTAATATATAAACATAAATATATATATATATATATATATATATATATATATAATATTTATATATTAGTATGTCTATATAATCACTCTTAGAGATAAATTGATATTTAGTTGATTCATATTATATATATATATATATATATATATATATATATATATATATATATGTTTGTATGTCTATATAATCACTCTCGCAGTTATAGTGTAACGTGTTGTTTCATAGTCTCATAGTTCATTGTAGTTGTTATGAAACCAATATCAGAATTTTTCGTAAAAAATTCGTATAACTTTAGATCTCATCGTTAATAATAAATTAATACAAACTATACGTTTTTTTTTAAAAAAAATTGCCCATTTTTTGAAATTTTAGGGAATATTTGTTTATATATGGATAGATAGTATTTTAAAAACCAATATCATAAAATAAACTATATAACATACACCCAATATTTACTATTCTTGATGGAACATAATTACATACTATATTTATTTCAACTTTCAAATCAGTAAACAAATCCTAAATATAAATTTTTGTTTGAAATTTTAGTGCAGGTAGATATGATTATTATAATTTATTTTAATGAGTTATTATTATTTGGAATTTCATAACAAACATCGCACTTACCTAAAAATCCACAAAGTTTGTAAATATCAAAATAACAAAAAATATAGAAATTAAGCTTAAATTTTATGGAGCGAATTCAGAAAAATAAAACATTTAGAAATTAATAATATGTTTTTCAGCAGGAAATACTGAATTATAGAATTATCAATTCTATTTTATTTCTAAATTTTTACTGTTCTTTATGTCAACAGTTTATTAAATAGTTATTTTAGAATTGTGTGTTTTGTAAATTGTTTAAAATTATGACTGAGAATATACAATTATAAAAGTTTTTTAGATCTTTGATAGGTGTTCGTGTTTAATAGATGATTAAACAGATTACAGATATTACATAAGAAAATGAAGACAGATACAATATTATGATTTATACTAGTAGAAGAATAAACAATTCGTAAAATAAAAAACGAAACCGAAGATTACCAAGAAATCGAGCTGAAAACAAGTTATCAATATATTATAAACGCACACACATATACACACACACACACATATATATATATATATATATATATATATATATATATATATATATATAGTAGATAATATTCTGTTACATTACGGTACGGTATAAAATAGAAACGTTATTTATATTACAAGAAATCTTCTAAATATTTAAAGCTAATGATTGTTATCCTTAGTCAAAGCATGAAATCGCATGACAAAAATAACACTAAAATCAGAACATGACATATTTTCAGAATGTTGACATCAAATATAAGTCGTTATGTGACGTTCTTATGCTATCTTGAAAATATAGTAACATTGAATGGCTTATGTAATAATGCATGAGTTTTTTATAGATGCTGTTTTATGTAACAAAAGATAAATAAATAAAAGAAGAACGTTTTAAGGATATTTGTGTGTCCTTATATCAATTATATATATATATATATATACATATACATATATATATATATATATATATGTACAGAAAAACAATTTTATTGAATTCAGTATTTGAAAAATCTATATAAATGACTCCATATTCTTAAATTTCTTCTAATAGATATTAAAATATTTTACAAACAAATTTGACAATATTTAAATGAAATTACCTTTATTTCAATAAAAGTAATTGATTGAATAATACACGTTATTTATACACCTAATACTCGATTTACACGGTACTTGAATTGCACGGTTTCGGTTTAACACGGTTGAATGTACAAAAACTTATATTTACATGGTCTTATTTCAGTTTAACACGGTTACAGAATTGCAGAACAAAATTGTTTTGAAACACTTTCACGCGCATTTAAAAAAGTTGTCCATTTACATTGCTGTGCAAAATAATAAACACACACCACTATAAAGAGTTTCTTGCTTCCTTGCATCCTAACGATAACAGAAACTCTCAATTTTGCATTTTTCTTTTGAACTGAAGTAACAATCAATGGTATCAATTCGAGATAACAACAACGTAAATAGTGTTGGGTATAAAAAAAATAATAATTTAAAAAAATGTGCTTTATAAATATCAGTGCGGATTTCTAGTGGAAAGAATCAGCTTTGCATAACATTACATAAAGTGTTATGTAATAAATAAATCAGGTGCTTTCATTGCCTCAGTTCCATTCCTTCGGACCAGCCGTAAAATATATAAAATATTTATAGTAAGGGGCAACATCAACAGGTATATTTGCAGAATTTTCCAAATTTCATTGCGCATTTGTAAAATCTATCCCTTATTTTTAATATGAGATGTGGATTTGGACTCAAATTGCATGATTTCGATTTACACAGCCCTTTGGGGAAGTAATTTACCGTGTAAATAGAGGATAAGGTGTATAACTTCAAGTGTATTTGAAATATGTACATAAATACATAATACTATATATATATATATATATATATATATATATATATATATATATATATATATTAGGTGCACAAATTAATTCGGTGCCATTTTGATAGAAAATTAATGTTTATTATCGGAAAAATGAAATACATTTCAATTTTCAAAAGATTCCCCATTTCTGTATAATTTTGCTTATCTGTTGGGTAACTAACGAATGGTTTGTCGAAAAAAGATTAATTGATGAAATCGTCAATGCATTTTCGGACCTCTTTCACTGTGCTAAAATGTGTATCAGTTAGGTGATGACGGAGCGATCGGAACAGGTGATAATCTGACGGGGCTACGTACGATGAATACCTCGCATGGGGAGAACTTACCAGTTCAACGAACAAATAACGTCTTTGGTCCCTTTTGCGACGTGCTACCGAGCATTTTCGTGCCATAAAATGACTTGCCTCGTTCCCTCCCTAGTGAATAGTTTTTTCTTTCTAATCCGTCACTCAAACAGATGAGATATTGTTGGTACACATTCTGAATTTATAGTCCAACTAGGTTCGAGCAACTAATAATACACAACACCGTTAATGCTCTACCAAATACATAAAAAACATTTTTTTGGCGTGAATATTTGGTTTTGGAGTCTATGTCGATAATTTACTGGAGGTAACTCATAATTTTCAAAGCTTAGGACTATCGTACAAAACTCACTTTTTATTCGCAGTCATAATTTCATGACAAAATCCTTCCTTCTAAACCTTGCGAACGAAAACATAACCGAATCGCATCTTGTTTCTTTGTTTTAGGAGCTGAGCTCTTGTGGAATCCATCGGCCTAGCTTTTGAATTTTTCCCAACTAATGCAGTTGAAAAGAAATTACTTTCTGGTTAACTTCGAGTTGTTTATATATATATATACACATACTTACAGTGCGTATCATTTCTCTTTGCATAATGTAATCTCAAAAGAGACAAAGACAGCAATACCAATCAATTTAAGTAGCACCCGATTCAGATATATATATATATATATATATATATATATATATATATATATATATATATATAATTAAATGTTTGTTCCTTATACATCCGTTTGGTTCAGTGAGATCAAACTTTCTAAATTATTCCCTATGATTCTGGAAAATAACATAGGACATCAAGGAAACTTTTTAAAGACATGGCAATTTTGCATCCAAAAAAGAGGTGATATTAAATAGATAAACACATTATATTACAAAGTGTATATATGTATGATCACAGCAAGTAACATAAGCGACAATGCAGACTGTATCTGTTTAGATCCAAAACACAACTAGCAGGGTAAACAAGTATTTACTACTATTTTACTACTCTAAGGTATTAAAGTGTATTTAATTTGTCGTTATTTATTCTGCATATATCATTTATTATTAGTACATGGTATGACACATGTTCAAAATGCAGTACATACTTTGTTTTTTATATAATACTAAATGCAACTACAGTTATATGTGAAAGGATCTTCATTTTTTTCTTATCTGTAATATATTAAATGTACCATTCAGTAATGTGGTAGGCAGCTACGACAGTTGCAATTTAAATATATGCTCGTGTATGTATATATTTAAATTGCAACTAAACTTTTCAACACACTTCTGATAAGGATTGTTATTCATAACACTTTATATTTCACATTATTACATTTGTTTACTTGAATAAATTTAATAAAGAGTCTGCCTATCTTATTCTTTAAAAGTCTGTAGTATTTTTTTATCTATGGATACATTTATGTATGTACCATCTATTAAAGTGTTTAATAAAATAAAAGATATTGCTACATATTGTTTCATTGTTTTCAACTGCCTGTACGTTAGCGCTGTGAAGATGAAGGTTCTACCATCTAAATACGTATATATATATGCACGAGACAATTTGAAAAGTTTGCGATCTAATAATGAAAAACTGTATTAATTTTTTTAGAATTACTTTTGTTTTTCAATATAATTTTACTAAATTTCAACGTACTTTATCCAGAGATGCTCTAATGCCTTTACTCCGTCTTGGAAGTTTTATTTCGTAGTCTTTAAAATAGTCGTTTATTGCCGTTTTAAATTTCATTTGAAGAAAATCGCTCGAAACCAATGAATTTTTCGAGCTTTAGAAAAGCTTTGGTAGAAGTCGGATATAAAGTGATAGACCCAAGTTCCATCAACGGTTACAAATTAATTATAAAATCAGTTGTATCCTTTATAAAACGGTCGAAACACTTTTGAGAATTTTATATTTGATTGCATTTTCACTCTATTGTCAACAAACACAGCACCCATCTTGCTGTTAATTTTTTCATACCCAATTCTTTCTCAAATATAGCAATGACATTCATCTAACATGCCCACAGTCTTATTAATTTCACACATTTTTAATCAGCAATCTTTTAAAACAGTACTGTGCACCCTATTGATGATTTCAAATGTTTTTGTCCTTTCTGAGCATTCGTTATGGCGGTAATCTTACAAGATTGTATGGCGATGTTGAAATTCTGTAGCACACTTTTTTATAGTTGTAAATGAAGGTGGATTATCACCAAATACATTCATTCCGTATAGAATTGCTGTTGGTGTCAAACTTTTTTTTAATAAAAAACTTTTTTACTGGATGATGTTTAATTTTATCCTTTTTAAAAAGTAGACTGAGATGACATTATTTAAATAGTTGTTTATAACAAACTGTCTAATATATCGACTTGATATTTCACAGCTATTTATATATAAGAAAGGTGTGGTAATACAACGCAGCAAAAATTTTGGGCATAGTATCGACATTTATATGTCAGATCATAAATTTTTCAAATTGCCTCGCGTGTGTATGTGTGTGCCTGCGTATATGTATATATGTATATATATGTATATGCTATGTATGTATATATATATATATATATATATACATATATGTATATATATATATATATATATATTTGTATGATTTATTTCCACACAATTTACCCTAGCGTCGTTGTCAAAGTAAGATTTTTGAAAAAAAAATAAATTTTTGTCGTACAGTTTTTTTTTCAGATTTTTATACTTTTCATCATATCACAGTTGTTTTACTTGAGTCTTTCTAATCAACTTAAGTATGACACTGTTTTTCATCTCTATTTTTTAAAAAAAAGAGTTTTTTTTAATTCGAAATAATTATCTATAATGAAGTAAAGTAATTTAATTAAAACATATTTTTATTTTTAAAATGCAGATATTTATCCATTTTTCATTGTTTGCCGATTAATGATCACAAAGTTGTTTTAAATGTATCAATGTTTACTAGTAAACTCTAGAGAAATTACAAACCGAAATTGTTTTTTTGATTTTCAGTCGATATAATTGAATCACCCATATATTATTCATTTATGAGTAAACACAATTACATCAGAGTTTGCCCTACTAACATACATACTCGTATGTTTGTGTCCGGTGTTCGTGTTGATCTTTTCACTATATATATATAAAATAAATCCTTGATTTTTATACGTAATTATACTTAATAATATATTTTATTTTTATTTTGATAATTTAACCATTTCTCAAATAGATGTATTCTTTTTCTTCACTTACATATTTTGATAAAATGGAGTAAAGAAATACAAAAATCATTTAATACGATTTATTAAAATTTCGAATATTCTGAATCTAATTCTGTTAAAAAATTCATAGAGAGTTAGAATGAATGTTAATTTGATAAAAAATAAACCATAAAAATTCGGCAAGTATTTAAACTTCTATTTTAGTTTTCTCTACTTTTTTCTCTAATTATCAATATATTTCGATGACATAGTTTTAATGAAAAGTTATGCTTTTTTAAATCACCAATTTTGGGTTTTATTATTGTCTATATCCTTATATTTGTTATTATTATATATATATTTTCATATTCTTATTAAATATCTGTCAATCATAATTTTATTGAAATTTCATAGTTTATAATGTAGTAAAGTTATAAATTTGATCAAAAGTATAGCATTAATTATATTTTTTAAATGTTTGAGATTTACTTCTGATTATTTTTGAAGAAGATCTATATTCCGATAATCTGTTATTAATTGATTCGTACGTTTTCATTATCTATTAAGAGGAGTAATTATTTTTTATTAATGAATTCATACTCCACAGATCAACATTTTATATAGTGAAATATCGAATAATTGTTTAATATAATTTGTTAATATGAATTTCGAAGGCACTTTCATCAACTTCAGAGTTTGTAAATATAGAAATTTTGTGATCGTATTTGTGGTCTTTAAATAATATTATTACTATTTTCTATAGTAGATAATAAATAGTATTAATATCGAAATGCACATCAGTGTATCAAATATAAACTACACTTGGCATCTGATGAAGAAAATATTGTATTATGACACATATAAATTTATTCGTACAAATGAATTTAACCACAAAGATAAATTACATTTATCATTCATATTTCAAATAGTATTTGTTTACCATTTTCGTTCTCAAATATAGACTATTTTTTTAAAAAAAGTATATTTTAGTTACTAAACAACTAAATAAATGTATTGTGTGTAATTAATTGTTTAGATTGAAATCTATGATTCACACTTCTATGTTGTAATTTATTGAATAAATATTTTAATTTAGAAAAGTTTTTTTTAATTAAATGTGATTTTTAATTTATGGATTAAATTTAACAAATTTATTTGTAATATATATATATAACGTACATATTCGTACATGTGGCTTTATAAATAGCGAAAATAAAATGTGAAAGAAAGCAAGGTCATTAGTCTACACGACATGGGTAAAGACTTCTATATACTTTTTGAATTCTTTTTGGCAAGTATGATGACTATTGTGTTTCAATGAAATTAAACAAAAAAAACAAAATAACTATCAAAAAGGAAAAGTTAAGTTCTAAATTAGATTATCGATAAAAATTAAGTCAGTATAAGTTAAATTTTATTTTTAAAGAATGATAATTATCTTCCTCCACAAACTTATTAATATATAAACTCAAAATTTTAATATATATATATATACATTCTAGATTACATATTATGAGTTTTAGCATATAAATTTAATTTTGTTATAATTTAGAGTTTAAGTATACTGGTAAAATTATTTTCATAAATATATTTTTCAATCATTCCACCAACCACAAAAAATGTTTACTGATCAAAAACATTCAATAATTGATTATTGATCATTTTGTGATTGTTAGTTATGTGTAGTTGAAATCAAAATGCATATGATAAACAATTAAATATTATTAATTGAACATCGAAAACTTTTTTTTGTGGTTTGGTAGGTGAGTGAAAAATGAATTTGTGAAAGTGAATATAGAAACATTGTCAACACTATTTTGTAATTAATTTATATTCATATATCATTACCTTAATTAATCCAATATTTTATGGTTAGATTTTTATTAAATTTTCAAAACGAAAGAATATAATTTAATTTCTTTGCTCGAAATGCTCATTTTTTCTATTTGCCGCAATATGCAAATGTTTTTATTTACAACACTGCTGCAATATTTTATTAACAGTAGATTTAAACTGATGAACACATGTGTATTGTTTATATTTGATATTTGTAACATTTTTTATGTGGAAATACATAGACTTCTTTTAATTAAAAAAAATTACAAGATAGAGTATAATTATTGAAAATCAAAAAAACATAATAGTGAGAAGATAAATTAAATAAAAAACGAAATAGTAAACCACAACTTGAAGACGAAGGAATATCATAAATATTTGAAGGTACAAACGAAAAAAAAACGCAGTTCTTTAAAAATTTAATCAACTATGAAGATGGTGAAAAATATTTGGGATCTTTGAATAAAAATAGAACGATGATACATGCTAATGATTAGATTGGGGACATAGAAATAGCAAGCACAAATAAAGGATATCGAAGATAAATATGTACTATGCGATAATGATATGCATCAAGAATACTTAATAGTGAATTGTATAGAAACTAGTAAATTTGAAATAAATTATTATCTTATGTAAAAACGCTATGCAAAAAAATAGTAAAATATGAATAAATAGTGTTTAAGATATTTAAAGAGAAAATAAAATGCAGGGTAACAGTTTACAATAAAAACATAAATTTCATATACAATCTTTCAAACATAAACAATGTTAATGTACGGACATGCTTTAGAACGTATCAAATGTATAAAAACTTTTAATGAAACTATTGAAAGCAATATTGAATAAATATATTTTCATTATATATTTCTTACACTGTCTAAATTTACTTTCGCAAATTAATTTTTCTTTCGTCCCGCAAACCACAAACAATTTTTTTGTTAAAAATGTTCAATAATTCATTTTTGATTATTGATTTTGTACATTATGATGCCTCGGTATTATCTTTACAGCACCAAAGTATAAATAAAAAAAATTGACCAGATTTTTTTTTATTGTTTATGGATAAAAAAAGAGTTCATTTGTGAAAGTAAATATATTTTACTACCAATAATAAAGTTTTGAAATTTTCTTTTAAATTTTGTAATTTTTGTCACTGAAAATATAATAATTTTAATCAATTTTATTCACCTATATGAACATTTGTTTTTAAAACACAAAATATTTAATATAACACCATCACAACGATTCTTTTCGTTAAATACAATTTATTACTTTTTAATGAAGTTAAGTTTCATTGATTTTTAAAATTTAATGTAATTTACTAACCACGTTGCGGTATCATAGACATAGTTATGCTTTCTGAATAATACATTGGAGCAGTTTGACATAAATAATGATATAAAAATGAATAAGAAAGACAGACTGAGGTGTTAGAAATGAGTTAGAGAAAAATAACAGATATATATATATATATATATATATATAAGAAAGACAGTTAAAAAGAGATTTTTCTGTACAATTACACTTTGAGAACGACAGGATTTCCATCAAAGTACTCACAATTAATAATAAAAATTATCACTAATCAACTATTGAAGATTTTCGATCAGAAAATTTTTTTCCGGTATGTGGGAAAATGAAAAATGGATTCGTGAAAGTAAATTTGTGGAGCCACAGTGTTAAAATTATATTCGATCACTTTAAATTTCAATTAGATAATTATATTATTTTAACATTATATATTATATTATAGTTATTTTTATTATATTCTATTTATAAAAATAAATAATCTATAAGATATTGTTTTCGTGATCTTATGGTGGCCTTAGTGGTCATAATAACGAGTTATTTAAAATCTACCTAAAGATGCCGCATGTGCTTAAAATATAAGGTTGGTAGAAAAGTAGTTACAGTTTATGACCTTCAAATTCGTATACATTTTTTAATTTAAGTGGTTTTAAGTGGTTCACAACTGTTTGATGACTAACGCCTAACTTTTGTGCAAGCTCTCGAATTGTTGTGCGTGTTCTGATTCAATTAGCGTATTAAGTTGGTCGTTATAAATTGAGAACGACGCCCGCGACCTTCTTCATCTTCAAGGTTCTTGTTCCAAGCACGAAATTTTTAGAGTCACCATTGCACCGTACGTTTTTAACCAGTAACAGCACCAAAAACATCGTTTAGTTTACAAACAGTTTCTGCTGCTTTACCACTCGTTTTGAAGACATACAAAAAAAATTACTCTCATTTACTTTTTTTCCATCTTTAATTCAATAGCCTAATTTAAAACAAAATTAATAATAAAACGAAATTCGATATTACAAAAATACAGACAGAAAAATGCACGTTAAAATGATATTAACATGAACACGATGACATTACACTTTCATTGAAAGAATAAAGTTACAAATCAGAAAACAAAAACCGCAATTATTTTCCTACCAACAAAATAGTACAGGAGATCACAAGGACAATATGCTAACGAAATTACAGATATAAATACAATCAATTATATTTTTCATCATGTAGTAAGATTTCATGTAGTAAGAGACATCACATAATACCTGAACTGATTCATAATTAATCTTTTTTATAGTAGATAATAAAAATTAAGATTGAAATATTGATGAAAATTGAATATTCAAGAAAAATAATTTTTATACTTGATACGTTAATTAAAATTCTTTTTCTAGAAATTGATAGAAATTATTACAGTTGTTTTCGAAACAATACAAGAATCATTTTGCATAAATTAATAAAATAATTAAATCAATATAAGAATTATTTTTTATAATAGAAGGGGGATCTACCCCCTACTCCCTACGCTCACCGACCCTCAGGAGGCTGTGCCCTCGCTTGCTTCCTGGAGTCGTTTCTTTCGTATTGAATATGTTCGCTCTATATCGAAATGTATATATATATATATATATATATATATATATATATATATATATATATATATATATATATATATATATATATATATATATATATTAGTAGCCTATATAATCATTTTCCTAGATATATTGTAACGTAGTTGTTTTATAAAGTTGTACAGTTCATTGCAGCCGCTGTGTGCGCAAATGGGATGTATTTTATAATTATATTTGTGTTTGGGTGATAATGACCTTAGCTATCGAAGCGCGCTAAGACTCCAGTAATCAACTAGTTATGATACAAATATTATAATTTTTTTTAGAAATTTCGTGTAACTTTGGGTGTCATCGTTAATAATAATTTAATACTAAATGTCTACAGGTTTTTTAAAACATTTTTGTACATTTTTTTTAAATTTTCGGAATATTTTTAATATATAATAGATTGATAATTTTTCATAAATTAACATAATAATGACAATAAAGTAACAAAAATATATCACCATGTTTTTTAAGCTTCGACAATCTGATAAATAGAGATCTCTTAATATTTCACAATTTAAATTATATATACTTTTCTTTTTTATATTTTTTCTGTACGCTTACTCAATTTTTTGATTTTTTTTTGGAGATTTTAATATTTTATGAACATATTTTTTTGTCTTTATGTTGTCTCCCTTACTTACAAAACATTTTTTTCATTAATATTAGGTTATAACATATCAAGTTGCCGAATTTCAGTCAGTCAGAGGTCGACCGCAATTAAGAAAGGTTCTGTGTAATATTTTACAAGTTCAGCTATTTGGGCTCAACTAATGTGCTGTACCCTTCAATTGTTTTTAAATACGGAATTATTTTTGTTATTTTTATTTTTTTCATATCCTTTAACAGGATGATGTCCACAAAAGATTTGTATCTACTTTTTTATATGAATTCAAGTTGGGACACGATGCAGCGGCAACAGGTAGAAATATCAATGGTGCTTTCAGAGAAGGGTCGGCTAGTCAGAGAACAATTCAATTGTGGTTAAAAAAATTTCGTTTCGCTAATATGAATTTCGACAATGAGCCTCGAGGAAGGCCCAAAACAATTGTAAAGGAAGAATATTTGAGAGCCATGGTGGAAGCTAATCCTCATATAACAGTTCGAGCTCTCGCATGTGATTTCAGTGTTGTGTTATAACTGTTTCTCGTCACCTCGCTGCAATAGGAAAGGTGAAAAAACTGGATGAGTGGGTGCCGCACGAATTTACAGATGGTCAGAAACTGAGACGCTTAGAGGTATGTTCTTCATTGATGATTCGAAATGATAAAACGGCATTTTTAAATCGAATCATTACTTCGATGAAAAGTGACTTCTGTATGATAACAGAAAAAGATTTGGACAATGGTTAAATGTAAATGAAGCTCCAGGACACGTACCCAAGCCGTCATTATACCAAAAAAAAAAACTTATGGTTACTGTGTGGTGGACAAATAAAGGAATAATCCGTAATTCTTTTTTAAAACCAAACGAAGCAATTACGGCTCATTCATATTGTCGCGAAATCGATAATACGAATGAAAAATTAAAAACAAAACAGCCAACGCTAACCAATAGAGATAGGCTAATACTATTGCAAGACAATGCTCGACCACACACGTATTGAATCACAATTTCCAAATTAAATTCATTAAATTATGAAATTTTACCGCCTCCCCCTTATTCACCAAATCTTTCACCGGTAAACTATCATCTTTTTCGCCACTTGGAATATTATTTAAGAAATAAAAAATTCCGAAACCAAACAGATGTGCTTCAAGGTTTCGAAAACTTTATAAGCTCTAAAAATGTCTATTTTTATAAAAATGGGATAAACAATCTAATTTCTCGTTGGCAAAAGATCATTGAAGCTGGTGGAGCTTATTTTGATTAAATATATTTCGTTTTGTTAAAAATACTGCGTTTTAATTCTCACCTACAAATTCCGCTATTTCATATGTTACACCCTAATATTTCCATATAATTAATATTTCTCATAACAGAAAATTAGAAAAAAATAATGGTAAAATCAACGAAAATTGACAAAGTTCAAGGTTTATTTGAAATCTAGACTTGTAAAAAGTAGCAAATATGAAAAAATTAGTTTGTTTTATACAGAGTTTTATATTAAAGTAATCTATCATCTTCTTCAATACAATTCATGTTCTGTTCTAAGAAGAAAACATCAATAACATTGTTATACAACATTGTTCGCTAGTATAGTTGGCGAAAAATGTTTCGTCTTAATGTGAAATAAGTATAATATTTGATTAATGTAACACATTTTGTTAGTGGTTTCTTTTTAAAAGTATTTTACATAATACGGATAATAATAAAATCAAAATTGTTTTTATATTACATATTATTTTTCTGTAAATAATATATCCTATTTATAACTTATTAAAAGAGTGGCTAAATAAAAAGAGATATAAAAATAAACTTGAATATTCGTTTTAATACTGAAATCGGCTTAAAATTATTTATATGTACACAGTGTGATAATAATTATAAATATTAGTATAAGTAAACAAGAAAAATATACGTCATTGATTTAAATTAAAAATCATAAATGCATGCTAAATGTATAGTGATTGAAAAACAATAAAAAAAACCTATAATTTCGTAAACAAAAACTTTCAAGGCTCTAAATGATTATAAGACATGAAATATCTCTCTCTCTCTCTCTCTATATATATATATATATATATTATTTGAAGCTAATACAAATACATATCTATTTGAAAAGTACATATACTTCAGTACATAAATGCTTTCTCTTGGATGCATTTTTAGTTTCCTGTCAAATATTACAATAATAATTATATTAACTAAAGAATTTAATCATGCCTCAAGTTTTTGTTTGTTATATACTTCCGCATAGCGACAAATAAAAATGTTTGAACATGCTGATTCATTCTTTTCTGCAGTTGCCAAATACTAAAGCAGGCTCATAAATTCAGAATAGAGTGAAATCACTTGTCGCAACAACTGTACTTTTTTTTAACGGGTAATGCATTCTATTATAAAAATTAGTGTCTATTTATTTTATCTGAAAAGATATTTATAAGTGAATATATCACCTTAAAGTATTTAAAAAATAAAATTTTAATCAATTTTGATTATTTCGATATAATTACTTAATAAAAAAATACACAAGTTTTCAAACATGCATAAAAGATTTATAGAAGTGTATAAAGTTATATAAATATATTATATGCAGTATTTTATGATAAATTCAAATTCAAGCAACTATACACATTTTATGTGTATATGTTAGACTATACAACTGCATGCGCTTATGTATGCTTTAGAAATTATTAGTTATATTTTAATATTTGTAAAAATTTTATCTAATATAAGAATTAGCTTCGAAGTAATCATTATATTGTGTTAAATCACTGATAGTTTTTAATTTTGTCATTTAGTATTTACTGTTCGAATTTATTTTGACTGTCTATGGCTTTGGATAATTGTAATAATTAAAAATAAATATAATTGAATACGTAGATATGAATATTTTACTAAGTTGGATTGAATTATATATTGAAAAAATGTGAAAGTGGATATATTAAAATTTTAGTAATCTGTGAACAACTTTCCTAGTATTACTGCAATTTCCTTATATACACTTTTATTAATACAAATAATTCATTTATACACACATACACACACACATATATATATATATATATATATATATATATATTCATTATTTATACATTATTGAAGTTCATATAAGCAAGTGGCCTTCACAATGAAATGTTGTATGAATCATGAACTTCTATTCGAACCTTGTATAATGAATGCCATTTTTTATTGACAATTTCGTTATAAATGCACTAAAATTTCTATTTTTTAAAGAAATAATGTACTTAAAAATAAAAACATTATATACTCGTATATATATATATATATATATATATATATATATATATATATGTGTGTGTGTGTGTGTGTCTGGGTGTGTATTTGTTTGTGAATTGTGTGTTAGTCACAATGTATTTGATTGCATATACGGTTATATATACATACGAGAATGTAAACAGGATGTATTATAATTAAAACAGAGATGAAAAAATTAAGAAAGAAGTAAAAACTAAGACACTTTTGGTAAAAATATTTAGGAGAAGAAAACTAACAGAGTTCTGCATAATACAGTTTTGGCACAGGGGATAAATTCAATTCCACAAATGGATATTTTACTAATCCCACTAGATATAAACTTCTCTTTGAAAAAAATTGGCCAATTATTCATTAATGATAATTTTTGATTGTTACTTATATGCATTTTGATGGTATTTCCGTCATTCTCAAAGTGCTCAAGTAATAAAAAATCTGAAATTTGAAAATATTGACCAAATAGGTGAAATAGGTAACACATAGATAACAGAATCAAGGTAGAGGACAGTGACGGAACTAAGGGAAGAGGCAGAGTTTTTCACAACGCTAAGTTTTATGTCACAATAAAAAAGAGGCAGAATTATATGCATTTTTTTTCGTCTGCATTTATTTAAGATCATAGAAACCTTTTATTAATGCGTAAGAATTTCTAGTACTTATTATTAAAAAAAGTTGGAAATATATACGCCTTTGATACTCTAACTTTTTTTTTCATTCTCATTTTTTCCATTTCAGGAATCATTGAAGACAACGGCAGAATTTTTTGGAAATAGAACATTTAAAAATACTGTCATTCCTGTTATATTCTCTGTTGTTACTTCGATTGTCTTAACTTCAATACAAAAATAATATCCCTACTTTTTTCTATTCTCTGCTACTGTCGTCTATTGATTCTATCACGAATTTGAAGTGAAGTTTCGTTAATTCAATACTATATATATAATTTTAAGGCGCCTGTTTAGTTATGCTGATTGGTTAGTCATTTTGTCGCAATATAATTTTGGCACTGCGGCTAAATTTTATTCAGAAATGCATTTTTTATCACCTCACAAAGCAAAAGTATTCAATAATTTATTATGAGTCATGTGATATTGTCATCGAAATGTACACAAATAACAATAAAAAAATCATCAAAAATCAATTATTGAACATTTTTGATCAGCTTTTTTTGTGATTTGTTGAGTGAGTGAAAAATGTAATTAACATGATTAAAATAAACGATGATCATTTTTCGATATTTATCGTTCGTTATGAAATAAATGACTGATTATACATGTCTGTATTTAAATAAAAGTACAACTGCGCTAACAAAATTTAAAAATTGTAAAAAATATCCCAAATTAAAAGTAGGTTATTATAAATCAAGACCAATAATAAAAATTAACGACCATGACACTTAAGTGTTATTATATATTAAGAATAAAAAAAATGTATGAATGAATAGTATTGTAGTAAAATACTGATAGTAATGAGATAATTATTAAAACTAATTAGCACGTTAAAAGTGACGGGAAAATAGAAAGAAACTTTATTGTTAAACGTTTATTGGTTTTTACTATATAATATATTTGAACATAAAAAATACCTAAGAACACAACTTAGTAAATTAAACTTGAAACCTATGAGCAGACAAAGCTATCACTTCTCGTCGCCATAAATAAACATTTCTCGTCACCAAGGAATTTGTCCTGCGGACAAAGTGAAGCGAAATGTGGATTTTTATTATATAGAATTAGGAAATGGAACGCAGGTTTCTACACTGACATGAAAAATATTTGTGAAAGTACTAAATTATATTGTAGGAGGACAAATTAGACCGATGAAAGAACTGAGCCAAGAAAACAGTAAAGCTATAAAAATAAATCAATGCAAATACGTTAGAATATTTGAATGTTGCTTTCTTTGTATTGACAAATATTAAATTGCATTGGATTATTTAATAGAGTTCCTTTCTGTATTTTTCCCTGATGTATTTTTTGTTTACCTCATCACTGTTTACACGACCTAAGAGAAAAAGCACCTGAATATTAAAATATTATACCCAAACAGTTGTATGAAATAAGAAAAATAGAAGAAAATTAGTAAATAGACTTCATTTAAGAAAATTTCTTGTTTCATATAACACAAAACTTACCTTGAAGGAAAGCAACTTCAAGATTGCTCATTCAGACACATAATCTAAATAAATTCTTTAATGGATATATTATTCTTTTCACAAACTTCACATAGAACTTACAATCGTGATACAACAATAAAGAATAGACAAAAACAGCTTCGAAGGATGTTTAAAGACAAAAATAAAATGTATTTTTTAAACCACAATATAGTATTTGGCATTTTCGATAAATTCAATTCCACAAATCAATATTTCACTGATTCACAACCAAAAATATTTTTTTAAAAATTATATTCAATAACTGATATTTTTTGGCAATACTCATTTCTCTCAAAGCGCTAAAATACAGAAAATACTGTACTGAATGAAAATTTATTTTTATGTACTTTAAGGCTTGATGATGTTGGAATCGTTATAGAAATGAACATAAGCAACAATCAAATTTCGTCAATAATTACTTACTAAATATTTTTAATCAAAAAAATAATTGTAGGTTGTAGAAGAGTTAAAACTTCATTTGTGGAAAGAAAATGATTCCTTTTAAATATGCGAGTATAAATAGAATATTAATTTTGAAGTTCGCATGTAAAAAATTTAAATTTCCTAAATTCCGTAAAGTTCTTAAAGTAAAAAATTTTCAATGTGTATTCATATATTCGAATTTTTATTTATCATTTTTATTTCTCTTTTTTGTTCTATAAAAATTTTATAATAACCCAAAGCTTGAATTTCTGTACACTTAGGAAAAAAAACTGTTTTCTATATCATATTGCTTATATATACTAGATTTGTTTTAATTACTTTAAACATAAAAAAATAACGAACAAAAAACCATTGTTATGTAAAATAGAGAAACTTTTTTTACGTTAAAATTACTACTTTGTTTGTTATTAATATCTGATAATAAATATAAGTTGTACCAAAACAGACTTCTTCTAAATAGTTAATGAAATAATAACAAAGTATAAACTTTATAAGACCTGCTTAGTAAGTATCTAATTATTGTATCGTAAATATTTAACGAAATCAAATGATCGTCTACATACTAATTTATATTTATAATAAACTTTATTAAACTTTATAAGTTTCCGCTTTTACCGCCTTCGTGTAAATTGTATCAATTTTAACTTTCCCAAGATAACAAATTGTTGTTATCGAAAGTTACCTTGTCGATTGTTGTTTCATTCGAACATACACTACCAAGACAGTACAATCTAATGTAAAGCAATCAGTTCAATGTTTGTGTTATGTTTCGTCACATCTGCTGGAAATTGCTTTAGTTTTAAACGGAAATTAATATAAGCGAACTATTAGTCGTCAGACTGTATTCAATACATTCAAATTGCTCAGCATTGATATCTACAAAATCTCCAAGTTTACAACAGTTGTAACACGTAGTATAACTCCCATATTTTCTTTGTAAACCGAACTATTTGTTAAGAAAACAGTTTATTTTTTTTTAATTTAGTTAAAATGAATTTTTCATAACATAATATATTTACTATTCGGTTAATTAATTTGATAAGTAACAAATACATTACTTATAATAGGTACTAAATGGGAGAATGTTCAACGCTAATAAACAAATCACAAGATGAGTAGAATAAAATTTGAAGTATTAGTTTTTGTGAAAATATTGGAATTATTCAATTATTTATTGTTTATTCCAATTTCTTCTCTACTATTTATTTTAGATTTTTATTATTTCAGCGGATCTTCAAAGGAATTAATATTTCATATAATTGTCATATTATTTAATATTTTTTGTGATTTTCATTTCAAAATTTTGATTTAATAGATTTATGGTAAATTAGTTATATTGATATAATTGTTATATGACTGAATATTTATTTATAATCAGCACTGATTAAAAAGAAAGTTCAATTCAATTACTACATAATAGTGTTTAGAAATATTCATTATAGTTAATGACGACAAATGCTTAAATTGTATAGGTAGAAATAATCCATTTCATAGGATACATACTCTTTTTTGTAAATTAAAAATTTATGATAGTCATACATTTTTATATATCACAGTTAAAGAAATACTTTAGAGCAAAGATGACGTGTGGTTAGCTAAAAAGTATCTAATACAATATTTATTTATTTTCACAAATGATTTTTTACCCATCCCACAAACAGCAGAATAAAAATTATTCGGATCAAAAATTTTCTATAAATGATTATTGACAATTTTAATTCTTGCATGTGTCTATATCGATGGCGATTCAATCACCATCAATATAGTGTGTGTATGTTTGTGTGTGAGTGCGTGCATGTGCATGTGTTACTAAACACAGTCTTTCATTTTTGTCTTTTATATGTGTCACAGTTTAAAATATTTTTAGAATTGAATTTTTACAATCCGTTTTTTTACAAGATTATCGAGAGAGTAAAACATATTTATGACAATTATGATGCACGCCAGTTGATTTGTATACAAATTAAAAATAAAACATAAATCAAACAGTTTGAAGCAAGTAATAAAAACACACGTTTTTATTTATATAAAATAATTACGGCTTCTGTTACATGACTGTTATCTTTTATCTGACATGCGGAATAATTTTTCCGCACCTAAGTTTGTACTTTCTCAACATTAAAATAGTAAAAATAACTTATAGTTTTTTAAAATTTACTGTGCATGACAATCTTCAAGTTTTTTTTTTAATTAGATAGAATATATCACCTTTCAAGTTATATGTATCAAAGTTATAAATATAGAATCTACAAGTATATGATAGGAATGAAGTTGATTTTGTAAAACACTTAATACTTCCAATATTAATTAATGACAAAGTCAGAACGAATAAGGAATAAAGGTTAAAGTATTAAAAGTCAAGTTATTGAAATAAACTAATTCTTTTTACAATGAAACCCTTAAATAACAGCAAATTTTGTTCGAAACTATAAAAATAGAACCGCCATATCTGCAGGTTCGATTTCAGTTATCTGCGGTTTAGCATGGGCCGAAAATACTGAATGAAAATTTTCGAAAATAAACGATTTTTTAAGAAATAAAGGTAAAATGTATTTAACCCTTTCTAAACTACCGATGACTATAGTCACCTGTTAAAATTTTTGCATTGATTCACAACTTTAGTCGAATATAACTTAACTTGTTATCTCCATCTCAACCATTTTTTTTTGTTTTGTAATTATTTTATTTTTTGTTACGACCATTTTGAATATAACGATATGAGAATCAGTGCTAAAGAAACGTTTCGACAGTGCATTAGAGACAATATAAAATTTTATTTCAGTAAAGTGTCTGATATGTATATTTTTTTAATGTATTTATTTCATTCTTTATTTTTTCATTACGTGTGTAGTGTAAGTGTACGTCGTAATGCTCGCATCGTAACAGACCCGTACAGTAACGATGTATTCGATATTTAAGTACCAGTACAGCGGAAGTATAGTAGCGAAAGACAGTCGTATCGAAACGGTTAAACTGTGTATGTATAAGATATTTTTCATTGCTCCATAGTCCCACAAGGGTTAAGTTAAAATACGAAAATCCCGTCCATTCGAGAAAGAAAGAGGGAAAGAGCACAATTATAAAAGTGTACAATATATTTTATTATTATATAAAGTTGGTAAACTTTATCATAAGTATCTATGTAAACGAAAAATAACATATATGGATTCGTTTCTATCCGTGGTTTCAGGTATCCGCGTTAGGGTTTGGAAAGTATTACTCACGGGTAGGAGGGGACTGACTACTGTGTAACTGGTATAGAACAGTGCTCTTCAAACTGTGTTCCGCGGAACCTAAGGGATTCGGTGAATGAAAGGGAAAATTCAAAACAATTTAAAAAAATCCGAGAAGCTAAAAATTAAAAATAGTTAATTTATAATAATATCTTTTATTTCTATAAATACCTATTATTATGCAGTAAAAGTGCATTTATATCTATTATGTAGTAAAACTGTATTTATGAATACACATTACGACCCCACTCAATCAGATGTATATAATAAAATTTGGTCATGTAAGATGAGTGATTTTTAAAACATGTGGTGTACGCATCTTGTGTTTTCTGGGGATGGTGGGGATTCCAAAAAAAATTATAATCATAAGGGTTGTGTAAGTCGACAAAGTTTGAAGATCACTGGTATATAGTAAATCAACTATTTGAGCTAATATACACTACAAAACGATTTTGTCAAAGAAATGTTCACGCGTGCGTCTGTTATGATACAGTATTTAACTGATGTTTTTCACTAATTTTGGAAATTAAATTAATGATCTTTTACTACAAATAACGTTTTTAAAAAGTAATACTTTACTATTATTAGTGACGGAAAATTTTCTATATATATATATATATATATATATATATATATATATAGAGAGAGA
Source organism: Acanthacorydalis orientalis (assembly GCA_034766995.1). Classification (NCBI taxonomy): domain Eukaryota; kingdom Metazoa; phylum Arthropoda; class Insecta; order Megaloptera; family Corydalidae; genus Acanthacorydalis; species Acanthacorydalis orientalis. The sequence continues at coordinate 10,233,941 of CM068322.1, forward strand.
GAGAGAGAGAGAGAGGCTGATTCAATCTAGGTCTCCATACAAAACTATTAAAAAAAACTCAAATTAAAAAAAACAATATTTCCCATTTAGTGTTTAGTTTAATTGTATATTAGTATTGAATTGAAGTAAATACTAAATAAAAAATAATATGACTTTTCTTAACACTTGCATCCCCTTTCAATATTTCCACGTGGAAGCCTAAACTGAATCATCATACATGAACACACTCATGTATATTTATACGAATAACATAAGATGTTTTTGAAAAGATACACAGGTTATTATAAATGTGATTATAGGTTTGTAGATAAATATTGATAGTTAAAACTTTTTCAATGCGGTTAAAAGTGAATCATCTCTTATAAAAGAGTGAGTGTATATTTATTTTATTCTCAATGTCCAATCAGTGTCACACGAATCATGTTTAAAGTTCAGCACATTATTTTAATGTTTGCGTGTAGAGGTACTTGAGTCGATTTTGTAGGTCACGTGTTTTCTTTCGTGCCTATGTTGAATTCATGTTTTGGTATTATTAGTGTACTTGTATGCTGTGTTGATGTTCTGTTATAGAAATATTTTGACGTTGTATGAGCTTGTTGTTAATACATACGCAACGTTGTGCAATATACATATTTAATTAATGTTTGGTTTGAAGAGGAATTACACAGATAATGAAATAAATATATATTAGGATCAAATTTGATTTAATTTATTACTATTATATTTATTATTATAGGGCTATGTTTTGATTCAAAGAATGTTTGCAGAGAATAATGCAAGATAAATTTAATGTTAAGTTAAAAAAGAACAGCAGTAATGAATGTCGAAGTCGAAAATACATTCTTATAATAAAGACAAATTTATCAGTTATCAGTTTTAATTTCATTAGGTTATTATATCTCAATATATATAACCCTTGATTTACAAGGTAAATTGATTTTACAAAACAATTTTAATTTACACTGCTGTGTAAATTAAGATTAGTGACAATCCGGACTAACATTTAAACAGAAAATATAGGAATTGATTCCAAAAATCATAAGTTAAAATATAATATATATAAAAATAAATCATTTTCATTTCTTTCTCTCTCTTTTTCTCTATATATAATTCTATGTAATATGTTATTATAACAAGGATAATAAATAAGATACAATATATTCAGGATGGTATCAGTGTGATAAGGTTAGTTGAGATAAAACATAATTGCAAAATTTTTTAAATTTTCTATGAAGATACTGTATAAAATGAATATATGAAAATGTTCAGTATTTTATTCACTTTTTAGCAATACGTAGCAATGCTCTTCTTTCTCCTTTTCAATTAAAAGGTATTTCTGCAGTTTTCTTAATTGTAGATTATTTTTGAACATTTTTCCAAAAATACTATGAAAATTGTTTTAGTAAAATCTGTTACCAGTGAATTTATTTTATTTTTACTCATTTTTTTATAAATTTCAGAATTTTGTAATACGCAATTTTGTAAATGTTATTGAAATATTACTTAGATCCATGTTTGGTTATTTTCGAGAAAATATCTTTGTAATTTTCAAGATATTTTTATTTCTTTATTCATCATATTATATGCGACATTTTTTTTACTCTAAATGAGAAAAAAATCTTTTTAAGAATGTATTTATATTATGATAGATTCACATTGGACAAACTTTTATGTTTTCAATGTTATAAAAAGTGTATTCTAAAAAGATGGTACTGTGTATTGGATAAAATATCAAAGGATTTTTTATTGAAAGCTACTTTTAAATACATTATTAATGTAATTATTGGTGTAAATTTGTAAACAAAACAGTTGAATTATTCTTCTTAAATGAATTTTTCTTTTACCTCATCTCACTCACAAAAAATATGATCAAAAATGTTCAATAAATGATTATTCATAATTTTTGATTGTTGATTGCACACATTTTGATCATCAATTTAATAGTTATAAGGCACGAAAACAATAACTACACAAAAAATCATAGAAACAAGAGTTTTGTACTTTAGCACTTTGAAAATTGAATGCGCATAAGCAATAGTAAAAACTCATTGATATTTGATTGACATTTATTATCATACATTTTTTTTGTAGTTGGAGAGATGAGACAAAAATTCATTTATGAAAGTGAATTCAGTCACATAGTCAGAATTTTATTTTTATAACTAGACACTGAAAGATTCATTGGATTGGACATTATTTACAATATTTACAGATATAAAAAGAGTTATTAATATTTATTAACAGTATATTAATATAAAGTTTATGTTGTTAAAATTACTATAAAAGTATTAACGAAGTTGAAATCGAAATTAATGTCACCCTGCATAAGTTTTTGATAAACTTTTTAAGATTTTATTTGGTTCATTTTTTTTACTTTTGAAAATAAAATGGTCTACTAATTTTATAAAATGAGTTCGTGAAATGAAAGTTTTTTTTTCTCTTAAAAGAGATATTTCTCGATTTAAAGATAAGAAAAGGTTTTAGAGAAAAATGAGTGCTATGAAAATAATAATCTTTTATATATTTGTATTTCTTGAATAATCTCTATTTATAAAACATACAATATCTTTTCATTTAATCTGAAAGGGTGTGATTTGTATATATTTTTAATGTACAAAATTTTTAAAACAGGTTAAAAATCTATTATCATATTACAGTTAATTATTTTGAGAAATCATTGAAGTTATGGCACTTGTAACAATTTGTTTTGTAAATTATATTACTAATATTATTTTACAAAAATAGTAGTTTGGAATCGATTAATAATAAATATGACGTATTTGTCTTTATTAAGAGTTTAAAGATATAGAAGTTTATGTATATTTTATGATTTTTTTAAGAAAGACAAATAGTTTAATTTTTTTCGTACAAAGTACAGAAATAAAACAGAGAAAATATATTCTTTAATCACTAAACTAAAGACGTTTTTTGATAGATCTGACATCTCATCAAATTATAGAGAAGATCCACTATCTTTAGTTCTTGTAATGTTCTCTTCATCTGACTATCTTATAAGTTAATTATAGAATTATAGAGTTGGAAAAATATTTCTGATTTCGACTTCACTTTTAATACATCCGATTCCGAATGTTGTACATTATCGTCATTTGTTGACTAAGAAGAAGGTGATGATGTGTATCTGGTGGGATGGGAAGTGTGTTGTGTATTATGAGTTTTTCCTAAATAATTAGACGATAAATTCGGAGAAGTATTGTGCTGAATTGGACCAATTAAAGGCGGCAATCGATCAAAAGAGTTCAGAATTATATGGGACGTCCTACCTCACCCGCTGTATTCACCTGACCTTGCACCTTCAGATTGCCATTTGTGCCGAACTCTACGGAATTCCCTTAATGGAATAAACTTCACTTCCATGGAAGCTTGCAGAGACTACCTGGATCTATTCATCATCCAGAAAGATACCAAGTTCTGGGAGGACGGAATTATGAAACTTTGTGAAAAATGACGAAATGTGGTGCATCAAAATGGCACATGTGTTAGAATAAATATATGTATGAATAAGGAAATACTGCTTTTGAATTTCACCTTAAAAACAATACAAACTTTTGTTCCAACGCAATATGAATCATATATATCATAAACAGCATAAGCTCGATATAGATCTCAATCAATGAATAAGTGTTTCTTATAGACTTTGTTTTTAGTTTACAAACTCCATCATTTAAATGTAATAACTTCATGAACATTTTTACTATTTTATTTGCTTAACATATACTAAATTACAGTGATTTTACCATATGTACAGAACAATATTTTACTTTATAGAACGGTTGAGGACTGATACACAAGATAAACTTTATGCGCAATATATTTTTATGACAGTAATAATTGATTCCTAGAAGCAAAGAAATGACATGTATGCATCGAAATATTGATAAACAAAATATCACTGCTCAATGGGAATTCCCCAATTTTCGAATAAACCAGTTATATGCTAATAGTGATAGTTTCCTGTTTTCTATTAATAGTTGTTATTTTGAAGTATGAATTGAATTTAAAAAACAAACGACGAATGTAACAGATTTGTAATTATTCTATAGTCTAAATATGAGTTCAATAATTTTGAAAATGGGAGAAATACCAAATAGTGTTAATAAAAGTATAAATGCTGTTCAATAGATCATAAGAAAAAATAAAGTAAAACAAGAATATCTGAAATCTCTAACTTCATAGCCCTTGCTAATACAATAAATTCTATTTTTCTTTTTCAATAATTCTCTCAAATGAATTAGATTCCTCTAAATAGGATTCATTTGTTAATCGATGTTTTAATTTCTTTAAGTGTTTATTAATGAAGTGTTATACACTGTTTTTTCTGAATTGATTAGTAACAGATATACGGGACACTGTTATACGATTTTCCTACATGATTCACATCGACAAGTCCGATTACGTTCTGCCTTCTCTCTGCTCTGTGTACCACTCAGTGTTGACAATCATGCTAATTGAACATCATAATCCGCTAGTCAGATTACATAAACGTGTTTATGATAATCATCGATTCTAAATTATGTAGGTGTAAATAACGCCTTTTTCAAGTTGTTGCATAAAAGAAAATTTATGTTTGGAAATAAATGAAAACAATTCTCATTTCACACTTTATTTTGCTCTCCCGTTCACAGATTATCGATTTTTATGATCCATTTTAATTCAATCTGTACAACAAATTTCTTTCAATATAACTGTATTTAATTATATATTTGCGATATTAAGTTACTGTTTGAATTATATAAGAGGTAACAAATTGTTAGATCAAGTATGAATTTCGTTAATATCAGAAATTAAATATGTTTAACAGCTAATTTAAGGAGTTAGGTACACTTGTGATTTTGATTTTTAAAATTTTTTTTTTGCATTTTCTGAAAGTATAATATTTCAAATATATTGTGTCAAAATTTCAAGTTAATCGGAGCTTAACTTACGGATATATATGACTTTAACCGAAAGCATCTCGAGCGGCCTCGGAGCAGGTTTTTATATACGTGTAAATCGTACCCAAAACTTTAAACGCGTTTTTCTCGAAACAACGTTTTCAAAGTCGATGCGTAGAAAATCTCAAGAACGGCTCAACCGATCCTTATCAAATTTTAACCAGTTATTTCTAATATAATTGTGGTGTACTAGTCAGCGAGATATTTTTAATTTTGACTTTATTTTTTTTAATAGAACCGAAAAATGACCGATTTTTTTGGTGAAAAAAAACTTTTTATATTGAACATCCGCTATTTTGTAAAAAAATAAAATTTTGATAAAATCTCTCCGATAAGTACACAAGAATATTATATTTTACTAACTTTACGCTTTTTTTTTCAGACGATCCAGTTATGAGTTATGTTACACACCGCAAAAACAAATTTTTTTTTGGACCTTTGGCATACTGGCAATAACTTGGTTATTTATCATTCTTTTTAATTGAAAAAATTACTGTAACTTCTTAAAATATGTATCTTTTGAACTTAGAAACTTTAATCAATAAATATTCAAAACTTTCTTTAAAACAAATTCTCAAAAAAGCATTTTTTTTGGCTTTGCAACTGTACCTAACCTCTTAAGAGAGGTTTCAAGTCTTCTTTAACTTTTCTTTTAATATTTTTCTTTTTAAAACTATTCATGCTTATTTTTATATATTGTTCTGGGAATCTTTTTTCTTTAAGATCAGCTGAATGACTGATTTACCTGACCGGGATAAGCTCGAGTGTCATATTCAAGTGGATTTTGAAGATTTTAAAATTCATTTGAAGATGACTTTCGTCCCGAAACCGGGTGCGGAAAATATTCAGATGATCCTAAAAGAAGTGGATCCGAAGATCCTTAGATAATATACCAACGGGATCACAGATATATAGTATTTCTTCTCAAGAAAAAACTATAATTTGTTTCTTATTTCTCGATACTTATAGTGTTTCTTCTCGAGGAAAAAGTAAAATTTATTTTTCTTATTTCTCCAGAAATTTATTTCCTGGAAATTGATATCGAAATTTTGTATTATATCTGATTAGAGAAGATTAACAATGAACTAAGTAAGGAGATTCTTACTGCAATTAAAGAAGAAATAAATAAAAGAAGAAACAATAAAATCATACCTCTTTATAAATTTTTACAAAATTCTGTTTGCGAAAAAAAATATTATTTAGACTAATCTCGAAAAATGAAATTTATAAAATTACTCAACAAATGTTAGATAGATTATTTGCTAGGTGTCAAAGGTTTAATATTGATGAAGAAGATGTTAATGAAGTTCCAATTAATGGAAACGAAGAATTATCTGTTCAAGCACAATTAAATTTATCTATAACAGAAAGTGTGAGAGAAGTGAAACCTGGAGTTACTGACAAATATCAGACTATTAAACAAGAATTTCATATATTTCAGACAACGGATATAAGAACAACAAATTTGGAACTACTTAGAGATGCTTCGCATACAATAAAACCTACTTCATCATAAAATGAACGTAATTTTTCTATGCTAACGATTTTGATACGAAGAAGAGAAATCGATTGTCCAATACTACATTGGATACGCTATGTTTTTTGAAAAATTGTTTCAAAATTGAACAACAAACGTATTAAATTTTGTTTTGCATCATATTTTTATCTACATATTGTATTTTGTGTTAAAATAATAAATAAAATATATGAGCAAGTATTAATGAGTGATATTTCATTGTTATATAAACTTTTAAACTGAATCTAATCCGGCAAATGTTATTTATATATTAAATGAGAATTCTTGAGATTTCTCGAGAAAAAAGAAGTAACTTTTTCTTTTCTCGAAAAATGGAAACTATGGAGAAATGTTAAAAATTACAGAAATATTATATATATATATATATTATTACATATTTAAAAACAATGATAAAAATTTTCTGCTGGTTTTTACAAATAAAATAACTGAATACAAGGTTGGATTTATAAAATACACTTAATATTAATATATTAAACATAAAAAATACAAAAGCATTTTACGAGTTTATATTTTAATAACTAAAAATGAATTATTTTTTTTCCGATACCGAGCGACTTTCTTTAATTGAATAAAAAAATATGTTTCAGATTTTGTAAAAGTATGCATATTAGTTTTTATTAAGTTTTCAATTTAGTTCTGGTTTTCAATAATATGCTGATCATGAGCGCTTTATCTGTATACTGTTACAGGGATCCATTATCATATATCGTTCATAGATAAGATATTAGAATTTCTAGTGGTCTGAAAATGGTACAAGTGTGAAAAATGATCGTAGTGAATTACATATTACATGACCAAAATAAATACAAAAAATAGATGAGACGACGAGAAATAAAATGATAACAAATAATGAGTAAACAAATATGAAAATCTTTTTTCTTCCCAGAAATGATTTTTTCATTTACATCACAAAAATCTTTTCTGTTGAAAATATTCAATAGTTGATAATTGATTATTTTTGACTGTATACATATAGAAATGGATGAATTTTCAGAGGAAAGAACTTTTTTAAATAACAAGAATATATTAGGAAACAGTCAGTATCAACGACTGAAAACAATTAAGAAACTGTTTAAGATATAACAGTGCAGCTTGAATGAAATCGGATAATTTAATATTATTACAACGTGTGACATATTTTTTTTAAATCTAACATGAAATACAAAATAATACAAAAATGTATTTACTAAAAGAAGTCATTACATTTGCATTGCTCTGCAAACATTATAATTTATGATACTATGCATCACTTAATTAATGAAATGTGTACGATTTGTGATTTGTTAATTGTTGTAATGCGTTACCATTTTAATAATAGTGCTACATATGACCGATAAAATTTAATTATTCTAGTGTTCTGTTACATATAGATAACATTCGTTGACCCCACTCAAAAATAAATAGGTCGAAATGTTATTTCAATTCTAACAATTTGATTTGAAAATGTTTCATCATATATATATATATATATATATATATATATATATATATATATATATATTACTTTTTGTCACAAAATTATGAATCAAAGTACTGAATATATATATATATATATATATATATACACGTGAGCGGCTTGAGGAGTAATTTGGTTCGAAATTAAAAACAACAGCTTCAGTTTCAAAGCTGTTCTTTATTTTTTTCAGTACTTTATTTTTCGAAAATCCCCTTTAGGCTCAATGAACTTTCTCTGACATTTCTCCAGCTTTGCGATTCCCTCTTGAAAGTATGTTACTGTGAGGTTCTCAAAATAGCCCTTTGCGACCTATATCTGACGCATTGTCATGGTGAAAAAGTATATTTTTCTTGGTCGTTCCGGGACATTTTTCGGCGATCGCTGCCGTCATCTTCTCCAAAAGTGATGCGTAGTATTGGCTAGTAACTGTTTTTCCATTCTAAAGATAGTCGATTAAGAGAATTCCTTTCGCATCCTAGAAAATTGACGCTGTCACCTTTCCAATCGAGTGAACTGTCTTTTCCTTCTCTGGGCAGTTTCACCACGATCAGTCCACTATTTAGATTACGTTTTAGATTCTGGGGTGTAACTGTGAATCTAAGTTTCATCCATGGTCACAAAATGACCCACGAAATATTTTGGATTCTTTTTAAACAGTTTCAAGAAGTCGACTGATGTTTGCGTACGAACTCGTTTTTACCTGCAATGAGCAAACGCGGCACCCCTCGAGTAGAAAGTTTTTTTCATGAACAATTCATTATACAAAATGAATGGTTTACTCAGTTGGGATGTCTATGACCTCTGCTATCTCGCTCACTTTCACTCGCCGGTCGAACAAAATCATATTATAGACTTTATCGATGATTTCTGGCGTGACAGCTGTTTTCAAACGTCTTGAGCGTGGTTCATCTTCGATGCTTGTTCTTCCACGTTTAAATTCATTCGCCAAAAGTCGAATAGTTTTGTAGGAAGAACAAGATTTACCCAACGTAGGAAATATTCTCTCATGAATTTCCTTCACTGTTTTCCCGTCCAGAAAAGTACAGAATCATATTTTGAATTTTGATTTTATCCATTTTGCACTTTCGCTCGAAACGTTTGTTTTAAAACCACTATCAAATGAAGAATTAATGACGGAATGACTTACAACTTCACGTGCGTTAGTAACAGGGATGGAACTATATAAAAACATATACAGCTGTTCCTCTCTCTCACCGAGTACACAAACCAAGTAACTACTCGAACACCCCTCGTGTATGTATATATATATATATACACATACATACATATATATATATATATATATATATATATATATATACAATAATTAAGTTATTAATTCAAAAACGATTTTTTCAATAATTACTTCTCCCAAAACGTATTATAATCAGAAAGGTATGTAATTAACCATTATAATTAGAAAGAAAACATTCTGCAATACATCAATCATTCTGGAAGTATTTATTTATGGTCGGAACATAAAATATTTATTTACAGAAACTTAACAAAATATTTTAATTTGAAATATTTTACAAGAGAATAACATAAATTAAAGTAAGGATTGTTTTGAAAAGTAGCATCACTGATATAAAAAAATGAATTCTAATTATAAATACTGTCTATTGGATCAAATTCTCTTTATTATAATAAAAGTACTAATAAAATATATACTTTCGTTAGTGTTATTTGGATTGTCCGTATGCTTAGAATTATTGTAGCTACATAATAATTAACCATTATAAATTAATGAATTTGTAGAATTTTTTTATTTGTTAAAATATGTTTAAATTTTATTTTTGTATTATTCGTGACTATACGTAAAAAGCATCAATGTTACCTTTTAAAACAAGATGCCAATTAGTTGATTTGTTACGTAGCTGTCTATCTTATTCATATTTATGATACACCATCTCATCTATTTTTTCTTATATATATATATATATATCTCAAACGAGAAGAAAAGAATTAGATGATGCCAGTCAAAAAATTAGCTTAAACATGAAACACCCAAATAAAGTGTTTTTCAATTCGTTTGTCTGGTTGAAGAAAATTGAAATAATAAGAACAAAAATAGAAGAAGTTACGAAATATGTCTATTTTAACCAGCTTATCAACAAAGATGAATAATTAATTGATGAAGTAAACAGGAGAATAAAAATGGGATGGAGCTCATTTCGACGAAACACCTCGATATTTAAATCAACATTCTCACTCTGTTTGAAGAAAAAAATATTTAATCAATGTATACTACCAGTCCTTACCTACAGCAGAAAAACATGTGTTCTTAACGCCAAAATCAGTCAAAGACTTCAAACAATACAGAAAAGTATAGAAATATGCATGCTAGGAATAACAAGAAGAGATAGGAAAAGAATAGAATGGATACAAATACATACAGAAGTCTCAGATGTAATAAGAAGATTAGTCTGAAATGGAAATGGGCGGGGCATGTTGTAAGAAGAAAAGACAACCGATCGACAACAGAAATTATTAACTGGGAACCAAAGAATTTAAAAAGACACAGAAAGAGACCAATGAACAGGTGGGATAAAGAAATTAAAAAGTTTATTGGTAAACAGTGGAAAAGAGAGGCATTTAATCATACAAAATGAAAAATAATGGAAGTGGCCTTCATACAGTAGTGGATTGACAGATGCTGCTGCTGCTGATATATATATATATATATAATATTTAATTGGACAAAAAATGATAAGCTTGAAAAATGTAAAAATCTATTTTTACAGCTTAAACCATACCCTCTATAATAGTTCTACAAAGTGAAAGTTTAACATATTGTATCTATAAATTAAAAATATAATACAAAATTTACAAAATAAGTATTTTATAGAATGAGAAATATTTCATACACTCTTAGAAAATTTACAATTTTTCAGTGAGTGATTGTTCTTACTGAGTAATGCATATGTATATATATGTATATATGTGTGTGTATATATATATATATGTGTGTGTATACATGAGATAACTTATGGGAAAGTCCGATTATATCAAGTCCATGACAGAAATATTGTAACTTATCAGGTCAAGGTTACTTATTAACAAATGAATAATCTATTATTCGATTGCCAAGTACCTACTTGAATATTGAGTTCAAATTCATACTGTACTTGAACATCAATAAATATAATCAAATAACCGATATAAAGAATTACAATGTGAATAATATAATAACTTTAATTTAACTTTAGACATATCACTTCATTTAAAATATTTATCGAACAATAATAAATCTATCGAAAATAGTATTTCACTCATACATTAATAACGTTTTGATAAATTTATTAAATGTTCAATAATTTAATTTCTTTCTTCGTGAAGAAGGATTTATTTCTATTGCATATGTTGTTTTGTATTCTTTTCATAAATTATACTTATTTTGTTTTAAATTTCTTTATTTTTAGATTTGTGTTTAGCTTGCTGCTAGAGTGATATTATTTTCGAGAATTCAAAAAGTTTAGAATTAACCGCGTAAAATATTTTTATTTTTCTATACGTTATTATATACTTTTGATAACAGTAGGTATGATATTTACAGTTTGTTTATTATGACAATATGTTTGCTTAAATATATTATTAAAATTCTGGGAAAAATGTATTGTATTATTGTTTATTTAGAGATATAAACTGTTTATTTATAAGAACAAATATATATATATATATATATATATATCTGTATATCTATACTATTATCATGTATTCATTATAATTCCAAATGATTATTTTGAACATTTGTACATTATTTTATACAAAATATTTGTATATGTCGAATAAAGCATTTTTTTATTCGTACTTATTTTAACGATAGGATATCTAGAAAATATATATTTATTTTTTCAAATAAAGAAACCTACTAATCTACAAGAAATTATTGTTATAATGGAATTGTAAATACAAAATTATCTTATAGACGAATACATGATGGATAAATATTTAATATAATATATTTTATTAGTATTACATTTTCTATGAAAATATAATATTTTTAAAATATTTTGAAAATAATTTTGCCTTTTTATAAATGAAACCGATTTTTAGTTGTTTATTTTATAAAAGGGCAGTAAAAAATAATTGTTATTTTTATTTAATATAGTGATTTCAGAATTATTAACTAGAACCAACATTCTCTCTCTCTCTCTCTCTCTCTCTCTCTATATATATATATATATATATAATCCTCGAACTCAAATCTATTTGAAAATTTCTATACGGTTTAAAGATAAAATTTAATCAATTATTTGTTTGTTTGCTAACAAAGTTATTATTTACATTGTTTGTTCGTTTCTAATTTTTATCAATGCTGTGGTTTGGCTTTTGATTTCAATTGTAGTGAACTGTAGGTCTGGAATTAAAAATTATAACAACGAACAAATAAATAACCAATTAAATTTCATCTTCAATCTAAGAAGAAATGTATAATAAAAAATCTCAATTTATACAATAAATACGCATATTGATACAAATTCAAAATCAGTTCTGAAAACATTAAAGTAAATTGAAACCAATGAATTCAGAAATTGAGAAGAAATCGATGTTTTGGAATCGATTTCATGTTCTCTATAATAACATCGCCGTTAGGTAACATTTTTATAAAACAAGGAGATATTTTTCTTTGGAAATATCAATGTTGAAACATTGATAAAATAGAGGGAAGTATGAGGTGTTTCATTTATTTTTCCATTATATAAGAAAATCTATCTATATTTAATAGCACTTTTTAAATATAAGATAGAAGAAGTCCATAAACATCAATCTTGTGTCATTATAACATTATTATTAAGTTGATAAGAAAATAATTGCAGAAATTTATATACATTTAAAGGTCACAAATCGCAATTATTTTTCTACCAACCTAATAGAATATAAAATATCTGTCATCATCAATAATGAGGTTAGATAGAAATTGAAAGAAATGCAAAAGATTAGTAATAAAAAAGTGACTGAGCAAAATCAATTATATGAATCCGATTTCACTTCAATTGAGTGGTATTGATGTGCTTATTTCTTTTCTAATTATTTAACGCAGATAAATGAAACAGCTTGTATTATGCAGAAAAATATTTATTTGCTTTTGTGTTGAAAGGGGGATTACGAGGTCAATGTACAGTTTATTTGAAAAATACAAATTATTTTTTCTATTGTATATAAAACACAAGAAAATAGGTGTTAATTTGAAAAACAGAACTATCTCTATGGGAAATTGGTATTGGAATGATAATTACCTATACAAAACAAATACATTTTTAACTAGAAAAAAATATAAAAAACATCATTTAAAGTTTATTAAAATTTAATAAATTTTATATAGAAAAAATGATAGTAAATAATTAAAATTCTGTATTTCAGATCGATGTCAAAATATTATTTCTTGAAATTATGGAGTGTATTTTTGCATCAAGTTCGTTTGCATTCAGTCATGTTTTCAACCTATTTGAAATTTTGTTCATTCTTGACCTTGATACAATAAATAAGCCATCAGAACATTATATACGTATAATATATATATCGAATACATCGATGTGAAAGTATAGAAAATTGTTTTTAATTCTTGGATTTAAAAAAAAATCAAATTTCGATCTCCATCAATCCAGAAATAATCTTTTTATTTATTAGTGACCTAATAGATAAAGATATAAGAAAACACTAATAGAAATTTTTCGAAAAATATACTGTTTATTTTTCAAAAATGTGCGAAAACTAAAGAAAAGTTATTTTTTTAATAATTTTTAATGTACAAATATATCAATAAAAAAATGCAATTTTTATTTTTAATAATATAACTAAGTTGTCCTGGTGAATCTGTACTTTTTAGATCATCTGATTGTTTATTCTCCTCTTCTAATAATTTCTTATAATTTCGGCATATGTACCATCTTATGAAGGATTTTAGATATATTTAACAGCACGTCTATTTCTTTAATATTTATCTGAAGATGGCACACGTGCCGAAACTAGTACAAAAGAATAGATATTCAAATGATCGAAAGGGATCACGTCTAGAAGGGTAATATATTAATGGAATTAGAAGCATAAGAACATATATCTAAAATATTAATTTAACAAAAAAGCTCTGATCGCAGGATAAATGGCATCACACTTCCAAAATTAGTGTTGTTTTTTTTTGTATAGAGGTGCAGTTGTTTATGAGTACGCATAATTAAGTTTTTTTTATAGATATTTAATGAGGTATTTTGTCTAAGTACATACCCTTACAACAAAGGGTATTCATTTAGATTAGTGAAGATGAAATTATAAATACTTTGAGTAACAGTATCTTTACTCTTTAGTAAAAATGTTATGTTATTTTTATATTTGTATAGTTTTTATACACTAATTATTTATTATGAATCATGTATAATATTGGAAAATATATATATCAGTATCTTAACATCTTATATTTGGGGCACGCGGCTTCGATAATTGTTATGGCAATACTTTTGAAAATATTAGTCAGATCATATTTAATTTCGATGATACAAACAAAATTGTAATGAACATTTATTACGAAATTGTACTAAAAAATACTTTTTCTTGTTACGAAATATATTACAAAATTAATTACTAAATTAATGTATATCATATAATTAACTAGAAATTGTATTATTTATTTTAAAATTTTAAAGATATTCGTGATAAAATTAAATAGATTTTTTCAAAAAGAAGTTAGACAATTAAAATAATGGAAAAATACACCATATATTTCAAATTATTTGATATGGTACTTATTAATCAGATTTATATTTTAGTAACAGTTGTGTTCTCTAACGTGTTTCACATAGATATTTTATTTTTTAAATATTATATATATATATATATATATAAGATATTTTAGAAAAAATGAAAAAAAAACGATTTTTAATCATTTGTTATAATAATGAAAATATTTTAAAATGATAATATAAAATGTATATTGTTTCAAATATAAGAATATATTGTTTTGATTAAAAACCATTCAAGTGCTTATATATCCGTATATATCCATAACATCATTTTAAAAAGATGAATTTTATTTCTATTTCATTTTAATCGAAACACAATCTTAATGATAATTCCAAAAATTGTAATTTTTAAATACATTACATATTTTTTAAAAAAATAATGACATTCTTGAACTTATAATTTTATATCATTATTTTTATATTGTGAAATATTTTCAATTGATCTATTAGGTTGGAAGAAAAATATTTTCGGTTTTTGTTTTCCGTATTTTAACCTTATTTTTTTTAATGAAAATATCATTCCATCGTGTTCATAATAATTTCATTTTAAAGTGCATTTTGCGGTCTGTATTTTGGTAATATCGACTTTGGTTTTAATATTGATTCAAATTGGGGTATTTAATTAAAGATGTGAAAGAGTGTGAAGAGTGTGAAGAGTGTGAATGAGCAAATTTTTTCTATGAGTTCAAAACGGGTGGTAAAGCAGCAGAACTGGTCGTCAACCAAACGATGCTTTTGACGTGAGTACTGTTAGAACGTATGGCGAAATTTTGGTTCAAAAATTTCGTGCTGGAGACGAGAGCCTTTAAGGTGAAGGATGTCTCGGGCGTCCATCTTCAGTCTACAACGACTAACTGAAGCCGTTAGTTGAATTAAAACCATGCACAACAATTCGAGATCTTGCACAAAATTTAGGTGTTAGTCATTAAAAAGTTCGAGACCACTTAAAACAGCTAATGTATGAAGTTGTATATCAATTTGAAAGTCATAAATGGAAATTATTTTTCTAACAACTTTATATTGCAGTTACTGAATCATTTAGACTGGTTTTTAAAGAAAAAATATATATTGAAAGACACATTTATTATTAGTAAATCTTATCATTATGTAAATATTATATATTAAATGATGTTTCTGTTAAACAAATATTAACAACCATTTTTTTTTTTATAAAAGAAACCATACTGTGCTAGTTATTGTATCACAAAAAAATTCTATAAAAGTTGATATAAATGACATGTAAGAAAATTATATAATATATGACACTTTTCAATTTGAAAAGTTTAATAATCGATTTGAGACATACATGTATCAAAACTCGTAACGTTTGTTATTGATCGAAATACAATTTGCTCAGAGCTGCATGTTTGTGTGAATAAAATTGTATTGTAGACCACGTACCAAAACTACATTACATTTCATAGAAAAGTGTAGCGAACGTCCGATATGATAGAAATGAAAGAGTTTTGTTTGATGGCAAGTATATAAAAGAGTATACAACAGTAAGCAGATAATGGAAGCAGCGGTATTGGCATGCTAGAATTCTATCGCCCATAAACCGCTATACTTTTTGTAAGCAAATAAATCCACATAGCTATTGAATTTTCTTAACACTTTATCGAAAAGCTTTCAGCAACCTTTCTTACAATTTTATGGTTAAGAAGTGTTTAAGCGCTCAAGATAAGAACAGAAGTAAACGAATCATTTTTAATAAAACTCAAGATAGTTCTAAATTAAAATACTATTTAATTTAATTGAAACGAATAATATATAATTGTAAAGATATACATTCATTGTGAAATTATTATTAAAGTATGTTGATTTGGAAAACTATTAAGGTGTATGTAGTCTTATTTTATTTGCGAACAATAAATTGTTATTTTTTTTTTAATTTCGATTACTAAATTCAATTTATAAATAATGTTAAAGCAAATTTTCTTTTCTTTATAAATATTATTTTCCAAAACAGTATTCCTGTTTATAAAACTTGTCAAAAATCTTTAACGTATAATTTAATATATATATATATATATATATATATATATATATCCGTAAATAAATATTATCAACAATGACATAAAAGCCTTCTGAGAGTAAACATCAACGTCATAATCGAACATTTTTTATGATAAAGGTTATCCTCAAGGCGAAAAAGTCAATCTCGTGTTCAGTTAGGATCTAGCTTTGCGTGGGTTCGAAACTGCTATATGTACATAAATGAAAAATTCCCATAATGAAATAAAAAATAGTCATCATATTGAAGTTTAGATTTCAGCGTCTAGAGTACAATATTCATATTGGAATATATATATATATATATATATATATATATATATAGAGAGAGAGAGAGAGAGAGAAAGAGAGAGATTCAACTTGGGCTTCCATACGAAAGTATTAAAAAGACCATAAAATTTAAAAAATATTATACCCTATTTAGTATTTTAGTTCAATTGTATTTTAGTAATGAATTGAACTAAAATACTAAATAAAAACAACATAATTTTTTTTAACACCTGCATCCGTTTTTAATACTTCCATGAGGAAGTCTAAATTAAATCCTCCATATATATATATATAGAGAGAGAGAGAGAGAGAAAGAAAGAAAGAAACTGTCTCACTAAGTGTTTTTCATAAATTTGTATAGAAATTAAGGAATGAAAAATGAATAAAAATATTCATTTAGGTATATGGTATTCAACAGTTTATTAAACAAATACAAAATGCTTTATTTTCTTTTTATGATAGATTTTTTATTAACTGTAATAACGACTCTAGTTTAAAATTATTTCATAAGTTTCATTTTTCAGTGAAATGAAATGTTTTTTTTTTAAAAAAAAATAAGTCCATTTAATGTTTAAGTAAAATGAAATGTTGCTACTCCAGCAAAGAAGTAAAACATTCAGTACAACTTTTTGAATCGTTGGAGAGCATATACATTTTATTAACATTTTGGTTCATTTTTCAGTAAAGAGTTCGAATAGGAATTTACGGAAAAACATCTTATGTATTTTATATGTTTGTATGTTCGTATGCATGTATGTATGTATTTATGAATATATATGTGTATGTGTATATATATATTAGGATATAAAAAAATAATAATTTTATCCACAGTAATAATATACTTATTAAAATGAAAGAAAAGTCAAGAACAGAACATAGTTACGGCTATAAAACATTAATATCGATACTGTTATGTACTTATGAGAATGTTGTGTGTTAAATGAAATAAAATATAAGATACAGAGATGAGTTGTCTTAAATCGATTAAATGTTATGAAAGGTAAAACATGTTAAAAAACGTGTATAACAGGAATGAACTAAAAGTAAATGTCATATACAAGAGAATACCAGAATACAGATATAACATTGAATGAGATAATATAAATCACGAGAAAAATGAGTTTAAACAGGTATAGAAAATGAATTGAAATATAAATTTTAATTACAGAAAACAGTTTATATTTGAACCGAGTAAGAAAAAAAGAAGTTAATAAATGTATATTTGAAATAATTAATACTTTATGAGCATACACATCTATGTATTTCGTATGTCAGTTCTTTGTATAAATTGAAGCTTTTAAAAGTCAATTTCATTTAAATAAATATTTTTTTTTAAATATTTCAAATTATGATCAAATAAAGTTTATAATAATGAGCTCACTAAAATAACATACTTATATTTTAATTATTACGAACGATTTTGTGAATGTTTTCTATAAAAGTAAAGCTCATTACATTAAATATTTTATTTGTATGAATTATTTTTATGATTTGCAATAACAAACAAAATGAATTTAAAATCTAACTGAAGGAGAAAAAAGCTGACATCATCAAAAATGAACTCATATGTGACCTTCGGGATTCAAACGGACTATATATAGTAAACATGAACAATGACTACACAGAAAGTAAACATAATAACGAAAAAATACCTTTTAATGACATTTAAACTGATCTATTAGTTTGGACAAAAGAACTAAGTGTTTTGGATTTATCACTTATAAATATTTTTAATGAATAAACAATAGAAATAAACATTTGGAAATGAAATGAAATTATTAATTCCAGCTAAACAATAGATATTTATACAGATTTTTTTACACAAGTCTTTGATAAATAAATTATATTTTTTAACTGACTTAGTTATAAATAGTCATCAATGAAACAGAATAAAATATTTGTTTTCCTTTCATTTATTTGAAGATATTGATTAGAAACGATGTGTATGTATGTAAAAAATACGTATAAAACTTATATAAACAAAAATATGGAAAATATGTTTAGAGAAGTTTTAAAAGTAGATAGAAAACAATGTAAAAAAAATTTAACTAAATTATAATTCATTATCTTCCTAACAATAAAATTGAATTATTGTTGAAAAACTGTTTAAATTAAATTGTTATTGAAATATAATTTAAATTTAAGCAAAAATAGAAATAGTATAAGCACGTATTGTCGTTTTCCTATACGTGTGTAGTGAATTGTAACGACAGATTGGATTTGTAAAGGAGCGAACTGTTCATAATGTCTAAGTTAATGTAGTTTGTCGGTAAAATTTGTCCTTGAACTGATCTTTGTTTGACCCACTCGTATACGTAGAAGTGGTCACTCTGTCTACATGATACCATGAAAGAGAGCTGCGATCAGAAAAGTGGTGTACCTAGTGGATAAATGGTGAAATATGTGGGTAAGTAGGCTGCCAAGGATAGTAGGTAACATTCATTCGTTCAATCAGATACGTTCTATGTTTGTCCATGGTCAAAAAATTCTGCGTATAAAACTATGTTAGATATAAAATGTATGTTAATTAAATTTAAAAATTTTTTAAAAATGTGTATAGAATGAATACTATATGTAATATAAACTACTGATATTTCTAATCATTATAAGAAATGTAAACGATATTTATATATATATATATATATACACACACATATATATATATATATATATATATATATATATATATATATATATATATACACACACACATACTATAATCCTTCTATTTATGCGGTCTCCATTTACATGAATTCACTTTAACTTGGTTACAATTTTTTTTAATTTTCAATAATCAACTAGAAACAACATGTCGCCACAATGCATAAATTTATCATATTGTATTTATGATATATTGTATACACATTGCAATTATACAAATTTGGTAATTCCCCAATTTAATTTATTCAGTAATCTTAGTAACAATCGTGTAGTAAATGTATGTAGTGTAGTAAAAATAAATAGTAAAAATAAGCAAATAAATAAATAAAATTAATAAATAGTAAAAATTTGTAGCAAGCGAGCATTATAAACCGTAGATACGCGATATATTAATAAATAATGGCGTTATCAAGGAGTACATTAAATAAAATGATTAAGAAAAAGACAAGAACTCATAAGTTTAGAAGTTAAATTAAAAATTATCCAGACATTAGAAAAAAGTGAAAAAAATAATAATGTTGCTTGGTTGTACAATCTTAACGAGTCTAGAATTCGCACGATAAAAAAAATGCTGACGCTATTAAAATGATAGTGGAAGAAGCCATACAAACGAGTTCCAAGATAGTGAAATCTCCAAGAAATACTATTATGATAAAAATGGAAAAGTTATTAATTCAGTGGATAGAAGACAATAACATAAAGTACATTAGTATGGATATACGCATTATACAAAATAAGGCTGTCAATTTTTAATCAGTTGAAAAAATAAAATAATGAAAAGTAAAATGAAGAAGAAAATGAAAAAGGAGATGAAGAAAAGTCATTATCAGTACATCAAAATGTGTATATTTTTGTTATCAGTAGCTTTTTATATAGAAGTGTATTTAAAAAAAAACTTTAGTTAAAACTTTTCTACCTAAATAAAAGTAAAATATTTGAATATATGGAACAGATCTTTATTCTAAACACCTTTCTACGGCGGTTTTTATTTACCAGTTGTTTTCGTCGAACCAATTACTCGCGTAAATGGAGCGATTATAGTTTATATATATATATATATATATACAGATATATCATAATTAATATTTTAGGCTTTTGATAATGCATTCGAAATAAAAAAAAAATTCTATTTCTTTCCAGTTTCAAAAATTCAGTACTATTTTCTAGACATTTCGATTTTTTTTAATAAAATTATCTGGCTTATTGCTCTCATTCTGGACTTCATATTTCTTGACTCTCAATCAATAAATATTATATATTGCGAGTTTCGTGTCTTCTTTTATTTAACTATATTTTACTCATTTCCACTGCAAACTATTTACTCTCGTTTTATAAGAATTGTTTTGTTTTCAATTTAAATTTATTTTTTCTGCTTCGTTCAGTAATTTCAGTTGTATCTTCTACATATGCTGTTTAAAGTGAAGGAATTATTTTGTTATATAAGACTCATAATTTTATCACGTAGGCAGGAAGAAGTAAAATATATTGATCAAATACTTTCTAAAGTGGACATTTTGATTAAAATATTGAGGCATTCTAATAAATTTTATTTTATTTTTATTATCTGAGAACTTCTATGAATGTTCAATTTTTGTTAATCAGTCGAATCAAATTTATTAAGAATTTATGAAATATGTTGATGTGTATTATATATATATATATATATATATATATATATATATATATATATATATAAGGTAGGAAAAATATACCGTAGTTTATTGTTTATATATATTTATTTACTTGTGAGAATGATTGTTTTGGTTAATTTTGTTGATATAGTATTGAAAAATTATTATAAAGTTGAATGTATGCTATTATTTTCTGAAGATATGTTTGATGTGTTTATGAGTATAATTTTGGACATTTCTTAAATGCTTTCTTATATTGAAAAGTAACTATAATATATCATATATGCATTGATATTTCTTAATTTCTTCGATTTACGTACGGAAATGATCATTGTATTATAGTTTTCATAAATGAATTTTATTCTGAATTTTTCTCTTTTTCTTTTACTTTAAAGACAATAAAAATTCTGATTAAAAATAATTATACATTATCTTTGATTATACGCATTTCGAAAAATTTATTATCATCCTCAAAGCACTA
This sequence comes from Acanthacorydalis orientalis, assembly GCA_034766995.1. Taxonomy (NCBI): domain Eukaryota; kingdom Metazoa; phylum Arthropoda; class Insecta; order Megaloptera; family Corydalidae; genus Acanthacorydalis; species Acanthacorydalis orientalis. The sequence continues at coordinate 10,255,679 of CM068322.1, forward strand.
AATTAGGGAAGAAAACTTTCAAAGATACAAAATAATAAAGAATCCCTAACTTGGTATTCTAAGATTAATAAAATCTCCATTCCATCTAACTACACACAAGTAATAATTAAAAACGATCGATAATCATTTGTTAAATATTTTTAATTAGAATTTTTTATGGTTTGTGAAGTGAACAAAAAATTAATTTGTGAAAGAAAATTTTAGCGCAGCAACAGAATATTAGACTGTAATCATATTAATTTTTAAAATTGAATGGTAAATTGGGGTAGTATATTAGCCAATCTTGATATATTATTTATGCTTCAGATATAGCGTTAGAAGAAACTTCAAAGCAACGTCATAGTGAATAAAATGTATTTGCTAGTAGAAAGATATAATCTTTTTAATCATACACAAAAAAAGATTTGTTGCTTATATTTTTTGTCAGTTCTCCGAGGATAATGGCATAGTCATTGAAATGTAAAACAGAATACACTCTGTAGTTGTAGCATTGTATTTAAATTCAGTTTTACTATTTAATCTTTTATTTATCCCACAAACCATATTTTTTTTTATCAAAAATGATTAATTATATATTAAATAGTAACTGATAATTAGCCAATTTTAATTGTTTAAATTCATTTTGATGCCGATTCTATCACAATATAAGCTGAAAGGTACAGAAAAATCTGATTTTTCTATACATCAACCTGAGGTTGATGTTTATTGACATGTGTATGAGCTACAATCAAAAATGTTGAAGTATACTTTATTGAACTTTTTGATCAGAGTATACTAACATATAACTGACTTAAGTTTATTCTATATTCATAGCAAATTCATGAAATTTGTACTAATGACAATTTTTATCAAAACAATTTTTTAAAATAATTATACCCATGTTTTATATCTAATTTATAATGATGATATAATTTTGAATAAAGTTATTTGATCATTTGTGTACCAATTACATATTATCATATTCTTCCACGTGGTGGTATAGGGAAGTTTCATTTAATTAACCATTATTTTAATTGCTGAAATTAATTTAAAAGATAGATAATAGATATTCTCAGTTACTAGCTATTAAGGTTTGAGATACGGTAAATAGTTGTAATTACTTATCGATTATCATTAGAGACTAGAATTGTGGAAATTAGGGAGTGCATGTTTTTTCAAAAAAGTTGATATATTCATCCAGTATATATATATATATATATATATATATATATATATGTATATATGTATGTATGTATAACGAAAGATGGGTCGCGAATAAACTGAAATTTAAGATATTTTTTTTAACATTAGGTTGGTAGAAAAATAATTGGGGTTTTTGTTTTCTGAATTCTAGACTTCATTTTCTTTCAGTGAAAGTGTTATTTCATCGGATTCATGTTAATATCATTTTAAAGTGTATTTTCGTTCTGCATTTTGGTAACATCGACGTTGGTTTTGTTATTAATTTTGCTTCAAATTGATCTATTGAATTAAAAATTGAAAAGAAGCAAATAAGAGCATTTTTTTGTATGAGTTCAAAACGGGTGATAAAGCAGCAAAACCTGCACGTAAATTAAACGACGCTTTTGGTGTGGGTACGGTTAAGGAATGTACTGTGCAATGATGATTCCAAAAATTGCGTGCTGGGAACAAGAAGATGAGAAGTTCGCGGCCGTCCTTCAGATCATAACGACCAACTGAAGACTAGTAGAAAAGGAACAGCGCATAGCAATTCAAGATCTTGCACAAAAGTTAGGCGTTAGTCATCGAACAGTTCTGGACCACTTGAAATCACTTAAATTAAAAAATATATATGAATTTGAAGGTCATAAACTATAAAAAATTTTCTACCTACTTAATAGTTTGTTAAATAATTGATACCATTGTTTTTACAACTTTAATATAAGTAAGATAATTTTTGAAAGTTAAAATTTTAAATGTATTTGCGGTCTTTTTGAAATACCATTTTCTATTTTTATATTTTCAGTTGGGCATATAGTGATATAGAATAAGTTTATGAATAATTCTTTTTATGAAAAAGAAAGGTTTCAAAAAAAGTGAATGACAGAGTTTAATTATAACAAGTTGTAAAAAAATGTATGTGAAATTTTTGTAAACAACTTCTTTTAAAAAAGTACATACGAGTACTACCGTTGGTACGAAAAAGTTAATATTTTGAAGTGAATAATGGATTAAAATTTTCGAAGAAGATCAAAGGATTCAATATGTAAACAGAAAATCAATATTAAGACAATTTGGTGAATTCAAAACCAAAAATAAACAAATTTATATATTACAGTAGTTTCAGTGCTAGTATCAAAAAAGAGAGACCTTTAAGAAAAAAAATAGTTTTCGATAAAGAAAATTAGATATTTTACGATTAAATTTTATAAAAAAAGATTGTGTTGTTGAAAAAGACAAGAGCTACTTTGTAGCTAACTTCGTAAAAGCCCAAATATTCAACCTAAATGATATATATATATATATATATATATATATATATATATATATATATATATATGTCATTTCACTAATCGGATTGTGGATATATTATAAGTGAATTTCAAAACATCTTCAAGAGTTTATGAATGATTCATTTTTCTTCTGAAAAGAAGATAAGGTGTAATTTTAAATTAAGTTAACATTATGTCGTCTTTTTTGGAAATTGAAGAAAAATTGAAGAAACTAATAGAGTAGTCATATGGAATGTACCTTATAGAGTAGACTTAGTGCTTTTGTATTATCATGTTTTCCATTACGATTCCATTGAATAAAAAATTACAATCTCCTTATTATTGAACAACATGACTTTTTTCTTGTTTATTTTATTTATTTCTTATCGATTAATCGATTTACAGTTCAGTTTACGATTTCGCTTCCTCTTTCTGATTTTTTAATTTTCTATAGATTATAATTATATTATATTTATAGTAAATAATAAAAAATATATTTGTGAAAAAATGTCATTTAAGAATATAATACGAACAGAGTGTGAAGCAAAAAGTTGATTTATCTTATTATAATATAAAAATATAGTTCACACTTTCCTTTCTTTTTAAAGAGAATTGTTAATGGCTTTATAAAATGTTATTCTTAAATTTTACACTCCTTTTTAATCTAGAAACGAAATTTTAAACTAAACTACTGACACTTTTCATGGCTCACTAAATGTTTCGCGAAATCACGTAGTAGAAATTAATCCCTCGAGTGACATTAAGATAATCTCGGTTAAAGAAAAAAAGCAACAACTGAGCAAGTTAGTTTTTATTAAATGAAGCAGATATTCAAATGGCGGAGACTAGAGTTCGTAACGCCAACTTGGAAGATGTGGTGTAAGTTAAAATTACTTTCGTCTAGAGTTCAAATTCGTTTTTACTAACGCTTGTTAAGTGACGCTCAGTTTATTTTATATGTAGAGCTGTATTCACACGTTTATAAGAAAATTTAGGATTCGTGTTTTGTAATTGTAAATTATAATTTGGATTAAATACACTAACTTACAAGAAAATAATCTTTTTAATCTCTTTATTTGAAATTAACTACAATGAAATTTTCTTCAGCTTATTGAGTAGGACACCTTTAGTTCCTGTTCTTTTCTCATCCATATAAATATATACATATATATATATATATATATATATGTGTGTGTGTGTGTGTGTAAATTAATTTTTACTAAAATAATTTAGGTATATTATTTTATAGATTAAGGAATATTTCAACCATTTAGAGTAGAAAATTAAAAAAAATCTTGTTAAATTTAATAAAAATAAGCAATATTTAATATTATAAAATTTTTTGTTTAGTTATTAAGCGATATTATTTTATTAACAAACTTTCCTTTCAAAATGTCCTGATAATACTCTTTTCTCACAAGAAGAGGTAATTTATTTTATAATATATGTTTAAACAATAATAAAAACGAGAAAAGTAAATTATAATTAAATGTACTTTACAAAAATTAAAGAACACACAATATAAATGCAAAATAAAAAATTAGAAATGTGTTTAATTATATTTGTTTACTTTATTATTTGTAATTACAATTTGTTTACATTAAAGAGTATTGATTTTTCAGATATATTCAAGATAAGTTATATTTGGTTTTTTAATTATATATATATATAAATTATGTGCTCACCACTAACATAGATTTAATATTTATAATTCGTAAAATTAATACTTTATAATTGAATCTGTATTTTATAAACAATGAGCTCACAGAAACATTAAATAAACACGGAACAATATTTCATAGAAAATATTAATGACTTGTTTTTCACATTCCTATCGTAATCCTACTGGTCACAAACTTAAAATAAAATAGCGTAATTTATTACACAGAACTTAGTAAAATAAACGCTTGAAAATTCAAATACACCAAATATTATGATATCTGAACTTGTAGTAACAATTAGTTATAAGAGCATATTATACTATTGCTGTGCTTGAAATTTTGGTTACAAATATTTTTTTATCAAATCCTTGTCATTTAATTTATATATACAAATGGAAGTGTCTGTTTTCAAAACAACTTGAAATTAAATTTAACATAGATTTAGTTCAATTATAAATTAGTTCTATTTTTTATTGCACATACACTTATGTGTTTTGTTTTATTCATAAACCGTAATAACTATTTACCTAGACTTCGGACGAGTATTTATATAGTAGTATTGAAATGTAAGTACTCTAGAGTACTTATGCGAGAGTAGTTATATATTCTAGAATTTTTGAAGTAAAGTAATTTTCTTCAGTAAATAAAAGACGAATAAAGTAAATTAAATAAACTCTTATCTACTATTTTAACAGACAGAATTTAAATGAGAGAATATGTCGTCAGTTTTTGAAAAATTAACATTTTGTAATTACATTTAGTTGATCAAATATATTTAAATCGTAATACAGATTATTAGATAAACTATCTTTTATTGTTTCTATTGACAAAAGTGGCGTAATAGTAGCCAACTAATTTACTATAGACCAAATTAATTTAAATTTATAATTCATTATTATTTACGGTTTCTTGAAGTAATAACAAAATTTTAAAATTAGTTAATATTGAGCGTGTGTTAATTACAAGAAAATATATGCTTATTTTATTACGAGAGTCAGTTAAAATAAACCAAACTTTTTTCCTACTACTGAACTAGCGAATGTTAGCGAATGAGACCGCGTGGGGATATTAGTGGGGATCTCTAGACTCATTCCTTGCCGTGAATATGATCTCGAATTCGTTTCTTTAATAGCTAGTACGATGAGAGGGCAAGCAATACCTAGGATTGTTGCGCAACGCATTATAATAGTTTTTAACGAATGAAAACGTGAAACCGATTGTACTTTTGCGGAGATTACCTGAGCAGTTCGGGAATGAAACGTTATCGAAGTGTTTATATGTCATAAGGCGTTCATTGGTGAACGTTATAACGTGTAAAATTTAACGCATCCTCGTCAGCTCAAAACTAGCATCACACCAGACATTTTGCACCACACCACATAAAATTCAGACAAATTCAATTAAACTAGTCTAATCATTTTTACAATAACTCACTTAATTATAAAATTTAATTTAAATCGTTAAAAAATATGTATATGAATATTGCGAATAAATTTATCTGTCTAATACTATGTTGTAAAATAAATATCATTATTTGGTAAATAGCAGTTATCTTCTATCTTGTATCATGATATGAAGGATTTGCCAATAGGGATGTGCTTTCTGAAGTTATATTTCAGAGATTTCACAATAATAGGTGATTTTTTTTGTGACATTTGTTAAGTTGACGTAGCCATTTTTAGTTATGGATTCATATACAACCAAGCAACGCATTAAAATAATACAATTGTATCATGAAAATGGTCTTCTAAAAAAAATACATTTTGTAAATTAGGTAAAATTAATTCTCGATATACTCATCCATCTGAATTCTTCGATTAGTAAGTACATTTGAAGAGACTGAATGAGTTTAAGATAAAAAAAACACCAACATGTGTTCTTAGTGCTCGTTCTGAAGAACAATTGACTTGGTTCGTGAAAGTGTATCGGAAGAGTCAGAAATGTAAATTCCACGACGTTCAAAGCAATTGGGCCTTTGATAGACGACCACATGGCGTATTTTGCTCAATAAATTATCGCTGAAGACCTATAAAGTTCAATTAATACAAAAATTGAATCTAGCAGTCATTCACTGCGTCGGAGATTTGTTAATTGAATACTGGAACAACAACACGGTTTTTCTGAAAAAGTTATCTTTAGCGCTGAGACTTATTTCGAATTCTCTGGCTACGTTAACAAGCAAAATGAGAGAATCTGGAGTCAAGAAAACCTGAGGATGATCATTGAGAAGCCACTGCATACAGAAAGAGTGACTGTTTAGTATGCATTTTGATCCGATGGAGACATTGGTATTTACTTTTTTAAGAATCAAGCTGGTAAAGCGATAACTGTCAATGGAGATACATACTGAAACGTGATAAACATTTTTTTGTGGGCAGAATTGGATGATTTTTTTTGGAGGACATATGATTCCAGTAGGATGATGCAACAAGTCAGACGGCAGATGAAACAATTGATTTGTTGAGGAAGAAACATACTGGTCACGTTATTTCTTGAAATATTAACATTAATTGGTTGCCGAGATCCTGATATTTAACACCGTTGACTACTTTCTTTGGGATCACGTTAAAGGACTGGTGTATACCAATAATCCTAAAACAGCTTCCGACCTAAAATATGAAATCCGAAGAGTAATTGGTAAAACCCAGCTCCCAGTTGTGTAGGGACTTTATTGAAAATTTTAACAAAATAATGGTTACTTGTAAGAAGCACGCGATGGTCATATAAATGGAATACCCCACTATTATTTACAACAAAGTAATTTGAAATTTTAGCGCAAATTCTGTGTTTTATTTTAAATTAAAATATTACGTTCTTATTGTAAAACCCTACACATATTATGAAGTAGTAAACCGAATAGACTTGCACAGCTCATTGTAGAAATGAAGAATAATATGTTTTTGTATGTGTAAAGATTCAATACATAAAAATCTACAAAAAAATAATGACTAACAGTTATTTTCATTTTTCATTCATTTGTAATGAATGAATGTTTATATATATATATATATATATATATATATATATGTATATATATATATATATATATATATATATATGTATATATATATATATATATATATATATATATATATATGTATATATATATATATATATAAACAATACAAATTTATACACTCACTCAATATAAATTAATACACTCAGTAGTGTGTTGTTGCACTATTGAGTGTATCGCTCAAACTATTGAATAAAAAGGCTAATTAAAGCTATGTTATAGGATTAGATACCTTAAATTTTCGATTGAATAAAGTACCGTAGTACTAAAGTTTTAAAAAGTGTGTGCGAAAGAAATGTTTTCGCCTAAAACACAAAAATGTAGTTAAAAAAATCTTCAAATTTTCATACATATAAATTAAAAAAATGTAAATGAAAATACAAAACACTTATATAGAAACTTTGCGATCGATAATTTCCATTTATTCGTAAATGAAATATTTACATACACTTTAAAAACTTTTAGAAGTATATGAACTAGATTCAAAGGAATATGTTTTTTTTTTCATTTTAAAACAAGTTCAAAATTAAATGCTATGTTTGTTGAATGTAATGGTGGTGTCATTCGTGTTATTCAAGTGGCGCCTCTATTCGCCGAGTAGTATAAGCAAACGAACAAGCGTACAGAAGGTCTATGGTTCTGTAGCTTTCATGATATACGCGCAGAGTATCACTTGTGAAAATGCCGTATGAATATTAAACGGCAAACTTTTGTTTGTGCACACACCATCATTCTCTCAATAGCACTTATATTCTTTTTCGCGTTGGCCGCGAATTGTTCTCTACGCGTGCCGTTTGTTTTAAATTCAAAAGTAAGTTGTTGTACCTCCGAGTCACCTACTGAGAAAAGCATCAAGATACGCTGACACTTTCATCATAGATTTAACATCTATGAACGGATAAAACATATTTTGGAAGAAAAATCAACATTTTATGTATGTTCTATAGTTATATATATATATATATATATATATATACAGCTTAAGTATGTGTGTGTGTGTGTATGAGAAAGAGAGCGAGATTATATATGTAATGATTAATATCCAAGTGGCTGCAAGTTTGAATAAAAACTGAGTCTGTAGCTGATGTTCATTATCAAAAAGTAGTACTTTTAACATTATAAAAAGTTTTTAATCTAAATAATTAATGAATGATTATTTTCTAATTTGATATTATTATTCACATTTTGTACACGGAAGCATTATCCTCAAACCACAAACATAAAAATATTTTTTATTCACTTTAATTACCACATTTAATTTTTATAATTATACAATAAATGGTAATAATTATTGCACAATAATATTAATAAAAAATCAATTATAATTATATTAGAAATATAATAAAATAAACGTATTCTTTAATTATGAAGAATATTAAAATAAAATTAAAAACAACAGAAATAAAATGGAATATTTTTAAAAGGCGTATAATTCTTTTTTACAATTTATATCTAGTTATACGTTACATTTGTTTTAAATTTTATTTATGTTAAAAATAATAAAAGCAATAGTGAAAATTAAAACCATTTTAAAAGTATAATAAGCCATCATCCAGCTTTATTAGAATCCAATATGGTTTGTGTTACAAATGGAAACAGATAAAAATTCGAGAACTATTTTTGATGGGTTTGATTTTTATTAATATTAAATATTGGCAAAATATTTCAATTAGATGCAGTCAATTAAATTGATATCGTTTAACTAGCAAAGATAAATAAGTATGAATCTATTTTATAAATCAAAATCCAAATATATTTCATGATAGTAAGAATGGATAAAAGTAATCAAGCTTCAAACCAATCATGATATTGTAAACAGAATTTTATTGTGAAGCTACAGGATAAACGGTCCATAAGGGGACTACATGAGTCCTTGCTACAACTGATTATATTGCATAACAATTATCTTTGATTTATAAGTACACTGGCTTTGCCGTATTCGATAAGAAGAAGATTCGAAATATAATAATAATTTTTTGATATATTAAAAGAAAATCAAAGAAAAAAAAACATTTAATTGAATTCCACTTTATAAAATTCATTATTTTTTAATCTGCTGCTAGATAATCCAATTAGCCTGTTCGATAATTTAGATGTAAACGACGTACAACCAGTTATTTTTTGGATAAATCCACTCTTGCCTATTTAAGGCACTAGACTTGATATGTATCAATAATAAAATTAGAATTGGTGTCTTTGTTCTTGTAGATTACTTAAGTTTCTGTTTTGCACTATTAGTTTTGACCCCGGTGTCATCTTCAAGTAGATGTAAGATAAGTAGATTAAGTTTATTTAGTCAACTAGAATTATTTAGTTGTTGAAAGTTATCTAAAATCTATTTGGAAATGGTACACGTGCTGAAATTAATTGTGAAAAATAGGAATTTAAGTGACTCAAAATGATGAAGACTACCAGGATATCGCATTTTATTGATAGTCATTGCGGCTTTCAGGATTCGTACAAAATAAAGAGATCATTATAATTAATTGAATACAACCTGCCTCCTTCAAACATTACTTAGTAAAATTGATATTTTTAAATATAAAAAACGAATGAAATTATTAAGTACTATTTTAGAAATGTATCATTCTATCTCAATTTAAAATCATATATAATTAAATTCACATCAACAACGCACAATGAGTAAATTTTCATGTCATAAATTGTGAATTATGAATAAATAAAAAGTTTAATTTATTTGCTATTAATAATAAAATTAAAAATGTGTAAGTAATCAAATAATAATTAATGTGAACTAGTAATGAATTAATTAATATGTTCTTCTTTAATTACGAATTGTTACTGTTTTCGTTGAGAGATGGTAACATAAAATCGAAAATAATGAATAATATATTTTTTTATAAAGTTTGAAAATGACGTTAAATATTTTATTATAAATATTAAACATCATATAAAAAATAATAACCTTATGTGGAATTACAACCTAGAATATACTGTACTATTGTGGTTCTTAAAGTTACAAACGAAGTAAAAAAGTAGTACATAACTAAAAAAAATTATTGAATATTTTTAATCGAAAAACTTTGTGTGGGGTAACAAAGGAATTCATTTTTCAAATTAAATTTATTCACAGTATCATATTGTCATTCTTGTAAACAGAGCTAAAAGATACAGTAAAATTTATTGAGTAATACTTGAGTTTCTCACTAATAAACAAACAAATGACATGTTTTATACATTAATATAACACATTTTTATAAATTCAAACTTTATTAAACTACTATTTTATCTAAAAATTAGAAACTATTAGGTTGGTACGAAAGTAATTGCTGTTCTCTGAATTCTAACCATAATTTTCATCAATTAAAGTGTCATTTCATCCTGTTCATGTTAATATCATTTTGAAGTGCATTTTTCCGTATATATTTTGGTAACATAAACTTTGGTTTTATTATTTATTTTGTTTCAAATTGGGCTATTGAATTAGTTATGGAAAAGAAGCAAATGCAAGCATTTTTTTGTTGGAGTGCAAAACGGGTGGAAAAGCAACAGAAACTACTCGTTAACTGAACGATGGCTTTCAGTGTGAGTATTGTTAAGGAACGTACGATGCAATAATGGTTCCAAAAAGTTCGTGCTGGGGACGAGAGCCTTGAAGATGGAAAAGACCGCGGGCGTTATTCTTCAGTTCATAACGACTAACTGAAGGCGTTAGTTGAATCAGAATTTCGCAAAAATACATGTACAAAAATACATACACATATACAAAAATGAATTTTAAGATCAGAAACCGTAATTTTTTTCTACCAACCCAATATTTTTGAATAAATCGTAAAAGGAAACTGTTGAAGTAAAACATTTAAATGTTCTTTTACAACATGTTAACAGTTAATAACGCTACCTCATGTTACTTTTCACCCAGTTGCTAGCATAGATAAAGTATGTTGCTAGGGTTGCTAGCTATGGTTGTCTTAAAAAAAACTAAGATACACTGTCGTGCAGATGTCTGGCATCAGTGTGTGATATTCACTCGATCTGTTCTCAGTTATTTAGATGCTATATTTGTTAATAAATTGTTTTCATGTTAATGAATTTGTTCAGTTAATTTATACACCTGCAATTCATCAACAGAAACAAATAGGGGATTGATTTAGTCTGTTCAATCAGACGATTAAATTTTCATACATGAATTCTTCATTGACTACACAAATAAAAAAATTCTAATTAAAAAGGATCAATAAGTGGTTACTGATGAGTTTTGATTGTTTCTCTTATGCACTTTCTTGGTGATACCACCATCTTTAGAACATTAAGACACAAATGCGAAATATCTATAAGAAAAAAATAAAAATGATTTATAATCATTTAATGAACAATTTGATCAGAAAAAAATGTGATTTGTAAAGTGAATGAATAATTTATTTATAAAAATAAATTTGATAATAGTATCAGACCTGTCAATATTGTGATTGTAAATTAGTAAAATAGAGGACAAAATACCTCCCTACGGAAGCGTTTGTTTATATAATTATTATCTTGCTACTGTGCTTTATGCAACATATAACTTATGATTACTGTTACAATTATTTTTTCTGAGAGATGCAACCCATTTGTATCTGTGATAATCTCAAATTATATTTTTACTCCTGAAATTAATATAGTTGTAACTAAAATTAACAGTGTGTATAATAAATAAATTAAAAGAAAATCAATCAATATAATTAGAATATTAATTCAATAATAGTAAAATATAAATTCATTCATTTTGATATCAAGAAAAATATTATACAAAAATGAAGAAAAATGTTTCAAATTGTTTCTCTTGGAATTTTTGTTAATTTCTCAAACTGGATATTGAAAAAAACGAATTCAGAGATTATTTTCTTTCCAGGAATATTTTAGTTATATTGTAAAGATTAAAGTTTCGCAAACTCTCGAAATAATCATTTATTTTTGAACGAAATTGGATAAAGATAATAAGATCAGATTAAAATTTACAACTCATTAGTTACCAACTCGTGAAAATCTGCATAAGTATTGTTATAAGTTCAATTTTAGTTAATCAACTTTTTTATTTTGAACAGTTTTACTTGATATTGAACATGAATTAGTTTTAATATTTTCTTATAATTGAATAAAAATGTCTTCATTTATAATAGATACACAACAATGAATATATACGATTTTAGAAATTGTTTCAGTTTTTAATAATTATAAAAGGAGAATTTCCCTAAAAATATAATTGACACAATCTGAAAAAATAATATATATATATATATATATATAGTATATATATATATATATAGAGAGAGAGAGAGACAAAGAGAGCAGAAAAAAATGATATTATTAATAAATAATTTATTTTAACAATTATTTTATGTTTGTTTCCAATTCTTAAACTGGACTTGTGAATATAATTTAAATATTTAGTTAATAAAATGAAAAAAATGGAAATATGAGTAGACATTTAAATTAGAAAAACTTATATATATATATATATATATATATATATATATATATATATATATACACACACACACTTATTTTAAATGACTAGTAAATAAAAGATGAAAATATAACTTAGATACCAAGTTATAAGTTAATTATAAATAAAAAAATACCTGAATTTTATTTTAATTTTTGAATACAGTATACAATATAACATGCATATTGTTATTGTATTTTATTAACTTATTCATAAATATATAACTATAAAACTTTAACATCCCGTTTTAGGTAATCTTTTTGCTCTGAATCCATCTAAGTTAGATCTACAGAAGTTGGTTTGGATTGCCTCTAGGCAAGTAGTATCATCGTCGCGCGTCAGAGTTTGTGAAAGGAGAAAAAACATAATAATGACATCGAGGATATGAAAAAGCTCTTCTTTGATTTTTGTCAAAACGTACTGAATTCAAATTGTTTCCTTTGTTCGACATGATGAATAAGCGAGAAACATTTAGAAATCGTTTGAAAAATACTCTGAGAAGAAGAATGTGATATTGTATTGAAAGAGAAAATAGTAATAATATATGTTATAGAATTTAAATAGTTTTTTTTTATATATTTTTTATAGAATACATATATATATATATATATATATATATATATATATATATGTATATATGTATGTATATTACAAGGTTTACATATTACATATAAGGTTTCTAAAGTGAAAAAAATAAGCCGATATAATAAGTTAAAAAATAATAAAATCACCATAAACATTATTTAGAAAAACACATCGTTTTGTTATTTTAACGTTCCTTTTTTTGAAAAAAGAAGGGTATATAAATGTATTTTGTACTTTTCTTCATAATATCTGCAGTATTTATTAAATAAAGTTAAAGAATTATGTGTAAAAAAATGAATTTTTTAGTTCTTTAGAACAATTGTTATAATTTAAAAAAAAATATAATTATATTTTTAGTAAGAACGTCGCATTTAAAATTTAAATTTTAAAGTGAGTTATTATTTACATTAGTTATATAACTATAGAATTTTGTATGATGATAATTTAAATGTAGTTCAGAAGTTTAGAAATAAACATTCTTTTTTGTTAAATCATGTCATGTCAAATTCAACTATGTTTAATAATTTTGTATTTTCTTGAATATATACGAATATTTCTGCTAAATAAAGTGTTAAGAAAATAGTATTTTTTATTAGAATATATTATTATTTTTTTTTATTTATTTTTAATATATTGTGCGTGATGAAATATTAAATGTATGTATATATATATATATATATATATATATATATATGTATATATATATATATATATATATATATATATATGTATGTATGTATTGACAATTTATAATTTTATTATTTACTTTCTTTAATAGGGTTAACAATGTATGAAATATGATTATGAGGTGCAATTTAGTTATTTTTACAATAATTTTGTACAATTATAATATATGTTTCAATTACAATTGTATGTATATGTTTCATAAATAATAATAATAATAATATTTTTGTTTGGAATCTTTTTGTCATTTATTTTTTGTTATAAAAATATAAAATATAATTTATACATCATCACCAATAGCGAGGTAGGAAAGAAATGTACAGTATTAAGAATTACATATATGAATCCGTCTTTAATTTCAGCTATATAACATTGTTGTATTGCCTTTCTTTTTTGATACAAACGAATAGAAACTGTTTTTCTCTACCTTCATCTCTCCCTCTCTTTATATATATATATATATATATGTATAATATATATATATATATATATATGTATATATATATATATATATATATATATATATATATATATACATATTATAATTCCACAAATTTATTGTGAAAATACCTAAATTGGACCTCAATCATATTTCATACATTGTTAACCTATTAAAGGAACTAAATAACAAAATTACAGATTATTAATCTTATATTTTATCAATTTTAAATTAATAATATAATATCAAACTATCCTGAAAATGTCTATGTTTAATCTAATAATTAGGTGCTAACTGAATATGTAAGGGGACAAAAAGTTTGTTAAAATTATTATATTTGAAAAAAAAATTCAATAAATATGACAAATTATATACATGAAACTTTTATGCATTAATTTCAAAATGAATATCACTCCCAGTACATTTAATATGATTTCAAATGAAAAAACTGTGCACATCATTTAAAAACTAAAATGAATATTTGTTAAATTTGACTTAATAATAAAATATCAATGAGAAAGAATAAACCTGACATCATTTTTGATTGTCATATTTTTTTGTACGTTACACTCTGACAACATTTAATTTATTCACCGAGAACACATCTACGTGCTGTAACAGGGAGAATTATGATGTATGATTTGCAGTTGAAATTACAATCGCAAACAGAAATAGCTATGAATATTCTCAAGCTATCACAGTCCAAATTCAACGCGTTCCAATGCTTTCGGTTGTAACAATACTACTCAAATAGTATGAGTTCACATTTCCATTTGCTTGACAGTATTAGACCTAAAGAAGATTTTATCACATGCATGAAATGTCAAATAATTCACTTCAATGATTCAAATTAACCCTTAGTTCAGAATGAAATATAAGATGTGAGAAATATTTTATTATTATAGAAATTAGTAAATATAACACATAAAATATATTTTTCAACGAAAATGTATTTCGTAAATATTTTAGAATAACTGATCATATTTAATAAAATCGATAATATGTAACAAAAAGAGATTTCAATCAGAGTGTATATATTTCATTTAATTAGATGAATATAACACTGAAATGTTTTATAACATTTTGACAAAGGTTTAATTAACAGTAACAGCGAGTTCAAATTTCCTTTAACAAATTTCACGAAAACATTTTCTTTTTCATAAAATGAGAAAAATAAAACCGAGAAACATACTACGCAAAAATCACAAACAAGAATTGGCTGTGTTTGAAAGAAAATAAAAAAAAAACACACAACAAAACATAGTATCCGTAAATGGGGTTCTTTACAGCGTTTTATTATGTTCAAATACTCACAAGGGGGTGTTTGACCAAAAATGAAATCGAAAATATGAACAGAATCTTCAAAGCTTTTTTTATACGCAGTACTACGTACCATATAATGCAATATCGAAGTTAATAATGTAGTGGCATTCAATTTTCTTTTGGTTTTCAGTTTATTCGAAATGAACTTCAAATTGTCTGCATTTTTGTGGAATATTAGCATGCTGAGTTTATGTTTTTCTTTGAGTTGTATGTTATGAGAAAAACAATGTTTTTTATTGTCTCTCTCTCTCTCTATATATATATATACATATTATTCAACGGGTATTACTTTTATATCTCAACACTGTGAAATAGTAGTAAAGTCATATTAACGGATTATATAAGATTTAAGATAACTATTTTTCAATATGCAAATCAAAAATAACTAAAGTATCATATATTGAAAAATTAAGAGAAACAAAACTAGCAGTATTGGTTGACTAAAAGCCTTTACATAAAAGCAGTCACATATCATAGACCAGAGTTTCTGAAGTCGCACGTACTATGAATTTCAATAAAGACAAGTTTGTCTTTTTTGGATATGGACGAGCTTATGAATAGGTATTAATTTGAATATCAAACTAACGACTAGTTAGATAAAGAGACATCATAAATATGACAGTGTTGTCACTAAATATTTCCTATACGTGGGATGGTTAAAATACATCAAGAGTCTATTAGTTCAATAGATGAATAGTATAACGTTTATTGAGCTAATCACGGTTAGTGAAATCTATTCAATGTTATAAGTAAGATTAACAGTAATTTCAGTAAAGTATTATGCAAAAATAAGTCTGAAATATTTATTAGGTTGATAGAAAAATAATTGCAATTAATGACCTATAAATTCATATAAATTTTTCTCTTTTTTGATATTCCTAGCTGTTTTAAGTAGTCCAGTACTATTGGATGACTAACAACTAACTTTTTTACAGGCTCTTGAATTGTTGTGGGGGATTCTGATTCAACTAACACCTTGAGTTAGTCGGTTTGAACTGAAGAAGGGTGTCAGTGACTTTCTTTACTTTCAAGGTTCTCGTTCCCAACATGAAATTTTTGGAACCAACATTACATCGTACATTCCTTAACAGTATCCACACCAAAATCATCGTTTAGTTTACGAACAATTTCTGCCGCTTTACCACTCGTTTTGTACTCATACAAAAATTTCTTTTATTTGCTTCTTTTCTATTTTTAATTCAATAGCTCATTTTGAAGAAAAATTACAAATAAAACCAAAGTCGATGTTAATAAAATACAGACAGAAAAATGTACTTTAAAATGATATTGACATGAACATGATAAAATGACACACTGAAAAAAGTCATGTTAGAAGTCAGAAAAAAACCGTAATTATTTCCTTACAAATCTAATATAATAAGCACTTAAGAAGCGTGTAAAATATCCAAACCATGTAATGTTAAATAAATAATATAAATAAAATAAACACTAACAAAAGTGTTTATTTTTTATCACTTGGTCTAATACCGTAAACACTGGTGACAGTATCAAGATATAGGAAGAAAATACCTTAATTATTATGGAAATGAAATTAATTCGTGTAATAAAAATCAGTTTTAAATTATGTGTATATTTTTTTATATAATTAATACTAATTTTTATTCTATTTTAGAACTGATACCAGTCTTGTAACAAGAGATCATTTGATGGCGTCGATAGCAATAGTTTGCTTGGACCATTCACATGAAACTTTATTTTAAATCTAATATAATTAAATAAACGTCAAAAGAAACGAATAATACTATTAATCATTTTTTGATTTTTAAATTATAATATGATCAATTTTAAATTTTACTAGCTATTTTTTTCCAATTGACATTCTTCTACCCTATTCAAAAAAATGAAAAAAAATCATTGCAACCAAATAGAATTGTATTAGCAGTCTTTGGTCTTTTGCACCACTTTCATTTTTATATTTAATTACTAGTATGTATTAAAGGAAGATTTTAGATAACTTTTTAGATAAGTTATCTAAAACCTATCCGATGACAGCACAAGCTCCGAATCAGAATTTTAAGTGATTTAATAGAATGAAGACTAACGGGACAATGTATAAATAGAATCACAGTTATAAAAACATATTTATTATTTTAGATTTAATTGTATTATTTTAATGAACAAATTGACGCACATGTTATAGTACATTAAATATTGCTTATGAAACGTGTTTGGGTATTTTTTAAAATTATTTTATAAAATTTAATACAAAAAAATCAGGTTTTTATTATTTATTCTGAGTGTATTTTTATTTGTATTTAGAGATATATTTGGACATTGATAGGTTATAAAAATAAACATACATTTTTTTAAAAACTGAACACACACACCTATATATACATATATATATATATATATATATATATATATATATATATATTTAATACATATATATATATATATATATATATTTAATACATATATATATATATATATATATATATATATATATATATGGCTGTGTGTCTATTAAATAAATTATTTACCTAACCCTGTAATTATTAAAAAATAATTAAATATGCTGTATAAAACATATATTTTGTCATGAATTAAAACAAAAACTGTTAGGGAAGGACATTTCATTAAAAATTTATCTATTTTCGGAAGTAAAATTTATTTTGACATCGTTTTGCCTTGAATATTAACAGTACAAATGCGTTTCACTCGCAAGCTAATTAAGTGGGACAAGTTAAAATTTACGCACGACTCAACGAGTAAAATTGAGAATTTAGGTGTGAAACGTAGCTTTTACTTATTTAGTTTACATTCCTATTTCATCTACCAACAAGTATACCGTATAAATTACAAGTATAAAATTCTCTATTCTACCTGAGGTATGTAATATGAAACTAATAAATCAAATCTCGTGTTCTTCAAGCCGATTACATGGAAATGATAAACTTGCAGTCGTGCAGCGAGACATATAAATAGTACTTACACAGGGAATCTACTTTTCAGAGGTATAAATGTGTGCGATGAAATTACTTAGTGACACCGTTTATGTTGGCGAGTTGAAATTTAATCATGTAACTCGAGAATTCTGTGTCTAACAAGGCTCTAGAAATAAGCAATGGAAAGGGTGAAAGAACGACGGGATATGGAACACCGGCAACAGCAGTTATATGTCAAGTGTCCTACGTTATCTTATCAAAACGATGTCATCATCTCATTTTGCTCTTGCAAAGTTGTCTACGACAGGGTCGTGCAAATTTTTATTGGTTTTAATCGAAATTAAGTACGTTTATTAATATATATATATATATATATATATATATATATAATTAAGTGCGACTAATTACAAAAAGATTGAAATGAGAAAAATTTGAAGACATTTAAAACACATTTTCTTTTTACAGTCCAATTGTATTTTTTTTCAATATATAAATATATTTATTTGTTCATAGTCATTGTAATTTGTTAATTACGTTCATGAAAATATAATACGGTTATAACTTTTAATTCAAATTTAAACAGTGATATACTATGATAGGGTTACAAATATGTAAATTTGTGAAAGGAACATTAATAATCATTGTTACCTGGAACTAGTTGCATATGAAAAATGCATGACATTATTGAAACTAATTTACTTGTTTCGTAAAAAAATTGTAATAAAAACATGAACTCATTTTGATTTCTTATTTTGATTTCTTATTTTAATATTCTAGACAAGTTTTTTGTATAAATTATTTAATAATTTTTCATGATAAATTATTGTATTTGTGTAATTTGATACAATTTAATAATTGTTATATAATATTCTGTATTAATATTTTTTTCCCTCTCTTAACAAGATTGTTACCTATTTCTGAAACTTATTTAATTAAAATAAAGGTGTTATTTTTTTCTTTGTATAAATAAACCGACTTTTTTAAAACTGGATTTATTTTATTCACGTCGCATACCGAAAAGAAAAATGCAAAAAGACAGGAGCACTACGTAAATAATTTAAGTGTCAACCGTAATAAAAATTTGTAAAGTATGTTTTAAATAAAGTGTTGCACACTATAGAAGTTTTCTAGATCAAACATCAAGAATTTCTTAAATAAATACGGAATGCTCGTTCTGTTACATTTTATTTAATATACAACTAAACGCATGGTAAAATATATGAAAAAGCATCCAATAATCAATCAATATATATATATATATATATATATATATATATATATAATATTTGCATTCATGGGGATAGTGATGTGTTAATAAATAAGAGAATATTTAAATTTGTGTTGTTCTGAAAGTCTGTTATTTTCACTAATTATGTTTTCTATAAATAGTTTACGCATAAGGGTCATCATTTGGTAGAATTTTAAAATCGGAATATGGTACATGTGCTGAATAGTAGGGGAAACCAGAAATTCAAATGATCCAAAAGGATGAAGATCACCAGGACAATGCATCAATAGAATCAAGGAAAGTTACAAATATAACTTAAATTTATATTAGGTGTTTGTCATATTATACTTCTCTAGTATTTTTTTTTAATATTTGGTACTAATGACTAACTGTCAACGCGTCTCTACGATCTGAATTTACTGATCAATTTTACTATTTTTCTCTTTGCTCTATCTGCATTAAATGATTTACGAACTTAAATATCTAAACTACGCTTTTTTAAGTAATGCTCTTAAACATGCAATAGAAACTAAGATTTTTTTTATTTTTTAAAGGTTTAAATATTTGAAAAAAATTACTATATATTTTTTAAATTCACCCCATGAACTCACTAATGTCTCTTAATGAAGATTGTATAGAATACTTGAATTTTGAATATACAAATAATATATTTTTTTTAATAATGACCATCGTATATTAGTGAGTCGAATAGTGTTTCAATGATTAGTTTGTTTTAAATCTAAATAGCTTTGTTGGACAGTCATTTCCAGTTACCGAAACAAATTTATTATATATATATATATATATATATATATATATATATATATGTAGCATTTAAATGGTTTGAGTATGAATAATATTGATTACGAAAAAATATTCAATTCGTCACATTTCGAATATTGAATAATATTTGAATATCTGAATCACGAATATTCGATGATGTCACTATTCAAAGATTCGAATAAATCTAACTCTATACTTAATCATATATTTTTTCTATACGTAGTGACTTGTTGCAATAGTAAGAGATTTCGATTTGTGATGCCTTGAGATCGTTAGTACAAATTATTCCCATTTTTGAAAACCAACTATCTCTAGACCTATTTCTTATAACATGAGTTATGGAGACCATTATTGCAGTTAGCAACATTAGGTACACTGCACCATCTGAGGAGGTGCTGTAACATAGAATCGATATATAGCAGATAACAATAAAGACCACAACAGAATTAAGGTAGAGGGCAGCAGAAAACTGCTGCGCAGCGTTGCTTTGCATGTCATTGAAAAACCGTTAATTTTTGTTATTTAATAGGGGAGAGCGAGCGTTAGCGATAGAGGAACGAATCCCCCTCAGGAATGGGTGAGAGTTAGAGAGAGAGAAAAGAGGTCAAATCCCCCTCAGGGGTGGGCAAGCGAATAGGCGGCAGAGCCCCTTGGTAATATAATAATATAAATTGAAATGAAATCAAAATAAGTGAATTAAAGGAAGATTAATAAAGAATGAAGTAATAGCTCCAACGGTACATTTAATAGAAGAGAAATTTGAAAGAATATTAACCTGAAAGGATTATTCGTTAAGTAAATTATTTGAGATGAGTTGATTATAGCTTCACATCAAACTGTTAAAATACTACTTAATAAGAATATCATAACAAAATTCCTTTTAGTGAAATATATGTAAATAAAAATAAGCTCGAATCTCATTAATTTTGTTGTTTGCAGTTTTTTCTAATAAATATCTTTCAATTAAAATTCTAAATTCAGTTTTATTACATGTGATATATTAATAAACATTAGATTTTACGCGGCGCCCGTGACAAATTCTTGTGAACTCGATGTGGTTCAGAGAACCCAAAAGATTCGACACCCATACTAACTACAATTTCATTTGTTACATACATGTTATAAATAAAAGTTTCTAAATTAAGTTAAAACATAATAAATATTAAGACATTTGTACACAACACAAATATTTGGAATATTAAGATTAATTCAGGAATAAAATAATTCTGGTAGTTTTTTATTACCATTTTTCAAAAAATGTTCATATGATTTCCTTTAATATATTTTACTTTATTTCAACTAAATAAAGCACGATATTGTGTATAATTATTGATATGAAATAAATGTATATATTTAATATTGCAGATCGAGGTATAATAAATTGCATTTTTAGAGAAGAATGAAAAATCTATAAATTTTTATGGTCACTTTTACGTTTCAATATTTACTGTCGAATCGAAAACTTTTCTAGCTTACACCAAATGTGGTAAACACAGTTATATTTTGTATATTTATTGTATGTTTTATGAGAGTTGACGTAATTTGAGGTAGGAAAATACATATTTTCAGTAAAACAAATAAAACACTCGTGACTGATTATGGTCCATTGAAATGTTTTGTTTTCAGTTTAATTTGTATAAATTTTATACTGAAATTAAGATTTTATTTACTGGTGAATTAGGTATTTAAAATATTGCTTTTATTATGTTATATATATATATATATATATATATATACATAAAGTGATTATTAATTATTATTGAAGTGGATTCAAATAAGAAACACTAAGAATACAAATTTAAAAGCTGATTATATTGAGTAGAAACAATTGATAATGAATGGTTACTATTTATAAAAACAATTTACACCGACGATTGCAAATATCTTATAAAATTGTGTTTATGTATGTTTTAAGTGCTTATTATTATTTTAAAGTTAAGAATTACCATGATGTTTTTATGTTAAAATTATATTTAAGTAATATAAGGAAATAAAGTAATCACGAATCTGAAATCAATTTTATAAATTATTTGGCTAATATTCAATTACTAACGAGTGGTTTTAATATATTGAAACATAATTTAAAACATATTTTTACGTTACATACATAACAAAGACATATATAAATCCACCAGTATATTCTAATATACTCACACAAATTTATTATTACTATTTTTAAACCGTAAAATATTTCACAAACGATATTTTTTTTTTATTTTTAAAGTATTAACGTTTAAATTTCAAAACATGTAAAAGTGTGTTTTGATGTTTGTGATATAAATGTGATATAGTATTTTTTTAAACAGTGTCGCTTAAAAAATATTTTTTATCAAAGTATTGGATTTATTAGAAATTTTTTTTATTTTTGTAAAGAAACAAACTTTATTTTTTTAATTAAAAACAAATTGATACAATAATGTAATTACTATTTATTCTGTACATCATTAGGTTATTTTTCGGGTAATTATATAGTTTATGAATAAAAAAACTGTCGGATGTTCTTTATAGAAGATGTTAAGATGATTCTTGACACCTTTAAACTCTTAACTTTCTTTCCTATTTAAACTACTCTGAAGTGAACAAAAAGAATGATAGTCGAATGATCTAAGATATGACGAATAAATAAAGACAACAAATTTGGACAAAATTCAGACAACTTGTGTTTTTTAAGCTACGATGTATTTAATCAAGGTATTTCTATGATGGAATACAATATAATTTCTTATATCTGATATTTACTCGATTATATAGTTTTAATTTGCTACTTTCTCAAGTATTGTTCTTAACTAGATATTTTTGTAACTTAGTGCTGTAATGATGATGATATCGCCATTGAAATACGCATAAGCATCAATTAAAAACGAACAATGAGTGATTATTGAACAATTTGATCTGAAAGTTTGTTTGTGATTTATGGGATAAGAAATATTTTTAAAAATGAGAAAAAAAGTAAAATATAACTAGAAGAACTGTTTATAACAAACATATTTTTAATAATGACGCAAATATTATTAATTTATTTATCTATATTAATAAAAATTAATATATCCAAGAAATTGACATAATTTTTTTATCAATAAAGCACTTCAAATTTTTGGTACAGATTAATGACATGATGATATTTATTGTAGCAAACGATCTAGAAGTAAGACAGGATTAAAAGAAATGTTAAAAAACTGGGCAAGTTCTAGAACCTTCTAGAAAACAGATATGAGTAAATTATCAAAATTTGCTAGGAAATTTTTGTAAATTTTAGAAGCTTATAGCAAATTAATTGAAGAGGGATCTGAAATGTAGAAAATCTGGTGTTGTATATATATATATATGTCATCGTCCAGGAGAAATAGTCTGTCATAACGGATACTAGTCGCAACAGAATTGCAAATGGTAAAAAAATTGTGAATTGTTGAAGAATAAAAGTCATGAAAATACGAACAGTGAATATAGGAAGTATAAAAGAATTTTTATAATATTTGTAAAATGTGAATTCATAAATAAAGTTTATTTTAATAAATTATTTCTTTTTTGTGTTACAGACGTACTTTTAATGTAGAAAACTATGAAATCTGTTCAAAAAAGGCACATAATGAAAATGTGCTTTATGTGATAGCAGTGCAGTTATTAGTGAAATGAATTTTGAAAAAAAGGTATTACATATATATATATATATATATAAATATATTAAAACAGAATAAAAGAAAAAAATATTTTACTTAAAGGGTATTTATTTCTTGTGTTGATGGTGTTTGTCCATTTGGATTATCGATTTTTTTTCTCCACTACTAATTTCGACATATTTGCAATCTTCAGATAGATTTTAGAGAAGTAAAGATAATACAAGAGAACACAAACTTAAGTGATCCAAAAGAAAAAAGAAAATATATCAATACGATCACAGGTATAAATGTATATCGTTATAATTTAATTATTTTATATGAATCATGTTAGTTACGTGCAAGATTCTTTTTTATACGATTGGTTTCGACTATCATCACTCTCGGGTAAACATTGAATTCTTGGAATTAAAATTTAAATGAAAATGAAAACTTAAGTTGATAGTAAAGAAAAGAACTCGTGTATGACTAACAGATTCATCGAGAACAGTGATGTAAAACACGCGACCCTCGGGTCCTATATGACTCGCGACCCAAAGCTTGAAGTTGATTTTATGAAAATAATAAAATGGAATTTAAAAATTATAGAATACATTTTAAAACATTGCAAATTATAAAAGTATATTGTAAGGAACACCGAACATTTTCTTACCTGTAAAATTTATGAATAATTATATTACGATTGTGATTTAAGCAAACATGCTTTAAATATTCAAAAATTATTATTTGAATTTGAAAACCGATTTGAAGGATTCAAGGCATATGAAAATGAGTTTTTACTATTTAGTGCTCAACTTTCTTTTAACACTGAAGAAACACAAAGTAACATCCAAGCAGAATTGATTGAAATTCAGTGCAACACGGTGCTAAAAGAAAAGTGTAATAAAGTTGGTACTCCAGATTTTTATTTGTACTTTTCAGAACATTTTATTGAAATGCATATTTTGGCAGATAAAATGTCGGCAATGTTTGATAGTACATCCCTATGTGAATAATTATTTTCCCTTTTAAAGTCTAACAAGACTTTACACAGATCAAAATTGACAAACAAATATTAACAATAAACATTAAAAATATGTAGTAAAAATATCTATCACAAAAATTAAACCCGATATTGATAAAATAGTTTCTGTCAAATGAGCAAAGTTTCTAGTAAAATATTTTTTCTTTTTAATTTCTCTAATTTAAAATTTTGTTGTAACATTTGATAATAATACCTAAAATTATTTTTTTTAAATTTTTATAAATTCATTTAAAAAAATTAATTTCAAATTTAAATGAGTTATTTTCGAATATAAATAAACACCTTCTTTCGTTCGCTAATTTTTGGTCTACTTTTTTGTCTGCGACCCGCAGACTCTCCTAAACTAAATTTGGTGGCCCGTGTTCATATATGAGTTTGACACCACTGGTCTAGAATAACGAAGAACAACAGGTACACAGGGAATAATATGTGAGAATGAAAGTAAGATGATAAGAATTTATTAACTGGAAGAATATTATAAGAATGACTCAAGTAATAAGTTTTTAATAAGTAATGAAATTATTAAAGTACAAATGAGATGAAAAAGTTAAAAAATACAAAAAATTCTTATTAATAGAAAAACATTTAAAAAAATATGAACTAAAGAAAAATGTACTAATATTGTACAAATATTTTATAAATATATTCTTTTTAATGATGTAAAATCATTTTTAGATAGAAAATTTCAATACTGTTTAAATGTCAAATCATGTAAAACTTCTAAATGATAGTTTTTTACATAAATTATTATACATTATGCAGTTACGTTAATACAAACTAAATGAGGTTGTTAACAGCATCTGCAAATGACATATCTTTAGAACTTGTGTAATTAATCAATGATATTTCAAAACAAAGTGTACATAATTGAAACATACATATATGATTTATTTCGTATATTCATTCCAGTAGATTCAAATTATAACTTTAATATATACATATATACATATATATATATATATATATATATATATATATATATATATACTTAAAATTATGAGAAGAATAAATAAGCTTTTTTTAGAAAAAAAGTCTAGATAAAAAAAATAATATATTGGAACTACAAAAAAACAATTCCTAAGAAAGTTTATACAGTTCACTTAATATCCAGTTAAACTTTTAATTACCATCATTTTACGATTATATCTCAATAACAATTGTAGCTTTAGATGTATTCTTTACTTTATTTAATAAAATTTAATTTAAATTTTAAAATAAATTACTATCCCATCTTTGGTAATTTTTTTATTGATTTTCTGTTTTTAAAAAAGCGTATTCATAACAACTGCTCCATAAAAACTGAATGTATTAAATTATTTTCTTAATTAAGACTGAATGTATTAAATTCTTTTTTTTTATTTGAAACATAAATAATTATTCGAAGGTTTGTATATATTTTTTCAATTTGAAACTAACTTATTGGTTTTCAAAGATTCTGTGCAATGGTAACCATCATATTTTTTATACAAATAAGTCAACAAAATACTTTTTAACTGTAATTTTAATATAAAATTATATGAAAAATAAATAAGTGAATTTTAGATTTATATAGATATTTATATGAGGAATAATTTATATATTTTTTAATATATAAATAACATTCATTAAAAAAAGTAAAAGTTTAAAAGCAAACAAGTAAAAATTATATTTTTACGGAAACCATTGTTAATTGGATTAAGTGTTATTTTTAGATAGTTTTTTAAGACTTCCAAAAAAATCGACTGTAATATATATTATGATTACATATTTATAAAAAAAATACACTAATGTAACAAAGTGACTTTTCCTGTACTATGAATAATATATTTGTATTATTTATATATATATTTTTATTATTGAAAATATTTTCTAATGGTTTATCAATATTTTATAATATTTTAATATCTTATACCAAAAATATTTATATTGAACGTTGTTATATAAATATTATATTTTTTTCAAAAAATAAATACAATATTCGTGTAGAAATTAACTATTCAATAGTATAACTAAAATATAGTCTTATGGTTGTAATGTTTTATAATTTTAAATATGTTTTATTTATCATTTGAAAACTTCAATGAAAATTTTTTTATAAAAACTTGAATTATATATTTATATATATATATATACCTAAAAGATTAGTATTCAAGAATACACAAAATGTTAGCATCCTCACCGTACATTATTGTTAGCAAACATTTGTTTATTTAGTTGGAAAATAAATTGAATATTATACGTAGTCATTCCGATGGGCAGCTAAAAGTTTTAGTACAGGAATTTATTAACCTTCAACAGTTTGAATTGCTTGCAAACTTATAATGCAAGCTCACACTGACAAAGTTTTTATAAAATAATTTTATTGACACTCTTAAGAAATTCTAGATTTTTTGTGTGAATTATATTAATCTATATATTACACTGATAAATATAGTTTTTGGTACATGGAACGTTTATTGTGTTTCTAATGTAACATTTAAAATGAATTCAAATATGCAATCAGTATTTTTCTATCAACAACAGTTTTTATACAATAGCATTTTTTATATATTACTTATTCGGAATATTAGGTATTTTTTCAATGATACCTAATGTAGTAAAAAAATATTTTAAATGATTAATATTTGGTTTATTTCATTCTAACAGAATGTGAACACAAAAAATTTACCCGACGACCTTGTTGGGGATTTGAATTTGTCCAAAAAACAGGTCGAACTTTTGGGTTCTCGTCTGAAAGCCTGGAATTTCATTCCAAATGACACTAAAGTGTTTTTCTTTCGTAACAGCCAGGAAGAGTTTCAAATTTTCTATTCTGAAGAAAATGATTTAGTGTACTATCACAATATTTGCATTGTGATGGATGTACCTGATCATGAACATAAAACAACAGAGTGGAGACTTCATTGGTTTTTAGAAAACTTGTTTGAAAACTGTCTTTTTGAACAAAGAGAACAAATTTCCTTCTATGCTAGATTATGCTAACTCACATGAAGGAAACATACGAAAATATGAATATCCTGTTGAAAAAAATTCAATATGACAAGTATTGTTGGACCATATGTTGCGATTTAAAAGTTGTTGCGTTGTTAATGGGTTTGATAGCTCGACTGTACTAAATTTTGTAGTTCCTTGTGCAAATGGGACAGCAGGGACAAGAAAAATCATTACATCAAGAAGGAATGGCCAAAGCTTAAGTCACTTACACCTGGATAGAAAATGTACATCCTTCATTAGTCAATTTTGACATGATGCTTCTATCTCCACTTCATATCAAGTTAGGTCTTTTCAAAAATTTTGTTAAGATGGTGGATAAAAATGGGATGGGTTTCACAACTTAAAGAAAAGAAATCCTCGTGTAAATGATACTAAAATCAAGGAAGGAGTTTTTTTGAGCCCCCAAATAGGATCTTTGATTGGAGATAGAAAAATCGAATATCTGTGAAGTCAAATTGAAAAATCAACATGGTTGTCATCGAATAGTTATACAAACACTTTAGAAAATCGTAGAGCTACAGTTGCAGTCATACAAAGATATAAGGTGTAGTCTGTTCCTCAAAATACATTTCTTAGAGCCCCATCTGTATTTCTTCCCTGACAATCTTGATGCCGTCAGTGACGAAAACGGGGAGCGTTTCCACTAAGATATCTTTGCCATGGAAAAGAGGTACCAGGGACATTAGAGTGAAAGAATGCTTGCTGATTATACTGTTGGATGCTCGAGAGAGATGTTCAAGATGCCAAAAACACAAGGAAATCAACAACTATCACATTTTAGGTAAGTTGAAAAGCGTCATGTATGTATGTAAATATATACATTTTTTTCACATTTATCCTGGGGTCATAAAAAACCGTGGATGGAAGAGAAAAACTATTTACATATTTTAATTCATTGTGAAAAGTTCTATAAGGATTAGGTACTCTCTCTCGTGTGTCAAAAAAAAGTTTAATTATGGTTCCCAACGTTCTCAATCTACAGAAAAAAGTTGTATATTCCATGCTATAAACATTTTCAAATTTTGATAGTAATGTACAGGTAATAAAATAATATTATTATTTATCTACATTATTAACTCTTTGCACTCGGAAATTTCTTTCACCTCATGTACCAGTAACTCGAACATATTTTTTAACAAAATAGTAAGTAACAAATAACATCAAAATGATATAGCATTTGTAAATAATTTCTTTATTAAAATGAAACTTCAAAAGTACATTTATTAATCAGGTTTCATAAAAAAGTAATATTGTTATTTGTTAGATTTACGATGTTCCCTTAGATGGGACAGTCGAGCGGAAAGGGTTAAATCATATACTTAAAATGCACACAAAATATGCACAATAAAAAGCATACAAATATACATAATTTATATTTTCGGCAATATGATTGTTATATAGATTTTATTAACAATTTAAACACGATTCAAATACAAATAAAAAAATATTTGCATTTTTTAGATAAATTTTATTTTAGCAATGTTTCATGTACGAATTAATCACAAAGCATTCACGCTATAAAGTGAGTATTTTATCAGAACTATTGAACAACATATCAATAGATTATATACTATTTATTATACATATCAATAGATTATACACTATAACAATCATGCAATCAATTCAACATGATTACTTCTAAATGCAGAAAGTTTATATAATTTAAGTGTTTTATAACTTGACTAATATTCACGGAGCATACTAAGTGAATTGGAATTAAGACAAACTGAGTAACTATGGGGTCGTATATACAGAAATGTTGCGTTATTATAATGTTTCATCTAAAATAAAAACTAAATTTATACCGTTAAAATTAAAAGTTATAATTTGGCAAAAAAAAATGATTTTCATATATTTCAGGAGGGGAAAAATTATAAAACAAATTATTTCATATCGAAAAAAAGTTAGTGATATATGAAAGTGATATTCGAATGGATTTATGAAAATAATATATTTTCAACCTATAAGAAAATTTCAAAGCTAATTCGTCAATATTTATTAAACATATTATAAAAGTTGCATCGTACATTTTGAATGACAAATATTGGTGGGATTTTAAGACATAGTTTTTTTTTTAAATGCATGTAATGAGGAAATATTTAAATAACGGTTGTTTATTTTATTATTCAATTATAAATACCTTCTGCAAATAAATTACGTTCAATATGGTTATTTAGAGACAAACAAATGAAATAATAAGAATATCTATATAACAGTTTTTTTTACCTTGATATTGAATACCGAAAATATTTTACCAATGTATAATTTTCATATTTGAATGTTATTATCAATAAGTAGATATCAATAAATATCATTTACAAAATATACGTATACTCCTCGACTTATAAGTCAACATATACGTATGTCGGATCATACTTTACACTAGTGTTGCAATCAACAATGAGTCAACATTGACATACGCAGTTATTGCAAAGAAAATAAATAAAAGCACAAATAAAAATTTGATGTACATAAATGAAGTCGATTTTACTTTGATGTACTTCCCTTAAAGTAAAATCGGCTTCACATACAGAAAATTTGTATCTTTTGATTAAATATTTATGATAAGTAAATATGAACTAATTTTTATGATGAATTTGAAACCAAAATTTAATTTATCAAAGTATATAAGTTTAGTCTACGTATGTAGACTCTAGACAACTTGGGGAATGCCTGTATAAGCATTTTTAAAAAAATAAAATAGAAATATAATCTAAAGCACAGTAGCTATGTAGTATTAAATAAATATTATTAAAAGTATGTTTATACTTTGTAAATCGTTATAAAATGGAAACATTTCGTAATTTGTAATTTACATATATGAATATGCACATTGTTTTGTTCAGACAAAAAAAATATAATTTTCCAATATAATTTCTTACAGTATAATGTGGTATTACTTTTATGTCTTTACTTGATCCCATAGCGGCGAACCATAAATGTTCATATGCTTTTTAATTGAATTTTAATCCTAGAGAATTATTCTACTTATTAACTGTAGTATTTTACATGGAAATTTAGTAGAACAGAAAATACAATGTATGCATTAACTAGGAGCCAATTTCAATGTATGAGCAAACTTTTTTTGTGTTCGTACTTTTTTCAACTATATAAGAACATTTGTATGTATGTGTATATATATATATATATACACACAAATATACAAGAGGGTGGTTTGAAGAGTAACTTGGTTTGATATTAGAGACAACAGCTTTAGTTTCAAAGTGTACTTTATTTTTTGACATAATCGTATCGAAGCTGAACATATTTACTCCAACGTTTCTTACTTTCCTACCGAAAGTGGGTCTCTTCGAGGTTCTCAAAATAGCTCTTTCGTGGCCTCTATCGCCTCCTCATTCGACCTAAATTCCTTTCCAACCAGGAAATATTGCGTTTCGGGAACAGATGGAAGTTCGAGGGAACCAAATCATGCGAGTGCGATGGAGAAGGAAGGATTTAAAATTTCAATTCGGCCATTTTTTCTGAGCGACAACGCTTTAATGAGCTAGTGCTAGTGCGTTGTAAAACAACACTTTTTTCTTGGTCATTCCGGGACATTTTTCAACGATCGCTGCCTTTAAAATCTTCGCTGCCTTAAAAAGTTCCGCTTAGTATCGAATAGTAACTGTTTATTCCTTCTGATAATAGTCGATTAAGATAGTTCCTTTCGCATCCCAGAAAACTATTATCATCACCTTTCCAGTCGAGTCAACTGTCTTTGCCTTCGTCGAAGTTGTTTCATTGAGTTTAGTCCACTCTTTTGATTGCGTTTTCGATTTTGGCGTGTCCATAGCAAATCCATGTATCATCCATGGTCAAAACGCTGTATGAAATCTATTGGATACTTATTGAACAGTTCCAAAAAGTCAGTTGATATTCGCGTATTAACTCGTATTTACCCTACAGTGAGCAAACGAGGCATTTCATTTCGCATTCATTATGCGAAATGAAATGCGTTCACTCAATTGAGATCTCTATGACTACATCTATCTCACTCGCTTTCCTTCGTCGATCGGACAAAATCATATCGTGGATTTTATTAATGATTTCTGGAGTGATAGCTGTTCACAAATGTTTGAGGGTCTCCATCTACGATGGTCATTCTGCTAGGTTTAAATTCATTTACCCAAAATCGAACGGTTTTGTAAGAAAGACAAGATTTGTCCAGTGTAAGAAACCGCCTTTCATAGATTTCCTTCGTTACTTTACCTTCTGAAAAAGAAATGAATCACGCCTCGAATTCCGATTTTATCCATTTTTCACTTTCGCACGAAACGCCTGTATTGAAACAACTGTCAAGCGAAGAATTAATGGGAGAATAATTTGCAACTTTACATGCGTTACTAAAAGTGATAGAACTATATGAAAATATATCTCCTCCTGTCTCATTCTTCTTTAGCGAGTACACGAATCTAGTTACTCTTCAAACCGCTCTCGTGTATGTATGTATCTATGTATATATATATATATATATACACATATAAGTAGATAGAGAACGACGAATGTATTATTGATGTTTTTATAACTAAAATGAGTATACGAAGTCTGTGCTGAAGTTCTGTTGATTTCGTTTAAAAGGCCATTTTTATATATATTCTTTCTATTTTAATATTAATATTTTATTAGAACATTGAATACGTAATACAAGAGATAATTTAAGTTTATATATACAATATAAACGTCTACTTGCAAAATAAAGTCATGTTGATCTTGAAAATGTTTTTGAGATGAATTTCAGAACATATCTATACACTTTTTGTCTGTGTAGTAGATATTTTTTATAAAACTACAAGACTATTCTACAGATTTAATTAGTAATTTCTAACTTTAAATGTCGAATGTTTCGAGGATGATTTGTCAACACATTTATTATCAAATGTTCTTGAAAATAAAAATTACAAACAGTAAAATCAGATTATTCAATTGGATATAACAATAAATAAAGAATATAAAAAAATTCACAATTCACAATATATGTCATTTCTAATAAATATACAATTTCAGATAGATTTTTAAAACTCTAGTTTCTAAATTCTACTTGAAGATAGCATATGTGCCGAACCTACTAGTGGAGATTAAACATTCAGATTACCCAGGAGGACAAAGGTTGCCAGAAAAACACATTAATAGCAATAATCACAAGTATAAAAATTTATAATTACAGTTTTTTTAATTATAATAAATATTTATTATTGGATTCTAAACTAAAATATTCTTCTTACGGTATTTTCTTGCGAGAAAATTAAACATATCCAACTAATTAAATATATTTTGACTTATGAACATGAGATTGAAACTTTTTTTAACCCTTTATAATAAACTAAAATGTGTGAAGAAATGAAAAATATCAGTATAGCGACTTTAGGGTTATGATATACACAATTAATATGTACTTAAAATCGTGATTGTTTAAAAGTTGAAGTCATGTAGAGGGAACTTAGGTATAGTACGCAAACAATTTTCACAAATTAATTTTTCACTCATTCCACAAATTATAAAAAAATCTTACCCAAAAATGTTTAAAGATTATTTATCATTTTGTTTATTATATTTCGCTAGCGATGCCATTATTCTCAAACCGCTAAAGTAGAGATATATACTTTATGTTTAAATACAATACTAATGTTTATCCCCACTCTATACATGATTTATATCGAATTCTAATATTGTAAGTTCGTGATAGAAATTAGTTGACCGGTCTGAGATATTGGACGGTTTGTATTTTATTACAATTCAGTGCATAATTTATCAAATATACGCTTTTACGCCGCTCGTCCTAGTGGGTTAACTGCCTATTTAAATTTTTGCGGTATATGTATATCTGTTATATTTTGTACAACATAGCTTTGGGAACATTTAACAAACCGTTTAGTGAAGTCTATACAAGGGGAAATAGCAAGCGACTAATCATATTGCAGGATGTTTATCGCTTTATAAGGGTTCTAATCGCATTAAAAGTCATTTGAATTTTATAGTACTTTACCCATAATGCAAGGTGGTTTATAAAGGGTTAAGATAAGAGGAAATCCTAGGATGTATAATATATTTCTTTTAAATTAGAATAAAAAATTATACTAAGCGGTACTTTTTATAAATATTTTAGCTATTTTTCAGTTTATTATTTCTTCGATGTGAAATTTTTTATTTACTAAGAATTAAATATTTAATTGATATAAAATCCAAACTCATATTTATGGAGTTACATAACGATCAGTGTATATGTATATATATATATATATATATATATATATATATATATATATATAGAGAGAGAGAGAGAGAGAGAGTTCAATAAATAAAAATAACCTTTTTTTACAAATTATTTTCAATTATAGACATGTATAATGTTAAAGGTAATAAACAAATTAATAAATGAAATATGATTTTTTATTTGTTTTTGTTTGTCATATATTTGCTAATGATATTAATTCATTAGACTTAGTTTGTATTTTATATTGTTTCATTGAATATATATTTGTGATTATATTATGTATATATATATATATATATATAAATTTAAAATTATAAAATACTATATAGACATTGAGACAAGATACACAAAACAATTAATTTTAAAATATGGGTAAATAGCTCAATTAGTAAATACTTTTACGTTTTTACATTCGTTTAAATAAAAACTTCTGCAAATTTAAATAATGGTATATCATTTATAAAAATCAATTCTAAAGATCTGCAAATTCAAGTTGTGTTTCGTTTTATTGGAAATTGACATTTAAGTAAATAGGGTTTAACGTTTTTTTTTAAATTATATTATTGTACATTTTTGTTTTTTTACTTATGCACATTTAAATGACGATTCCATTATAATAAAGAACTAATGTAAAAAATATCTATTTTTCCAATTTAAGTTAATAGTTATATATATATATATATATATATATATATACATATATATACATACATTATATATATATATATATATATATATATATATATATATATATATATATGTACGAAAGAAAATATATACAACCAAATAAATAACAATAGAAAACAATTTGCTTGGAATGTAATCCAATTTTACCTCAAGGTGTACATGTAATACATTGTCGGCCGATAGGGCATTGATACTAGTTTCTTGTTCTAAATGGCTGACTAAGCATTACTACTAGTTTATATTATCACAAATGTAACAACATAAGGGTAGAAGCATAGAACATCGGTTCAGCTTTAGATTTGAGTTCAAGTGGTTGGTAGATCAAAAGTACAGAGGGACGACAAAAGACATATTTGTATATTATTTTTTATCTATGACAAGAGAGAGTAGTTAATAACAAAGACTACTGTCACGATATGCCTGCCAGTCTTTGTATATTTAATTTTTAACCATTTGAATTTGAAAAAATCGATATTTCTACCTTATGTACAATCTCAGTGTTATTTTTTTCTAACTAAATATTTTTATTTATATTTATTGTCACTATGCTCAATATTTTGATGATGTTGTACGATTTCATTCTTCATATGGTTACGTTCGAAGCTTTAAGTCAATAAGTTGTTTAGTATTGGTTTGACAGTTCACCGAAGTGAACACCTCAAGCATAGTTTTTAAAAATGAAGAAAGTGGAAATTCGTACCATGATTAATTTTTTTTGAAGGTTTAAATGCAACCAATATAAAAAAGGAGTACCATGTAAGGAGTAAGAAGTAATAGGTTTAAGTATTCCAGCTCACACATCAGTGGTTGCGATAGTTAAAATTAATGAATTAAAGTTCGAATTGCTTGCCCACATCCCATATTCGCTAAATTAAGCCTAAAACGACTTCTATCTCTTTCCTACCCTCAAAAAATGGCTTGCTGGAAAAATATTTGCAAACGACAATAAAGTCAGCAACGCTATAAACAGATATTTTGAAAATTTTGATAAGTCGGCCTATTAGTCTGGTATAACCGCTTTAGAACATCGCTGAGAAAAGTGTACAAGTTAAATGGAAATTATGTTGAGAAATAAATGAAAATCTATCTAAAAAAATGTTGTTTTCTTATTTAGGCCCGGAACTTTTTACCCTACCGTTGTTATATATATATCATGTGTAGAACTAACTTCTAATGTCATTAAAACTGCAGTTTTTTGTAAAGTTTTGGCATAAGTAAATTAATTTCTAAGATTTTCAAAAAACAGATGTTAACGGACCTACGATGCAAATAATAACAGAGAGGTAAAATTTTAAACAAAATATTTATGTGCAAAATTAAACAAAGTTATGTTTTAGTTAACATAATTTACATAAATATTTAAAATATTGTTTCATTTATAAAAATTAGATCTCACTTCTAAAATATTACCAGAATATGTTAGATGTTAACTCGCAATTTATGTATATATATATATACGTTCAATTTAAATAAATTTTCTAATTAATTTAAAAAAAACTACTTTTACTAAAATATGAGAACTAGATCATAATTAATTTTCGGATATCGTAGAACATAAAATTAATAATGTTAAGAGCGTCGGATTTTATCTATTTTATGGTTGAAATAGTAATAATCTTAAAAATTATATTGATCAATTAATTTTTTGAATATTTTACTTTTGAATAAAATCTAAATTTAAATGAATTTTCACTTTTTTGTAAAATAAATGAAATTAAAAATGTATCCTACCTGTGCTGCAACGTGCCCTGCTTTTAATCTCGGCAAATCGGTGTGTGACCACGCACTATTCGACCATGGTGAAACGTTTCGAAGATCTTCACCAAATCGAAAATCTTTCAGCTTGTTATGTAAAAACTTGCGTATGTTCCATGGCAAATCATTGTGACCATCAATCAATGGCACTTCTTGTAATAAACGAGACGCAAATTCCATTCTTTCTTCAAACGATGCTCCTGCACTGATTCTTAATGCGATTGGTACTCCTACACCCGCAGCAGCAGCTAGCAACAATACTGTTATAATGATCCACCAGTGGCGAGTTGATAAATCAATTCCTGAAACAAGAAGTTTGTTTTGGTTTAATTTCGATTAAATTTCACTTCTTTTATAAATATGAAGAATGTTTTATTTATGTTGAAAGTATTCAATTTTTAAACAGTATATTTTCAGAATTTTTAATATGAATTAACAGACTTTTTAAAAGTGAACTAAAATAAAAAGAATAATATTTATTTTTGTACACATTCCATATTTTGTACACAATATGAAATGTACTATGGTATTTAGAATAATTAAGGTTATTTTAAGTTTTATATTTCATAATTTTAAAATAAAATGTTAACAAATGATTATTTTTCCTTTAATTTCTAATAAAATTATATATAGTTATAATTTAAGTCACTATTTAGCAGTTGGCATCTTTACAACACAATACTGACAATTATTTGGTATTTTACTAATTTTATAATCGTAATTATTTAATATACTAAAAACTACAAAAAAAGTTCTATATTATTCTACTAAATAATTGAGTATTGTTCTCTTAGATGTGTTTGTATATATTTCGACAGTAATTCTATAATATTTAGAAAAAAAAATGCCTGAAAGTGATATACTTTTATATTTTTAGAAAGGAAAATGTGTCAAGTATAATAAATTAATTAATTTGTGAAAGAAAATACAGATAATATAGTTTTAGAATTTTAGCTAAATTGACTTTACTAAATAAATTATTTTGTCATCCCATAAACTACAAAAAATATTTTTCTATATCTCAGTGTTTCGAGAATGAAGGTGTTACCATCTAAATGTGAATAATAAAAAACCAAGAATGATTAATAATCAATGATTGCATGTTTCTGATCAGAGAACTTTACTTGTGGTTTTCTAAATGATAAAATAATTAATTTGTGAAAACTTTAAAAAAATATTATAAACGTTTTAACAAATGTATTGCACAATATAGACAAGAATTTTTCAATTTTACGTTTTTTTCTTTTAAAATGCCCTAACTTGAAAAATATATAGTAGTAGTGTTGTGAAAACCACAATTGATTTCATGAAAAGTTTTTACATTCTGCGGAAATTGACGTTTGGATTGCCATTTCAAGCAAATGTACAATTGATTCATTTTTTCTCAGGCTATAAATGCATAACACTGTGAGCAAAATTTATTCTCATTTATCTCTGTTAAATGACGATGAAATTTAAAATATAAGTTTTCCATATACAATAATAACAAACATAAAAATACAATAAGTATAAAAAATTATACATTTTCAATACATAATACGTGATAAAGTTATAGAAAAAAATCTTCAAAATACGCATTCTTTTAAGAAAGAAAATGATCCCTCTATTCACCTCATCACCCTTTCATTCTTGTGCAATCTAATCGTTTTCTTTTGGGAAGATAAGATGACAATGTTTTAAAAAACAATTAACAATTTTTTGTTGAAACGAAAAAGAAATATAAAATTACACCAGAAAAAAATAGCTAGAATATTATGTACAGTGATTGACTATAATGTGGAAGAATTCGATTGTGCTAAAGAAAAGGAAAAGTGGATTTAGTAATGTATTCTAAATACAGACCGTTCAAAAAAATGTAAAAACATTTTATTAGTTAATAATTCTGTATTTTTTCTTTTTCAGTTCAAGTTGAATGTAATTATGGAAAATATCAGATATACATTTGAATAGAGGAAATTTGTGCTCACGGGAAATATCCAGACAGTTTCGAAGTGAATACAACATTGAACAACCAATGCGTTTTATAATTTTGTGTGGTAGATTTGAAGAAGATGGTACTGTGCAAAATGTACACAGAAAACTATCTGGAAGATCTAGCACATCCATGAGATTCTCAAGATTATAAAAATGTTGGAACTTTTCCTACATGCACAAAGGAAGTCTGTCCGACAAGCTGCTCGTGAAAGTAAAATACTCAAATGCAGTATGCATAACATTTCTGTGCACATGATGGAAAATTCTATTTTAAGATTAGTGATGACTCTGAACGAAGATGATCCTGATTCAAGGGATGAATTTTGTGAGTGATAATTAATGAAAATCTGAAGAGGACATTTTGTTTGTCAATAAGATCGGATTAGATTGAGGAGTAAACATTAAAGTCGAAAATACAATTAATCACCACAAATGTTCGTACTGTGCAACCGAGAATCCACTCGACATTACTGAAGATCAAACTATGACTTTATCAGACATTACAGGGTGTGGTGTGGATTATCACACTCGGATTTAATTGGATAATTCTTTTTTGACGCAACTGTTACTCATACCATATACTTCAACTTGCTTCAAGAATCAATCATTCCCAATCATTTACCCCATATCGTGAGCTTTTTGAGGATGTTGATCATTTTTTTCCAAGTAAATGGGGCATCTTTTCATTTTCATCGCGATATTAGTGCTTATCTGAAAACGAATCTCAAACAGATGGATTGGATGGAACACAGTATTGAGTATGTTCCCGTTCTCTAGATCAAATACCAATTGTTTTGTATTTGAGAAACTACCCCAAAAATAAAGTTTATGCTATAAAATCATCAAATATCTCTGAATTACGGCAAGCTATTGAAGTATAATATGCAGTAATAACAACATATATCTTATTCTCTTAGGTGATGTATGCACTTCAGCTTTCCGACGATGTCAATAATGCCAGGGTAACAATGAAAGAAAATTGGAATACTTATTTAGTTTTTAATCGTAAAATTATCAAATTAAATGTATCAAAATAAAACAGAGTTTATTAAAAAACGAAGTGCGTATATATTTTCTTTCACACAGTATATATATAAAAATATTACACATCTATTCTAATTAAAAGGAGATGTATCTTTTATTAAAAGAAAGGTAATAAAGTAATACCTTTATATTTAACACAACTGAGGAGAGATATCTCAATCGGTTCATAAAAATTTATTTATATATATATATATATATATATATATATATATATATATAGAGAGAGAGAGAGAGAGAGAGAGAGAGAGAGAGAGAGACAAAAATGTTTCATTTTTTTTGTAGATTTTATAACATTATTTGTTTATTTAATTTAATTAAACTTTATACATATATATATATATATATATATATATATGTGTGTGTGTGTGTATACCTCCTTATCTCTCATATCTGTCTATTCGCATTGTACAAATATAATTATTAATATTTATTCACATTTTATACCAAACAAAAAAATTTCGCTCAAGAACAAATACAATCACACGTGTTCACGAAAATAGCACAATAGCGGGAGCATTATTATGTCGGTGCGAGATAGTATATATTCGCCTGCTATTTTTTAATTAACACTGTTTTTGTTCGCGGAGCTTGTTGTTTTGCTCGCCACGTAGCAATTTACAGAAATGAGTAAGTATAATAACGATGCCCATGGCAACCCGTTGCTACACCTCTCTGGAACCCCTAGTGCTTGTTATGGGATAGGTGTTTCGCGAAACAGACTTTATTATTCCGTTGTTCGGGTTCAATTTTCTTGCTGCGGGATATGATGCTTTTAACGCTCGCGTAAAGTAATTTCAGACTTTCTCGAATGCTGCATGATCGGTACTATCAATTTATAAATTTTCCAGGCTCGTATAATGTATGATTTTAAAATAAGAATGAGAATTGAGTTTTTTTTTATACTTGTTATTAAACATCATATTTGCGAACATTTCGTTTTATGTACTTATTATATTTGTAATGCAAATTTATTAAGAAAACATATTAACAATTAATTGGGATTATATTAAATTGTTCTTTATGAAAAAAAAAAACCGTTTTAAAAGCACGAATTCAAGACGAAATTACCACAAGATTATCATATTTGCCAACATAATTATTTAAGATTTTCGCTTCTGTACACATGAATAAAAATATACTATAAGTAAATAATTTTTAAAAGTAAAAAAAATATAATTTAAGAAAATTATTTAAACTTTTTTAAATGAACTAGAAAAAAAATGAAAATAAATAATTAGTTAATGCTGTTTATAAATAATATTCATTAAAGTAATTATTATCTATTGTTTATTTTTCACTTGTGTATATATATATATATATATATATATATATATATATATATATATATATGTATGTATGTATGTGTGTGTGTGTCTGATGAAAGAGCACTTTTCTGTGCGCCAATTTTGGCTGTTTTTGTTTCGGCTCTTCTTTCAAACTGTCCAATAATATTGCATAATAGACTTGTTATCGTTTTTCACTTCGTTAAGTAGTCGATAAGGATGACTCCTTGAGAATCTCAAAAGTCAATGATCATAACCTTCCGGGTGACAATACGGTCTTCGCCTTCTTCGGTGCACTTTCATCACTCGCTGACCACTGTTTTGACTGCTATTTCAACTCAGGTACGTAGTGACAGATCCATATTTAATTCATGGTGTCGAATCGTCGCAAAAATATTTTCAATTTTTGCGGCAACTGCTACAATGTTCGCATCAAACAAATGTAGAACGTGAACAAAGGGTCGCTTCTGGTTAAAATTTCACGTGTACTAGTTTGAAAAGTGACACCTGATAGCCGTAATGTTATCAAATGAATGGTGGCGCCATATCATAGAAATTTACCAAACTTATCAAACGACCCACGTATAGTTGGCTTTTGAAAATGACATATATATATATATATATATATATATATATATATATATATATATATATATATGTATATATATATATATTTAGTTTGAGAATTAATGTACAAATATTCTTACTATTTTTCGTCCTAATTAAACAGCATACAATAACTGACAGAAAAAAGACAATACTGACAAAAGAAGTGGAAAAAATTGTATTGAAAACTAAAAAAGCTACCTAACGAATGGCAAGATTTAGAATCTTAAGAATAATTCACAGGCAATAAATAATCTTGTTTTTTTTACTATGGGTTTATATTATAACAATCTATACTCAAATTAACCCAAATTAATTTTAGATTGGTGTCAGAAATATAATGTTTAATGTCATGCAGAACATGCAATAGAAATTATGAGGAATTAATGTAATAATATATAATATTTTATTTTGTTTTATTTAGTTATTAGAAATAAATAGTAATTAGTAAATATTTATAAATATTTGTTAGTTACACATAGTATAACATCACTGATGTACATATTATATTGGATCAGTGAAAAGTTCGTATACGATTCAATAGGTGGTGTTAAGAGTACCGCAAGGCAGCGCTCGTGATTGAAATGTATTGTTATATATCGTTTGCAAGGTGTGACAGTTACAGCTGTTATTAGAGCATCAGACGCATTTGTTTCGATTCGATTCGTGTGTAAAAAAATGTGTGAAAATGGGCAACGGAAAGATTCACTTTCATCACGTTATATTGTATGAGTTTTGGATACGAATAACTGTTGGCGCGGCAACAAAAAATATCCGAGAAGTTTATTTGGACCGTACACTATCACTTCAAAGTGTAAAAAAATGGTTTAACAAATTTCGACTTGGTGGTCTTAACTTCGAAGTTCGAATGGCCTCTGGATGGCGTACTGAGATCATTGACGATGTTGTATGCCCTTTAGTTGACAATAACATACGAATTTCGATGGAAGAGGTTTCCGAGACACTTAATAGTGACATAGTGACATATCGACTGTACTTTGGCATTTAAAGAAGCTGGTGATCACGTTAAAGCTCGATGCGTGGGTGCCGTACACGTTGTCTGAAAACAACAAGTTTGATCGCATCTCTTTGGAAGTTTCTTTGGCTGGACCCCTCAACATAGCCTTTTTCGGATTAGTTGGTGATTGGCGATGAGAAATGGATCCTGTACAACAACGTTCGATGCATACCAATGTCGAAACAAGCGAATGAAAGGGGAGAACTAGTCTTAAAAGCTGAATTGCATCCTAATAAAGGTGTTACTGTGTGTTTGGTGGCATTACAAAAGTGTTATTTATTTGAGCTGCTCGCACGAGAGGAAACGATTACTAAGGAGAAGTACAGTCAACAACTAACCAAACGGAATGCAGTAATAAAAGAAAAGTGTCTGATTTTGACAAATCGCAAGGGGGTTACCTTCCACCACAACGCAAAATCACATACAATAAAACTGACTACAAAAACTGAAGCAGTTGAAATGAGAAATCATGTCCCATCCACTGTATTCTTCGGACACTGCACCTTCGGAATATTATTTATTCTGATTGATACAGAACATTTTAAACTGTGGAAAATTTGACATCGTGGAGGCAGTTATAAACCGCCTCACCGCCTTTTTTGCCGAAAAACCGCATAGATTTTACGAACGAGGAATCCAACAGCTACCTGAGCATTGAAAAATGATGGCAAAAAACGATAGTAAATACATAATTGATTAATAAAAGCGTTTTCTGCGAAAAAGAATCACTTAAGTTTAAATTTAAAACCGTATACGAAATTTTGCAATAATCCAATATATGTTTATGATTGCAAAAAAGTATACAATTAAAAATATCAGAAAGCATTTAAAATTTTATATTCTTTAATTGAACAGTATTGATGCAGTACTTAGTTCGAATCTGATTTTTTTATATTCAATAATAAATAATGAGTTATGAAAAGATCAAATTAATAGTGTCATCAGTGACATATTTACTTTATGTATATATATATATATATATAAACTTTCAACAAAAAAAGAGCTAACAAAGTTATTAATTTCTTTAATCTAGGCTGATTGTATTACAAAAATATAAATTAAGTACATAAAACCCCTTTATTTTTAGTTATTGAATAGAATTTTATTAAAAAAATAAGTTTTATTTTATTACCCGTGTATAATAATTAAAACTTTATTTATAAGTAAATTTCCTCAGAAAATAAAACTGAATATCTCAACTTTTCGAACATTAATATTTATAGAAAAAATCTTTTGTAAATATTGCTTTTTAACTTCTTGATTTACAGTGAAATTCTATATGTTTATTAGGTGGTTAAGTGCGGGTCGACAACTAAGGTTATTATCGCCTGTTGAAATTCTTTACTTGTTAGAGACAGTTTATTTAATATATAGTTCCTAAAATGTTATGGATACTTGAAATTGAATGCAACCACAGTTTTCGCAGACATTTATCAATCACTTGAATATCGGCGACTTTATAAAATTTAACCATTAGCACAGTGGAAAATAAAAATTCATAAGGTACAGTTAAAAGATATTTTGAGATAACAAACAGAAGTATCAATTACCTAAATCAAATGTACGTTATATTATAAACATTATACTTGAGAATTGTATTTATTACGGTGGGTTCTATTTTATTACAGTTCTCTGATGTATATATATATATATATATATATATATATATATATATATATAAATTTATGTGTTTATGTATAACGTATGATAATATTTAAGTTATATCACTATAATGATCATAGTAGTAATGACGGTTTCACAGTTCTATTAATTATAAAGCTACGTGTGTTCTTGAAAATTACAAATTTATATTAGCATTTCTGGAGAAAACACCTTATAATAAAATTTAGCGAACGGTTAAAACGTTTCATTATATTGTAGAACGGACTAAGCCATAACTCATTGTGAAGCTAATGTGCACTCTCAAGTAGAGACACGATAGTATTTCTTCCCGCTTTTATGTGCGAGTTTGCTGCCATGCTGCTTGTGATAAATATCATCCACGCGACTAATGTCTTTCCCGCAACGATATTTAAATAATTATTTTGTCAATATTTTAGATTATCGGCGCTGTTAATTTATTTCTGTGCA
Organism: Acanthacorydalis orientalis; assembly: GCA_034766995.1. Classification (NCBI taxonomy): domain Eukaryota; kingdom Metazoa; phylum Arthropoda; class Insecta; order Megaloptera; family Corydalidae; genus Acanthacorydalis; species Acanthacorydalis orientalis. Next base: position 10,300,465 of record CM068322.1, read on the forward strand.
AATATGAAACCGTATTTGATATCGTTTGCTGACAAAGTAGACGTGGTTGTTGTTTCAGCTGACTTTTAGTGTCTAAATAAATGTGTATTTATAAGACAACTGTATTAATTTAACAGAGTGCATTTAAATGACATCTTTTTTAGTTGATTACTGTATATTTTATGATAATATGTTATGATAAATGAAGAAAGATGTGAATCTTTAACACTACAAATTAGAAGTTTTTAAATATGGTTTGTTTACATATTTATCACTTATTTTTTATTGAACTTTACTTCTTAATTTTAAACATAATGCTATTTTTTACACAACAAAAACGCAATAGTCAATTGTAGGAAATAAAATAATTTACAAAAATTTAGCTAAAAACATATAAAGGCATAAATAGTCTATGTTAATAGCTGTGTCTCGTGCTTTAAACACAATCTGAAAAATATTTATTTTTATGTAATAAGTTTTAAATTAATTTTAAATAATTGTAATAATAATTATTAGTCATCTGATCGATTTGTTGTCATTAGTTTGGATGTGATAAAATACACATTGATTGATTTAAATATAGTGCTTAATTTAAAACAGCTATTTGGTCTATCATATTACGAAGGCAGTTTGAAAAGTTCGTGAACTGGCATATACATGTCAGTGCTATGTCTAAAATTTTTAGTGTATTTTATTTTCACACCTGTCTTATGAATAGTTGTAAAATATCAAGTTGACTTGATAAATAGTTTGTTCTAAACATCTATTTAAATAGTCATAGTGTATTTTTTAAATGATTAAACTTGAACATAATGTAATGATAATGTTCTTTTGTTAAAAAAGATTTAACATGAAGAGAAATGTTTAACAAGATGAAAAATGTAATGTGTGATAAAATACCTTCATTTATAATTGTAAAAAATGGGCTGCAGATTTTAAACGTGGTCATATAAATTTGGAAAGTAACCATTGTAATTAACGCCTTGAAAGTGCAGTGACACCAGAAACATTAATAAAATGCACAATATTGTTTTATAACAGTGTAATTCAAACTGTGTTAACCCGTTATCTTTAGTGTGAGAAGATATAGAGAAAATACTTTTACAAATAATATCATATAATCGCAAACATGAGATCTTTTGTTTTTCCATTTTCAAAAGATGATAGAAATGCTATCAGAATACATGTGTAAACGTCTTAAATTGAAGAATAAACAAATTTTGAACATGTTGATAAGAAAAACCATTGTGGTATATAGACTGTGCGATTTATTTACAAAAGTGAATTTAGACATAGTTTGCAGACTATATTATTGAAAGTTTTATTATTTTTTTTTTGTAAAGAACAATTTATTTTACAATTATAGTAGTTATATTATTTTTAAACAACTCTTTTTTAACAGTAAAGTATATTTATGGTTTTCTTGAGGTAAAAATCTCTTTTTTTGCAGGCACACGCATATATACTGCAGTGGTTTTATCACTGAATAATTTTACGTGTTCAGTATTTTTCATTGCTGAAATTTAGTTATTTATTTATGTAATATATTTTATATAATTTTTGTATATAAATTATATAATTTTTTGTATATTTTATGCGTCCACATCTTCCTCAAAGCTGAACTAATCATTCTCGCGGCTTCGGCAGTATTTTTTTCAACTGGAATGCGAAAAGTTTTCAATGCCTAATGTGCTACTTTTCGGACGCTATCGAGTTCACTATTATTTTGTGAGGTTATACTAACTGTTTGGCTATGATTTATAGTTTTTTTTTAAATGCTGAGGTTGGCACTTCAAAATTCTAAAATGACTAGAAAATATTTTAATTTGGAACAGAATTATGATTAATTCTATTTAAAGACAGCAGCTTTTTTACACCATATATATATATATATATATATATATATATATATATAGGTTAATATTGTTATTTTAAAATAGTAAGAAGGTAGTTTTGTATGTATTGCAAGAAATATATGATAAATTATCATATATTAATATTATTTAATAAAAAAATAATTTTAAATTCAATTTATAATACATTCAATAACTGAAAAAATTCAATTTAGATACAATTCTGACCATAAATAAATCAATTCTAATATTTCCTTGAATAGACACTAATGCTCATATGTGAACCAAAACGACTAAATTTAAATAGTAATATAATTAATAATGTCAATCTCTGACATTTATAAAAAAAGTAAAAATATTTAAATGGGAACGATAAATTTTGTATTCTTTCAATAAATATATTATTTCATTACAATAAAAAAATCGAATGTGTCTAGTATAATGCATGTCTAGTTAGTTAAAGTATAATAATTTTTATTAACGACCACACAGTTTGTTATATGAATAAAATTATACCTGCTTATATCAGTCTCAATTTGCATATTGTGGATTTCACGGTTAATTTATTTCATATTGATTAAAAAGCATATGAAATAAAATAATAATTACTTCTATTTTTTATATTCATTTATAATTATTCAAATTTATTAAAATTTATGTGTTTTGTAATATGTTTTGTATTTATTTTTATTACAGAAAGCACATATTTATATGACTTGATTTTACTGTCATATAAATAACGCTTTTCTCTTAAACGAGCAATGTTAAAATGTTTTAAGGATATTATTATTTTTTTATTACAATTATCTTTTATTATGGAAAATGTATAATACATAAACGTGAATCATACAAAATACAACCAAGATATATTTAAGTTTATGCTTTATTTATCTTTAGGATAAATCATCTTGATACTGTTTATTATCAACAGTTTTATGATGAAAATAAGTTTTTCTAAAAAAAATAAAAACAGCTTTTATTTATAATCTTTTAAATCATTAAATTTTATCTTAACGGCACGTGATGTTTACTATCTAAAATTACCTTGATTATACTTTTTTTATAATTTACATAATATTCAGTAATATTACGATATTGTTTAATTTTTATATTCACATAATTAAATTATTAGATTGGTAGGAAAATAACTGTGGTTTTGTTTTTTGAATTGTAACCTTATTTTTTTCAATTAAAGTGTCATTTCATCGTGTTCATGTTAATATCATTTAAAGTGCATTTTTCGGTCTGTATGTTGGTAATAACGATTTTGGTTTCATTATTAATTTTGCTTCAGATTGGGTTTTTGAATTAAAGATGGAAAAGAAGTAGATAAGAGCATTTTTTATGAATTCAAAACAGTTGGTAAAGCAGCAGAAACTGTTCGTACTCTAAAAAATGCTTTTAGTTCCTTAACAGTAACGATCGAATTTAATTAGTAATGTAATTAATAATGTCAATCTCTTTGGCATGTATTAAAAAAGTAAAAATATTTAAATGGTAACGATAAATTTTGTACTCTTTCAATAAATGTATTATTCCATTACAATAAATGAATCGAATAAGTGTTTACTGTTAAGGAATATACGGTTCAATGGTTCCAAAAATTTTGTGCTAGGAACAAGAGCTTTTAAGATGAAGAAGTTTCCGGGCGTCCTTCATCACTTCATAACGACCAACTGATGGCGTTAGTTGAACCAGAACCACCCACAACAAATTGGGAGCTTGCAACTTATCTTGTTAGAAAATTGCAAAAAAATGTGTACATGCAACCGAATATGTGTAAGTGCAACTTTTCCGTGATGAGTGAATGCGTACGGAATTGTCTAGTAGAGGGGTGGGGAGCCTGTAGCCTTATAGGACCCTAAAAGCGGTATCTAGGTGTTAGTTATCCCACAGTTCTGGACCACTTAAAATAGCTTTGAAAATTAGAAAAGAGAAAAATATATATAAATTTGAAGATCATAAAATGCGATTATTTTTCCATCAACCTCTAAATATCAATAAATTAACTTTATATAAAAATTTATGAAACATACAAGTTTTTGAACAAGTTTTAATACAGATTGTTCGAAGGAGTATTTTAGATACCCGAAATCAAAGTTTTTCAATATAACTCTACTCGTTTAAGAAATTCAGTCTGGACTTCATGTATTTTTAGAATGGTGATAGATAAATATGTTGTAATAGCATTTAATTTAGTAAAAGGGTAATTATTCAAGACTATATATGATAACAATTATAGTTTTTATAATGTATCTAACATTCCCTGCATTGATAAAAGAAAATAACAATACATGTTTTATTTTTCTCGCATTTATGGTATTAAATAGATCAATAACTGTATGCACTAAATGCAAATAAGTGAACAATAATATTACTTAGTGAGTCAATTTCAATATTATAATCGGTTGTATGTTCTTCGAATGTTATTTCAAAAGAAGTAGAGTGTTTCATTATTTTTTGTCTCTGAATTAGTACTACTTTTTATCCATTGAATTAAAATTATAGAATTTAATTTTGTAAACAAATATAAAAATTATAGAAAAAGATATCAATGAAAAGTTCAAAAATCGTTCAATGGCATACACTTGACAAAAAAATACAAAAAATGTGTACAGTTCGTTTTGAAAACAATAGATAATATCGGTATTTGTATTCATTTGAATCAATCATTAGTTGGTACGTTTTCTATTTAAGAGGAATGTTGAATTGAAATAATGATTTCGATTTAATGGAATGGAATAATAATTTCATATTACAAAAACAGTTCTTAAAATAAAAAAAACATAAGTATTAAAAAATAAATACTAATAGATACAATAATTATCCATATATAATTAAAAGTACTGCTTGGAAGTATTATTCATATTTAGTTTGGAATACGTGTGACATTCTTTCACTTCGTACAGAAAAAATGAAATAACATAGAATTCCAAAAAAATATTTTATTAAATACAGTTCACTTCAAAATCATTCTAGCTATAACTTAACGATTTCAAATTTTTAAAAAGCTTGTTACAGTCCTTTCTATGAATTATAGTTAGATTTTTCTGTGTATTCTATTTTAATTTATCGATACTCATTAAATAATTAGTTCTTTTATAATGAATGTTTTATTTCTAATATTCTAATATAATTCAAAAAAATTTTGCAGAAAATAATTTATAATATTCAAAAGACGATCTTTTTTCTAAGCAGTTTGTTTATATTTCGATATTTAGTTGGTATTTAACTTAATTTTTTTTAAAAATATTAATTTTTCTTCTGATTTGAATTTGTTTTGTTAAAATTGTAATAAAAAAAAATAAAAAGAAATCATATATATATATATATATATATATATATATGTTTGTATAACTATTTCTTTGTAATAAAACAATCGACAAGCGCCAGCGGAGTCCCGTAGCAAACTAAATATTCAGGCTATACAAAGTAAACGATCTATACAAAGAAGAGCTCAGAGAATTACCTGGCAGAGCGAATGCCTTAATGAAACGCTGGCTCCAAAAACAACGCGTAAAAATATTTCATTTCGCACGGAAAGTCACCTACGTTATATGAAAGATTATAAAATTTACGTTGGCAAAATAAATTATTTCGACGTTTTTTTCTCCCCACTGGTATCGCGTTGCATTTTTAATACATTGGGATAGGATAGTCTTATTTATCTAGACAAGAAATTGATGTAATAAAAAACATAATTATGCGATTTATGCAATCCAGAGAAGGTGTTGTTTTACGTCGGTCGCGCCATATTGGTGTTTCGTTTATTATACAGGATGATTAACTTTGTCAAATTATGTATTAAAAATATTTAATTAAGAAATATATTTTTATCAGATTTTATGTCAGTATAAAAGTTTTGTGAGTTATTTTTGCTGCGTTTTTCATTTCTTATGAAAGTATTTTTACAGAATAAAATATGTTATTTTTTTTATTTTACTACGAATTCTGTCTGTTATTTAAGTCTATTTATTTTTTTTTATTAGTATGAAAATACAGAAGTGAATTATTTATTAATAAATTATAGTACTGTACACAAGAAGCAAATTCACGCATCCGTGTAAAGTAAGCTTTAGAATGTGAAACAATACGAACAACTAATAGGGTCGTTAGTTAAACGAGGGTTATGTTTGCTCCATACCGCTGTTAGGAAATCCAGTAACCAACACTTTGTGTTTCCACAAGCGGAGAGCAATAGACAGAAACTATATCTAAAAGTATCATTGCAGATTTCAAGTATACTCATAGTAGAAACCGTTTGACCTATTATATATGTATCATTAGCATAAGAAACTTAACAGAGCTTAAGATATTCTTATCAATTTAATAACAAATCAACTAAATTATATATATATATATATATATATATATATATATATTTGTGTTATATATCCATATGTTTATGATTCCTACTCAATTTTTGTGTTAATTTCATATGCATTTTACAGAAAAAAAAACACTAACGTTTCGAAAAATTTGAAAACAGTTACATACAACTTATGTATGCAAATTGAAATTACGTATCTTTAGGATTAGATATTCTTGATAGATTAAGTTCTTAAATGGTTGTTTATTTTAAATTTTCCAGAAAAAAAGAACAAAACCTGTTTATAACAGTATACATATATCTAACAAAAATAGTTTGTCGATAAGAAAGAATAAATTGACAAGTGTAAAGTAGTATAATTTAGTAAATTGAGTAGAAAGAGAATAGAAAATTTAACATATAAGTTAAAATATAACACATGCATAACTGTACATTTCGCGTACCGATATATTACAAATAAGTTTCAAATTACTCTACTATCGAAGCACGAACTGGGTTTGAGAGGGCATTTTAATTAAATAAAGCTGAGAATATTGAGGTACAATTCAGTTCAAAAATGTAATAATTCTTACCTCATAAACCAAAACAAAATTCTGGTCAAAACTATTTAATATTTAATTATTGATCAATTTCTATTGTTATTTATAAGCACTTTTATGGCGATTCTATCATTTTCACATTTTTGACTTTTTTGTGGTTTATGAGGTGAAAAATGAATTAATTTTTGAAATTGATTAATTGCTTTTTCGTTTTAAGAAAGGTAACAAAAATGAATAATATAATCATTTCTATTTATTTTATTTTTAGGAGTAATTGAAAATTTTAACTTGTTTAATTTATTATGTCAACCAGTTAAATGGTACTGTTGATACCAGATACTCATTTTTGACTTTCATAGTTGTCTGTTATTAAACTTCTTTGTCATATGTCGATAATAAAAAATATATAATCATGTATGTAAAACTTTGAACTATGTCTAAATTTCATTTTCTTTTATTTCCATCCAACAATTTTACCATGTTTATTAATAGTTGTTCATTTATATACCTTATCTATAAAACATTTTCTTAAGATATATATATGTATATATATATATATATATATATATATATATATATATATATGTATATATACATATATGTGTATATATATGTATATATATGTGTATATATATATATATACATACACACATACATACATATTAGTACAAGAATTTTTTATTGCATTACATATATATTAAAATAAAAATGTCAATGTTATTACCTTGATTCATTGTATTCAAAATTCTTCACCATACACATTTATAAAAGGTGGAATGATTAAAAATTACAATGTGTAATAATGTAAATATCTAGTACGAGTATACAGTCAAACTATTATAAATTAAATATAAAAATCAAAAATGAATGTCCGTCTTTGAAATGTCTACGAATGTTACGGACTACTTTAATAAATGATTCATTTATTCTCTTACACACTACAATAAACGATAATTTTCGTGCACTAAGAATTCACTCTGTTAGAAATACACTGCTTATTACACAATGTTACTGGATATCGAATGAAGGTCAAGTCAAATGCATAAACGCGACTGACAAAAATTAAGTTACATGTGTATTTGTTTAGAAAATACAGTAAAATAAAAAGGATGCAGATGTAGTATATCTTTGTTTATACCGTAAAAACACAAATATATATATAACTTCTACATTTTTATATACAATAAGAATTTTTATTACTTTTATAACCCTTTTATAATGTTTGCTCATTATATAATCTAATAGAATTTTATATTTGGCTGTTCAGTCTTTAAAAATTTGTTATTTATTTCAGTTTTCATTAAATAGTTTACAATTAATAAAGATTATAATACCATCTAATAACAAATTTATTGTGTTTATTACATTTGTTATCCATTATTTAATAAATTCCATTTTTTCACTCAGATACCAACTCCCAAGAGAGATTAGTTATGTATTTTTAGGCGAGTTTAATATTTTTTACTTTCATAAAAAATTTAAATATTGGGATTATTTTATAAATTTGTAAAATTAAAATAAAACTTTACCGACCGAAACTTCAATAGATTTTTTAGTGGTATTTAAAGTGAATAAATTATATATCAGATACAGTTCATTTATATCTCAAATTTATACACTACTTTAATAAATAGTGAGAGTAAATTTTCTATAAAAGATCTAAAAAATATTTAAATTCATATAAAACGACAATATAATTTGAAATATTTTATGTTGGGTCTACAAAGTTTTAATTTTCTATGATACATAAGTGATATGTGATAAAATAAGATTTAAAAGTATAAAAACCATAAAAAAAATATGATCAAAAATGTTCAATAAATTATTATTGACCTATTTGTGTTTTGATGAAGATATCATATAATTTAGAGCGTCAAGTAAGGAATAATCTCATTCTTATAAAAACTCATTTAGCTCAGAAATCAGAGTTTTCTGTACCATTGTAGTATAAAGATGGTGGAATCACCTCTAAATACAGATAATTACTAATAAATAATGATTTATTCAACCTTTTTGAGCAGAAGAAGAAACATTTTTTATGCTGGATGAAAAAAGTAATTAATTTTTGAAAGTACAATCAGCCACAGTGTCATAACTGTAGTATAATCGATTTTTCGTTTTAAGAAAAAAAATAATAATGAATATAATAATCATTTCTATTTAAATTATTTAGAAAATCAATTAATAGTTTTAACTTCTTCAATTATTTATTACTCTCAATAGTCAAATATGATCTTTTAGAACAACACAGAGTTTAATGGTTACTTATTGTGATACATCGATATAAAAGATGTACACAATTATTTACATAAAATTTTCAACTATGTATATATTTCAAAAATTATATTGCTATAAAATTCGTTTCATCATACTTAATAGATAATAGCTGCTTATTTTTGTAAAAATCATGAATATTGTCTATATTATATGGATGACTAAAAGCATGTTGTACTAACATCCGTTATCCATTATCTGTTAATTAATCATTATTAACTAATTCTATATATATATATATATATATATATATCTCAAATTTCACGTCAAAATGCAATGAAGTTTGGCAAATGACATTATTAATGATGAATTATGCTCAATGTAAAAATTTGAAACTTAGTATTACTAAGTTATCTGCGCAACTATTACATGAAGAAACGACCACCGATAGATTCAGACTCGTAATTATATCGGTGACTAATATGTAGGAATAAATTTATTATAAAACCATATATATATATATGCATGTGTGAATTTATATAAAGATATTTTTAAATAAAATTGATTGTTTCTTCAAACTCATAATACATAATTAAATTTTCGAAATGAAAATTGACAATTATTACATCAACCAAATAATTTAATCATCACAATTTGTAAGTTAGTACTTCAAATTACCTTCAAAATTTAACATCATTGTTTTTGTTTACAGGAAAGGATAATGGCAGTAGGAAATTGCTTATTCAGTTGAATTAATGGAGAGATTTTATACTTGGTATTGTTATGAGAGATATGAAAACTAATCAGTTATTATGAAAATTGGAATATAAATCAATGAAATGTTTTGTTTGCACAAACTGGTATTTACTTAAAATGCTATCGAATCTCACTTTTGTAATATTTTAGAGTGTATTGTTTATAATTAGAAAACAATTAGAAAATATTACTTTATTTTAACACTATTTTTAATTTATACTAAATTAATACTAAATTACTTACTTTAAATAGAATATTAAGATGTGTTTGAATATATATTTAATTTTTTATTCTTAATTATATACGAGTATATTATTTATATATATATATACATATATATATGTGTGTGTATAATATTTATATTAAACAATAGAAATATATATTTATATTTATATATATATATATATATATATATATATATATATATATTTAAAATTATGTACGTTAAGTTTAAAATTATTTAAATGTGTTACTATAGAATTTTTTTTAACAAAATTAGAATACTTAATATTTAACACATAATATTAGGTTGGTGGAAAAATAATTGCGGTTCTTATCATTTTAAATTTGGCGTCGATTTTTTTAGTTACCGTTATCTTTTTTTATAGTCATGTGTTACATCATTGTAAACAATGAAATTAGCACTACTGATTTCAGTTTAAGTTTATTATTTTCATTTTTTGGTATTGTGGATGTAACCAATTAAATTAGTTATGGAAAAATGCACATTCGCGCGATTTTGTTCTACGCGTTTAAATTGGAACGTAAGGCAACAGAAACTGATCGAAATATCAAATTTGTTTTTGGCGGAGATTCAATTAGTGAAGTTACAGCTCAACATTGGTTCCAAAAACTTTGTGATAGAAACTAATGCCTTGATAATGAGGAGGGTTGTGGACGTCGTTCAGCTATACAAAATAATGATTTAAGAAACATTATTGAAGCGGGCCCACGTAAAACAACACGAGAAGTGGCTGAAGAACTCAATGTTGATCATTCAAGAGTTGTTCAACATTTCAGCCTAATTGGAAAAACAAAAAATCTGTATAAATGGGTGCCGTATGAACTAAATAACATCAAGTAATTAGGAGATATGAAATCTGCTCTTTGCTTCTTTTCTTTAACAAAAATGATCATTTTCTTGATCGCATTGTCATATGTGATGAAAAGTGGATTCTCTACAAAAATAGGGAATGTTATTCACAGTGGCTTGACCGAGGAGCAGCACTAAAATAGTTCCTAAACTGAAGCTTCATGAAAAAAGATTAAGGTCACTGTTTGATGGTCGGTAAGTGGTATCATTTACTACAACTTCTTAAATCCCGGTGAAACAATAACTGCAGAAAAACTTTGTCAGGAAATTGAAAAATATACATGAGAAGTTGATTCGTTTACGACCAGCATTAGTCAATCGAAGAGGACCAATTCTTCTTTATAACAACGGCTGACCACACGTCTCACAAATGAGATTCAAAAAATTAAACGAATCGCGTTATGAAACCTTACCCCACCCATCTTATTTTCCGGACCTGTCTCAGATAAATTACCATTTTTTAAAACATTTGAGTAATTTCCTACGAGAGAAGGTTTTTAAAGATTAAGCATCAGCTCAAAGCGCTTTCGATGAATTCGTTAATTCCAGGACTACAGAATTCTATCTTGTACGAGTAAATAAACTTAGTTCCCATTAAAAGAAAAATGTGCAGACCAATGTTCTTTATTTTGATTCATAAATAAAATTTTTAACTAATATATGCGTCTCTATACTCCATACGTAAAAACCCCAATTATTCTTGTACTAACTCAAATAATATAATAACTGACAATATTTATATATATATATATATATATATCTTAAATATATTTCAGGATTATTAAGAAATAACTGTAGAGGAAATGTGATTTTAATTTTATTTTTCAATTTCAATATTTGGTGAAAATTATAACGCAAACACTTGGATTTAATTTTTTCTTCAGAATTGAATTTTAAATACTCATCATAATTCTAGTTTTAATTTGAAACTTTATGTGTATATATATATATATATACACATATATAATAAAACCATTATCATCTAAAAAATATGATTAGTTAATTAATTGAAATACAGTTTTTTGATTCTCACAGATTTTAACTTTGAAGAGTGAACAATCGGAAATATATTTAAAAAAAAGAAATAAGTATATTGTATAGAAATACAATAATACAAATATACATATAAATACAAACACACACACACACATATATATACATATATATATATATATATATATATATATATATATATATCACATTTTACTCTACAGGAAAATATTTCTGCAGAACTAGTTATCGATTGTGGGTAGCCGTAGGTCTTTAACGACTGCTTGTCGAGATGTGATATTCGTAACATTACTACGACCTGGCGATGAAATCCAATGTGTTGTTTATAGATTCTAGGACGATATACCTAAGTTAAATTCCTATATATCACAATTGGTTAAACATAACTTACTTAAAAAGAACTTTAAGAAATCAGAGATGTTATTTAATATTACATAAAATTAGAGTTAATCATATAAAATAATATTTTTTTATCATTAAATTGTTCTGTGCAGACATTGTGATATTCAATACTCAATATATATATATATATATATACATATATATATATATATATATATATATATATATATATATATATATATATATATATATGTGTGTGTATGTGTACGTGAATAGGAAGTAGAAATTGTATTTGAAATACGTAAAAATTACGTTGATTAATAAAATTAAAAAAAATGTGGAGTAGATCTTTATCCAAAATTAGATAGTTTAAATCCATGGATTACATGTTGTTATTGATGTCATTAAACAAAAAGTATAAAGGAAACAATAAATTATTTATTGTGTTTTCGTTTGTTTGAGATATTCCAAATATTCGTATATTAGAGATAATGCAAGTTACTGAAATTTATATAGAACCAATATTTAAAGAAAAGTTCATATAAGATGCTTAAAAATCAGTTAAAATAGATTTGTTATTAACTGATAGTTCTAATACAATAATTTACACAAGTTCCATAATTAAACGTTGTAAGGAATATTGTTAAAAATGTGTTCTATATATGAATATGTTACTACATGCTAATTATAAATTACAAATTTATTAATTTATAGAATATATAATTGTATAAGAGTTTATCAATAAATTTATTAGTATTTAACAATGTTTATTTCTGTCAGATATAAAGTATACGTTAATACTTTTTTTTAAAGGTTTACTTGATTATTATAATTGCTTTGTCAATATTTTAGTCATTTTTTACTATTTTTTGGTATTAAGTAAAAGCATTAAAGTTAGCGTTTTATAAATAATAGTATAATTGGAAGTTGAAACAAATAAGTAATAATTTTAATGTTTGTTAAATTATCGACCACATTTTTTATTACATTATGTCCACGATTTATCGAAAAATTATCGACCACATATATTATTACATTTTATTATATTCACTTCGGATAATATAAAAAATAAATTTCTCCAGACAGTAGTATAATGAATTTTGATTAATATAAAATCTTATTTATATAGATATTTGAAAATAAAAGTAAAACTAATTTAGAAAATAAATAAAATGTGATTCCCTTTTAAAAAAAATAATAAGTTTGTGCAATATATTGAGGAAAAATATTTTTAAAATTTAGCATTAAAAATCATATATTTACATAAGTTCAAAAGTGAACAAATCATAGTTAAATATTTTATAATTAACTATGCTGATACATAAATTTTAATTTTGTATAAATGCAAACAGTTGCAAATAATTGTTTAAATATTTGAAAAACAACTTTTAGTGGCTTAAAATTTTCAATTTAATAAATCACTAACGAATGACATATCGATTGTTCGTTAGATACTCTATTTTCAAATATTGAAATTGTATGTTTGTTATAGTAGTTGATTGAATATTCATAGACCAATAAATGAATGCTTACATTTATAAAAAAATGATACTTTTATAAATTGTATAAAGTAGATGTTTATGCAATACATTTAATCAATACTTATTTTTTATTAAATTTAATGTTTTGTGTCATTTATTTATAGTTTTATCACAGTTTTACTTTGAACTGATATATTTAATATTGGTTATTAATACTGATATTAATTACAAGTAAATGAAAATCTAAAAAAATGTACTCTTACCAGAAATAGGGAAATTACTCTTACAGGTGAAGATAAATAGAAATATATTTAGTTAGCTGAAAATATACAATTTGACGGTAAAAGAAAATTTTACAAAAATAGGTTATACTGTTTAAAAAATGTAATTAAGAAAAACAAGAAAGTGAAGAGAAATTAGATTACGGAAATGGAATTATAACTGCAAGAAGTACCGAAAAAGAAATTAAATATAATTCGTTTGACACGAAGAAGAAAATCAATAACAATAATCATCTTTATCATGGTTGCGAATTGAGAAAATCAAATATTAGAAACAATGGAAAATAATTAATTGAAATTAAAAGTAAATTGAGGAAAGTTTCAAAAACCTTTTCAAATATCAAAATAAAAATGAAGCGAATGAAATTTTAATTTGTAATTGCAGGGCATATTCAATTCTATGGATGCAAATTTAGATACATAATATTGCATAAATTTAGGATAAGTAAGATAAAAATAAGTCTGTAATTCTACATTAATTATTATGAAGAAGCATACTGAATAAAAGTCACAAAAATATTAAATTAAAAATGTTAACTTTTGACACTTGGATGACCTTCAAGTACATTTAAATATTTTTCAAAGTTTAATATGTTCAAAAGATCTTAATAATATTATAATTTATTATATAAAATTTCCCATTGATTTGCCACCGGGATAGGTCTCACATCGTTTTTTATAAAATATATATATTAATTTTAGTTCACAGTATTTCTTGCAATACATACAAAACAATCTTCTTACTACTTTTAAATAACAATTTTAACTTATATATATATATATATGGTATAAAAGAAATTCGGCACCTTTAAATAAAATCCTTAATCACCTTTAATCATAACTATGTTTTCAACTAAAATATTTTCTAGTCATTTTACAATTTTGAAGTCCTAATCTTAATATTTCAAAACATCATATACCTTGACCAAACAGATAGCATAACCTCACAAAACTATAGTGAAGACGATGGTGTCCGAAAAGCAGCATATTAGGAATTGCATATTTTTCACATTTCAGTTGAAAAAATGCTGGCGAATCCATATGAATAATCTGTTCAGGTTTAGGGGAAGATGTGATGCAAACAAAATGCAAAATGTTGGTTTAAAAATTTCTGAATGGTGATTTTAGTTTTTCTGATCAAGAATGTACCAGACTATCGAAAAATTTGAAGACTAGGATCTTGATCAGCTGTTAAATGAAAACTCCGATACCAAATATTCAAGTCAAAAAAGTGTTATTGTGTATTTGGTGACACATTAAGGGTTTAATGTATTATGAGTTGCTCGAACTTGGTCAGACTATAAATTGAGAATTTGATGACTATTTAGAAAAAAAGACCATTTGCTGGTGAAGGAACGAGTCAAGATATTTTAGCAGCACGATAACGCTCAGTCATACATGCCGAAAAGGACCAAAGACGATATTTGTTCGTTGGGCTGGAAAGTTCTTCCTTATGTGATATATTC
>CM068322.1:10320809-10535809 GCA_034766995.1 Acanthacorydalis orientalis
ATACATATATATATATATATATATATATATATATATATATATATATATATAAATACATACTAATTTCTCCACAGTAAAGTTATGGGACTGTGGATAAATTAACTTTTACAAATGATTTTTTCTCGTTCCAAAAACAACAAACGTTATTGATTAGAGTGTTTTTGGTTTGTATAGTGAGAGAAAAATACTAATTTATTTATTTTTTAACTCATTCACAAATGAAAAACCTCTGATTAATTGTAAAAAAATCACATTCGCCGATTTGATGAAAGATTGGATCTTTGAAAACAGTTCTTAAAAAGAAGCTGATTTATTTAGCTTATTTTGAGAGTTTTGCGTATTAGACATTTATTGAGACAATCTGTAATATTTTGCAAAGTTTTTCATTAATTAAAATCAATAACGGCGGTCATCATCTTAAGTCTTTTAAATAACCGTAGCTCAATTCTGAAGTTTAAACTTTTAATGCATATTCAGTTATTTGTGGATAAATTTATTACTGCAGTAATGTTTCAAATACGTTTCGATTCTTTTTTCTATTTTTTCATTTGAAATAAGTAAATAATGTCTGAATTTTATCCTTACAGATATTTGGTAATTACTATATAATATATATATATATATTTATATATATATATATATATATATGTGAATATACAGAAAATATAAAATTTTTTATAAGAACTTACTTATTCATTTAAATTCAAAATAAAAGTTGAATATATCTGCAAACATTTTTGTTTGTTTAAAATTAAGTGAAGATAAAAATAATGCACGATGAGCAATTATATATATATATATATATATATGAATTCACAATTCTATGTGTGTATACATAAATATTGTTTCCAAAGAGTGTATTTATATTGCGAATTGTTTATTGTTAAATCGTATGAAATTTAATTCATATTTTAATTACTTTTTTTCTAGAAAATTTTAATGATAAAACATTACCATAAGAAAGCATAAAATAAACCCTGGCAATTATATATTACTTAAATTAATAACAAAGAATCTTACGTTTTTTTTTTATCTTTCCGGACCGTCATCAAAACGAAAAGAATCGGAAATAATTTAGAAGTTTTTAGATTTGAATACTATTTAAAAAGTAAATTTAAATAATTTTTCGTTGAATAAAGCGAACGTAGTTGGACAACAGGTTAATAATCCTTACACAATGGCCGAGTCACGATCGTTACTAGGTTAACGGATACAGACTCGTCGTACGTAACGCCAGATCGAGATAACAATGGGGAAGGATGATTTGTTGAACAATTACATGTGCGGAAGGGACACTCGCTGTGCTTTCTCCAATACATATAACAGTCTGTTGGCTCCAACGTGTGTTTACATTTAGTTTTGGGAATTACATAACGCTAAAATATCTGTATGTACGCGGATCAGTGCGTATATCTCTTTTACTTGTTAAATGTAGAAGTGAAATAGAGAATAACAATGAAAGCTTTGTAAAGTTCTATATACACACATATAAATACATACACGCAAACGCACACATACACGTACACACACACACACATATATATATATATATATATATATATATACAAGGCTGAGTGTGTGTATGTAGGTGTGTAAGGGTGCTTGTGATTAGGCGTAGTAGTTTCTAAATGATATTTAAGATATAATGGTGCACTGAGAGACTACTTATAACGCTCGTTAAGTTGATTCGTTCTCATTTGCGTTACTTAGTTGCGGTAATTATGCATTGTTAGTTAAGTCAGTAACTCATGCGAATATTTTATTACTAATAGTTTAATTTCGATAAATTGATAACGAGCTGAATTCAATTTTGAGATATTAATCGTTAATAAGAACATTTAGGACGGATATTAATTATAAGATTGTTATATCAACGCCGGGTTCAATTTATCTGTCAGACACAATAAGAGTATATTTTACAAAGGTACTTTTTTCATTAATATGAGGATAGATTTATTTCTTATGCGATTTTCCTCAACAGTTATGATATAAATGGTAGTGTGGTTTTGAATGCCACATGGTTAAAATCTCTATATTCAAAGTTAATTTATTTAAAAGATACATTAAGAAACGTTACACTTCCAGTGTTACAAATCTTTATTTATTTTCTTGAATAATCCATTCTTAATTCAAGTTTTTTAAATACCTCCTTTTTCATAAATTGTTATCCAAATTACGTACATAAAATGACTTATTTATCTGAGAAATATATTTCATTCCTTTATTTTATACACATATTGACTGTTTTTAATAGACAATTATGAAGAATTAAAATATATCTACATTTATACAATTACAGCTGCAGCCTTTATGTAAGAAAATAAGAAATGAAAAAACGAACCATCAGTACTTAGTTTAATTTAGTGTTTGTTGAAAAGTAAATGTGTTTAAATTTTATTACCTAACTCTTAATTAGTCATACAAAATTATATATATTTCTTATTCATAAAGAAGATATTTTGAAAATTTTAATATTAAATGTAAAAAATAATTCTGTGCCTTTAAATAGAATCAATCATAACTCTGTTTTAAATTAAAACATTTTCTTGCCATTTTAAGATTTTGAAGTTCCAACTTTAAAACCTCAAAACACTATGTATCTTGGCCAAGCAGTTGGTCTAATCTCAAAAAACAGCACTGAACACGATACCGTCCAAAAAGCAGCATATTAGGCATTGTATACTTTTCACATTACATTTGCAAAAAAAACTATCAATGTTGCAGGAATGATTTGTATAGCTTTCGGGGAAGGTGTTGTGATACATAAAGTATGCAAAAAATGCTGCAGCAGTGGAAGAAGAGAAAAATGCTGCAGCAAAAATATAATATACTCGAATCAAATCTGCCATATTTTTTTCGACAAGGGATTCGTCAGTTATCCGACAGATGAAGTAAGGTTGTATGAAATAATGGAGATATTTTGAGAATTGAAATGTATTTGATTTTCCCGTAAATATTCATTATATATAAAAAGGACACCAAACTTAATATTTAATTCAGATTGTATTTTTTTAAAAAAAGTATTTTAGATTAAATCAAATTTCTGAGAAATAAATACATTAATGCAGGCCTTTTTGAGTTGATTAAAATAAATTAAAAAATGATATTATGTTAAACTAAGCTACCACATTTAAAAAAGTTAAATTAAATATTCCAATTGAAATATAAATTAATTATAAATAATCAATAAAAAATCTCATTGAAAACATTACAAAATAGTAAATAAAAAAAAGTCAAAATGATAATAAAAACAGTATATTAAATTTTCTTTACATTATCAAAACTAGTAAGTAATTAAAATGTAGTTCAAAATGATTTAAATGTGTAAATATTTCTTTATCAATTACAGAAAAAATCTGCTGATATTATTATTAATTTTGGTATTCTGATAAAACATTTTTAATAATTATTTACTATTGAGACAAGAATCCTAGTGAGAAATGAAAGAATGCATAAATGTTAAAATATAATACGTAATTAATATTTTTTCAAAGAACCAAATTTTTCTATATTTATAAAAAAATATACTGTACCTACTAGAAATATTTTTAAGAATTTTTTTGTTAGTTTTACGCATCAATAATGTTGTTTTCTATGAAATAAATTGTCATTTAAAACATGTAACGAATAACTTGATTTAATATATTAAATATATATTCTTTTTTAATTAGTTTTTGATTTTTTTTCGAAGAAAGTTTATAAATTAAATAAAAATTGAATACATCTTTTTTTTCAAAAAGATTTTTCTTTCGGAAAATTTGAAAAAATAAAGAAATTATAAAATTCAACTAAAATAATAGAATATAAATATATGTAACGATTGAATTAGACAGAAATCTTCTTGAATAATTTTAAATGTATTGAAAAGCAATATTTTATACTTTTAAAACATGTATAATGAATGGATCAGTTTTTAAATTGTCGTTAAATTTATTAATGGTTATTAATTCGATATTTGATATCGAACATAACGAGCAAAATACAATTAACACATATATTTTTTGCAACTCTTGCATATTCCAGTGTAGTAACATTGTACTATCAGACATTAGCTAATCGAACCAATGACATGTTTAATAATTGAAGGGGTTGGAAATTAATGTACAATTTAATTTGCATAGCTGTTTAGTACGTTTGCACTGAGCCCCTATAAACATATATTCAAATCACGAATCACTGCAAGCAGCTTGTTCATTTTATAACATTTAGGGATGTACAACTGAATTTTTAATTCGGACAATTGTATTATTTTACTGCAATTGGGCTTATATGACACTTATTTAATTAAGTTTTGGTTGGCAGTATTAGATTTAATATTTTTATAATGTTCAATGTTTATTTATAATCTATCATAGTATGTGCATATATATATATATATATATATACATACATACATATGGTATACAAATTATTATTAATGACAACAGAAAAATGTTTTTTCTATAAGAGTAATTTGGAAAAATTAACATTTTTCAAGATTTATTATAATAATATCAAATGAAATAATTATTGTACTGCTGTATATATATATATATATATATATATATATATATATATATTTATATATACATGTATGTATGTATGTATTTGTATGATATTTGGGGTTGATATTTTATTAAGTGCCATTCGGTATTTTGTTTGCATGAGATGCAAACTACTCATCAATTTCACAAGTGATTTTTTTATTTTTCCCATTAATAAAAAAATCTGATTAAAGATCTTTAATAACTAATTATTGATCACTTTTAATTGTTATTTATGCGCATTTGGATGATAATATCAACATTCTCAGAGAATTAAGGTAGAAATTTTTTTTGGAGAAATAATCAGGATGATGAAAAAAAATAATCACGATTGCATGTAGAATACATATTGTAAATGTGTGCTGAAGGAATAAAATCATCACATGCTAAATGAAATTTACGCTAAATGAGACTTGCGCAAAATTGACGAAATGTAATATATATTTTAGTACTTATAGAATTCTTAGTGTATTTAAAAGAAAAAAATATCCAGAGCAAGACTGGAAAGTAAAAATAGTAGCCAACTATTAAGATAAATAATTACGATCTAATTTATAAAGATAAATAATTAATATTAACAACTAATAATATATATTTTAACTGACTATTCTGTAAACATATGTAAAATTATATAAATGTTTAAAACATATAATATATATATATATATATATATATATATATATATATATGTCTATTTATGTATATGAATATGTCAAAAAGTATATAAAAGTTATATTTGTCTCCGATAATAAAATTTTTATTGTAGTTTTACCATAAAATTTGATTTTTTTAATATATGAAACGGTATAAAATATTATTTGAAAAATAATGTTCTGTGCAGTAGGAAACAATAAATTTTTGTATATATTTATGAAAAAAAATATTTTTTTAAACTTGAAACTTTGATGAAGTAAACAGAAACAGAAAAATAGAAAAAAAGACTTGTTATTGTTACTTTTATGTCAATGTTCGAAATAATTTCAAAAAATAAAAGTGATTTATAACTGATATAAAGATTAGTTACAGGAGAAAAACACATTTGTGATAAAAATGGTAGAATTATAAAAAAATACAAAGATAAAGTTATAGTTTTATGTGTTGGGAAAAATATGATGTAAAATATAGAAAAAAGTTATTATATTAGAATTTTAATCCAAGTAAGAAATTATTATGTAATTTTTTTTTTAATATTAAAAATAAAATTATTTTTGTATACAAGAATAAAAATTTGCATTTTATATTTAGCAACAGGAAATAATGCATAATGTGCAATGCTGAGGTAATATTTACATTACATATATATATATATATATATATATATATATATATATATATATATATATATATATGTATATATACATACATGTACAATAGCGTCCATATAAATCGCGCAAATGAAGAATGTTTAAATATTTATTTACAAGATATATGGAAAGAAGACTGTGGAAATATTAAACACTTTTTTAGTATAATTACGGGGAATAATAACTGTTATTTCTTTTGCCTGATAATCATTAAATTTATATAACTGATATTTTTCTACTAAATATTATATTAATAGGAAAATTGAAAAATCTTAATTTTATAAATGAATCATTTTCTTAACTCATGATCCAAATAAACATTTTTCAGATGCAAAATATTAAATAAATTATTATTTATTATACGTATAACGATGGCAACGCTATCATCCTCAAAGAGACAAGGTACACTGTCCTTTAGTGCTTTATTATTAGTGAAAATAAATTTAACCATAATGTTTTCTGACAAATATGTTTAAATAAGTTTATTTTCTATCTGTACATTTCTTTTTCTAATATTTTTAATTTAGTCACATTAAGTAAATCCGTTAAATCTACTCTTTTTACCATATTTCTAAGTTAAATCTTTAAGTCTCTTAAAAATGATAATGATCGTTTATTCATATATATATATATATATATATATATATATATATATATATATATATATATATATATATATATATGAGTAACATATTAAAAGTAAGCAGAGATAGAATAAGTCTACTTAAACTAAAGAAATAAATTGATTTTCGCTAATAAATTATACTCATATCACAAGGAAAAATTATTTTTATACAATAAATTGTATATACTTGTAAAATTTTTAATAAATAATAAACCAATGTACAAAATAAAATTGATATACTTCAGAACTCTGAAGATGATTGAATCATCATCGCAATCGCGCAAAAGGTAACAATCAAAAATAATTAACGAACGTTTATTCAACATTTTTAATTAAAAAAATATTTTTGGTTTGTAGAGAGAGAGAATAATTCATTAGTGAATTCATGAAAGTCTACTATACATCTGGTTACAAATTCATGGATCAAAATGAACAAAATATTTATTTGTTTTATATATTAAATTTTAGGTCCAGGAAATTTTAAGAATTAACTTTATTTTGTTTTCACTCCGCTTCTTTAAATGTCTTATTTTTCTGTAATATAATGAACTATTTGCAACTTTAAGATATTACAAAAAAAAGTATTTCTTGTATGAAAGAAAAGTTAAATACATATGGCACTCTTTTTACGTATATATATATATATATATACATATATATATATATATATATATATATATATATAGAGAGAGAGAGAGACCGAGAGAGAGAGAGAGGAGAGACATAATCGCATTTAAAATTTGACTAAGTTATCTTGTAACTTTTTTAAACTTCCATCAACTTTCCAAATAAAATACGCAAATATGATATACCAAATCGATGAATGTAGTGAATATAGTATGGCATAGAAATAACACATATGAAAAACACACATTATGCAACTAATGGTTAAAATGAACAATGTTGATAATATTTTTTCATGCCTCAGTTTCATTCGCTTATACAAAATTTAATATATAAACAAACTACTTGAATATAGCTCAAGAACAGAACTAATTGCAGAAGATTACTTCTATATATATATATATATATATATATATATAAATGTATATATACATATATATATATATATATATATATATATATATATATAAATAGATATGTATGTATGCATGTACAAATAAATATTTTTTATAGTGTTTAGATTCTGTTTCATAGATTTAATGACTATAAGAATTGAATTTTTATGTATGTAATAAATGTCAGTATTTGCAATTCAAAATAAGATTTTTTAATCAAGTATCAACTCTACAATAAAAATGACGCTATAAAGTATATAATAGTCGTATCTTTAGAAACTACATGTGTATATACGTAAGTTTATTTGATTCATTTATATATCTTTTCGTTACTAACTTAACAAAAAACTAAAAATCACTATAAAATTTTGATGAAATGAAAAATGTATCTATTTTAAGAATAGTTCAATGAAAACTGATTTTTATATTCTTTTTTTTCACTAATGCAAAGATTAGTTAAGTAATAAAAGTAATTTGCGTAAATAATACGGTTGGAAATTAAAAATTCTAACATTAGTGATATTCATGGAATATAATAATAAAATTTAATATACGTAAAATAATAAATATAGCAATTAAAATACATATAATGAAAATAAATAAAAATTAAAGTGATGTAAAATTATCCAGTATTAAAAATAGAGTGAAATTAATTACAAACATGGAAGTAAAGTACACGAATTAAAAATATATATAATAAAATATTAACATACAAAACGATTTTAATATTAAGCTAGTAGAAAAATAATTGCAGTTTATGACAAATTCATATACATTTTTTAATTTAATTGGTCAAGAACTGTTGAATGACGAACATCCAAATTTTCTGCAAGCTCTCGAATTGTCGTGCATGATTCTGATTCAACTAACATCTTCAGTTGGTCATAATGAACTGAAGAAGGACGCCCGCGACCTTCTTGTCTTCAAAGCTCTCATCGCCAGAACGTAACTTTTAAACCACCGTTGTACTGTACTTTCCTTAACAGAGAACCCGCACCAAAAGTATAGTTTAGTTTACGAGCAGTTTCTGCTGCTTTACCAACTGTTTTGAACTCATACAAAAAATGCTCTTATTTACTTCTTTTCCATCTTTAATTCAATAACCCAATTTTTCGTTATTACCAAAATACAGACCGAAAAATGCATTTTAAATGATATTCACATAAACATGATAAAATGACACTTTCATTAAAAAAATAAGGTTAGAATTCAAAAAACAAAACCGTAGTTATTTTCGTACCAATCTAATAAATTAATTATGCCAATATAAAAATTAAAAAATATAATATTACTTAATATTATAAAAATTATAAAAAAAGTATAATCAAGGTAATTTTAGGTAATAAACATCCCGTTAAGATAAAATTTAATGATTTAAAAGATTATGAATAAAAGTTCTGTTTTTATTTTTTTTTCAGAAAAACTTATTTTCAATATAAAACTGTTGATAATAAACAGTATCAAGATGATTTATCCTAAAGATAAATAAAGCATAAACTTAAATATACTTTTGTTGTATTTTGTATGATTCACGTTTATTTATTTTACATTTTCCATAATAAAAGATAATTGTAATAAAAAAATAATAATATCCTTAAAACATTTTACATTGCTCGTTTAAAAGAAAAGCGTTATTTATATGACAGTAAAATCAAGTCATATAAATGTGTTTTTCTTATTTTTCTTTTCAAATTTTAATTCAGTAGTCCAATTTGAAGCAAAATTGATAAAAAAGAACCAAAGTAGATGTTACTAAAATACAGACCAAAAAATGAACTTTAAAATGATATTAACATGAACAGGATGAAATGACACTTTTATTGAAAAAAAATAAGGTTAGAATTCAGAAAACAAAAATCGCATTTATTTTCCAACCAGCCTAATAATACCTTTAATGCCTATGTTGATTGTAATTTCATACAAATATAACAAGTAAGATAAGCGATTAGAATTTAATTTTTTTTTGAAAAACAAAAAAAAAGAATAAGTTCACTTACTCTCTACTATACAACAATTTAAAATGTTACATAAAATATATGTAATAAGAGAAAATCTTCTCAAACACCTATATTAAAGAATTACAAATAGTAAAAGAACACCATATGTTTTTTGTATTAAAAAAGAAAAATTATTATGTGCAGAGGTATAAAACATATGCTTTTATATTACCTAGCTCCGTCACAAACGATGTTAAAGGTATTACATATACGGCCATCTCTCCATTTTACAGTTGACATTCAATCAGTGCATTTATTGTAAAAAAGAATGTATTGGATGCAAACATTTATTCAATAAAAACCTAAAAGATTATATCACTTTATAGATAAGCTCGATTTTGTTGCTATAGACATTATATACATTTCATACACTTTTTTTTAAAAAAAGAAAATTTGAATTTAAAAAAATATAAAATACTTAATGTGTCTTTAATCCAAAATTTTTCTTCAGTTGCAAAAATAATTAAATTAATAAGAAAACTATTACATTCCACATATGTACATGTACAAGTATGTATGAATGTGTATATACATACATACATACTTATATATATATATACATATTATATATATATATATATATATATATATATCCCTAATTTAAATATTCAATTTGATATTTGATATATTTCAACGATGTAATGAGTATAAATGTTTGAACGCTTTTAGTTACATGTTTTGATTGACGGGTTTTTTAAATTATTGTTAAACACATTTTTTCATTTTTTCTTAAAAATTTCACTTTAAAAATACCATTATAATCGAGCTAGAGAGCTTTGTCCTCTGCTAGCTGCGCTCACCCACTTTTCAATTATAAGCATACACATGTAACCTAATGAAACAATAAACATGTAAAATAAAGAAGATGACATCATGGATATATATATATATATATGGATTTATATGTATATTATATATATATATATACACGTTAGTATGTCTACATAAATATTCTGGCAGATAAATTATTTTTTGCAACGTGAGTTTCATAAAGTTTTTTGTGAATAATTTTGATTTTATATATATATATATATATAAATTTGAGTAATGTGGTTATTACGTACAAGTGATAAATAATAGACTGAAGGGCTTAAATAAGAATATCTATTACTGATATAGACATGTTAAGATTTCCAGATGGACACAGTAAATCATGTTTCAGACACACTTCTGCATTCTCACTTCTTTGAACTTTACTATATATGTACACATCCACCCACATATATATATATATATATATATATATATATATATATATATATATATATATATATACATACACAGAAGATATGATACTGAATATATAATACACTATTAATTTTTTTTTAAACATTCATATTACTCACAACGGTACACAGGAAGTATGATGCAAGCATGATAAAGAGTTTCCTCTCAAATGACACTTACAATTTTAATCTAAATAGCTGGATAAACCAGATATATCAAACAAATACAACAATAGTATCTTTTTTTGGAAAAATCAGTCGAATAGTGAATTGTTTGCAAGTTTTTTTTGAAATGATTAAATCATGTGTCAAATATTCTCCCTTTAGTCCTTTTATTAAGGCAGATACAGAAAAAATACTATAGAATCAAAAATTATTTTTTTAGATTATTCACAACAGTTCCTATTATTTATGTGCTTGAAATTATTAAATAATAATAATAAATAAATGTACATGCTATATATTTTCAAATTGGTATTTTGAAATAAACATTAGTTTTTCTCAAAACTGTACTAATATAAAGTAAGTTAATAAAAGCCATGATTAAAAAAACCAACATTCCACAAACATTCACAATACGTACCGGTTATGTATCAGAATATTTTATGACAAACAGAATACGAGTTTAAAATAAATTCGGAAAGCGACACGCTATAGTATGTGTGTTCAACAAGTTGAAATCAAAACTTTTTTACAATGAAAGTTCTCATTATAAAAAAAAACATGTTACACTGCAGCGTTTTTACATTGAATTCTATTTACAATTTTAATTAATTTAACACAAGAAATATGTAGCACTAGTT
The DNA here is from genome assembly GCA_034766995.1 of Acanthacorydalis orientalis. NCBI lineage: Eukaryota > Metazoa > Arthropoda > Insecta > Megaloptera > Corydalidae > Acanthacorydalis > Acanthacorydalis orientalis. Next base: position 10,332,307 of record CM068322.1, read on the forward strand.
GATTTAATTCTCTTTATTTATATTACAAATTTTTAGGTACTTTAAATTAAACGATTTTACCTCTATGTATTTGTATAATTTCTGTAATATAACTGTAATACATTTTATGAAAGTATATTTATATTTCAAAAATTTGATTATATTAATATTCAAAACTATATGATTACAAAATATCTAGAAAAATATATACAAATAAATATAATATATGTATAATATATCTGTTGTGAAGGAATAGATAAGTCAAGTTGTCATGTCTTATTTGTTTTCAAAAACCAGTAAGATTCATAACTTAACCCTTTGCACTATGAGGTCACCTGTGGTCACACTGTGTGAGGTCACCAACACTATTTTTTCCTAGAACTCTTGAGTCACCTTTGATATGACATATAGTTAATAAAACAAATCAGTAGAAAACAGTTAGTCATTAAAAAATACTATAAAATGGCGGGGGGAATTAATCTTTTCGGGGCTAGAAACCTGCTCCATTAATTTATATATTTTATATAAAACACACTGTAAAAGATATAAAGTCAAACCCATGAAACATATAAATTTTATTCGCAAACTAATGGAATCATTTGTGGGAAATTTTTGACAAGGTGCGAAACATCGTGGAAGACTTTCAACACCACACCAGTAAAATCGGCTAGATGGTAGATTACGTATAATAACAGCAGATTCTTAAGGCAAACATAATGACTGCTCGGTATGTTCACATCGTAAAACAAAAGGTGGAAGGAGAACAACAGTACACTTTTATGTAACTTTTAACAAGAGACATTTGTACATATAGGAAATTATTTTAAAAAGCATCATACTTTAAAAAAATATAAATAACAATAAACTCAATATTTGTATTTTGACATTATGCATAATATATGAACAGTCGTTTTGTTAATAAAAGACTAAACTTTAAATAACTGCAAGCAATTTCTTCATACCTAAGATGAGATATCAAAATCAGAAAAATTAAATTAGAGTCGGTCGAGAATAAACTGAGAAAACAATTATAGTGCAAAAAGTTGAATATTACTAAATCTTAAATTGTTAAAAACTAGTACAGTCTAAAAAAATCATAGAATTTTTATGAATTTTTATACTAATGTGAGGTAAAATGTATTTTTAACTTGTTTATTGACGGTAAATGCATATATATATATATATATATATATTTATATATATATATATATATATATATATATATATATATATATTTATATATATATAATAAATGCAACATGTTTATATAATTTCAGACTTCTGAGAATTATGAGAATGATGAATAAAAGCTGTACAAACAAACACATTTATTAGAAAACCACCAATTAGATTATTCATCACGGTTGTGTTGTATAGTACAGCTTTAAAGAACTGTTTCCCTTATAATTGTTTGCTCCCTTTTCTCTGACACCTTTCTACTGTACCTTCCTTTTCGTAATTAAGTAATCGGTAGTAAACGTAGAAACACCTGTTCATTGTTCAACTGAAAGTAACAAAGACATACACTGCGGAACGGAATTTGGTTAATTTGGCAAATGAATGTTTTACCACAATCGGTTACATTCTATCGTCTTATGTAACTAATTCGATCAAACAGGTATGTAATCACGTTGAAATGAAAAGTTTAACACAATATCGTAACATTTAAACTGTAATTAATTGTTTAATTGTAAGATATACATAAGAAAAAATGAATGCATCTGTATAAACATTAGTTTTGAGTTAATTAAAACTTTTATATAATTATTAATTAACGTTTTCAATTATTAATGTGTTTGAATGTTTTATAGAGATAGTTTTTGTTTTGACTGAATCCGCGTAACTTTTTTATAATTTATTTATTAGTTTTCTTATTTTAAGTAAGAATTCATGTTTGTGTCGTCATAAATTATCTCGAAAATCATTCTCAATACATGTGTCATTGATTTACCATCCCAATCAAACTTTTATGTTTTATGAGTAAATTAAAAATGAAGATTCGATTCTGAATTAAAAAAGTATTAATAATCAATTTTTTATAATTTTTTAATAATAAGTTATTAATAAAATATGAAGAATAAAGCATTTGATTACAGTAAAGAAAAAATGTTATATAGATTAGTTCAAATCCGCCATTTTTTTAGACAAGGGATTCGTTAGTTTCACCAGACAGATGGAACAAATTTATATAAAATAATGGAGGATATTTTGAGGATTGAAATGTGTTTCATTGTCGCATAAACATTCATTTTCTATAAAAAGGCACCAAATTAATTTGTACACTCAATTTGTACACACACACACACACATATATATATATATATATATATATATATATAATTTTATTAATATGTTGTTCTTTATTACATAGACAAGTTATGAAATGATTTAGTGGTCACAAAATTACTTAAAAATTATTAGGTATATTTTTTTGTGATGCCAGAAAAATATTGTTTTCATATCGTTATTCTGTTTGCAACTCAAGCTAAGTTAACAATGGATATTATCTCGATTCTTCAAATACGCTTTTACTAATTTTTCTTCAATATTTCAGTTACAAAACTTAGTTTTCAACTTTAAACATGATACTGAAACTCAATACATAATGTTTTTAATAAAATTGTTCTTTTCCCTATTACACACACAAACATACACATACATACACACACATATATACATATACATACACACACGTATATATATATATATATATATATATATATGTATATACAAAGATAGATAGATATACACAAATCAAGTGAAATAAGGAAATGATAAGTTTCAAATTTCCTTTTGAATTTTAAATAAACTCTACTTTTCATTGAATCCGTGAATAAAAATTACAACTACTTTTGTGAAGTACGTCTATTTTCCCCTATAGATTTTTTCACATTTTTTATCGTAGCCCGAAGTCAATGTGGTGTCGGCAAAACAATACTTCACTTCAGGCCATTTACCAAACTGTTCACAGTATATTCCCTGAACAGTTTCACTGCTCATGATGTTGGTGTGATTCCAGGCATATGTTTGAAAAGCGGCCGGGAAAATAAATGAAAAAGTTCCAAATAAATGACAAAGTTTCAACACTCATTAGTTTTTTTAACAAAATACACACACACACATACATACAACTAGATTTCTTATAAATGACTATTCGTTGTATTACGAAGTAATGTTCAAGATTGTAAACGAGAATGATAACGTCATTAATGTTCCGATAATGACTTGTTTTTATGAGTATTTCTTTAGTCATATTTAAATTAATATTAATATAATGCTTTGTTAATATATTTAAGTTCTTAAATATGAATATATTTAAGAACAAATTCAAAAATGAGGAAATTCACTATAAAATAGTTATTAGGTTGGTAGTAAAATAATTGCGGTTTTTGTATTATGAATTCTAAACTTAATTTTCTTCAATATAACTATCGTTTCATCGTTTTCATGTTAATATCCTTTTTAAAGTGCATTCTTCGGTATGTCTTTTAGTAACGTCGACTTCGTTTTTACTATTAATTTTGCTTCAAATTGGGTTATTGAATTAAAGATGTAAAAGAAGCAAATAAGAGCATTTTTTTGTATGACCTCAGAACTGCTGGTAAAGAACCAGAAACTGCTCGTAAATTAACGGTGCTTTTGGTATGAGTACTGTTAAGGAACGTACGATGCAATGGTCGTTCAAAAAATACTGTACTGAGGACGAGAGCATTGAAGATGAAGTAGGTTGCGGGCGTCCTTCTATAATTCATAACGACCAACTGAAAGCGTTACTTGAATTAGAACCAGGCACAACAATTCAAGAACTTGCATAAAAGTTAGACGTTAGTCATTTAACAGTTCTGCACCACTTAAAACCGGCAGAGGGGAATCAAAAAAGAGAAAAATATATATAAAGATAAATGTAGTTGAGGTGATTGTAATTTGAAAGTAATAACCATCCTAATTTTTACCTGTACCATAATATTCTTATTTTTTCATCTTCGATAATTAATCAATTATAAATAAAATCAAATTTTAAAATAACTTCTTAAATATAAAATATACTGATATTTTAAAAATATAAAAATTATATAATTTATATTGTTCATACTTAAAAAAAATATCATTTTCTAGATAAAAAGGAGATAATTATATTTTATAATAGTTTTTTAATAGTTCGTTTCAGTAAAAATTAATTTCGCTGTTAATTATCTTTTATGTAACATAACATATAAATCGATACATGTTCTCAATCGATTTAATATAAATCGATACATGTTCAGATAGAAAACTTAGATTTTTTCGTCTCAATACTATATATTTTAGTAAATATAAAATCTTTTTAATTGTATTATGTACTACATAATATAATCAAAATATAATCAAATACAATTTAATATATTTTTTTAAAAAAATGAAAGGAAAATCTATTTACTTCTCAAAACTGATTTAGTTATTTGATCAACATTTAATATTTTTATTGTGTCTATAAAATTGAATTGAAATAAATACAACATAACTATGTATTATTTCATGGAATAACTATTGTTTTCACACATAAAATATTATAATAATTTCATATTCGAATAAAAAATATCCGTAGAACATAGATAAAATCCTAAAGTGGAAATATCTCAATAACAGAACTATTACTGTCATGTTCATAAGTATAACTTTTGTAATTACATAATTGTATACAAGGAGTAGAAATATGGATTTTCGGAAGGATTAATTAACCACATGTTGCTGCTAAGTTATTATTCTTAACACAAAAATCACTAATAATTCGGATAACATGTAACAAACCACGACAAATAAGTTTCAGAAGACTCTTTTTCTTTTCGATATTCGACATGTTAGTAAACTACCTGGGGCTAAACGTTGTACTACACGCAGGGATACAGTATAATTCAGTATGTCAATCCAGTTGTGCTTTTTTCTTTTTTGTTATTTTTTCACTAATTATTTATTTAATTATGGACGTACAGCGTTTTATTCCAGTTAATTAAAATGTTATTATTTTCTGTATAATATTCTTAAATTACATAAATACCGAAAGATACGTATATTTTGATTTAAAATTCTTCTTTATTTAATATTTTATTAATTATTTTTTTATAAAAATTGGGTAACAGAATTTTGTTTTTTAGTATTTTTTTTTCGTTACAATAACCGATCAAAAATTGATAATTAAGGTTTGTAAATTAATTAGTTCGTAGTTCAAAAAAAACTAAAATTTTTTTCTGACTAAAAATGATCAATAAATGATAATAATTATCAATGGTTGTTTAGAAATATTTCATAATACAATTTCCATGCAATCATCCTCAGAGCGTTAAAGCAGAGAAAAAGCTAGTTAGAGATTTGAGAATGATAAAACACTGTCATCGAAGTTCGCATAAATAACAAAAAAAAATAATAATTACTTATTGAACAATGATGATAAAAAAATCTGTAGTTTTTGAGATGAGAAAAGAGTGAGAGTGAATTTAAACAAAATGCCAGAACTGTATTGCGGATTTTCAATGATAACTTAGTTGTTTAGTTTTTTACAGTAGAAAAAAGTCTAAAGTTATATAGTAAAATATTTTTTCAATAAAAAATATTTCTAGATTGATTTTTTCTAAATATGGGAACTTATTTTTTCTATTTCGAAATATAAGTCAATAATAAATCAAAATAAATGCAATAAATTTCAAATGAATACAAATTGCTTAAAATATGTAATATAAAATGGACATAAAATAGATATATTTTGTAGTTTTCTCTACTGTCATAACTGGGTTCATAGGATTTATAATATCATATATGTACTCGTAAGTCACAAAGAAGAATTAAGAATTAAAAAAATTAAATTAAATATTCTATATAACAGACTTATTAGAATTATTATAGTTATATACTTAGTTGAAATGATTGCTAGTGGCAAAGAAAAAAAGTTTGAAATCTAATCAAAATTCATTTCTACTTATCAAAATTATATTAGGTGTACAAATTAATTCGATTGCTTTAAACTGAATTAATTATAATTTCGGTTTAAATTTAAATGTTTTCTCCTTGTTTTAGGATTTTGAAGAGCCAACATTAATATTTAAAAAAAACTATATAGTTTGGCCAAGTAGTGGCCATAACTTCACAAATTCTTTAGTAAAAAGGATGGAATCCGAAAAGCAGAAAGTTAGGAATTTTATATTTTTTCATGCAGGTGTTAAGTGAAAACTACGCTGAGACTGAATTACTTAGTAAGCAATTACCTTTTGTTTACATCGGCTAGGAAAAATTCAAAAGCTAAATCGATAGATTCCATACGAGCTTAGTTCAGAGAACACAAAGAAGATGCAATATGGATGTACTCGGTCACAAGGTTTAAAAGAAATGATATTTCTCATAAAATAATGAGTGCGAATAAAAAATGGGATTTTTCCGACAATCTTAAAATCATACATTACACTCGGTGAACCATCAACATCGATTCTAAAACCAAAATATTCACACCAAAAAAATGTTATATATATATATGGTGAGACATTAAGGATGTGGTGCATTATAAGTTGCTCGAACTTGATCAGATTGTAAATTCAGTGCGTTACCAACAACAGTTCATCTATTAAAATGACGAATTAAAGAGAAAAATACCATTCATTGACGAGAGAATGAGGCAAATCGTTTTTAAGCACGACAAAGCTCGGCCGCACGACACAAAAGAGGCCAAAGAGGTTCTTTTTCCGTTAGCCTGGAAAGTTTTTCCTCATACGGTATAAATACTGGACCTAATCCTGTTCCGCTCGCTCCAGTATCTCCTAGCTGATACCCATTTTAAAACAGTGGGAAAGGTCTGAATATGGATTGACAACTTCATCGACTCAAAGCCAATATATTTGTTCGATAAGAGATTCAATTATCCCATAGAAGGACCAAAATTATAAAAAATAATGGAGGATATTTTAATAATTGAAATGTATTCCATTTTCTAAAAATGGCACGGACTTAATTTTTAAATATAATGTCATAATTAAGATCAGAAAATAAAAATTATGAGTAAAATTAACATAAGTTCTTTTCCATTTCTCAATTTTTTCATAATTAGAACATTAAGTAACAAGTGGCATCATAATTAACAAGTGGCTGATTCTTTCATATGAAGAGGAATGTACATATGTCTCCTTCATTTAATTTATGACTCCTTAGTTATTTGTTGTACAGTGCAGAGAAAAACAACAGCATAAAAAAAGAAGTAATTTTTATTTTAATTTGGATATGATGAATTTTATGCATTTCTGCCATGGTGAATAAAAGATAATGACAGTCGGTGTTTGTAAGGCATCGATGAGGTTATTATTTATTATTATGAAATACTTAAAGCAAAAATAGTTTAGTAGAGGAAAACTAGTTCAACATACTTCCAATATGTGGGTACAATATAGTTAATCTTTACTGCTTATCTCAACTATACTGTAATTACTAGCCGTGCAATAAAAAATTGTAAGATTTTTTGAAATTATTTTTTGGTTATTAGCATTCCCTTTCATAATATTATATCTCGGTTACTATACCCTTATACTGACGGCGATGAAAACCACACATTGAGAAGATCTGGAACTTCTTGTATGTCAAATTATATATTTTTACAATGTACGATTTGTAAAATATACAAAATAAATTTCATTATTTGCATATATATGATTTGTAATTACTAATATCAATTAAAAATTTGTCCAGTTTTATTTGTCATCCTTTTGAGCGAATGTATGTAATAAAATTACCTCTAAAGGAATTTTGAGAAGTTGAAAGAACACTTTCGATATATGTATATATATATTACTTAAAAATTTAAAAAAATCCGTAAATGATATGAAAGTTATCTCTACTAATAACCTTGTTGTACTCTTAAACTAAATAAAAAACATTAGTACAATTAAAAAATAATTTCTCAAAAAATTTGATACATTTTATTAACGAATATTTTTGTTTCTAAAAATGGCATACAAACTGAAATGTAACTATTTTATACCACAAATGTTATGGAATAAATACACACACACACAATATATATATATATAATTTCATAAAATAACATTCAATTTGACTGAATTGAATCTCATTATAAGTTCGTAGTCTCTAACCAACTGGAAGATTAAGTACAACATTTACTTAATTTACGTTACTCTTGAGAGCAATATATACTTGATTTAATTCCAATATATAATATCTTCAAATATCTAATAAGTATTATTTACTTTAAGAGTAATATATGGTAGTTCGAAATAATGTAAATTAATATTTTGTAGAATATATAATTGATAATCAACTACTATAATATTGATTCTAAGGAAAGAACATGTTGGAAAGAAAATTTATTGAAACATAACTGTATTTAAATAAATAGTTTAGTATAATTCTCTACAAGAAATGTTTAAAAATAAAAAATAATTTTGAATTTTAATATTTGTAATTTCAATTATGGAAGGAGAGGTTGAACTAGATAATAGATTCTATCTTCATAATAAAAAGCTAGTACGTGTTTGAGAAGAAGATGAATTCTTGTTAAGAAGTCATTTATTATTATTAATTAATGAGAAATTTATAATGTGTTAAAAGAAATAATTTATATTTGTAATTGAAGTTCACTTCAGTAAAAATATCAGTAATATTGAAAGAAGATAAAAGTAATATCAATCTAAATAAAATAAATAATTTAACCAATAATCGTAGTATTTTTACAATTTACAGATAATTTTTTTAGTATATAACATAACGCAAATAATAAACAACATTTGCTAAACAAATATTAGTACTTCTTTAGATATAAAAATGAAATATTGACAGTATAATTCAAATGTAAATAAATAAATTATCATTATTAATCAATATTAATAAATTTATCATATATTACAAAAATGAAAATTAATGTAAGCCATTTACATAGTTTTTGTTTTCTTTAATAATTACTTGTTTAATATCAAAAATATTCATAATGATAAATGGCATTTCCTTTGGCCTATTCCTAAAATGGTTTTAGTAGTACTAAAACGAATCCTTATATATTATCAGGCAATTCGAATTTGAAAAAAAAACGACCTGTAAAATTTATCGCATTCTTCTACTCACTCTAACAAAAGATCATTCTTTCTATTTACTGATATACATTTATCATTCGTTTCAATTTTATTTCATGCTCCGTTTATATACAGTCTATATAAAGATGATAAAGAACAACTATGTGTCATATATATAATACGTTGTTGTTCTTTATTATCTTTATATATCCACACACTTGTATCATGATTAATTAAAAAAATGAAAATATATAACCAGAATTTTTATATACTTCTACTTTCTTTTCCAAATTAGAAAAAAAATAAAATAAAAATCATTTATTTTTTTTAATAATGGAACAATTAATACATTTGGTGAGGTTTTCTTTTATTTATTTAAAAATAATTTAGGAGTTCTTAAGGATTTATTAAATATTCATCACATTGTATATTTAAAATATATTATAATAATGAATATTCAAAAGAAGACAATGTATAACGAATGTTATATTTACTTTTGTGAAAGGTTGATATAATATTTTAAAATTTGAAACAATTATTATATATATATATATATATATATATATATATATATATATAATTTTATATTTATATATATATATATATACACACATACATACATAAAGTTTTAAATGTTATTCAAATATCTGTACTTATTTTTAAAAATTCATGAAAATAAATTTTACTGCAAACTCATATAAAATCAACTCAACTTTCACGCTATGCACTTTTTATAACTGATTATAATTTTTTCTCGGCAGTTTTCAGTTCTTTCGTAAGTGGATCATAGTATTAAATAATTAGTTCCATGATCATTTTTTTAAAAAATAACTAAAATCTGTTAAATTTTTTCGTACGATTATTTATATATTTAAAAAAAATATCATGTACAATTCAAACCTAACATTGAATAAAATTTCTTCAACTTTTATAATATTTTACGTTTTAAAAGTTTTTTTATAAAACTAATTAAGATTTCTTATTTTTGAAATTAAAATTATATATTAACTATTTTTATATTTTCATTAAACTATTTGATTTACAGATCGTTGCTTAATTTTTTGTAATGAATTTATCTTTTCGTTTTAATTAAATAGAGCCTGATATCAACTTTCATTTTTATTATTATAAAGTTATTTGAATTTTAATCTTAAAATAGCAATTAATAATGAATCCAATATAATAGACCACTTTCTGATTATGTAACTTAAGGACATTTTTTGCTAATTTCGCGTTTCAGTTAACTTGTAATAATATACAGACAATGAATTGAAGTATTGACAAAAAAAAGAAAAACATATTTAATCTGAAGGAAAATTCTATGTTTATGGTTCAAATTACATTTGTTCATAGGGCAGAACCGATTGCGTTATCCTGTAATATAATATAGATATATTTGTTGTTTTATGTTTCTCTCGAAGGTTACGGTACTGTAATATTTCGTACAGTGTGTCACCACTACCGAAACAACAATATAAAGATTTATGTTCCCGTCATCATACTGCTTTTTACTTACTCGATGAGCCGGAAGCGGAACTGGAGCTGTTGCTGCAGGTGGCGGGAGTGGATGACGAGCGATAAAACGTCACTTCCTGTTTGCCGGTTGTTCCGCCGCCGCTGCCGCTGGAAGCAGATACTCCACTTATACCTCGTCCCACTCCTGGACTGACTCCTTTCGACATACTCCCGACGACGTTACCGCCAACGACACCACTGCCGAACTCGACGTTGCCACCTTGTAGTCGTCGCGTCACGTCTGGTGCAGGCGGAAAACAGTGTTCTTCCTGTCGACAATAAATACGGATTTCAGATTATTGTGGACGTGGACGTCGAAAAAAAATGAAATATTGGCCACGCACTTTGATGTATACGAAAAAGCAAACAGGAAGTCATTCACATCAATGGTATTTCCGGTTTGTGGGTTTTTATTTATTATGATTTTATTTATGATTTTTTCTTTTAAAAACAAAATATTCATTGAATGTTTAACAGAAAAATTATAACCACAAGCTCACACACAAACACAAATATATATATATATATATATATATATATATATATATATATATATCAATCAGATAACCAAGAAAGTTCTGTTGTTTTTGAATTGAGAAAAAACACTTGTTTTTTACATAAAATAACTTTATTCATCAAAATATCCACCTTCGTATTGAACAACCCTTTCCCAGCGAGAAGATAATTTATAAATTCGATTTTCATTAAACTAATTATTTTTATTTTCTAAAAATGTAGACACCTCCATTTTTAATCCTTCTTCATTATTAAACTGTTTACCATCCATACGTTTGTCCAAAGATAAAAATAGGCGATAATCTGATGGAGATATATCTGGGGAATACGGAGGATGAGAGAAGATCTCCTACCCTAAATTCATAATTTTTGTTCTGATCTCTACTGCAACGTGTAGTCGTGCGTGTTCTCGCAAAAATAAAACTTTTTTACGATTTACAAGTGATGGCTGTTTTTGTTTTAATGCATCATGTACTTGTTGGAGTTGTTCACTAGAAATGTTTTTCCTGAGGGTTTGACCCACTCGTAGATATTCATGGTGAATAATTCCTTTTGAAGTCTACCAAACACAGAGAGGTTTTTGCGATGTTAACTTTCGTTTAGAACTTTATGGGACTGGATCACCTAATAAAATCCAGTGGTGAGTACATTTGTAGTTGGAATAAATAATCTATTTTTCATCAATGGTCAAAATTTGATCTAAAAAGTTCTCTCTTTTTAGTCGTGAAATAAGAGTTGTACAGATTGTAAGACGGTGTAATTTTTTATTGGGAGTTAATTCGTGTGGTATCCATTTACTTAATTCCCACCTCTTTCTTATTTTTTGTAAATGCTTGCGTATTGTTTTGTCACTTACTTTGAACAATTGTGAAAGCTGTTGACACGTTAAACTGGAATTTCTTTTAGTCATTGGCTCGGATTCGTCGATATTTAAATTTGGCGGTCTGCTCGATCTAGTCTCATATTTAATGGATTCATCCCCGGCAGAAGATTTTTTAAAACATCTCTGAGTCATTTTTGATGTAACTGTATTTTCTCCAAATGCAGTACAATTTTTTTTGGAGTTTCTCTAGCATTAGTCCCAAGCTTAAATTCATAAAGCGAATACGCACATACTACACTATTTTTCATATACATTTTTAAGGGTAAGAATTATTTTTTAAATTATAGTGAACAGTTCGAGATTCATTTAAAACACATGCTCATATTACTGGTAAACAATTTTTGGAATTTTGTCTGATAACAAGTGTAAACAATTCTTGGAATTATTGTACGTTATAACAGCGACAGACCTTTCGTGGTTACCTAATATCTCTCTCTCTCTCTCTCTCTCTCTATATATATATATATATATATATATATATATATATATATATATTTATATACATATAAATATAAATTCACTTATCGAACGAAGACGATAAGAATGAAATATATATTTCAATTTTTCTAGAATAAAACTTCATTAAAAATCCAAAAATTTTTTTTTAATTAAATTTAATTCTATAAGAAACAATAAACTAGAACACATGTCTTGCTATGATACTAAGTTGTTGCAGATTTTTTTTTGCTTCAACTTTAATTTATATAGCTTTTATTATTAAGTGTATAGTCATGCTTCAGGTAATACTTTCGAGTGGAGTTAACAAGATTTCAAAATTGGAATACTGAACTGGGAAATCCGAGGAATGTGTATCGCGACCTTGTACCAGTCCAGCAAGGTTTATCCCTTAGCGACAGTCAACTTCAGAGTCTGCAACCCATAACTTCAGACGCTTGTACCGGAAATGTGGGTTACAGGGATATATAAACCTAACGCAAGTATCACTGAATTCGTACTATATTTCGTGCTATACACTGAGCTAGCATTTGTTGTTTGAGAAGCTCGTTGACTGTAGTAGGTGGAAAATCAAAAAATGATTTTATAATATATAGAGTTATAAACACTACTGAAAGAATTTACTTCGACAATATACAATTCTAACATAGTTCGTAACATTTTTATGTAAGTAAATATTCTCAAATATAGAAAATATTGTCGAGAAGTATAATAAAAAATGTGTTATTTTTAGAAATAGAAAATAATTATTTTTTTTATTACAATTATTTACATTTTCACTTTTAATGCATGAAGCATATTTGTTCGTTTGATTATTAAATAACTGTTCTAATTTTATTGCGAACTTTAACGTAAATATTGATTTATTACTGGCCTATTTTACATATTATTCATAAATATATTTAATATTCCAAAACTAGTATTTCACTTGATACAAAAGCTAAACTACATATATATATATATAAAATGTAAATTAATTAATATACTTTTTACTATTAATTTACTTTAACTTCTGTCTCATTTGAATATAAATCAACTAATGGTAAAAATAAGTATATTGTATTAATTAAATATTTTTTCAATTAAATAAAATATACTGAATGATAAAATTTTAGAGAGCTATAGATGCTTAAAATCAAGATTTCAATTTTTTATAATGAAATAATATAAAAAATCTGTAAGAACAAATTACCAAATCAAAATTGAAATGTTTGATTATAGACATTGGAGCAATAGTTAATATTGTGTTTATTATTTATAAATTAGTTATGCATTTTGAAGTATAATTAAAAAAAATAACATTTATTTTTTTAGAGATTATTTCGGTGTTCTTCTAATATTTAATATTAGAGATTATCTTAAAACATCTTAAATATTTTAATTCTATGATTTTACATATGAAATTTTTTGTAAAATATTAATTTCGAGTTTCTTTATTCATAACCAGTTTGTTCAATTCTTTCATAAAACTGTAAAAAATAAATGTTTCTTGAGTTAAACCAACATATTTTGGCAGTTTATCGTTATACGCTACATTTATAATTTCATAAAAAAGCATTGTACACAGATGTAAGTCATCTATTTGTATATCAATTATGTCATAGATAAAGGTACTTAATCATTATAAAGATTTAGAATATGTGGTTTACTGTTTCTTCTTCATGACAAGAGAACAAAATATGAGTTTTTTTTGGTTTTTGTTCACATAATCAAAAATCAGAAGTACATTTTATCAAAACATAGATGTCTGAATATGCCGATCAAATTTTTTATTTTCTCAAGTACTTAAATTTTATTAAATCGACTAATATTCATCGATCTTATTATCCCCCTTATTAGTGGAGTTAGAATCTTTCGATTCCAGCTAACATTTTTTTTTATAACGTTGTATAATATATCGAACTTTATTTACACTTCCATTAACATTTCTTGCTTTTCTCCCATTTTAAAAGTTGTTTAATACACATTTAATTGATCTTCTGATATCTCTCCATTTATAGTTTTTACTTTTCAAATTAATTGATTCTTTGATATAGAAGTAGCTAACGATAAACTATCACAAACATCATGATAGCTAACAAACATCATAATAGTTTCTTTTCAGGGTATTTCCATTTTATCACACATTTTGTGCTTTGGCATTTTATTTCTCAGTATTTCGATACAAACTTGTAATGTCCTTGCTTCCAAGAATCAAATATTATTTTAAAAAAAAGATATTACTTATAAATTTCTTCCTTTGTATCACTTCTGAACAGATATATGAATTTAAATATACTTCTATATATGGTGCACTATTTTAGCTGCGAAACACTGTATTTTTTTGTGTGTTTAGCAAATAAAATAATGTGCTTATGAAATTAAGAAATTTGTGAACAAAGTGTAAGGAGAAAACTTATTTTTTTTAAAAATCTATTATTCTAACACGGACTATATAACATCGGAGTTGGTATCGACGTCAGAGTCAGATCAAAAATATTTTTTTGATTCCACAACACTGGTGCCTGCCATAGTCAATTTATACAGTTATATTATTCATAGTCGAAAAATAAGCATTCTATGAAACGAAGAACTCAAATAATTTATTTCAAAAACAATAGGATGTAATACAAAATTCACTGGTAGGTTCTGATTGACTTGAATGCGAAGGAGTATATGTGGAAACGAAAACAAAAGACTATAAAAATCATTGGATATAAAAATCAGGTGTTGTTTGTCGTTTCAACAAACATGAGCTTTATAAAGTTGACAAATTTATTCTAACATATATTTAATTTTGGAAAATTTTTACTGTGTATTATTAAACTTGTGTAATAATACTATATGGAGAGATTTGATAAAAATTAAGGAGAATCGGAAATATTTTTTAATATTTTGTAGATCAATATTTTTTTATCAAGTTTTAATCTAAATGTCGATTAATTTTTAAAGCTCATTTTTGAGATATCAAGATATTTCATCTCATGTTTCTGAAAGAATATTTTTACTTGCATTAAATATTCATATTTATATAAATATAAATTTCCGTTAAATAAACTTATTCAGTATTTATAACGTTATTGACTCATTTTTTTCATAAAATCTTGAATTCATTTTTTCACGTTATTATAGAATTAATATGAAATAATATGGTTTCACAAATGTATACATTACAATATTATTTCATATGATTTAAATATAGAATGGAAATTCTTAGAAGATAACTGAAGAACATGTTAAGAAATAAAAAAAAAACATTTTGTACAAATTTGTTCGATGCTATTTCAACTTCAGAAAAAGACGAACCCCAATAGAATTAAACAAGTAATAACATCTTAATCCATCCTAACAAAACTGTAGTGAACACTTCAAACCTTTGATCAATGAGCTTCACTAACGATAAACATTGGATGCAATATCCGTAAATAGTAAGAAGTGTCCTTAAGGTAAATGGATAGATCTGTTGTTATATAAACAAAAACGTTAAAAAGAATTTTTTTCGTTTTTTTTATTTTTTAGGATTTATTACTAATGTTATATTTGTTACATTATATACTTTCTTGGATTTGTATTACTGACGCGTTTAGAAAGTGTATTTTTTTTATACTCCTTTAGTCTTCTACCTGAAAAAATACAAAAAAAAAACATTTTGTCTGATAACTAAGGTAACATCCAATGTTTGTCTGTTACACAGATTTGGTCATATATATATATATATATATATATATATATATATATATATATTGTGAAATGGCTAAAAAAAGATATTTCAGTTTGTAAGGTACAAAATTTTATTTCAGTAAATATAACATTAATTTTAAAAATAAATATTGTCTTAGATAATTGTACTATTTTTAAATAATAACATTAAGATTGATTTTCTTTTAGTTCCAGAAAATGTTTGTAAATACTACTCTTCAGATTTAATAAAATATCCCACCAGTCAATATTTTTTTTTATTTCTATTTATTATGAGAGAATTATGAACAATGTGATAGCAATAAAAATATAATTCTTAAATCAAACGAAAGTTTTTTTTTTGGTAGTTGAATAAAAAGTTCTAAATTTCGACGAGAAAAAAATATACAAATTGTTAATTATTTTACAACAAATAACTTTTAACTACATATTATTTTTATTATTCAGTGTAAGACTGTTTTTTCATCTTTTTGTTTTAGAAAAACTATGACTATTGAATGGAAAAAAAACATCGACATAAATGTAATTTGATGTTAGAATAATAGATAAATTTTATTTAAAAATATTAATTAATAGATAAAAAAATTTAAAATGTATCTATTATAGAATTAATTAAGTAAGTTTAAAAAATCTTAAAGCTAAAGACTTTCTGATAAAAATATTTTTAGTGGCGACACTCCAAATTCTGTGATCATGTAAACTTTTCCACGGAAATAGAATTATGGAGATGGCATTCCTCTCGATTGTGGTACGACCGTAAATTGATAATGCGGAAAGTCAAAAAACGTTATAATTAAAATTTTAAATAGAACTGAAAAAAAACTTTTTACAAAAAACATTAATAAATCATAAATTAATATTCAAAGATTATATTTTAATATCGCAAGTTTGTGTTTTCTATTTTAGCTGACAGACTGATTTTTGCATACCTGAGACTGATTGTATTTCTGAAATACAATAATAGAATAAAATTATTTTATGCAATTATTTGTTTTGATTTTTGCAATGTACATAAGAACTTTCATATACTGTATTATTTTACCAAACTAAATAGAATCTCTTATTTTTTTGACTCGAACATCTACTATGGTCTTTATTTTATGGAAAAGATAATTTTGAAAGCAGACACAACCTATTCAATTTCCATAAACTAGCATTAATAATAAAGGTATATTATATATAAATATATAGGATGATTTAACTTAGTTTTCCACACGAAATTATTAAAAAAAACGCAAAAATTAAAAAAAGCATATTATCCCCAATTTAAAATTTTAGTTCAATTGTAGTTTAGTATTGAATTGAACTGAAATACTAAATAAAAAATAACATGACTTTTCTTAACACCTGTGCTCCCTTTTAATATTTCCATGTGGAAGGCTGTGATCTAAATTGTTACATATATACTCGTATATAAATATATAATTTTTGAAATCGATTATCTTTACCACTAAAAAGAAGTCATAATTTAAAACTTTCAATATTTTTACATGTCCTCTTATGTGAAAATGTAACATTTACGAATATAATAGTGGAAAAATATTTAAAAAATAACTAATTTAGCGATGAGATTAAAATTTCAATAGAAAATAATATTCTCTAGAAAAATTAATTTGATTAAAATAAAATTTGACTTTTCCATGGTTTGTCTGTTGCTAATTTGCTAAATCTGATACCATCAAAATAGTTGGAAACGAAAATTTAACAGATTTTTATATTTTAATAAAAATATAAAGATTTTTATAACGTGTGTGTATCTCTCTCTCTGTTTTTCACTTTTTATTTGTGTTATATTATAATGATTTTTTTCCACAGTGAGTAAAACTGTCAAGTTATATACCAGTATTGAATATTGTTATAGTATTGTTACGTTTAATATCCCGAAAAATACGTTCAAGATTGCATTAACAAAACTAAATATATAATTTTTTTCATAACAGAATACAATTTAAATTCTTTATTCATACGTAAAATCATTTATTAATTTATATGAATAAACTCGTTTAAGTTTAAGCGATTTTTTTTTATTTACTTGAAATCAAAAAATACTTAT
Organism: Acanthacorydalis orientalis; assembly: GCA_034766995.1. Classification (NCBI taxonomy): domain Eukaryota; kingdom Metazoa; phylum Arthropoda; class Insecta; order Megaloptera; family Corydalidae; genus Acanthacorydalis; species Acanthacorydalis orientalis. Next base: position 10,350,425 of record CM068322.1, read on the forward strand.
ATTTGAATGTATGATCATGGTAAGTAATAGTAATAATATTAAATTGAGGTGAAAGTATTGTTAGAAAAAAATTATATATATATATATATACATATATATATATATATATAATTTTCAACTTTTTTCCTATTAATAAAATGAATATGTTCGGAAAATTCAAAATTTGTATAGTTTCGTATGATATTTACTTCCAATATTTCTTTAAACATTAAATGTGTCTTATAATTCACTTTCTATTTTATAAATAAATATATCAAATAAAACAAAAGTAATAATAAGAAATAATTTCATTTAAATAGATTGAACGAACAGAAATACTATATTAATAGAGTATGTCTACAAAATAATGTAGTGTAGAATCGTAAAAGTGGATAATGAGTTATTTGGTTTCATTAATATATAAAAAAACATACTTTTCATTATAGAACACGCAATTGAATGAATTATATTGAAGTAATTAAAAGTAAAAGACACATGGTAAACACTAAACTTACTGAAAACTATATTTTTTGTAACAAATTAATAGTTCACATTTTCCATACAATGCGGGATGATATTTTCTTAAAATATACGTCTTCAGTGCAATTAGCGAATTCATCAGTCTTGAACATTGTTGTGTACATGCGGGGTCAGCTGTTTTACATCTATATGCTAATAACAAACAATTCATCTCGAGTATTGGATTTAAGTGAATGTAATTAGAGAATGAAATAAGATTATTTAAATTTATGATTATTAAAAATATATAATAAAGACAAATGGTGGTTGAATAAGGAATTACTATTAACATACATATTTTTACATTTGTGAATTAATCATTTGTTAAAAACAAAATGATATATTATATTAATATTTTAAATTGTATTTATAAAATTTAAAAAAATAACAAGTACTGTTAATGCATGTTTATTTAAACATTGTATAACAAATCATATCAAAAAATGTTTTTCAATTGCAGAATAATTATTGTTTTATGAAAATTATTCTGTCTTTGTATATTTTCCTGTATCGAACTACAACCAATAAAATAACTTTTATTATTATTAAAAATAGACTTTTATAGTATATATTATATACAATTTTCCAATAGGGGCACATTTTTTAGGTTATATTTCACAGATGCCAACCTGGCACCTGTACTTTTTTTTGATTTTCTTAAGTTTTGAGATTACCATTTTTAGGTATGACGTTTAAAAATAAACAACATATTGAAATAAATATAATTGTAATATGAAAATGGCCGTTCTATAAAAAATACATTAAATTACGCGACACTCGACATACTCGTCTGTCTGAATTAACAAAATTATTCAATTAGTGAGTAAATTTGAAGAGACTGGATCGGTTCAAGATAAAGAAACACCAACACGTGTTCGTTGGTCCGATGGAGTTGTTGATTCAGTAGTCATTGCTCCTCATTTTTTTGAGAATCAGGCTGATTAAGCGATTACTATGAATGAAAAAAGATACCGAAACATGATAACCAATTTTTGTGGACAGGATTGGATAACACAGACCTGGAGGACATGAGTTTCCAGTAGGACGGTACAAAAAGCTACACAGATGGTAAAACAATTGATTTATTGACGATGAAATATTCTACTTGCGCTATTTACAGAAATTGAGTCATTAATTGGCCACAGAGGTCTTGCGATTTAACACCGTTGGACTACTTTCTTTAAGGTCACCTTAAAGAGTAGGTGTACGTCAATAGTTCTAAACATATTTCCAACCTAAAAGATGAAATCTGAATAGTAAATGGTGAGATAGTCCCAGTTGTGTAAGGATGTTATTGAAACATTTAACAAAATAATGGTTAGTTTTAAGAAAGCACGCGACGGTCACTTACATGATATTATTTTTTATTTATAAATGGCATATCCCCAACTATTATTTACAATAAAGAAATTTGAAATTTTTAGTGCAAATTCTGTTTTATTTCAAATTAAAAAATGCATTCTTATTGTAAAACCCTATATATATATACATGTATATATATAGAGAGAGAGAGAGAGAGAGAGGGGAAAGAGATGTAATCTCTATAAATTAGGCAGTTAGGTTCCAAAAAAATGGCCTGTTATACGAAATTCTGTTATACAAGACTAAGAACTAGTATGAAAATCAGGTGTCAAAAACTAACAAAAATAGACATAATTATCAGAAATATATTTAATAAAAGTTAATTTTTGACCTAAAATATTATATATTAATGTTAAATAATGCATGTTAAATTTGTTTTCTTCAATGCTGCTTAACCCATATAAAGCCTTTTTTTTATATATTTTTTTCCTTTGTTATTCGTTATTTCCATAGTTATTAACATATAAAAATTAAAATACATTTTAAAAATGCAGAAACGTTACAAAAACGACGAGTTCGGCGTTACAGGATTATAAAATTAAACGAGAGATTTTTCATTGCTTTAAAAATATCTTCAGAACTTTTTTGTACAGTATCTGAATTATTATGCTCTGCTTTTTTCAAAAAAGCTGTTCTTTTACTTGCTTTTTCTTAATAGATCTTTATACATTTCGTAGTATGGAACTAAAAATTTCTAAAATTCTTTTTTGAATTTTGCACCTCTTTCAAAAATAGAATTCCAACTGCTTGAATTATTTTTATACTTATTACACGTGTATGCTTTTTAGGGCAAAAATTCAGAGTTTTCATTTCCTGCTATCATCCTCTGAATTGAATTGGTTTAGCGCAGATGCCATTTCAAACAAATCTGCTTCATCAACTTCTTCTCTTACCAATTTCTAAATTTTAAATATCGTTAGTAGACATGTTACCAAATCGCAATTTTCAGTGTTTGAGCGAAGCCATGTGATTGAAATATTGTTTTATACCAAGGTTTTTACAATACTTTATCCGTGCTAGAGTAAAACCATGTTATAAAAGTACAACGTTATGCAAGTGTTATCTGTATACATATACATATATATATATATATATATATATATATATATATATATATATATATATATATATTTAAAAAACAAAAAGCAAAAATATTGATGATAACATTATGGAAATGTCTATAGAACCTTTATAGATAAAACAATAAACCTCATGTTTAATTTTTTAAATATATATTTATTACTTTAATTTTATTAAAAATCTGTCAGTAAAAAAAACGTTTAAAAGAATAAGTGTAAATATCTTTTAACGAAATTTCAAATATATAATTATTGTAACTTCAAATATATTTTCCATTATTTAAGAAATAAAATACAAGATGCAGTTATTATTTTAAAAATTATATATATATATATATATATAATTATATATATATATATATATATATATATATATATATAATTATATATAATTATATATATATATATATAATTATATATAATTATATATATATATATATATATATATATATATATATACTATTTTAAAAGATGTAAAAAATCGAGTGTTCAAAAAGTTCAAACGACACCAGATTACTCTACATTCAAATACAACACTCGACTTAAAACAAGTATGTCGTTAACATGCACTCCAATATATTGAGTCACATTTAGACTGGAAACGTATTTTATAGACTAATTCAAGTTTATTACGCTTTTTCTGTTTTACTCGGTCAATTATTTTAGGTCAACACGTACAGACATCAATCACACTTTCCTTTCTTGTACCTTTTCCATCACTACACATACACACATATATTCGATATAAGACAAAAAAGAAATAAAACGGAAAAATACTAGTCTTTCAATATATGGTTGCTATCAAATTATTTATTAGTTTGGATTTTTTCCATGACTCCAGAAATAATTTATTTTCAATTGGAAAACATTTATGTTCAATAAACTTATTATTTCTGATATAACTTATACTTGGGAAGAAGGTTTGGATTTATTTATTAATAAATAGAATTTATTTAAGATTTAAAAGTAGACAATTACATTTTTGTATACCTATAAAACAGATTTTGATATATATATATTTATATTATTTTAAATTATTTTTCTATTTTAAATTCTTTCGAAAAATTTAATTAAAATAAAATCTGTATAAAATTATTCATTTAATTGTAAAAAGTAATTTATTAATGTGATATATTGACTGATGTTCGAAACCGATTTGACAAAACTTCGTGGTTCGCATTTTAAAAACCGGAGGCATTTGTATTTATAATACGGATTCATTGAATCGTAATAAATTTAAAAGAAAACTATTGACAAATTTAAAAATATTTTTATATCAGACGAAGCACGTAAAGAAATATTAGAAAATTTGGACCATAAAGGATAACGATAGTACATATTTTGAATAATATAACGAATAGAGATGACGGTTCAAATGCAATTGAATTGTAATATATAATTCTTGGTTATGGTTCTAAAGTTAAAATGGCCTTTATGAACTGATATTGGTTAGGTGAATAATTTTTCTGGCGGTACTTAGTTTTATGCCTGTCTTTTGAATCGACTTCTATAGACTTCACGATTGTATTAGTAATATTCGGAGTTATTGACACGTTACATATAAAACAGTATTCGAATATCAGTTATTATAGTTATTCATGCAGCTAATCAAAATTTTTCAAAATTATTATTCCTGTATTGATACTGAATATATTACTGTTTATACAGATAAAATTTTAATTTGTAGGTAATGTAAGTTTTGGCACATGGGTTGTTCAAGATAAATTAAGGTTGTTAATGCGCTAAGAAAAGAAGATCTTAAAGAAGACACTTGTATTTTTTATTTCCTATGATATAATATATAAATACATTATTTGTTCTTAACACTATTGTTCACAAGATGACAATATTAGATTTGAATGACTAAGTTGAAATATTTATACTGTATTTATATCATGTTTATATATATATATATATATATATATATATATATATATATATATGTTTATACAAAAATCAGATCGGTACATGCATTTTTTCAGAAAAACAAAGTATACCGAAAAGTAAGTGACTTAGTCCACTATCAAAATAAACAAAAACAGAATTATGTTTACCGACCAACTTTGCAAAGTCATTAAACGGTAAATTTTTTAATTTTTTTTCTAAATTTTTCTAGATTATTAAAATATAAATAATTGTTATATAAAATAAATCATAAAATCATTTTTTTCAATTTTTTGACTTAGTGCACTCTCATAATTACCGGCACATGTATGCATACATATATTGAATTTGTTGAAGAATATCTGCACATTGATATAGGGAAATGGAATATAGAACAATTGAAGCGTAGGATGATATTCTTGAAGATTCGCATGATGAACACGATATTATTGAAGAATCTTAAAATAGGAATCTTAAAATACGCTTTAATTTGGAAACTAAACGAGGTAAAAACAGCTATATCGCTATTCAGTGTCTTATACAGCACAAAACATGCGAACAAATGGAGAATTATATATATATATATATATATAGACACATACACATATATATATATATATATATATATACATATATATATACACATATATCAATATTTTTATTCATAAAATTTCATAATCTGTATTTTTATTACAAGATTGTATATTTTAAAATGATAAATGTAGACGGCCTAGTTTTCAACTTGTGCACTGTGTTTATACAATCATTTATTTTCTTGTTATTTTAAAAGAACATAGAAATTATAAATCTAAAAATAAATATATATTTATGACAAGACGAATTATCCCGCCAATAAATTTGTCACAGAAGCCAACACCGCCATTAATATCAATTGGCGGAGTGTAATCTTCCATGGAAAATCTGTCATAATATGAGCATGCGAGTGTAAACAGGTGTCATGAATATTTTAGCTTATCATATGTCAGCGGCACTAGTGTTGTACCTCGGTTCCCAGGTGTCTCTCGTGTCGCGACATAGTTAACATTCAGCACGAGTGGTGCACTGTTATCGCATCAAACTGCGGCAATTTTCACTCCTTAATTTTCGTAAAAATTTCAGATGGAGTGTTTGTTTTGCATTTGACACGTGATTTCGAAGAATATCCGAACGCAAACAAACGACCTAATAATGTCATGCGTTGCCTTTATATTAGAATTTAATACAATTTGAGAATAAATTATTACATGAACAGAATATTTATAACTGCGTTTAAAATGATCACGGGTTAAAGATTCGTAGTGTCACCGATTTAAATTTTTTTGAACGGCTCGTGTGATGATAACTGATTGACCATTGCTATTTTTCAATAAGTTGCATATAAAAATCTAATTTAGGTACCAATTTTGATAAAAGCAAATAAAAATTATTTTTCATAACAACAAAGTATTAGATTGGTGCAAACATAATTGAGGTTTTTACGTATTGAGTATAAAGATGGATATATCAGTTAAAAACTATATTTATGAATCAAAATAAAGACCTTCGACCTGGACATATTTCTCCCAACGGGAAACAGGTTTGGTTATTCCTACAAGATAGAAATGTGTAGTCTTGGGATTAATGAACTGATCGAAAACGCTGTAGGCTGATGTTTGATCTTTGAAAACCTTCTCTCGTAGGAAATTACTCAAATGTTTTAAAAAATGACAATCTGTCTAAGACAGGTCTAGAGAATAGGTGGGTGAGGTAAGGTTTTATAACCCAGTTCATTTATTTCTTTTAATGTAATTTGTGAGATGCGTGGTCGAACGTTGTTATGAAGAAGAATTGGTCCTCTTCGATTGACTAATGCTGGCCGTAAACGATGCAATTTCTCATACATTTTGTCAATTTATTGACAATATTTTCCTGCTGTTATTTTTTCACCAAGATTTGAGAAGTTGTAGACAATGATTCCACTTGCCGAACACCAAACAGTGATCATAATCTTTTTTTCATGAAGTTTCGGTTTAGGAAACTGTTTTGATGCCTCTCCCCAGTCTATCCACTGTGATGAACGTATCCGATTGTTGTAGATAATCCACTTTTCATCACACGGGACAATGAGATCAAGAAATGGATTATTTTCGTTACGCAAAACAATCGCAGAGCAGACATCGTATAGCCGAATTGCTTGATGTTTGTTTAGTTTATACAGCATCCATTTATACCATTTTTGTTTTTCCAATTAGGTTCCAATGTCGAATAACTGTTAAATGATTAACATTAAGTTCTTCTTCCGCCTCTCGAGTTGTTTTACGTGGGTCCGCTCCAATAACAGTTCATAAATCATTATTATCTATAGCTGAAGGATGCTCACGACCCTCGTTATCATCAAGGCTTTCGTTTCCATTACGAAATTTTATAACTAGTGTTCACTAATTGACTGTCAAAAACAAACTTAATATTTCGCAGAAATTGTGGTTTCTTTACATCCCAATTTAAACTCATACAACAAAATCGCACAAATTTGCTTTATTCCATGATTAATTTAAGAAATTACATCCAACAATATTGACAAAAATGAAAATAATAGATATAAGCTGATATTAATAGCGGTAATTTCATTGTAAAATGATTTATCACATGACAAAAACGAAAGATAACTGTAACTAGAAAAATCGGTGCCAAATTTGAATTATAAAAACCGGAGTTATTTTTGCACCAACCTTATAATATCCAACTAATTAAAATTCAAAAAATGATATTTTTTATAATCATTGAAATATATAAATTAAAATATCAAGTAAGACAGAGTAAATGAATAATATTTTGATGTATTAGCCGGTATAATGCAATTCATTTATTAACTCATTTTAATAAAAATGCATACAAATGACACCTTTAAAAAATTGAATAATATATTTTTATAATAGAGGAAATCCACTTTTTTATATAAAAGGAAAGTAAAGAATTAACGATAATCTCTTCACTAACGTGAACGTTTATTTAAAAAAATTTTTTTTCATGAGATTTTTTTGTTGGAGTTGACTTTATCTAGTAACTCTTAATAGTTTAATCTTTTAAACTCATAAGGAAAGCCCTTTTAAACTCATAATGAAAATCCTTTAAGAACAAGTTTTATTTTCTTATCTTTTCCTTAGATCTAATAACTCTGTAAATTTCTATAAACTAAGCTGAATTCTAATAAACTTATATATTTAATTTTTTATGCTGATCCACTGCTCGAATATTTTCGCCGAGAGATTTACCTATGAACTAGAACCTGCATGGAGTGTTTAAAGTCCTATCTATCAATATCTAAACAAAATCGTTCACATTTGTATTAAACTGTCTATAAATTTTATTTCTCTCCTTTCGTTTTCACCAATGCATACATCCATAAATTTCGAATTCAGATACATTTATCGTATTATTTATAAATTGTTAAACACCTAAAAGATAATTCAAAAAGTAACCTATAGGAATTATCATAACGGATATTTATAAATAAATGTTAAATTATGAAGTATATAAATAAAATATTTTATGGACATGAATACTATAATGTCAATTGTATATTTCATAAAACCTAGACACACACTCTTATTTTTGAAGAAAAATATTTTTTAGTTTTGAAATATTTTTCCCTTTTCATTAACCTTGGTTATATTTTTTAATAAATAAAAGCATATTTTATGCATCTACTTTATTGAATTATATCTTGTTTAACATAAAGTATTTTAAAATATTAAAAAAGAAATTGAAATATTTTAATGACATTTTTATATCAAATGAAACAGTTTCAAAAATTACAAACTCATAAACAGTGATCAAAAAATTGATACAGAAATGAAATAAGGGTTCAAATTATGGATGTTATGGTAAAAGAAGAATAAAGAGGAACGTTTACTATGAAGGATAAGAGGATGAGGAGCATATTTAAAATATTTTTAATGGGTTAAATATTACAAGAAATAATTTGATTCCACAAATTAAATGTTCGTATATATAAATGGAAACTTAAAAATTAAGCTACATACACAAAAAGCTAATGAAGAAATTATAAGGGAATAAAAAATATTTTTTATACTGAGAAAAAGTCTTCATACAAAATGAAAATACTATTTCGTTAGTAAACCCAATTAAATAATTAATTAAGACATACTCAATTGGATAAATTATAAACGCTTTTTTTGAGTAATGAATGTGAAATTAGTTGCATATTTTTGTATAAAATGAGAGTATGTCCATATGAAAAATATAATTACAAAAATAGAAATATAAAATTGTATGGTGTTTAATTAGTACATACTGAATTGAAAAACAAATTACTAAACTAAAACGAATTTAAATAAGTAGAAGATAATAGGTTTGTTAATAAATTTATTGGCACATTTTTACATTTCTCTAGCTTATTACAATTTTCAATGTAATTGAAGAACGATTTGATATCTGAATATTAATAATACAGTTTTATATTAATAGCCTTTTTTATATTATTTTGTTATATTAACTTATCTCTCAAACATACTATGAAAAATTCTATTTCCTAACCAGTTGTCTATTCTGAATATAAATAGTATTTTAATCAACAAATTCTAATCTAACAGTACAATAAAATTACAATGTCTGCTGAAAAAGTTAGAAAAGCACTTTTAAATTACGAGATAGATCTTTTTTAACGTTCTATTTGTTATAAATGCTATTGTATTTTCTTACCAGTATACATTTTCTTTCAAAAATAAAATTCTTTCTCGCAAAAAAGACACAAACCTACCCTATGTTTTATCGCATTGTCATTAGAACATTTATAGCTTCTTTACACTTCTTTTATCGCCATGAAAATAAAAAGCCCTTTAAAAGGTTTCAGGTTTCTCAATAACGGAATACTGAAATAAGCTGTGCATTTGTAAGTTCAGCATTGCTCTTTTCAATGCATTTAAGAAATTGAAGCAATCATATAACTTGATATTTATAAAAAATGATTAAAAAAATATATCAAAAATGTATTATTTTTAATATAAAAATTACATGGCTATTTAGTTACTCACTTTATACACATTTTGAATTACGAATAGTTTTATTTATTTTTAAATGTTTAAAAATAAAACTACCTATTAAAATTTTTAAAATAACAATGGAAGTAAATAATATTAATTTTGATTTTTATGACAACTGTTAAGCATTTTCAACTATATATATAAATACAATTTAAAAACATTTTTTTGTATATAGAAGTAAATAGTCTACAAACAAGTAAATTTGTCATATCAGTGTGTTAAGATCTTAAAGAGAAATGTTAAACACACACACACACACATATATATATATATATATATATATATATATATATATATATATATATAGTGTTTAAATGTGCAGTCAATGAGTAGGCGACTTCACAAATATATGAATAATATAAATTTTTCATTCACAGTATTGAATCTTTTGTATAGTTGAAAACAAGAAAAAATTGAAAGAATCGAAGGGTGAAAAAAATCATCTCTTGTGAAAAGGTTTAAAACGGTTTTCTTGCCGCTAATGTTTAATAATAAGTGATTTAACTGAGTGACATTCCCATTTTCTATGAACAAAGAATCCAACAAATAAAGAGATAATCATAACACTTGACAGTGGTCATAAACAAGAACGAGATGAAGGGAAAAAAGATTTCCCTCATTTCGTCTTTTTTATCATTATTACCACGTTCAATCTCCCGCCTTCGAATCGTAAAGGAACAATTGTATTGGTGAGCGTGTGGACTCAAGTACACAAATAAAAACTCAGTGTACTGGTGAACCCTTATATATGTCACATAAAGTATAAGAACACATATATTTACACACACACGTGTATATGTATATATATATATATATATATATATATATATATGTGTGTGTGTGTGTATATATATATATATATATATACGCACATGAAATGTATGAGAGAATAACTGTGAGTAGAAATTGTGTATTTGTGTAAAAGATAGAATGTTTATTGACTTACTTTTACTCTCAACAAAATCAATACTTAGTAATTTATAAAATAGAAAAATATTGATTTAAACAAAAAATTTAAAAAGTATGTCAGATTGGAAAATAAAGATAAATAGTTTGAATTATATTATTAAAACTTATTTGATTCGATTTCTTATCTAATACTTAATAGTCAAATTCATATGACTTTAAAAAATAAAATATATTTTCTAATTATACTGACAGATAGTTTTATAGATTTTTTGAAAAATATTAATATAAAGTTAATATTTATTTTTTATATAAAACCCAAAGAAATTATTGAATATAAATGCAATAAGTCTGTTTTTTAAACTGAACGACTCGCACACATACATACACACACACACATATATATATATATATACACATAATATGCTTACACACACACAAAAGACTGATGAAAAATGTTATACAAGAGTTCACTATTTTTGAATATTTTAAGATATTGATGTTTTGTCTTTATATGTTAGAGGAGTGATTTTTCTTCCATCACACTAAACACTTTATGGACTATAAGGGATCAGTCAAAAGATGCCCTTTTAATTGAGTGTATGTACGATCATTTATGTGTTGTCTAACAAGTCATATAAACATATTCAAATATTATAATTTCTACTCGTAGTAAAATTATTTTTTATTTAAATACATAAGGAAATGACAACTAACAGAATAAATATAAATTTAATACACTTCAAACAGTTCAGACAGTACTACAGGAGTAGTTACGTCGTCTAAACAATAAATTAGTGCAGGTTGATAAATATCAACATGAAAAAATAATAAAAAAGAAATAATGAGCTATTATAGATATATTAAAAAAGATATAGATAATAAAATTGAAGTAGAGACATATAAATTTAGTTTTCAAAATAAAATTTTTCTATATTTGGCGCTTTGAGAATAATAGAATCACCATAGAAATACGCATAAGTGGTAATCAAAAAGATCAATAATTTATTATTAAACATTTTTAATCAGAAAAAAATTTAGTTTGTGGAGAAGTGAAAAATTGATGTACACAAGTGAATTGTCACAGTACTAAAGGGTTGTGATTATATTAGGTTGGTGGAAAATAATTGCAGTTTATGACCTTCAAATTCATATACACTTTTCCCTTTTTTGATTTTACTAGCTATTTTGAGTGGTCCAGAACTGTTGGATGACTAACGCCTAACTTTTGTGGAATCTTTGGAATTGTGTTTGGTTCTGATTCAACTAATGCCTTCATTTGGTCGTTATGGACTGAAGAAGGACGCCCACGACTCTCTTTATCTTCAAGGCTCTCGTTCGTAGCAAGAAATTTTTGGAACTACAATTGCACCATACGTTTCTTAATAATACCCACAGCAAAACCATTATTCTGTTTACGAGCAGTTTCTGCTGCTTTACCATTCGTTTTTAACTCATACAAAAAATTGCTTTTTTCCATCTTTGATTCAATAGCCCAATTTGAAGCAAAATAAATAATAACACCAAAGACGATATTAGAAAATACAGACCGAAAAATACACTTTAAAATGATATTAACATGAGAACGATGAAATGACACTTTCATTGAAAAAAGTTAAAGTTAGAATTTAGGAAAAAAACTATAATTATTTTCCTAACAACCTAATAATAATTCACTAAATTCTTCAAGTATGTCTCTCTAGTTCTTTATATGTCATTATATTTAGTCATAATCACTGTTGTCTACTTGTTTTTAATAAATTTAAGAACTATTTTAGATATAGTAGTACAATAAGCACATTTATCTAGTGCGATTTACTAAAATACTACTTTAACACAATAATGAGCATAGCTCAATGTATTAAGCAGGGAAATTTTATTCTTGAACAAGCTTTGAACGTTTGTTGATAAAAGAAAAAAATATTTTTGGAATACATAATAAAACTTTTTGTTATTATAAGATCATAATAATTCGAATTAGATAAATTAGACCATACTCTTAATCCTTACTCAATACTGCAGCTAGGCCTCAATAGTTAGTAGTGCTTCGTATGTTACTAGATACAGTCATACTTTTTAAATTTATTAATAGATTATATCTACTTATTATGTATTACTCACTGCTGAGATCATCTCTGTATTTAGTAAAAGCATTGCCTATAATTTCAAGCAAAGGTTAAAGAATTTTTTTAATAAATTATTATTTAATGAAAATAAATTTACAAGTTATAAGAAACACCATTCGTATATTAATTGGTTAAAGGAAAACATATATTAATAGTCTTTATGATTATTACAGGTATAATTAAAATCAATAACTTTCTATTTTACGTTTACTTTAGGGAAAAATGAAAAAAGTTTTTAGATCATTTTATTACAATAATTTTGTAGTTTTTAATATTATATATATATATATATTTATATAATTATACATATATAATGAAAACATTAATCTTAATTTAATTTATTTTAAAAAAATATTAAATCTAATTTCTTTTATTTTATACTAAAATACATTTGTGTTATAAGTTTTGTTTTTTTTTCAAGTGAATATAAATATAGATATAATTCATTTATTTCATTCAAAAAAGAGATAGGATTTTTAAAGAAGATTTATATTGAATCCCACTTGATGTTGACATTCATCACTGTCTCTTTATAAGATCTTTGTTTATTTGTTGTCAACATTGTCGTCTTCAACAGTTATTGTTTTGACTTTCATAATCAGGTTAAACTCCTAAAATCTTTTTCATATTTACACTTTTGTATCGATTTTCTGCCAATGTACATTAGTTTCATCTGTCATCATTAAACACACGTTTGATTTTTCGAAATAATGTTAATGTATTTTTCAAATATCTATATATGTGTTCATACATAAATACGTATACTGTTAGTCATTTAGTCTTGTATAAAAAATATCTAACTGTTAATTTTTTTCTATAGTTGATATAGAAATAATAATTCACTTGATTGTTTTATTTCCTCAACTTTTATAAAAAAAACTTAACATAAAAAATATTCTGAGCTAATTCAATACAGTATATTATCGTCATATTTTTGTATACTCGAATAAAATATTAGAAATATTTAGATGTACAATTATAGTTCATTGCAAGTAGTAGTAGATATATATATATATATATATATATATATATATATATATATATATATATATATATATATATATATATATATATATATATATATAATAATAATTCTCATAAATATTTTTAAGACAAAGGAATAAATGTTATTTATTTATCTAATTAATTGTTTACAAACTGAAAAATATATGTCAAACATTAAATTTTTGAAACAGATTTTTATAAAAAAATATCTGATCAAATAACTATTCAATATAATGTTAGAACGTATCTATACATTAAATAAGTAATTTATAGTATATAAAATGAGTCTTGGAACTAATTAGTTGTTCAAACGATTATAGATTTTATAAAATGCTTTAAATTATTAAAAAGTACTTTTATTCATTAAATCGCTTTGTCGACATTTTTTCATGTGGACCAGATTGCAACATTAAATGCTACATAATATTCAGACACAACTGCGGAAAAAATAATTTTTAAAATCTATGAGATACAAATCTAAAATAAGAATAATTTTTTAATTTAATATTATTAATGAATTTATTAAATTTATAAAGTATTCAAACATGTTTTATTATTAATAAATAAGTAGATAAATTGTTAATAAATAAGTAGTAAATTTTCTTAATTATAAATCCATTCTTAAACACAAATTTAACAACATATCTTAGTATGCTCTTTTTTGAGTACTCAACAATGCGAATTAATATTTTTTCTGTCAAATAGAAATATTTTGAAATAAGATGTCTTAAAAAATATTTTTTTCGATAATCTTTTGAAACTTTTTACATTAAGAAAAACACGAAGATACTTGAACACAACAGTCTACTTTTCTCATATGTTTATTGTAATATATGACTTATTTTGGTTTTGTTCCTGCTCATATGTCACATTGATTTCTTTTATAGTTTTTCTTTTTCTGATGATAATAATATTTACATTTAGCTAATCTAATGTTTGTTTAAAGAAGCAAATTGAAAATTTCCCTTTTTTAAATAATTAAAATCGATATAAATAACCTCAATGTAAATTCTGCTTTCTTCACAAGTCCGACTTATAGATGTGCACTTTGCTTTGAATCGTATATCGAGTCTGGTTCGTAATTTTAGTTAAATTGGATAAAATATGACCAAAATTTGATAAGATATTAACTGAAATGCATTCTTCGGTATTCAAATAAAATTTGTATATAAACTATTTTATATACATTAGATATTTGATGAAAAATTTACCAAATAATAAGTAAGTATTAAATTAAGCATATCATTACGTATGATCAATTATTGAATGTTATTTACTTCCTTTATTTATAGTAATATATTTGAATATATATATATATATATATATATATATATATATATATATATCATTATTAAATAATATTTACTTTCGAGTAGAAGTTACCTGGAAAATGAATATATAAAAAGCAAGTAATTCGTGTTAAGCAGCGTCGATATTCATAAAAAATAAATTTATAAGTAAATCTCAAGAAATAGAATGTTCAATTATATACTATGCGAAAAAGGTAGACTAAAACACTAATTGAAATTATTTTATCTTGTTACGTACTAGGTTGGTAGAAAAATAATTTCGGTTTTTGTCTTCTGAATTGTAACTAGAATTTTTTTCAATAAAGTATTATTTCATTGCATTCATATTAATATCATTTTTAAGTGGATTTTTAGGTCTGCATTTTGGTAACATAGACTTTAATTTTATTATTAATTTTGATTCAAATTGGTCTATTAAATTAAAAATAGAAAAGAAGCAAATAAGAGCAATTTTTTGTACGAGTTCAAAACGCATGGTAAAGCAGCTGAAACTGCTAGTAAACTAAACGATGTTTTCGATATGGAAACGTAAGGTGGTTCTAAAAAGTTCGTGCTAAGGACGAGAGCCTTGAAGATGAAGAAGTTCGCGGGAGTTACGAGACGCACAAATCACTAATAATTAAAAACATATATTGTTATTTACTGTAATAATGTTTCATCTTTATAATAATACTCATATTCATGATTCACATCTAGTAATATCAATTCAAACTATAGACTTTGCAATTAATAATTTTGTGATGAATGACGTTGTCCTGAATGACGTTGTCCTGAATTACGATGTCCTGAACATCAATAGACAATAAAAAGGTTCAGTGACTAATGCAGATAACAGAAATATATAAACACATGTCATGCATTAGATACATTACTCAGTGTCTGTATTAGTTACTAGTTGTTTCGTGTTATTGTATACTTCTGTAAATAGTTAAGACTATTCTATTTTTTTTATTTGTTTTCCTGACATACGATCATAATTCGGGTGACCTTCGTCAGTTCATAGAGATCAACTGAAGGTGTTAGTTGAATAAGAACCACACACAACAATTCGAGAGCTTGCACAAAAGTTAGGCGTTAGTTATCCAGAAGTTCTGGACTACTTAAAACAGCTAGCGTATGAAGCTGTATATAAATTTGAAGATTATAAACCGCAATAATTTTTTATTAACTCCATAGTACAAAATAAAATTTCTTCATATAAATAATTGGAGTTATAATTAAAAACGAAATTAAAAATTACATTTACTAAAAAAAGTAACTTTGGGATTCGAACATTTGTTTATTGTAATTATAGATTATTTATTATTTGAAATGTAATTATTTCCCTCTCATTATTATTAATATTTATAATAGTATTTGATACTTTAACTATTTTTAATTCAATTTTTTTTATATAGAACTATTAAAATTATTGAAAGAGACTTTATTAAGAAATTTTATACAAACTTTATTTCTGCATGTTTAAATTACTTACACAATACAGGATTAGTTAGATACTTTCAGTTTACTTGTGCGGTTTAACAGCGCGGTTTCAACCAAACTGTACTTTTCGCCACACAATCATGGTTTTAGCAGTTTCATCTGCATGTATTTGCATCCTAGAGATTATAGTTGGGTTCTTGAAATATATCTTTCACTAATTATAAAAAAATGTTTGATATGATTCATTACAATTGTATATCTCAATCAATATCTGTCAATAAAAACCGAAAAAATATGAAGATTTTTATTGTAGTAAACTTCTTTACGTTTATATATTTGAATGATTACTAAATAAAGATAAGCTGATTGTATATATATATATATATATATATATATGTATATATATATATAACAGAGTTAATTTATACTGTATGACAACAAATAAGTTGCAAATATTGTAATTTGATTTTATTTTATTAAATAAATTTATATTCAATTAGAAAAGAAATGCAGTAGAACCTGGATTATCTGTGACCCGATCAACCGTTCTCTCGGTTAACCGTGCGTTGCCTGTTTGCGTTTAAAACTGTTAGTTATTCAGTTATCCGTGTGCGCATTCCGTTTAACCGTACGCGACTGTTTGCGGGAAATCCCCGTTCGTGTGGAAATTGAAGTAGTAATGGTTGTCAAGAACAAATAAATATATAACATTGTTCAGAAAGATTATTAGAGTATCTTGAGCAACAAGAAGACACACTAAGTATTTATAGTGAAATAATTAGCGTTAGAAAAATTCGGATGTCAAACAAAAATTGTATAAGAATAAGCAACAGTCACTTCTGATTTTTCACAAAATAATAAAGAAATACATAATGTAAATACACACCTGTTAGTGAATTGTTCCTACGTATGTACATATTTTTATTTGGTACAAAGAAAAATAAATTTGAAATATGTATGTAAAAATACCTTTTAATTGTAGTTTTATTTTATTAGTTTATTCGATTATCCATGTTTTTTGATTTTCCGGCTGTGCCATTCCCGTCATAGCACGGATAATAGAGACTCCACAATATATATATATATATATATATATATATATAAATATTTATATATATATACATATAATTTCATTAATAAATTAAAAAAAGAAATAAATTTGTTTGACAAAGTTGAATCAATATGAACTGAAAGCAGTATATGCCAAACAGAAATGGATTCACAGTAGTTAAATCAATGACCCAATAACGAAAATGTTGTTTTTTTATGTAACTTTCTCAAACAGGATACTTTCTATGACAACTAAGACCATTATTTTCAACAAAAAAAAACACTAACAATTGTTAAAAATCTTAACGAATATCCAAAAATAAATACTTGAACTCATTTAATTTTACGAGAAAATATCCATAGTGACTTATAAAAATGATATGGTTTCCTCGGCATTAACTTTATTTAAGATGCAGAGTCACTTGACAAAAAAATTGAGAGAATCTTGCGATCATGTTTGCAGACGAGAGAGGTCGAACGAGATAAAAAAAGAAATGTTTACAGAACGCGTCAGACATCGCGTCAATTTTTTATTCGATTGTGGCGAATGATAAGGGTTCATGCGTCCATCCGTGTCATCTTTTTGAATGTATCGTGTTTTTTTAACCTCCGCTTCTTTCGTCGTTCGAATACATTGCCACTTACTTACGTTATTCGTACTCACTCCTCACGACGCTCACAAATAATATGACAATACGTGTTTTTTGATACGACGTAGTTGTCTCTTTCTCTTCATTTTTTTTTTATTTACATTTAAAGACATTTTCTATCTACATAGATACATTATATATATATATATACACTGCACCCCATATGTGCCATATACATAAATAAGAAAATTTATATGGAATATTTGTTAGCTAATATTTGAAATATGGATTAAGAGGAACGGAAAATGTGCTTTATAAAAAACATATTTTCTGAGATCGAAACCAATCTAAAATGTTTATGTTCGCCTCTTTCACTATTGATATTTTTTATAATTTTATAATCTTATGGCTTAAAAATATTATTTTAATTAAAAACCTGATTTATTATTAAGTTAAATATTCAAATTGATAATTGAAATTAACTTTTTTAGTAATTTATTAATTAATTTACTTACTTAAAGATAAATTTCATTATTTCAGACAATTTTAAACTAAAAATTAGTAAGAAACATATTACACTGGTTTCGAGTTTTAATTATTTATTTCAATAATTATATGGTTTTTTAATCTAATCTAAACGAAACATATGAGAGTAAGGAATGAAATAATCTGAGTTTAAAAATATTATTTCTGTTTTCAAAATAACTATTAATGTAATTTAATACCTTTATTTTATTATAGAAGATTAAAAAACGATTGAAGATAACGTAGCAGGATTTTTCGATTAATTAAAATTTCTATCACTTAATACAAGATTTATGGGCATGTATTCTATACCTATTTTCAATGAAATCAGTCATTTTGACGGATACATTAAAATACAGTTTTTTCGTAATAACATAACTCATTTTATTTTATATCACTACATTTTTATTAACAGAGATTACCAGTTGATTTTTTTATAAATAAATTCTGTTTTGAGGGTACATTTCCTGCACAGAAACTTTTTTCATTCGCAGCAAATATTATTGGATATTTTTTTTACAAAATCCGATTTGGCAAGACTTCCGATTGTTATTGGAATTTACTATATCCAAAGACGGATTTGAAGTAGTCTTACGCTCATCTCTGTAGTCTTTCTCTCTAATTCGTCTGTAGTCTCTCGCTAATTCTTCAGGCAATTGAAAAATAAAATCTTTTCTCTATATATTTAATGCAGTAGTCTCTTTATACAATATCTATGCACTGATAGCTACTAAATCTAAAATGTTCTAAAATACTTGAAGAGTCCATCTACAGGACCCTGCTTTGATACTATATTTTTGTGTCATTTGATATACCATATCTACTCCAAACTTGGTCATGTTGTAGAATGTAGTTGTCTTCAAGACACGTTTGTTATCGTTCCCAATTTTTACAAATTTATGTCTTGAACTGAGTATTAGTACTTTTTCTTCAACTTGCTTTTGTAAATTGTTAGAACATAATTTTCTGATTTACAAAGTCGTGTGGAAAACTAGACCATATTGTCTTTCTTAGCTTTTGCAGTTTTTTGTATTTCTTTTTTATTTACACGTATAGTCCGAACTAGAGTAGTCTTTTTTACAAATAACTTTGTTGCAAGTGAATTCCAATTTTATTTAAAAATAGAATTATAATTCTAAATAATTAGAAGAACGAATAAAAGCTGTAAACTTGAATCTTCGGATTGAACTGAAAATTGTATGGCATATACACTATTTTATTTCTCAAGTGACGAAATACGGTATTCGCTTTCAGAATTTAGTTTTCATTGTCTTCTAGAGTATCAATTCAAAAGAATTCATTTATGAATCAATGTTTAAAGATTACGTTTTTTAGATACCAAGTTTCAATCGTATCATTAACAAAAACACAATTAATCAAAAGTTTTAGAATCGACACTATTCTCTTTTATTCGTAAAAACTTTTAACATAATCTGTTATTTTTTTCTTAGATATTGAACAGTGAAACGATTCATAAAAATTAAATGCCTTGGAAGATTTGGAAAGTTTTATAAGAATAACTACTTTCATTCTACTTGTATTATTTCATTTTTTCTTTAATATATTGACGATAAACTTATAAAATAATCTTTTATAAAAACTTAAAAATAAGTTCAATCTTTAAAAACTGAGCTAATTTGAATTATTTATTTGGTTTTTCGAGCTGAATACTGAATAAATTCTTTATAAATTAATCAGTTGTAACTGATATTTGATTGGCAGAATTTATATTAGTAGTCATACTGATAATCTATATTAAATAATAATTGAAAAAAATTATATAATAAGTGTTTTGGAAAAAATTTTAATTTTCTTAAATTTATTTAAATATAATATAAAAAAAGAAAATAATTTATAATAAAGGAATATTGTTTTCAATTTTGAATAAAGTAAACTGAAAAAATAAATACAAAAAGTTAATGATTATTTTATAATCTTTATAAAAAATAAGTAATTATTGGATTGTTTAATTAGAAATAAGTTAGTTTATAAAATTCTCCAAATATTTGTATAATATACCAAAAAGATTGTGGATATTTTGATTAAGTAATCTTATTAATTATATATATATATATAATAAATTATAAGCATTGTTTTTCATACTCATGTGTACAGTTATAATTAACGCAACTTATTTTCACTCAATTCGTTTGTGATTTACGTACTACAATTCATTTCTTAAACAATGAGTGATGTTGCCTAGTGGAGATTCGCCATGAACGAGTTCCCTATACAGAGAATACAGTTTATCAAAGTCAAGTGCTGAACGATTGAGTGTTCATTTTCGTAAAAGAAAGAAGTCGATGAAGAATTTATTGTAAGCCAGTACTTTTTTCAATATTGTTTATTTTATTCTTTTCAAAATATAAAAGCTCGTATTGGATTATATTATTTTATGTGCACTTTACAAAAGCAGACTTTTTCTTTTGCTGATAGAAGAAATTCAGGGATAAAAATAAACAAATAAATAATTGTCTAAATAAAGTAATAATTTCTAAAAATTCACATCATTCGTATTTTTGAACGAATTCAATAATGTTCAAAAGTGAGAGGTAAGTATTCTTCTTTAACTACTCTCTTTTTGTGTATATATATATATATATATATATATATATATATATGGAGAGAGAGAGCCTAAATACACTAACATTGATATAAAAAACCTTTTTGAAAAAGAAAAATAAGATTTTTTTCAAATTTATTCATTTGAAGACAGTCTGATTATGTAAAAGTAAAAAAATCAAAATTTTAAATTATTAATTTATCTTTACTCTCTACTATTGTATTTTGTACGTAAGCGAGATTAATAGCAAAGGGTAAAAAGGGAATTTTTGTGGGTTTATGTCATGAAAAATTCTTTGTACGTAAATTATTAGAAATAAAACGTAGAAAAGATGATGCTATATTGATAATATTTGTAATAGTTAATAAGTGTATTACATTTAATATTACAAAACTGAAAGTTAAAATGATTTGTACTTCTTTGGTATAAACAAGTGAAAAATTATGTATAAGTGACGCAACATCTACAATAAACAGCAATATATATATATATATATATACGAAGATTCTTTTTTCTTGGTACCAGATGGCAAAATTTATTCCAAAATTTTCAATAGAAATTAAAAAATATTACTAAACATTAAGTTAAACTGTAACTATTTCATAATTATTATCGCATGTTTTTATACCTGTGATCACTTTAATGCATTGTTGTATTGGACTTCTTCCTTTCTGAATATGTTAAGGTTATATAGTGCATAATAGACACTTAACTGATGTAAAACGACAAAAATCAACACGATAATGTAACTATTTCATTCAATGTAAGATTTGAATTTCAATCAAATGAAATTTTCAATTTTCAACTAGATTTTTATAAATAAGTAATCATTATATAAAAAACGATATTTATACGTTTAAAAAATAGCGTTATAATATGGTAATATTTATAAAAATGAAAAAAGTTATAAACTGGAAGATGTCTTAAGAAACAACCGTTTAAATCGATGAAGTTGAAAGTCACCATTAGTTGGTCACCAAAATAACATTGTATAGTCAAACAATTTTATTTTTACTGATATGTAGATATTATTACAAGTGAATAGTATTTTATTATCTCTCAATAAGTAAAATTAAACAAAAACTATGGTACAAGAAAAGTGTACCTTGAAGCTGTGAAGAAGACGAAGACACCATCAAAATGTTTATAAGGGACAATTAATAATGATCAATAATTATTTACTGCGAATTTTTTATGATTTGTGAGATGAGAAAATATTTGGAGTTTAAAAATACGTTGAAAAATAACGTTATTAGCACCCCAAACATTATTTTGTGAATTTTTGATAAATATAAGTATATTTTTAATATATTTGTTCATAGGTATGCTTATGGTACATCTACATATGTTATTCTAGTTAAAATATTTTTAAAAATAGCAAATAAATACACATTTATTCATCGTAATTTATTAATAATAGTTACATTTACAGTAATATATATTTTTCATATATGTAGAATATATATTACTTCTTTTATCGATTCGATACATTTTATAAAAAATTAAGTTTCAGTTAGAAAACATTACGCAAAATGTTTATATTTATTGCCAGTAAAATTCACATTTTTAAGCAAGAATAATATTTCTGGAGACGTTTATGTCTGATTTCACATATATTGACTTGATTAACCGGTGAATTCTCAGTTCTGAGTAAGACTTTAAATAAAAATTGAGCATCATACATATATATATATATACGTGCAACTATTTTTGCAAAAAAATTTAATGTGTGTCGACTTATTTGTAGACATGTACATCGAGTAAAGTATGTACATAATTAACTTAAATATACTATAATCAGCATTTATAAATTATTGGCAACATTTATATCATTTAGAAAGATATAGGGACGACTATGTCGTCTAATTGTAATAATT
This sequence comes from Acanthacorydalis orientalis, assembly GCA_034766995.1. Classification (NCBI taxonomy): domain Eukaryota; kingdom Metazoa; phylum Arthropoda; class Insecta; order Megaloptera; family Corydalidae; genus Acanthacorydalis; species Acanthacorydalis orientalis. The sequence continues at coordinate 10,373,664 of CM068322.1, forward strand.
TTAATCAATTAATTGTAATTTTTATAATAGACGTATTTTTTATGTTCAGTTCATTGACCACAACTTAAAGTTTTTTTTCTAAATTGTGATCATTTCCGATTAAAAGAATGATAATTTAAAACGGAATTTTCTGAAATTCAAGCCAACTAAAATTATTATTGCGATATTTTTGTGTAATAATTTTGCTTCTTTTTTTTAGTTACAATTAAAGTTGCATTGCATATACAGTTTAGTTACATTTGCACATTTTTATGTGAGGACGCATGCAAAAAAAATGTTAGTATATGAGAATAAAAAATATAAGAATTTTCGATATTTTAAAATAAAACTAACACCAATATAACAGAGACTAGTCTTTTATCGGATATGCGTTCCCTTAAGAAATCATTAACATGAGTAGACGACGATCTATGCTGAAGAGATATTTTTGTACAAAAATACTATATTAAAGAAGTACAATTTATATTATTATTTATTTATTATTATATGTAGTAAGTAATTAATTTACATGATATATATTTTTAACTGATTACTATTTAAATGTAATATTGTATTAATATTAAATGTGTACAATTTTAATTAAAAAACATAAAAGTAAAACGAATTAGTAAATTAGAAAGTTACAATTACTGTAAATATGAATGGAAAATTGCACGTTTTTATGCACACAATACCTCGAACATGATTTAGCATACCACTTGTATTCTAATAGACAAGGAATTACTAGTGTGAGTTATTTATCTCCGTAAACTGCTGAGAGACGTCATGTTTTTGCTGATAACTTTTCCTGCGGTGAGATTTTCCACCTTCAGCGTCGTAAATAAGTATGGCGCGCATCGCTCCCGACCTTCGCGGTACCCCATATACCCTCCGCAAGTCGTACGCCTTTAAGGCTTACTGCTCTTTTAAAGTGGGTTTTACGCACGTAAAATAAATCTTTTTTGTTGCGGGAATAATACGCCTGCGGTGATATATGTGATATTTATTTCTTTTATTGCACAGAAAGGGCAAGTGGTAGCAGTTCTTATTTCTCTGCGACATGATGCGGTCACATAATTTTTTTCTGTCTCGTCTATTATTTATTATATTTTCAGTTTTCTTGCACTTAGTGTCATGTTAAATATGTGTGTGCCTTTTATATCAATTTCTTCTGTTTACGTGGATTTACGTGCTTTTCTTTTTAAAGCGTTCTTTTAAAACTTTTTTTAATACAACAGCCGTATTTTACATTGAATTATTATTTTGTAGAATACATAAGGCATTTTATAAACATTTATGTATTTTACAAATATAAATTCCGAACGTTTTATTCGTCATTAATAACAAATATTTTTCAATTTATATATATATATATATATATATATATGCTGTTTTTGACTCCATTCTTTATATATTTCTTATTATAATTCCTTACTTATATACAGTAAAAACCTTCGATAATAAACATAGTTCTACGACTTAAATGTTATCGTTATAGAGAGAATTCATTATAAATAAGGTATACCTAATCCATATAAAAAGATATTATTAGCAATGCATTTTCGTTAAATAAAAAAAATCATTGTAAAAAAGTTCGTTATAAACAGGGTTCAGTAAACATATATATTATATATATATATATATATATATATATATATATATATATATATATATATATATATTGAGTGTATAAAGTAATTCGGTGCCTTTTTTATAGAAAATGGTTGTTTATTGGAAAATAGAATACATTTCAATTTTCAAAACAACTCCCATTATTTTGTATAAGTTTACTCCATCTATTGGATAACTGACGAATCCCTTACCGAAAAAAAATGGCGGCTTTGAGTCTATTAAGTCGTATGGAATTTTCAGACCTCTTATATTGTTTTAGGACTTTTGGATATTTTAAACGTTACATCAATCTCCTCCAAAGCTGAAGAAATCAATCCTACGATTTCGGTAGTATTTTTTTCAATTAGAATTTGAAAAGTGCAGTGTCTACGTGTTTACTACTGTTTTTTGAGGTATATCAATTGCTTGGTTACGATGGATAGTGTTTTAATTAGTGTTAAAATTAACACTTAAAAATTCTAAAACGACACAAATCACTAGTTTTGAACTCATGCAAAAAAATAATTTTATTTGCTTCTTTTTAACCTTTAACTCAATAGCCCAATTTGAAGTAAAATTAATAATAAAACCAAAGCTGATGTTACCACAATATAGACCAAAAAATTCACTTTCAAATTATATTAACATGATACACGATAAAGTGGCACAATATATGTATGTATTTAATTATAAGTGATTTATGTGTCACATAATTCCCGTGACCTTCATATTCAATGCTTCGTACCCAGAACGAACTTTTTAGAACCACAATTGCACCATATATTCCTTAAGAGTCATCACATGAAAAGTATCGTTAATTAGGAGCAGTTTCTGCTGCTTTACTATCCGTTTTGAATTCATACAAAAATTGATATTATTTGCCTATTTTGAATATATTCATACAAAAATTCATTCTTTCATTCAAAATTCATACAAAAAATTATTAAAAAAATTTTTCAATTTTAATTTAGTACTCCAATTTTAAGTAAAAATAATAATAAAATCAAAGTCGGTATTACCAAAATACAGACAGAAAAATGCACTTTTAATGATATTAACAAGAACACGATGAAATGACACATTGATTGAAAAAATATAAGGTCAGGATTCAGAAAACAAAAATCACAAATTTTTTCCTACCAACGTAATATATATTAAAAATGAAAGTAGAAAGTATAACCAGAAGTTCCATGACATCATGCGGTTTTTCAAGTTAGTTTTTTTAAAACTATTCATTCGGAAATGTTACTATCGATATCATAAAATATTTGATATTCTGTAAAAAAATTTCAAATGGAAAATGACAATTTGTACGTGACAAAATAACAAATTGATTAAGTCCTTACAATTTTTCTTTGACTTAGTACAATTTTAATCATATTGTAGAGAAACTGAATTTAACATTTTTTTTACACTACAAAAGAAAACAAACCGCTATTTATTGTTCACATACATAAAAATGAGAAGTTATGCCTCGATTCGAAGTATTTACTAAAGATATTTTTTGAGAATAAATGTAAGTATTTTTGTCAACAATATTTTTGTCGGTCGATTGGGAAATAACCCACAATAAAATAATATTCGATCATAAATTCAATTTTTAAATAATTATTCATTAATTTAACATCGCAATAATGTTTTTTTAATCATTTGTTAATGAAAACAATAGTTCATACACAACGATAAAAATAATCACATAATTGGCTATTATTTGATAATCATACCACAAACAATGAAACATCATTTCATTGATAAATTCTCTATGAGTAAATATTGCGTATTTGCTGAAATACACCGATTTTTGTCAGTGTAGGATTTTACCATTGACATAATACATACAGATTAATAATTTTACTCTAAAAGTTTTCAATAGAAGATTAAGAGAAATGTAGGTATTTTTGCAGGTACAGTGCTATCGTCTTTATTCGTATGTAAATAAAATAAAAAAATGCATAATTGAAATGAAATATTTATGAGTAATAAACTATCGTTAACAGAAGTTTATAAGTTTTTTTAGTTGATGCATGAAAGGTAGATAAAAACAAATTAAATATTATGTAAATTATATTTATAAATTACACAAGTAAAGAGGTATACACACTGTATTGATGAAGATTTGATATTTCTTTGAAATTTCTGTTTTTCTTTTTATGTTAAGTAAATAATATATATATATATATATATATATATATATATATATATATATATAAATATAATGTTAAGTAAATAATATATATATATATATATATATATATATATATATATATATATATATATATCATTAAACAGTTCTAACACTGTGACTAAATTCACTTTTCAAAATAAATTATTTTTCATCGCACAATCACACCTAATTCTTCGACTAAAAATATTCAATAAATTATTATTAATCATTTACGATTGTCCCTTATGTGCATTTTAATAGAAAGGCAATTACTCTCAGAATAGTAAATTAACGAAGATTTTGTGATTTTTGGTAAATTGGTGTTCAAATTTTAATGTTACTGTTTAAAATGTAAATGTTTAAATTTAAATTTTACAAACAATAATTCATTTCTAAAAATAATTATTTGTATTTTTAATGTTACATTTAATCAATTTCTTTTCCTCAAGAAAGTATTTATATATATATATATATATGTATTATTAATAGAAAATAAAACAGTATTTAATAAAGATAATTTGTAAAATTGCCCTTTACATTTTTTTGTTAATGTTTATAAATATATATTGTTAAATTTATATACTACAAACAGGACAAACAAAAACTATATTTCATTCTTACTCGATCTATTATTTGAAGAAAATAATAGACATATATGATGTTATCATTTTATATTTAATAAGTTTATAGGTTTTACTTATTGGACAATATAGGGCATAATTTATATTTTTCGTAATGCATTCTGAAATAAATAAATATGTCATCTTTTTCTAGGATTTTTTAGCATACCCTACAAAATTAGAAATGGTAAGCAATTTAAATAAAATTTACATATATTTATGACGATCCTTTCTGATATCTTATTAAAATTTTACCTCTGATTATAGCTAGAACTCACTTTCACAAATAAATTCTTTTTTCGATACAATTCCGTAATTTTCAAAACACCAAGATACAGAAACAACAGATTTTTCTGTACTTTGAAGATTTGTATCGACATTCGATCCAAATCATCGAAATTCGAATAAATAAAAATCAAAAGATCAATAATAATTGATTTAAAAATTTATAGCTTGTGAAGTAAAAAAACAATTAACTTGTGGAAATAAATATATCTACATTTCCAGAACTCTATTGTATCTAAGTTTCTTCATAAGTAATAATAAGTTGAAATAATGAACTTGCTTCATTCGCATGGTTATTTTTAAAATTTAATTTAAAAAAATAAATAATGTATCTATTTTTTCAAACTTATGCTTTGTACATTAAAAGGTAGAGAAATTATGTAGGTAGTAATAAAAAATTCGTTCTGTCAAAAAATATGTTATTTAATGTAGTATTTATTTTAACAAGATTTTTTCTTTTAAAACGGTTGAGTGGCATATTTTTTTGAAAAAAATACTTTTTTAAAAAATAAAGTATATTTAAAAATAATTTCTTTTAGTAATTGTACGTAAATAGTATATATATATATATATATATATATATATATATATATATATATATATATATATATAGATAGATAGATAGATATTGTGTGTTGTAAAACAAACATTTTTAACGTTTAGTGTACTGATTTGATTAATATCCTAAGGGTGTGAAGGTATCTCTATTTGTTAACAAATACATAATTTTTATTATTGATTGTCCAAACGAAAACCACCAATTTAATCATACACTGCATCCGCAGGCGGTTATTATCATCACTACATACATACATGTTTGTATGCATTGATACAAAAACATTAAAGTGGCACTTTATATTGCGTTATGTGCAAAAAAATCATATGGAGCACAATTAACTGTTGATAATATAATTATTTAAACATTGTTATATTACATTTCTCAAACCTGCATTTAATTATTAAAAATGTGATTATATTCCTTAAGAAAATATATTGACTATAATGTGCTATGTAAAGTAATACATTTAATTACTTTTTTTTAACATATAGTATACGCTCATAAATATTTGAAAAAGTTGGTTAAATTCACCATTTTGATTTGTTTTCGCTGCTACTAAATAGTTTGAACTGTCAAATAAACTTTTTACTATTAAAATATATTTTTATTAATACTGATAATTAATATGAAGTGATCAAATTTCAAAATTAGAATGTGACATTTATTCAGATATTGAATTGTAAAATACAAAATATAGACGGTCAACTGCAATTAATCATTACAATGTAACATCATTAAAATGGGTATGAATTATGAAAAGTAGATCATTTGTAATATTTTTTGTTGAAGGAATGATTTAGTAGATTGGAAGGAAAATAATTGTGGTTTTTGCTTTCTGTATTCTAACCTTAATTTTTTCAATGAAAGTATCATTTCATGTATCGTGTTCTTGTTAATGTCATTTTAAAGTACATTTTCGTTTTATATTTTGGTAGCATTGACTTTAGTTTTATTATTAATTTTGCTTCAAATTCGAATATAGAATTAAAGACGGAAAAGAAGCAAAAAATAACATTTTTTATATGAGTTCAAAACAGGTGGTAAAGCAGCAGGACTGCTCGTAAAGTAAACGATGCTTTTAGTGCGAGTACTGTTAAAGAACGTAAGGGGTAACAGTAGTTTTAAAATTTTCGTGCTGGGAGCGAGAGCTTTGAGGATGAAGAAGGTCGCGGGAGTCCTTCTTCAGTTCATAACGATCAATTGAAAGAGTTAGTTGAATCAGAACTACGCAAAACAATTCAAGAGCTTGCACAAATGTTAGGCGTTAGTCAAACAACAGTTCTGGGGCACTTACAATACCTAGGGAAATCAAAAAAGAGAAAGTGTATATGAATTTGAAAGTCATAAACCGCAATTATTTTTCTACAAATCTTATAATTTTTTCGAAGTGAATTGTAATATTATCAAAAACTGTTTTGAATACGAAAAAAACATCTTTTTGATATATAAGCACTGGAAATCTGTTTCGAATTTTCATCTTACGGAAAATAACTACGATTTTTGGTAACACTATTTTTTTTAATCAAATTTGTCAGACAAAAATAAAAAAAATGTTTTCCATTAATGAAGGAAATCTATTTAACATTACTTTTCTTAAAATAGAAGGATGTATTATATATTAGTATAAATATAACGAGAATTAGTACACAAAGGTGGAGGATAAATGTTTATTTGCTATTTTTTCGAATGTTTTAACGAAGGATAAGATATGTACATTTATTATTTTCTTACCTACGAACGAGTATTAAAATATATTTACTTTTTAATGTTCTATATGATACAAAGTAAAAATAAAAGACATTAAATAATAAATATGAGCGAACTTCTACTTCTGAAAAAAACATTTTTTCTTTCAAAAAGAAAATTCGTGTATCGAAAAATTCTATAAATACAATATAGTTCTGGAACTGTAATTCAATTCACTTTCATAAATGTGTTATTACACTCATTTACCAATAAACTATAGAAATTCTCATTAAAAATATTCAATAACATTACTGATCATTTTTTTTTAGCTTATGGATACTTCGATGGAAATAGTGTATAATCCTTATAATTTTAAGTACACAACAATTTAATTTCATCTCGTCACCAAACCAATATTCGATTTTTCTCTATCTTGGCGTTCTATGAATGGCGACATCACCATCGAATTGCATGAGTAAAAATCAAAAGTAATCAACTATCAATTAACATTTTCATCCGAAAAATATCTTGTGGTTCATGATATAAATGGATAATTCATGTGTGTACTTTAATTTCGTGAAACATTATTATATTTATATATTATTTTTATCTATAGTGTCAAAACTATGTTGTGACATAATCGAAAAAAAAATTACATCTTTAGAATGAATAAGAATAATCTTAAAAATGCAATTACTTTAATATTTTTACAACTGTCACACATTCCATCAATTGAAAAATATTAAAAAAACATATATAGCACAAGTGAAGCATGAAAGTATATTTAATCCAACTGGCTTATTATATTGCACCTCTCATAACACAACATTTAATTGTTCACTAGTAAATTAAAAGCGCAATTGTATACAAACGAAAAACATTTCTTTCTAGGTTGATATAAAAACTATTATGGTGCTTTAAAAATTGAAGAAGATAGCTTTTTAACTAATATTTTATCTTAGTAATAATATGAATATTTTTATATTAAAGTTGCTTATTTATTTTGTATACGTCTTAGATAATTACGTTGAAGATAATTACACTTTCGTTAAATATAATTATATCTGTTGTCAAAATAAAATATCTCTTTTGTATTTAAACAAAAAAAATGCTTTGGTATTTAAATTATTATTTTTATATATTTAATTTAATAACAATGATCTTACTTTTAATTTCAAGTATAACAATTTTATAAATCAAAAGTATTCAATTATTCTTTATTTAATTAAATTTATCAAAATTATTTTAATCTTTATCCTTAATTATTAATCTATGAATTTTGTGTAATAGTGTCGATAATTACTGCAAAATAATTTAATGTTTTTAAAAATGGTTTAAAGTATTTATAGAACTGGATATAATATATTCCTATTTGATTAACTTCAGAATCATGAAAAATAAATAATTCAATTTTATTTTTCACAAAAAAAATTTGGAATCCCTATAATATCAATTTGAATATAACTCGTTTTTAATTGGAAGAAATCTTTCTGAAATAAGATTTACTTTTGAATATTAACAGATAATAATATAAAAGACTCATCGATTCTAACCCAGATTTAACCATTTCAATTCAGAAGCACAAAAATACACGAAATAGATTCTTTTCAATAGTAAATTCAAAGAAATTTCCACTGTTATATAATAATATCAGTAATATGTTTGACTAACATCTCTTTAGGAAATATTTTTTCATATAGTGAATACATGAAACGAGAAAGGTAGAATGAGTAAAAGCAGATATTTCTACGAGGGAAAGAATTTTATCAATTTATGGGCAAGTCAGTGTAAGTCGCGTTATTCGTACATTCGTCGAATAATAAAAAAATACTATAGGAAGTAAAATATATTTTGAATGTTATGTTAGCATAATAAAAAGTTTAAATTTCTTTAATATAAAAAGATTTAAATAATGATCACAAATACATGCACAGAGTATGTATTAAATATAATACATAAAAAAAATAAAGAAGTTTAAATCTTTATGAATACATGAGTTTTAATTTGTGTACAGTTTTGTAAATTTATGTCAATAATGTATTTTTTACACAATAGAATTTTGAAATATATATACATATATATATATATTTATATATATGTATATATGTATGTACTATGTATATATATATATATATATATATACATTTATATATGTATGTGTATAGATATTTCATTACAAAAATATTAAAGAATATGAATATTTCATTACCAGAAAATATTTGTCAAAGTACTAAGTAAATATAATATTTTAAAACATATTTCATACGGACTGATGGCCTATTTTAAAAAGTACATAAAAATTTAATAACGAAAATGAAGATTTAATTAAGAAATGAAAAAATACTTAATTATTTTGTATAGAACTTGATGATAAAAGTACAGAACATACAGTCATTGATAAAGGTATGAACTATTAAATTATATCGAATAAAATACCATTTTTTAATATAGAAAAATAATTCATAAATTTCTAATTTATTTCTTAAAATTAAATATAAAAAGTAACACTATATGTTAATAGTTGAGTGTTAAATAAATTAAATTCTCATTCTACACTAATCCTGTAGATTGTATACGAATACATTTCTTTTAAAATCCAATTCTACTTTTATGACACTCAGGTAAATCTTGAACTTTGTTCAAGATCTACTTGAGGTTGTTGTAAGTCGAAACCGATCATACAAGAAAAGTTATATGGAATTATTTTATATGAACCTTTTGGTTTAACCATGAATTCATTTTCAAGATTAGTTTTGACCTTCGCCATCCTCAGGCAGATTACCGAGTTTAAAAGTAGATCAATATCTATGGATGACAAAAGTCGAGACGGGTCGCAGAGGAAAAATTGTACGTGACCTATAGATTTTGTATATAATAATGAACAGTAGGTACGCAAAAAAACAATATAATGAAAAAATAATTCCTTTATAAGGAAAAAATAGAATTAATAACTTTGGTCATTGTTTTCAAATAAAGTTTTTTTTTTACTTTCATACATATTTTCTATTTAGGTATTCAAGAAGTTATTCTGTGGTATAGAAAACTAATTATGAATTAAATCCTTTCATTCTCTAACGTTTGCCAGTCTAAAACATTTTCAGAAAGTGAAAAACTATTATATATTAAAGGCTACTGAAACTTAGGCTTATTAGAAATTGTAATTAAGAGGACGTTGGGAGCTTTGCCAAAATTTTATAACTTAACCACACATACAGGAGAAAATTATTACTTAACACATATTTAACTCAGATTATATTTATATATATATATAAACTGTTATACAAAGAATGTGATTTCAAAAGTAGAAAATTTTTAATCAGCTTGATATTTGTATATTTAAACATTGAAAAATTTTTCGAAAACGTCAAATAATTTTCAATGTACCAAAATATTATGCCGTTAAGGAATAATAAATTTGTTTTTATTTAAAATGTACTATTATAATTGATTTTTTCTCGTATCCAATAAAAATCACAAACATTTTCGATCAAATGTATTCTATAAATGGGTTTTTTCACTTTTGATTGTTCCTTGTACGCATTTAAATGGCAATGATAATATTCTCAAAGTGATAAGATACAGAAATATCTATGAAATTTTTGTGAAAATGAATTTAGCGATAGTAAGAAAAGTGTTCAATGAAAAATTTTACTTGTAATGAATAAAGCACAATCGTACTTTTTATGTCGTTTAAGAGGTAAAATATTAAAGTTGTTTCTTGTCTTTGAGGTCACTATTTAATTTTTCTTGCATTGGAAAAAAAATTTCAAATAGTGACCTGAAGGATAAGAAAAACAACTTCAAATCCAGGAAATCAGGTATGAAACTAATTAGAATCAATATAAAATATTAGCATGAAAAATGTATTGAAAACAATATTGCACTTCTTCATTTTCATTACACGTTATTTAATTTACAATGGTAAATTGCTCAACAACCACCCAGTAATACGAATTTCAGCGAATCAGAAACCTTCGCTAATTGTATACGAACCTTTACGCAACACGAACCGTTTTTGTAAGTTAACTAATAATGTTCATTTCATTTGTATTCCATTTAATTACTAGTCTGCGAAAAGCGTTGACAGCAAAAGTGTTGGTCAAAGTGGTAACATTGAACGTACACGTGGAACGTACACTGTGGTGGTCGTTCAACATGTCTTGAATTTCAACCAGGGTCACGTTGGCGAAGATATTTATATGTCAGCGTTGGAAAATTCATGCATGCGACGTACAAGCAAAAAGCATTCATATTATATTCGTCGGGTTCATTTCGCCAATTCAGAAATCATCTCGCAATTTATTTTGCATAACGTACGATGCCTTTCATAGAAACGAACATATATTGACAAAAGTAATTTTTTTCGAATTTTGCTTCATGACAATTTCGACACAGGTGTTACCGCGTCTTTTTCAATTCTATTGAAATGAAACTTAATGTAGAATTTCCTTAAATTATAAACCTAATTTTATGAATATAAAAATGTTTTTGATTATTTATTTTTTAAACTACACACATGTGTATATATATATATATATATATATATATATATGAGTGTGTGTGTGAGAAAAATATTTTATAGATTTTAAAATTACTATTTATAAAAAGATTATAAATATACAAATATAATCTAATTAAAAAAATACAAGAAAGTTCTTATTGAACAATAATATGATACATATGTTATTCTGTTGGAAGATATTTTTATAACAGATTTATTATATAATACAATATATATATATATTACATTTTAAAAAATGTGTCTAATTTTCTAAATATACCATTCATTATTTTTAAGAAGAGATTTTTCTAATTGCATATAAGTACAACAAAAGTATTCAGGAAATTATTTTCTATATCACAATATAAATAAAAGTAAGCATATTTTCTCATGTATTAATGTTAAAACTAAGACCAAGAGCTTAGAAAGCTGAAATTTAGCATTCTAACTTATTCTTAAGATGTGTACCTTGGTGGTATTTTTTTAAATGTATGCTTTTTAGACTATAATTAGTTTATAATAAATGCATATGAAAATAAGTTAAACCGGCGTAATAATATATGAAATTGTATTTTAAATTATTCAAAAATGAGATACGCACTGGAATTTTAAATAATTCCATGTAAAAAATAATATAATTTCTTGTGTTCAATATCAGAATTTTAATATATATTGAAACGTGAAATAAATTAATATTGATATTATTTATTTATGACATTTTTATATTGTTATGAGTCCTGGATAAATTAAATCTTGTTGAATAGGTGTCGAATAGGAAAAAATAACCGGAATATAATATAAATAAAGACAATTCCTTTTTGTACAAAAAATAACTCTTATAATAAAAGAAAAATAAATATTCCTTATTAAAATGATATAAGAATGTATTAAATTGGATTTAAAAGTTCCCAATTATACATAAAATCGAAGTTGAGAAATAAAAAAATATTTTCAATACAATTTAATTTTATTCAAATCTATTATATAGATATTTCCATAGTAATTAAAAGATTAATAAAATAACTAACGACTTGTTGCGTTTCTTAGTTGCTGTCGATTTTTTTTCTTTTTCTATATGTTAGCACAACGAAGAATGTGAATTTTGAATCGAAATGCGTACAAGCAACAATAAAAAATAATAAAAAATAAATTATTATACATTTTTAATCAGTGAAATTTTATTTTTTGGTGAGGTGAACGAAAGATTCATTTGCGAAAAGAAACCAGTTTGAGTTTGAAAATTAAATGTAATCATTTAGGGTTAAATTTTTGTTGTAAGATCAATGTTCAATTTATGATAGGACACATTTAAGAATAGTATCCTACCCTTGTAAACAGTAACACTGTAAAACAAAGTGTTATTGTTGTACACAATTCATGCAGAAGATAAGGAAAGAAAGTATTCAAAACAGTGTTGTCTTATTTGAAGTCTATTGAAAGAATTTCTTAACAGTCCTTAAAATAATTGTCTTTTTTTGTATTAAAAATCCTTAAAAAATTTGACTAAATTCCACCTTCAATGCTTTAGAGCCGTGCTTAAAATTCTAAACATACATCTTGTACTAATATTTGACATTCCTACATATACAGTATGGGTCTCGAAAATTAAATCCTTTCAAGAATATTTTGCGATTAATCGACAGTTATTCATAAAACTGTTTTACTACATCAATATTTTCTTTAGTGGTTATTTTAGTCTGACGTCTTTCATATTGATTATCTTTAACCAAATTGCTTCTCTAGTGAAATAATTTCGAACAGTGTTTGATAGTTATACACGATAGAGCACAGTAATGTAGTCCATTATTTATTTCATTTTATTTGTATTTTGTGTCTTCTTTTGTGAGAAAATTAATCACTGATGTGTGTTCAATGTATTTTATTTTTTTTTAAATTTATCAATTTATATTTGGTCCGACTTTGTCACTTTTAAAATAACCTACGTCTTGGAATATCGATAACCACTTACATTATTAGATATGAAAATATATATAACTGGTAAATATTTAGAAAATTTTGCAACACAAATATATCATGTTAAGAATTTATGAATCGTACTACGTAACATACATTATAGGTTTGAACATTATATTTAATAAAAAAACGTTGAAAAATATTTCAAAATATTATACAAATATAAAAGTTATGATTAGAAACCTGGGATAAACGTTTTCAGATTACAATAATTAATAAAGAATTTAAAATTTTATATTGGAATTTAGAATTTTCTATTGATTATCTTTTGTGTCATCATTTTGGTATTGTTGGCCTACCTGGAGGTATGAGAACTCGACAACAGCCTTTTGCTTAGTTTTTAATCTTGTTGTGATCATAGTTGTTCCTCTCAAATGATGAACATCTGGGAAAAGTTTCAAAAAAACCCAGATAAACCTTATTATAGAAATCCACCCATTCATCTTTTCCAAGAAGCATACCCTTTCTCTTGATGCCTCCACAGATGTCCTGATTTGCTGCCGACGTGACGTCATCGGCAACATTTGTCGCGGCTCGGTGAAATAGCACGACTAGACAAACTTAATCTTTCAGCGATGTAGTCCAACTCGGTTGTTAAACGGTATGACCCTCGAAGCTGGCAGCTGCTCGATTAATGTATTACCGAGCGGCTTTCTTGAGTAAAATTTCAAGCTGACGTCATCGATGAAGTCATCAACCATGCTTTTTTCCCGCTTATCGTGGAGCGTTACCGTGGGGTAGTTCCATTCTTTATTAAGCATCATCCTCAGGTGCTTATTTTGAACCCCCTGCAGTTTTTGTTTGTTTGTCCTGCAGGTGTCCCAGCAGATTGAAAAGACATATGTCATGGTCGGTCTGATTGCCATTTTGTAAAGTCTCAAATTGTTTTTCACGTTGAGACCGCCATGCATGGTCATGAAGAAATAGAGTCTTCCAGGGCGACGAACACTTTCTTACGTACATATGCCACATATTTGCTGTATGTTAATTTACTATCCATGTACATACTTAAGTACTTGATAGAGTTCCTTCAGGGAATTTCGGCTCAATCTAGGTTTAGCCACTTTAAATTCTTTCTCCACCCTATGAGAAGATAATACTCTCCGTCTCTGCCGCATTTATAAATTAGAATAAAATAAATGCACTATTTAAATACTAAACAAATTTCATGTATAAATTTTTTGCTCGTCGTATAAAACAAACATATTCAATAATTCTGATGTGATTCCATTACCGAAAAAAATAGATAGATCTGTGGACAGATTTGAATACTTCTCAATAGTCCGAAGATATTGCATTGCCATAGAAATGAGCATAAGCAACAAACGAAAATGAACAATAATCAATTATTGAAATATTTTGATTAGAAAAAAATGCGATTTATAAAGTGAGTAAAAAAGTCACTTGTGAAAGTGAATTAGGTCAACGTTCCAAAATTATAATTGTACTTAAATTATGAATATTGATTTTTCGGGAGAAGTCTAATTCTTCAATTACTAACTTGGGCGTTAATGAAAAATATCTAAATTTTAAAGGATGCATATAACATTTACAAATAATTGAATTCATTCTTTGAGTTCAAAAATATGGAACATTTTTTGTTTCATTAATACTATTTTCCATTTAAAATTTACTAAAACATTCTATTTAAATAATTTAATTAAATTAATTACATTATTATAATAAAATATAATAAAAATGAATCAAATTCTAAATAGAATTAATCTACTTAATGGCAATGAAAATGGATCAACTACAAGAAATAAATATATATATATATTTATATTAATAGAAAGCATGATACAACAAAACAGAAAAACGCATTTCCTATGAAAAGCATATTATCACTTTAACTTTTGTGTACGATCTGCTATAGAAACAAGACCATTAAAATAAAGCAACAAAAAGCGACACAAAGAGCAATGTTGACGAGATCAAAAGCAAATATCAAACGTAACGTAGTTGTATTTTTTGTTGTTTTTGAAATCGACCCTTTTGACATATTCGAGAGCAATGCGCTACACAGCGGAGCTTAAAATTAAATCAAACCAGTGTAGATTCCATTTTATGAACTGTCGAAACTTTTTTATGTACCAAAGATATTATTGTATAATATTCCGTTTTCTAATATTTAATTGACAGTGAAATGATCAATTTTTTAATAACAACACTGCCATATGAATGTCAATAAATTGAGAGAATAATATTGATTAAAAAATTTTACTTTCAGAATTATATTAATATTTGTTTTGTTTTGACATAAAATATAAAAAAAAATGTTTTGCTTCAGTTAGAAAAAAAATGTTGAAATATTTCACTTCGGGGAAAAATAACCATAATTGCTATTCATTTGATGTTAACTATGTTCAAACCAAACTTTACTAACAATTAACTTGACGTGTAGTCAATTTTCAGAACAGAAGAATGTTGACTGAATTTAAAAAAGTTTAACTAAATATGTAAATGTATCGAGTGCCGAATGTACATTTACAAATCTGTATAGTTTGAAATTTACTGTTCGTTTTATTTTTTTGCGAAAAACTTTTCATAATGGTTTCATTGTTACTGAACTTCTTAGATATCGAAGTAACAAGAAATTATATCTATTTGTATGTAAAACGTATTCACATACGTGTATATATATATATATATATATATATATATATATATATATATATATGCCATAAACTCCTAAGTTCATTATTGCCTGAGTTTAACGTTGCAGCTTGCAAGAATAGACTGGTTTTCTATGAATCGGCTTATGATATTCATGTTTGCATTCCATGAAAATGTTCTTTGAGTTGACTTAATATCGTTTAATCTTTTAAGATTTTCTATTTATACAAAATTGCTACTTTCCTGTTCAATAAAAATGTAAAGGAATGTTGCGGTATGTTTTTGAGCAGCATAAAAGTTACATTGATTTAAGAAAGAAATGCTGTTGCTTAGGTTGGTTAAATAGGTGGAAAACCCGTCAACGTGTATGTCAAATTGCAATGTCTGGTGAGAACCCTTCCAGTGATACTACAGGTAGTGAGCATTTTAAAAGGGAAATTGAGAAAATAATTGTGTTTGAAAAGTTAAAGCCAGATCAAATTTATAATGCCAATGAAACTTGTCTTTTTTACAAGATGCTATAAGGAAAGAACTTAGCTTCAAAATTAGAAGAGTCAGCCAGAGATTACAAAAAATCAATGAGAGGATCACATTGCTTGCAGTAATGCTTCAGGGAAACATAAATTACCCCTTGTATTGGTTTGAAAATCTGTTAAGCTACGTGCTTTAAAACTTATAAACATTTTTCCTTTACCAGTTGTTGACAAGTCTCTGAAAAGTTCTTGGATAGATAATACGAATTTTAAAGAATGGTTTATTCATAATTTCATGCCAAGTGTATAGTCATTTAAAAAAATAAGGGGTACCATTTAAATCTATATTGTATATAAATCCAAATGTATATAAACTGTGTTATTTATTATAAAAAAAACGGAAATAGTAACTGTGTGTTACAATTTTTAGATTTTCCGGATTTTAGATCATCCAGATCAGGCCCGGTCCCGTTTCAGCCGGAGAAACGGGGTTCTAAAACATAAAGTTTCATTAATTATTGCGAATGAAAACAAATATTATTCTAAGATTTTTCTCTCTAACTTCCAGAGACGATAGTCTAAACTGACAAATCATAAAACTATATTCGAACTCCTCACATACTGGAGAAAACTTTTACATACTGGATATTTGATTATAATATATATATATATATATAGATAGATAGAGAGACTTATTGTCATAATTTTCCGTATTTCCTAATTTAGTACTTATAAACATTTCAATGAAATATACAAAAATATTCTATTCATGACTACAAGAAATTTTATTTATTTCATTTCCATCAAAGTATTTATTTTCTAATAATCTGGAAATAAGTACCAACAAGTGTTTACTATACTATAAACAATAACAAATTCTTTGAAGTAAAAATAAATTCAACAGCAGAACAATAATAAACTTATTTTGTTATTTTCGAATGAATATTAGAATTCTTATTTATTTAAGAATTACAAGAAGCTTTACTTGTATTTAATACAAACAATTATAATAATAAGAAATAAATTTTAATTTTATTGAGTTTTTGAAAGCTGGTTAGTAATGACTAGTTTGTTTTGATTAAAAATAAAAGCAATTTTTATGAAGATATAATATATATATATATAACATTAACTGATTGTTTGACTTGATTATTTACATTAAATAATACTATTTAACTTGTATGTTGATAAAATATTTAAATAAAATTGAATAAAAAATTGTGAAGTATACAAAACATGGTACGGTCTTACCATTATAAAACCTGTCGTAAAGCTCTTGCACCAATATTTGTCGTATAACATGAATATAGGATTTTTGAAGAGTGGCTGTTAGCCATTCAGTCAAGTCTACAACAAAACCAAGTGTGGTATAGTGATAAAGTTTACTCGTGTAGCACAGTTGGTAGCACTGAGAAACACCGTAGATGTTGTTGTCTCTTGACTTTTGAGATATGGCGTAACATTGTTCCTTAGCAAACTTCATGTCTGGTTTGCTCAGTCTTAATAATATGCGGTTTGTTTTGTCTTATAAATGATAATTTCACAGTTATGTTGGCAAGTATAATGAGAAAGTAAAAGTTAAAGTTCCATTTTGTTGAATATGTAAAGCTATCTCGATTTATAAAATAGAATTACTAATGCAAAAAATTAGAACTTTGTTTAATATTATATTTTAGAGGTACTATCCTATACTTTCTCTATTATATTGTAATTCTTCTATTTATATTAATTGAAATTTAATTAATCGACGGTGTGTGGATACAAATAGTTAATTTGAAGTTAATTACACGTTAAAAGTATGTTTAGTAGACAGCCAAGTAATATTTTTGTTGTTTGTCAGAAATGTATTGTGTCGCCATTTCACAAAAAAATAAAATGAATTGAATGAGAATAAAATAAAAAATAAAATTAACATACGGTTTTATGTATAAATAGATATGAATTTTAAATTATTGATACATAACTAAGACATCTTCATACACATATACAGATGGATAATTTCACTTTAAAAATTATAGATAGAAGATTAAGATAAATGAAAATATTTTTCCAGTAGATCTATTACCTTTAGAGTATAAACATTTAAAATAAAGGCGGTACTAGGAAATGGAATGTTTATGAATAATTAAAAATTCTTATCAGAAGTTTACTGAAAAGTTTGGTTTGCGTATGTAAAATGGATAAGGACAAATAAATATTATTTAATGTATTAGAGTGGTTATAAAGTATAACGGTGTATATATATATATATAATGCTAATGAGCAAGATGAAGAATTCATTTTTCTTAGCAAGTTGAATCCCACTTTCTATCTTAAGCATTTTATATACATATATTAGCTTATTAAGTATGAAATGTTCGATTTCCTTAAGTACTAAGTTTAACAGCTGCCATCTTTGACATCACGTTGATTCACATTTTCTTTTTTTTTATTGTGAAGGTATACATCGTCTTTCTTTCAAAGGCACGTTTTGACTTTTGTTTTGTATTGAATTAGTTTTTAGAGCAATTTTTGTGAAATCATGGATAAGTTAAAAATTCATGTTATTTTGGAATATGAACTCTATTGTGGAATAAATGAAGCGCAGACAGCTCGAAATATAAACAGTGTTTGGAAAGGATGTGGTTAGTGAATGCACAACAAGTGAATAATTGTTTGATAAGTTTCGTTCTGATGATTTTAATTTTGAAAATGAGTCGCATGTGCTACTTGAAACCAAGGTGAATAATGATGAGCTGAAAGCTCTAGTGAAAGGTCATCCATCTTAAAGTACGCATGAATTAGCAGCAAGAGTTGACGTTACTATTCCAACAATATTGGATGATTTGAAACAAATTGGCAAGATAAAGAATCTGGATATATGGGTTCAACATGAATTAAACGAGCGTCAGAAAAGAAATCGTCTAGAAGCTTACTTTTCTTTGCTGTAACATAATAAAGGCGAACCATTTCTATAACTTATTGTTTACGTGTAACGAAAAATTGATTCTTTTTGACAATCGTAAACGTTCGATACAATGGTTGAAAAAAGATGAAGCGCCGAAACAGTCCAAAACTGAATATTTATCAAAAAAACTAATGGTGTCTGTTTGCTGGTCCAGCGCTGATATTATCCATTACAGCTTCACGAAACCTGGTCAATCAATTACAGTGAATGTCTACTGCAATCAATTGGACAAAATAATGAAGATACTTGCAATTAAACAGTCTAGATTGGTCAATAGAGACAGGCTAATCATCTTACAAGACAATGCTCGACCACATATCTCAGAAATAACGCTGCTCGAACTACAGAAGCTGGCCTTAGAAACTTTGTCACCCACTGTATTCACTAGAACTTGCACCAACTGATTACCACTTCTTCCTGGCTTTGGGTCACTTCTTACAGGGAAAAATATTTAATTTTCAACAAGCTGTGGAAAACGCCTTACACGATTTATCGCCACTAGCTCCCCAGGTTTCTTCGCTGCTAGCATAAACAAGTTACTTTTAAAATGGCAAAATTGTGTCAATAGTTTAGGCGCATACTTCGATTAATTGTACTGCTTCTTGTTTGAGATATAATAAACAAAACTTTTGATACGAAATTGGACATTTTATATTTAATGAGCTGATATACATACATACATACATATATATATATATATATATATATATATATATATATATATATATATATGACTATTATGTGACTGGTTAAATATAGAACAAATATAATAATTGCAAAATATTCCTTTACATTTTAATAAACACTTCTTATATAGTTTTTATTTATAAATATCGTATGTGTCAAAAATAATATACAAATTCATATTTAATAGGAAAGTCAAAAAATAAAGGCATTTTTAAATTTCTATGATAAGTGGAGTTGAGTACTTTTTTATAATATATATATAAATATATATATATATATATATATATATATATATATATATATATATATATATATATATATATATTCATATATATACATATATACAAACTTACTTACACTCATACATGCACTCATATACGAGTATACTTACATACACTCATACATACTCGTACACATACATGAATGATAGTTCTGTTTTCATTACAACGCACATGTAAGAAATGAATGCACTGTTGTCCATCTACATTAGAAAATAAGTGTTATAAAATTCGAATTTTGCATTCAAGAGGAGTAAAAATTATTTAGATTGTTAGCTGCATACGATAGAACTACAGTAAAAGTTCAATATGTTATATTAAGAAGTAGTTTATAATGTATGATACGAAAAAATGTATCTTTTATTATAATAAAACATGATAGACTTAAAAAGATGTGATATTGTTTAAAGAAAACACTTTTCCATTCCGCTAATGGAACTATCGATAGTATATTTATAATATTAGGATTTGAATATCTAGTCTATTCTCTTTAGAGATCTAATGTAGTGATTTTCAATTTGGAATATTAAATTGAGCATTAAAGCAATTTAAACTGTCTTGAAATAAAGATATAACTGCAGTGGCACTAGCCACACACAAATATTTCTCTACACCAAACTAGCAGTTTATTAAAACATAACTTAGCATTATTCTTATCTTATATTTACCGAAGTATAATTATATAGCAATAATGATTTTATATTGTTATTTTTAACAAATAAACTAAACTTTATTGTTTATGTAATTTCCTATTAGTTTATGTGATAATAAACTAACAGTAACTCATAACAAAATTCTGATACTGTAGTTAAATTAACATTTTTAAATGAATTATTTTTCAGCCTACAAAGTATAAAACATTCTAATCACAAATGTGCAATAAATAATTATTGTTCATTTGTGATTATTGTTTAAGCACATTTCAGTCCTGATGACGCCAAGGTTTAGAAAAATATTTATCTGCCTCTGAGATGTTTGTATACCTTGGTACTCAGAATATGATGGAATCGCCATCAAAATGCGCATAAATAAGAAACAAAAATAATATTAGTGAATTATTGAGCATTTTTGACGAAAAACTTGTTTTTGGTATGTAGAGTGAAAAAAGATTTAATATCTAGTTTTTATCATTCATTGCAAATTATAATACTTTTTAACTAAAATTAGTTACATACAGATAGACTTAAATATTGATAAATTTTACTTATATTTTTTGCTTGGTTTGAAACCGGATCAAATCACTTAAATATGAGCTTCTAGAAAATACAAAGGATATTATCAAAAGTACTACATAGTAAATGGAATTTTTTAAAATTATTATTTTTTTCGTTCTGAAACTATACCTAAAACTTGAAATCGATTCTCTGTACCGTTTAAGTAAAACTGGATTTGGACTTTTCAATATATTATATTTAAAGGTAGTAGTGTAAATAACATCAGATTTTCGAATATCATACCAAAATATATTTGTTTTATAATTTGTGAGTTGATAATATGCGAAAATGTAACATTAAAGATAGCTGATAAGGACACTATTCAAAGTTTTTTTATTTGAACCAAAGTAAACAGTCTTTTAAGAATATGTAAATGACTTATTTTTTCTTGCATTACCCTCTAACTTTTTTTCCTTATAATCTCTAAAGTTGTTCAATTATAAATCACAAGTTAATTTTGTTATAACGGTATGTATAACATAAAAAAATTGTATATCTTAACAAGAATAAATAATGATAATTTTCGTATGTATAATACATAGTCATATTTTTATTCATATTTTATTGAATTGTTAGTTATTAGTTGCTATTAACAAATAACGTTATTTAAATTTATAAAAAATATTTCATCAAATTGAAGTCAAGACATTTTCTTATTCGAGTGTTCTGTCATGAAAAGTAATAATAATAATAAATTTAGTTGAAGTAGCCAAAAAAAAATTGAAATCTCAAATTGGGACATTATCATATGAGTATATACTGTTTACAACTTGATTTAGTATTTAAAAAAGACATATATTTGTAAATTTCGAACTTTGATTTTTACATGTAGCACAAACAATTGTTCGATGCTTTGATTTATAAGAAGAACCAACGATACATTAATTTTTCCAAGTCTTAATTGCTAATATTCAAATTTTTATTTAAAATTCTTAACTTTTATGCCAAATATATATTTTTTTTATTAGTGCATTATCATAAACACAAATTATTTGACTACAACATTTATGTCATTTTACTGAGTATATTTCAACAGAAGAAGTTTAACATACATTAAATTATATATTTTTGTTTCCAATGATATGACTATGTGTATTTGCAAATGACATTCAACATTTTGAATTTGAGTTAAAGAAGATGCACACAAATAATAATAATAGATACACTACTATTTTATAGGCGACACAAGAAATCAATGAATAACATATTTAATTATATGACTATGCTCTATATAACTATATATATGACTAATGAAAATGATTATAAATACATACGTTTCATTTACAACGCCTAACAAATGGACACTTCCAAATATTAAACGAAATCACAGATACATAAATGTACACAACATTACACGATTAAAAAAAAATATAACTCAAATACAAAGTTTCGAAAAGATAAAATATGTAAATTAAATTTATATTCATAAATTTATCACTAAATTTTTCTCGTTGATATACACAATACGTGACAAAAAGAATGTGAATATACCAAACTTTACACACCAAATAATTCAATGCGACTGAATGTCAAATCGAAGGTGAAAGAATATGTGCATTGTATATTCATGAAATTATATAATATTTGGATCAAGTAACTTACGTTTTTATACATACAATACACAATACTATAACAAAAGAAATATAGATAAGGATATTTATATGTGCTGTCTTTGTTTTGTACTAAAATATGTATTATTATTTTGTATATAAGCAAGGAAATAAAAACAGTACACATTTATAAATATAATGTTATATAATTTACAATGAATTGATACTAAAAATGTAATGTGAATAAAAACGAAATTAACTAAGTATAATTTTATTACAAATTATTGTTCTTAATATAAATATTTGAAAGATTTTAATTTTTTAAGCATTACATTATATATATATATATATATATATATATATGAATATATTCTTACAAAATAAATTTATTATTGAACATATACAAATTTGTAATTAAATAATTTATTGATTGTTATAACTCGATTTTCGTGTAAATTTATTTATGTAGTTATTAATTTAAATCAATAAGGTAGTGTGCTAAAAATTATAATGCATTAATAGTTTCAAAATGCCGTAAAATTATTTAATTGTAATTACATTTGTGAAGAAATTGTATTGTATTTTGCATACTTTTTACAATATAATATATTGAAGAGATAAGATATATTGAATATAACAAATTATATTGAAGTTCTTATAAGTTAATGATCTATAATCATCTCTTCATTTTCACAAATGTTTTTGTTAATCAACGCACAAATAAGTAATTCCGTTTTTAACAAAAATTGTTCAATAATTGACTATTGATTAATTTTTATTGTATTTTTGTCCATTTCAACGGCGATGCCATCTTTCTCAACCTTATAGAAACCTTTGTACCTTATACTTGTGCGGAGATTTTTTGTCTTTGGCACCGTAAATACAATAGTAATTCCAAATTGCGCATGAGAAACAAATAAACATGATCAAAAAAAATAATGAAAATTTGTTTCATAAAAATGTTTGTAGATTGTTAAATGGGTGAACAAATAATTTGAAAAGGTGGATATTGACAGTATCAAAACGGTAGTGTGATTAATTTTTTATGTTATAATATAACTTTAAAAATATATAATTTTATATAAGCCATAAAAAAATTTCATTGACAATTACATGGCAAATAATAATATTAAAATACATTTTCTCATTTGACAACTAATAATAGAAGTTAATAGTCATTATCTTTTTTGTTAAATATGTGACTGTTTGAACGTATATTTAAATTCAGATTTTTTAATATACGGACATAATATAAATCATAAAAATTATAAATTACATATGAAACATATGAAACATATATTTATATTAAATAATTTAAGTACGGTGCACACATACATGTATATGTAGAGACACTCCTGCTTAGAATCAAACACACAATTATTCACGTACGCACGTACACACAGCAGGACACACGCACATATACAGATATAAATATATATGTATATATATGTATATATATATATATATATATATATATATATATACATATATATACACACATATATATATATATATATATATATATATATATATATATATATATATATATATACACACATTAGGTAGGTAGAAAATAATTGCGGTTGAGTTACTTCGTGCGACACCCATTCATTAAAATTTTTTGATTTTCCTTGTTGTTTTAAGAGGCCCAGAACTGTTGGATGTCTAACGCCTAACTTTTGTACACGCTCTAGAATTGTTGTGTGTGGTTTTGATTTAACTAATGCCTTCAGTTGTTCGTTATAAACTGATGAAGGACGTCCACGACCTTCTTCATTTTCAAGGCTCTCGTCCCCAGCACGCAATTTTTGGAATCATAACTGAACCATACGTTCCTTAACAGGACTCACACCAAAAGCATCGTTTAGTTTACGATCAGTTCCTGATGCTTTACCATCAATTTTGAACTCATACAAAAATTTCCTCTTCTTTGCTTTTTTTTGATCTTTAATTCAACAGCTCACTTTGAAGCAAAATTAATAATTAAACCAAAGTCGATGTTATCATAATACAGACCGAAAAATCTACTTTAAAATGATATTAACATGAACACAATGAAATGACATTTTCATTGAAAAATTAAAGTTAGAGTTCAGAAAACCAAAACTGTAATAATTTTCATACCAATCTAATGTATATGTAAACTTAAACATACGAAGAATGAAAAGGATAAATTTCACTATGTAATAGTTATTCTTAAGATGTGAGTAAATATTATGAATATAAGTTGATATGTGCAACGTAAAAAAAATATAAAATATGTACTCAACTTTAGGATGATATAATATTCTATATACTGTTATTCTATATACTTGGGACTTCATGAAAAACTACATATCCCGAGGGAAGTGAAACTAAAAAATATGTGGCGAATACATTCGTGAACTTCTTGATCTGAGGTGCGAACACATGTCTACTTTGTCGTGTGAAAATACAAACGAGAAACATATTTTAAAATATATATGAATAATATAATATTATTCAAATTGTTAAAATTACAATAGTTTCTAAAAATATCGCATTCTTTCTTATGTTATATTAATAGAATAAATAAACTCATCATTGTAATGATTTACTATTACATTCTTTAAAGGTGTTAAGATTTTTATTATATTGTTTCTTAATGAAAATTTAAATATTTTTCTACTGAATATATATATATATATATATATTTATATATTACACAATAAAAGTAAAATATTTCTAGATTTGTGTAGATTCCCAAATACAAAATTAAGAAAGAAGTTTATATAAATTTATAATCAACGACATTTTATGGAATATATTCAGAATGTTTATTAAATTTTATTTTCACACGGAAAATGTATTTTAAAATTTAATTTAATTTTAATTATATCTAGATATTTTATTATGAAATTTACATTTTACTAAAAACTTTGTATATCATTAAATAAGTTAATAATAAATGATAAATACTATTTTCTTCTTATAAAATACAAAGTTCTTTTCAGACTGACTTCTAAGAAAGACTGTAAAAATTTCAATTCTTCTTATTGTCCTCCTTATAGTTTTGTATACATTTTTTACTCTATCTTGAAGTTCTTCGATTGAATCCATCGAATATGTATTAAATTAGATTTTAACATAATTCCGAAAATAATAATGTGAAGGATTTAGGAATCTTATTGAAGACATATTTGGAGAACTTCGTGGCAAATCTACTAAACCATTTCTTTCAGCACATTGATAATGGTATTTGTAATTAAGAAAATTCGTTATTTTCAAAAAAAAAATGGAATACAAAGAAAATCGTTTAAGATTGTTAAAATAATACATGCTGATGCATAATAAGAAAATCAGGAGTATTTAAGAGAGGTCATGAATTTATAACATGGAATTGAAAGTTTCATATTATGAGGAAATTATTTGATTTTTTTTTAATTTATTTAACGATATTATTTTTCTAATAAAACATTATATTTTTAAATAAAATATCGAATATAAAATTCACTGAAGCATATTTGTTAGCTATAAAAAGAATTGAAAATATCATGTATTTTGAATAATGAGATGAAGTTAAAGGTATGTATAAATTTTACATTTCTGGATTTGTATATGAATTTATAGAACACAGTTATAAAACATTCTTTATATATATATATACATATATATATATATACATATATATACATATATATATATATATACATATATATATATATATATATATATATATATATGATAATTAGGCTCTCATGGTTCATAGTTGAATATAATTTTCTTTAATATTTTTCTAATTTCAAAAAAGCAGTGTTTTTTTGATACATGCCAGGGTATCCAGAAATTTGCCAGAAGATAAGTGTTAGAACAATGAAAATAGTATTGTAGAATCATATAGATTCATACATCACAATTTAATTTTGGTACTATAGGTAAACTGGCTTTTACAAAGTAATTATTTTCTCTCCCCACAAACCACAAACAATGTTACCGATTAAAAATGTTCAATGAATGATTATTGATCGTGTTTGATTATTTCTGTGCATAAACAACAATCAAAAGTGATAAATAATCATTTATTAAACATTTTGTGGTTTATAGGAAGAGAATATAATTCATCGATGCACATTTGGGAAACTGAAAAGGTCGACCACTTCGAAAGACAATTTATGTACATGTTACAAGTTTTTGAACAGAAACAAACGTAATTAATTTTAATATCACAGAACGATTCCTGTTTTTTATAATTATAATATGTTCTTGTACGATATTATCTTTTAAGAAACTGTAAAGAATAAAAAAAGCACGTTGAATCATTAAAAAAATAAGTTTGTCGGATAAAAAATCCAAGTTTCCTCAAAATCAAAAAATATAAATTACCTTCTTTGTATGTAATTTTTCGAGCTGTAAATATAATTATTTGCAAATAATAAAACAATTACTTCTAAAGTAACAAAATACACTATTTATTCATAATTATATACTGAATTCAAATTAGTCAAAAATTTATTTAAAAAGAGAAAACAGTAAATATTACTATGATAACTGAGTCAAAACACTATCAAATCTTATTGAGAAGTAAGAATAAACTCTATATGAAACCCAAATCAAATATAGAAGAAAGGAAAAATTACCAATATCGTATATGATAAATTTTGTGAATTTAACAATAATGGAAGCACACAAAGCAATATTTCAATATAATTAAGATCTGTACCATTAGTTCAACTAGAATAAGAATAAAAGCACCTATCACTGTAACCAAAAATTTAATAACATTCAAACATTGAAAATTAAATACAAGCACTAGCAACTAAAACATCAAAAACAACACGTTCAGGTATTCTAACAGCTACGAAATTAAGCTTTTAACCGTAGCCAAGTATGATCTCTGATATAAAATAAAAATCAAATACCATGAATACAAATACATTAGTAGAAAAAGGAAAAATGTAACAAAAAAAATGTCATCCAGCAAATTTCGTTACAACAGAATTATCAATGAAAAAAAAGGTTTCCAGAATAAATTTATTTATCTTTGTGATTACCAAAGCTAGTGATTTATTTAACAAGCCATACTATAATTTGTAAAAAAATAAAGTTAATATATGGTTACTTAAAATTCAGAAGCCTCAGGTAAGAATAATGACAAGGGTTTAATTAACATTGTACAATTAAATATATAAATACTTACACTTATTAAAGTTTTTAAGTTTAGTTATTGGCAGTTACACTGTAAACATGGTTAAAAAAGAATTGTCATTCATTACAATGTTTTGAAAATAATTTATCAAAAAAATACTTTAGTTAGATTTAAAAAAATTTTTCAAATTGTCATTTAAACTTCTCTATATATGTTTAAAAAAATATATTGAATGATATTAAATTAATCAATAGTGCCTATATAAGTCAATTTATGCTATTATTTCATCAATAAAATAAAGAATGAAATTGTTTTTAATAATTATGTACACTTATAAAAAAAATGTAAAAAAGACTGTTTGTTTCTTTTTAAAAAAACTGATCATATATTAGACCAAAAGTATTCCAATTACCCCATCGTTGTTTTAAATATAAAACTGCGCTAATTGAACAAGTTTACTAAGCTTTAAACGCTTTAAATTTATTAAATATATGAAGTGTTCTATTTTTTCACACACATACACACATTGTATATATATATATATGGGTAATTCAACTTAGGCTTCCACACGAAAGTGTTAAAAAAATGCAAAAATTAAAAGAAACATTTTACCCCCATTTGGTATTTTAGTTCAATTATATTTTAGTAATAAATTAAACTAAAATACTAAATAAAAAAAACATGACGTTTCTTAACCCCTACGCTCCCTTTTAATACTTCCATGTGGAAGCCCAAATTAAATCATATATATATATATATATATATATATATATATATATATGTACGTGCATCTGTGTATGTAAAATTATGAAGTGGAATCTTAAACAATTGCATTATATTATATACAGCTTTATTTAATAGAAATATAAAATAAGTCTTGAAAATATATTACCTAGTAAGTTTAACAAGATAGTAAATAAGAAGTTTACAGCTTTAAAGAAACTTGATCCTTATAACAGGGAATTGGTTCAGTATTAGCAAAAAAATTCTTAGTTTATATTTCATTTGTTACTAAAGTACCTTATATCTATTTATAAAATCAAAATCTTGATAAACTAATATAATGTTTTAAATATTAGAAAAATAATAATGAAGTAATATTTTGTATTTATTTTTAATGAATACACTTAGATGTCAATGTTTCTTGTACTATTTATATAAATTATATTAAAGGCATGTTAGTATTAAAATATTATAATTGGAAGTACAAACTCTTTAATAATTTTGGCAGAATTATAACATTATTGTTTATTGGTAAACAGAAATATATTTTTTTAATTTTGTATTAATTATAGGATTACAAACACTAACAATTAACAATTTTAGACTGTAAATATATATATTTATAAAATAAACAAGTATAATAAAACCATAAAAAATATATAAGCTACTCAAATATTTACTTTTTGTCAAATATATATGCTATCTAGATTTTATAGATAGCCTTATTTACACAAAAAGTATGAGAAATAAGAAGTGGATTTAGTGCTTAGGTATGTAGATTTAGAGAAAATCGTAGCTAGGGAAAGATATACGGATTTGTATATTTAATATACGAAAAGAGAGACTCATGACGTTATAAATACAAATATTGTTAGCGTTAAATTCATTGTGACATTTTTCTTGTACATAACATGTTTGATATATTTGTAAACATATGTTGTCTTACGTTGACAAATGGTTTGGTACAATTACTTATGATTTATTCTTAGAAGAATTATTTTGGTATATTCTGTTGAAAATATCTTAATGGAGATAAATTGCATATAAAATATTTCGAACTCAAAAATATCGTATATCACTTCTTCGTATTTAATACTATTTTATATAAAATATTTAACTATATTTCAATTTAATATATCTTTTCTTATATTATTATTAGGTTTACATGAAAAAATAATTTGGTGTAGAATTATTTTATTCTAAATTCTGTATTCACAAGACTAACGTAGTAATTATTAAGAAATAATTTCTATTCCTTTAGATTATTTAATAATAATATTTTATATTACTAAACTAAAAATTATTCATCAATATATTAATGTGAAAAAATTAAACAGTTTTTTAACATAGAATTATAAGGTATTAAGGAAAAATTTAAAATGAATTTAATTAATGAAAGAATTTATTTTTGACTAAAAACTACTCCATCTAACAAAAAAATACATTTTCTCTGTACACGACAAATAAATTAGATTATATCTAAGGTATTTTATCTAAAATTTAGTCCTGTAACTAAGTTTTTCTGTTTATCAATTGTATTCAATGAGTCAGTCTCATATTTCAATTTTTTTAAATGACCAGGGAGCTCTGCCCTTTAGTCGCTACGCTCATCGACCTCCGAGGGGATTGCCTCTGCTCGCTTCGCTATAATATATATATATATATATATATATATATATATATATATATATATATATATGTATATATATATATATATGTATATATATATATATATATATATATATATATATTATGTATATATAATTATTGTCGCAGATATATTGCAATTATTGAATTTATATATATACATTTACATATATATATATATATACATATATATATATATATACATATATATATATATATATATATATATGTGCGTGTGTGTGTGTGTGGATTAGTATGTCTATATAATACCCTTGCAGTTATATTGCAACGAAGTTGTTTTATAGTCACATATTTAATTGTTATTGTTATGATACAAATATCATAATTTTTCGTGAAAACTTCGTGTAACGTCGGGTGTCATCGTTAATAATAATTTAATACAAAATCACGTTTTTTAAAATCTGTTTATCTATTTTTTGATATTTTACGGAATATTTATATATATATATATATATATATATATATATATATATATAGATAGATAGATAGATAGATATAGAGATAGATAGATACTACTACATATACTTATAAGATTAATTCCAATACAGCACAAACGTAGTTTTTGGCATTGTGGTCAAATTCACTTTCACAAATAAATTTTTCACTCATTCAACAAACCATATAATTTTGATCAAAAATGTTTAATACTTGATTATTGATTAGTTTTAATCGTTGCTTATCATATAACCTTATTAGAGGATGATAGTACTTCAATATTTAAAAAAAAAACTAATATTCAATTATTTAACAATTTTGATCAAAACAATGATTTGTTTCCTAAAGTGAATTCAAAAAAATATTTGTGAAAGTAAAATACAGCTGTTGTTGATCTAGTTTTTTTTTTATTTCATATTTAGAACATGTATTTCTAGTGAACAATAGCATTCAACCAAACAATTTGTATGCTACCAGCATTAAAAAAGCTCTTTCATGGTGGAATATCAAGATGAAAGCATTTCTCATGTTTTTACTGATGGTGTCTAGATTATTCGAAAACACATATAAATATTAATCCAGAAAATGTATTAATATTACACTCCATCATTTTATTGTATTCAGAAGATGAATTATTATTTTTTGATAATTTTATGCTTGTATTTTTTTAAGAAAATTTTAATAACATTTTTGAATGATTTTTATGTTTATTTTTTTCATTTTTTTTAGCACCTATTTATATTATTTTCCAATACTACCTCCTTGTTTTGTTAATCCACTTTCATTCCCTCCTGAATTTTAGTCTTAATGATTCTTTGAATGTTTTTTTTTAAAAAAAATAAAGAACTCTTTTCTTCCACTGTTTATCACTTTGACAAAATGTTTCATCATGATGAACGAAATATGTATAGATAGTAAATATTTTTTTCAAAACTAGTTAATAACTATATTAGCATATTTTTCATGAGATCAGTTTTTCTTTAAATTTACGAATACTGTAAGCTTGAATTACTTCTTTTCTACTGCGATTCGTTTATATTTTCATTATCCTCAGATAGAACTTGAACTCACAATAGAAAATCTAAGAATTATAAAAGTGTAAACTATTCATAGTAGACACAAACTAGTACATAACTTATAGGATTCATATAGAGCAATGAACACAAATCAATTGAAAAGCAACGTAATGAATGTAAACAAAAAATGTTAAAAAATAAAATCTTATTATAAGGAAAAATAAACTCAAACTAAAACATTATGATTACACTTGTAACTATTTAAAGTACCTAAACATTTAGAAATGTTTTTTAATAATTAATTTTATATCAGTATTCAATACTGAGGAACATAACGCTATATTAACTCTATATCGGAATACTTTTTTCTGTAAACAAGATTGATTTGATAGATGCAACAAAAATCATTGATTGTTGTGAGCATATATATATATATATATATATATATATATATATATATATATATATATATGTATATATATATATATATATATGGTATGTATATATATATATGTATATATATATATATATGTATATATATATATATATATGTATATATATATATATATGTATATATATATATGTATATATATATATATATGTATATATATATATATGTATATATATATGTATATATATATATATATGTATATATATATATATATATATATATATATATATATATATATGCTGACACTTGTATAATTATATATTTAAAACTTTATTTACATACTGTGTTCAATGTCAGTTCGTTTCGAAATTATTTACGTCCACGCATCCTTAATAAACAACCAAAAAGTAAACAATCAAAACATAATAGCACGTAACCTCACTGGGAAACCGTCGACCCAACGATACAACAATAACTCATAAAATAAATGGAACACTGACTACTTTGGTGTAGGTCGAAGTGAGGACATCATCATCATCCATCCATCCATCCGTCCATTCGCCCACCCACCGACAGGAAACAGACTCGGAACGACGATAGTGATTGCTCCCTTTATACGAATGGGATGGAGAAGTAGAATTTTCAACGCTATCATCGTTTTGCCTTCGTGTTGGAATAATGTCGAACTTGAACCGTTGTGAAAAGGGACAAGCCACTGCCGTATGGCGCTCGCTCCCTTGCTGATGGTGACTTTCATTATCTGGAATTAGGGTCGTCATTTGGTGACACCAACCATCGCGCGGTTCTTTGTGTTATTCACAAAAGTTGCTTTTCGACAACGCGAAGTGAGTGAAAGAACGCCGTTGGCGTTAAACGAGGGTTGTTGTTCGGAAATTTAGTTTACAAGGTGAATTTCTGTCCGAGAGGTTACGAACTTTTTTATATAAAATTTTAAGTGTGTCACATAAAATACCGTTTCTTGATTATGGATATTATATTTTACATCAATTGAAAACGAAATGCTTTCTCACGATTTATTACAGATTAGATCTATAATTGTGTTTTATTTTCAAATGTTATTTAAAATAGAAAACGTCATATATATATATATATATATATATATATATACACACAATAGTGTTACATAAAATGGAATAAAATATGAATAAATATCAAAGTTATTAATTTTTATTAATTAATAATTTAGTAATATTATATCAATAATATTTTACAAATTAATTAAAAAATGTTATAGTTTGAAAAAAATTATACAAATACTGTCATTTATTATTAATAAAACGTAATTTTATATAAGTAATATTATTTTTTTAAAAATAAACATAAACCAAACTAACAAATTAAATGAGATCAGTTTTTTTCTACGATTTTCTACATCTGAGATAAACTAACAAAAATCATATTTTGCAAACTTGGAAGATTATAAAAAATATTTCAGTGTTGTAAATGAGATTTTTAAAAACTAAAAAATATATTATTCTAATTTATTATTGATTCTTTAAAATCCTTTTTATATTTTAAATATTATTAAACTAAAATTCAGTATTTTTATAATTTTTTTAACTATGATGGTTTATAGTATGAAAAACAATTTTAGGGTATAGCTAAAGTAAATTTTAAATTAAAGTTTACAGTTAAAGTTTAAATTTAAAGTATTAAGTTAAAAAATATGAACGATATAATAAAAGAAATAATAATGTCTCTTCCCAATTAAGGCCTACGTTAATAATGAATAATTTGAATATATCTAATGGTCTCTAAATGCAATATTTGAATGCAAATTTTAATAGAAATATTTTATAGAATCTTATTATTTTTCAATATTAAATTTTAAGTAAATTATTTTCAGTTTTATGTAATTCTTAAATCATTATTATCAAAACTTGGATTATTCTTTTAACTTGAAACTTCTAGGAATTTTCAATAATTTGAATATTCTTAGTTGCAGCAAATATTCAGTGTCTCTTAACTTATTATTAATAGTTTGTACGTGTTAAATATATTTATCCACATTATCTAACTATAAGCATTCTATTATAGTAATGAACGTAAATTAATTGTAGTTAACTTTTAATTTTCCACAAATGATACTATTATTGATGCATTCGTTTTTCAAAAAACACTTAATATTGATTATTAATAAATTATGAGCAATTAATTATCCATGTAATTTTAATCAATTATTTGAAACCAATAATTAATGATTAGTTTGTCATTTTCATTACTTAGTTTAATAAGTCGTTAACTTATACTCACGCAAGAATTGAAGTCTTATATTATCTTAAATCTTTGTATCAAATTTAAGATCCAAAACGATTTGTTGAGTATTTTAAAAAAGCGATAAAAAAACTTATACAGATGCACAAAAACGATAGCACAAATGAAGAGAAAAGTTAGTGTATACTTTTTAATCAAAATTTATATTTTGAAGGTACATACTTTTTCAACTTTTTCTTAATATAATTAATATAAATCCATTCACCTTCATTCAACCTCATAATATCTCAACATATTTTAAACTAATTTTTTAGCATACTTGACTTTTAGATTATTATTCTGTCTTAAAAACTTCATTAAAAAGATGAACGTTGACTTTTCTTCCAGGAGGTTTTTTCTTGGCTTCACAAGCGATTAAACTTTTTCTTCTCAATTTTAATTTGGTAAACGTGAATGCCATTCCATTATTTATATATTATTTTTAGTTTTATACTTACTAAAAAATTTGCATTCTATCAACATTATCTGTAATTTTCAACAAACCAAGATATAAATTTACAATTTCAATTGTGTTCAGCTTTTTAGCATTGAAAGAAAGGATAGAAACTCATGCTAAAGAGGACTTAATGACAGTGGAAACCAGATATATTTTATACCAAGGCTAATGGCTTGCTGTCAAAATGTTTCTAGAAGACAAAATTTTATTGAATTTTTAACAAATTCTTCATGGTTGACGAGTCTTGCGTATCTGGCAGACATTTTTACAAAGTCCAATGAAATTAACTTACCATTAAAAGTAAAGAATATTACAATTTTTAATATAAAAGATACAATTGTATCTTTTGATAGAAAGTTACAATTCTGGATTTCTGTAGTTAAACAGAATAATTTTGATTGTTTTCCAGTCTTGCATGTATTTTTGATTGAAATAAATTCTATATAAAATGAAGAAGTTTCTAATGCAATTTGAGAACACTTGTATGACTTACAATCAACACTTTTGTAATATTTTCCAAAATCTAGTGAGGATAATTCCTGGATTCAGATCCATTTACAGTGACAGCTAAGCCACCAAGCTTCAGCGCAAGTTATTATGAAAATATAATTGACTTAATTAGTAACTCTGATTTAAAACAACACACGGAACTTCCCTAAATGATTTGTGGATAATTTTAACAGAAGTATAAACGACATATTTATGCGAGGAAGGATTCTCAGAGAATTCAACATTCTAATATTGTGCCTCATATCAAAAGAATTTGTAATTCAAAGACCCAAAAACATCTGTCATTAAGAACGCAATTTTAAAATATATATACGCTAGTTTATTTGACTATTTTTGTTTCAAATAATTAACATTTGAGAATAAATATTTTGTGTTTTTCTTAAAACTTAGATTTACCCACTCAATCCATTTTTCTCAGTTTTATTTATTATTTGTATCTACCTACCTTACAAAATAACCAAGGTGTTCCGTTGTAGGAAAATTTTAGGAAACGCTGGCTTATAGTGTACTGTAAGTTATTAGAAATTGATCATATAAGAAAAATATGCAAGTTCTTTAAAGAAGTAAAGATTAATGCAAGTAACACTATATACGAAGATTGTATTTTAATACTTCCCTTGAATCACTGATACAAAAACTAATATATGTAATTTTATTTTGTTATTATTTGGTTGAAAGCAACTGAAAGGAGCTTAGGAAGAACGATCGAGTTATCAAATAATGCAGACATAAGTGACTCAGGCTGCTTATGGCAAAGAATGCCGGCAGACATGGATAAATTGTAATTCGGTTACATATAATCTAATAAAACTATATCTTCATAGAAACTCTGGAAATCTACTTATGGCTGAACTGAGCTACTTTTATAGCTCTCAACGGAGGCTACAAGAAATACTTTGTCTAATCGTAAACTTACGACCAGAAATATGATCAAAATTCCGTGAATTTAGTGTTTAATATATGTAAAACAAAGAGCAGGGACTTTGTATTAAAATTTATCTCCAAAAGCACAAAGTGATTTAGTTATTTAGAAAAAAGTAACATAGAGGAAAAAAGCAGGTATAGAAATGTGATTAAACAAATAATCGTAATCAATCTTTTAAATAAATGTTTAGTTCCTATTAATAAAAATAAATGAAATGAATGGATAATCGTTTTAAAAATTAAATATGGATTTTTTTTATAAAAATTGAGATAAATAGTAGCACCATAATTAGTTAAATAGATATTTCAAATATAATTTATATAAATTATCATATTCTTTAAAAATATTATACCTAATAATAACAAATATTTCTATAGATTTTAATGGAATTAACAATGATTATTTGATATATTTTAAATATCACATTATATGATTCATATATATATATATATATATATATATATATATTGTAATTCACATTTAGCTATAAAATTTAATGACATAAATTTTTTAAACATCTCAAATTTTTCTAAGAAAAAATATTAATTTTTAGTGCTTTTGAATAAGTAAATAAGTTTTGTGAACGTGAAAATCTTTTTAGGTGCTAATTAAAATGTCGTTTGGAAAACTTTTCAAAATTCTGATGTGTTTTATTAAAGTTAGTAAGAACTTCGAGACATTGAAGTTAGGTAGTGTGGATCCTTAGTAAACGGTATCGTGCGAGGAAATCATAATGGTGTCGCTGGAAATTGAAAACTAAATTGGGAAATACGCCTTGTGTCGAACTTTAATGACACGAATATCGGATATTGAATTTTTCACTCAATTTGTGCTTTGTTGCTTCTGTAAAGATTTTTTTCGTTGATGTAAATAAAATCTTGCGTATCGAGAAATAATAATCATTCATATATACATTTATAAATATTATACATATATATTCAAATACAATCATCAATGTATATGAATATAAAAAATTATTTTGAATATAAGATAAAAAGCCTTTAAAAAATATAGTATTTTCAAATCTCGTATAAAAATATCAGTAATGCATTTCATTAAATATTAATTCTTATTTGAAAATAAAATACATTAATTTCGTTAAAAAATTATTTTATATTAAAAGATTTTTCTATCATTGTTTTAAATCTTATATCTTGTACATATAATATCTACCGAAAATTGCAATTTTCTAAAACAGTCTGACTAATTTTAGTTCTTAATAGATCTACTTTTAAAGAGAAAGAAATTTTTATATGTCTACTTTGTTTTTAAATAAGTTGTCCTACTTTCAAGGCGCTTCTTCTATTTGACAATGCTTCTGGTCATGATCCCAGCTTAGCCTTACATTTAATGTCTCAGTATGACTGTAAAGATTTAGTCCTTACTATCTAACACCACACTTTTCCTGCAGTGCGTGGTCCAAAAAGTAGTTTTTAACTTTAGGAAACTCTATACAAAGAGAATGTTTAGGGCATATTTCGATGCTACTCAAAAAAATTAAATCACCCTTAGAGAGTTTACAAAAAATCATTATAACACCATCTATGAAATTGATTCTGAATGCATGGATTGATATGACTGTATGTACAATAAACACCTGGAGGCCATTATAGCTTGATGTGGTACAAGATCATAATTTTGATGGTTAAGAAATAGACAGAGATAGTCCACTCTGGGTAAGTTTTTCACAAAAGCTTCACCTTCCCCTCAATCTAATACCACTTCCACAATGAGGGCTAGAATTGATTTTCCTTGTAGTAGTGAATTACCAGAAATGTTCATCGAAGCTGATTTTTCATCTAGAAACTAGCATAGATAAATTGCTAGTGTGATCCACCATCGAATAAAAAATAATTAATAGCAACAAAAGTTAAAGCAAAATAATTTATTTTCATTTCTTATAAGTACTTTTAAAATAAAGTTTTATTTAATAGACGGTTATGATTTTAGCGGTTTGCACCAATTACAAGGAACGACCGTTAGTGCTGCACAATTAAGGCTGTTCAGCGAAGGTCTATTGTATATACTGTACACACACACACATACACATATATATATATATATATATATATATATATATATATATATATATAAATATATATAACAAAAATGGTCTTGTCGCTATGTGCATTTTATTCGTTCTCTAATTGGTTGATATGGTTCACATGGTTCATTAAATAGTTTTCATTTATTTAAGAAGAAAATATACATTAAATAATATAGTAAATCGTACAAATTTCTAAATATAATTTTATAAATCTTAAATAAGGAGGACAAGAAACATTTATTCAGATATAATTAACACTAATGAACATTTTGATCCAAATAAAAATATTTGCATTTTAATTGCTTTTTGAACATATATATATAGTGATTATTGATGTTCAAACAATAAACAATGTTCTCTAAAACATTAATGAATTCTTAATGAATCCGAAAATAATTTCTAGCGATGAACTGTAAAAAAAGCTATGAATAAATTTTGTTCAGAAATACCTCAAAATAAACACATTTTGTATGTAATTTTGCAGTACGTACGTGTAAAACAATGAACACATAAATCACAAGAATACTAGCAAACAATTATAATTTCATGAAAATGAGGTAACGGGACGTCTGTAATGGTATAAATTAATCAATATATCAAATTTGTATGTTTCATTGATTGAAATATATTTAAACAAATGGATTAATAATGTGATA
This sequence comes from Acanthacorydalis orientalis, assembly GCA_034766995.1. Classification (NCBI taxonomy): domain Eukaryota; kingdom Metazoa; phylum Arthropoda; class Insecta; order Megaloptera; family Corydalidae; genus Acanthacorydalis; species Acanthacorydalis orientalis. The sequence continues at coordinate 10,413,014 of CM068322.1, forward strand.
TTTTAATTCATCACATATTTAAATTTATATAATTACATACACAAATTTATACTGATATAAATATGCGAGTTATATATATATATATATATATATATATATATATATACATATACATATATATATATATATACACACATACATATATATATACATACATACATATATATATATATATATATATATATATATATATATATATATACATACATAGATATATATACATACATATATTATTTATATATATATATATATATATATATATATATATATATATATATAGCATTTTTTTACATTAAATTTCGATTATTATTCGTCTTATGTATTTACATATACAATATAAAAGTCTCTTAATTGATAAATCCTACAAAAGCGGCTACTGTATTAGTGTGTCTAAAAATGCTCTTGTCCCTAAACTGATTTTAAAAAATTGACTTTAAATAGTTTCAATATGTGTGTTGATACTGTTTTGCATACAAATGCCGCGTGAGAATAATAGGTACAGTAGATAGTATCTTATAAAACAAATCAACATTTTATTTAACGCAGAATATGAATTTAAATGGCTACTTTTCTTGACCCACTATACAGAGGGTGCATTAATTTCGCACACTGTGTTGGGCATACGAGTAGAGGCTCATGAGACATGCTTCATCAATTGAGATCATTGGTTGTTTCTAGAGCTTCGGTTATTAATTGACTTTGTGGAAAGCCAGTGGACTGGAGAGTTCCGGTCATGAGAATCCGAACTTGTACCATTCCACCAAAAACATACATTGATATATATATATATATATATATATATATATATATATATATATATATACATATATATGTATACATTATATCCTTTATATTATTCAAGAACAATCATTATGTAACTATAATATGTGATCAAAGAAGAATAAATTGATTTAAGGCTTTTATACCAATAATATTTTCCAATTTTAAACTTAATGCCTTAATATCAATACATTAAAGATACAATTGATTGAAAAAAAATAAATTGAAAAAAAATGTATACTTCGGAACAAAGAAAAATCGTATTCACGGCTGAAATAAATGAAAATAGAGACGGATTGACGTAAACTCTTTTTATATGATACTAACGAGATATATATATATATATATATATATATATATATATATATATATATATATATATGTATGTATGTATATACACACACAAGGATCATTTGAAAAGTATGGTAAAATGCAAGTTAAACACCGTTTTTTTTTGGAAAAAATCGACTTTATTTCACAACAAAATCTCCGTTAACGACTATACACTTCAGCCAATGAGTTTCAATTTTTTTCATCCCGTCGGAAAAGTAGCTTTTCTCAAAGTTTGCAAAGTACGCATTGGCTGCGGTGATGGCATTCTTATTCAACGAAAATGTCTTCTCATCGAGCCAAATTTTTAAGTTTGGGAAGAGGAAGATGTCGCACGGGGTCAAGTCCTGAGAAAAGGATGGTTGAGGAATCAATTCGAAGACTTATTCGTACAATTTTGCTATTGATACGATCGATTTGTGGGATGGTTTGTTATCCTGGTGAAAGAACACTTTCTTATCCGCCAATCTTAACTGTTTTCGTTTTAGCTCTTCTTTCAAATAGTCCAATAATATTGCACAATAGGTTACTGTTATAATTTGCTCTTTTGTTAAGTAGTCAATCAGGATAATTCCTTAGGAATCTCAAAAATCAGTGCCCATCACCTTCCCAGACGACAAAACGGTATTCGCTTTTTAAGGCGAATGTTCACTAGTCGTTGTCCACTGCTTTGACTGCTACTTTGACTCAGGTGTGTAGTGGTGAATCCATGTTTCGTCCACGGTGACGAATCAACGCAAAAAGGCCTGCTTGTTTTTTCTTTCATTTTTGCGGCAACTGCCACAATCCTCGCTTCAAACATTTATAGAACATGAACAAGGCGTTGCTTTTGACTGAAATTTCGCCTATGCTAGTTTAAAAAGTGACACTTGATAGCCGTAACGTCATCAAATGAATGGTGTCGCACATCATAGTACAAAACTTATCAAACAACCCTCTTGTATGTATATATATATATATATATATATATATATATATATATATAAATATATATATATATATATATATATATATATATATATATATATATATATATATATATATATATGTACATATACTGACATATTTAAAATATTTTTCCCACATTTAATGCTAGTTTTAACTAGCTTTAAAACTCAATTTATAATATTTTTTACAAATAAATTAAAATTGTACGCTTCATAAAATAATTTATTTAAAAAATAAATATTTGATCACCATTTATGTTGATTCTCTGATATGAATTTCCTTAAAAATACCATTACATTTCGAGAACAGAAACGAAAAATTATAATTTTTACAAGGATCGTTATATATATACATATTTCTCTCTCTCTCCCCATCTTTCTTTCTCTCTCCTTCTCTCTCTTTCTCTATCTGTACATTATATATATTATATATTATTTATATATATATATATATATGTATATCTATGTTGTTTTTCTGGTTACCTTTATTCGATATAACTCATATCATTTCATATGTCTCATATCTTTTAATTTTTGTAGTTTTCTATTTTATAAACTATTATTTACGATAAGAAATACTATGGTTTATGGAACTGTGGCTAAATTCACTTCCACAAATTACTTTTCATTGTCATTTAAACTATACATATTTTTTCTAATAGATAATAATCAACAATAATTGACCATTTAGATCGTCAGTTATGCACATTATAGTGGCTATATTTTCTTGTATTCAGAATGACAATATCACTACCGAAATAAACATATTAAAAATAAAATGATCATTAATAAACTATTAAACATTTTTGATCAAAAACTGTAACCATTGTTTGAGAAGTTAAAATCGTAACTAATCCTTTTCTAACATAAAAACAATTTGAACTGTATCGAGTTTCTGACTTTTCTACTTTTTCACTCTCAATTATTTGTTTCTATCCTGAATTTTTTCAACTTTTTTAAACCAAATTTCTCAAAATATGTTGTTTTAATACAAAAATGTCAAATTATATAATAGATAGTGTAAAGCAAAAATACTTATATGGATGGGAAAATATTATATTGTTTGCTAATGCTTTCTGATTTATACTAATTTTTGCTTTTATTACATTATACGAAGTTGAAAATTACTAAATTTTATGGAAACATGTGTACCAAAATAAACTAAAAAACATATAAATAAAAGAAACATTTTCATTCCATTACAGTCCATGTAATACTTTTTTGATGAAAAGCAATATTTTCATTTATCCTAATGATGCAAACAAAAATAAATCCTACACAACTTTCGTAAAGGGTATTTATAAGCTTCGTATTTTCTATTCTACACAAACGAAAAACAAACAATGACATCACTAAGTCATAAGAAGAACATCTGATACGATTGTTATCCTTTTTCTTTTAACGGACTTTTCTCTTACTGGATTTTTTCACGATTCAAAGATGTAACGAATTCTCTTGTTGTAGTTCTCGTAGCCGAATCCTGCACAATATCCCATAGCACTTCAGTCCGAGAATCCGTCGGCACATAATCCTCTGCCATTCTCTTGGAATAGCCCCCTGTAGGTTGCCTCTTGTAACGACGATGCACTTTAGCCCTTTGAAACTCTACGTTTCTCATTCTGACATTCGTGCAGATTCTCACACGTAATACAAATCTGCGATATTAAACATTTTTACTAACGAGTAGTTACAAAACACAATACACACATGTGTTTATTTATTTATATATATATATATATATATATATATATATATATATATATATATATATATATGTATATATATATAAATAATTAAAGGTAGATAGATTGATATAATATTATTTTTAATTTTATTTTTTTACTAAAATTTGATATTTATACAAAATTAACTTTGTAGTATAGTAAAAAATATATGTAATTTTTGTAAATTCAAATTTTTGTGACACTGCTGAAATGCAAATTGCATTGCATTGCATTTTCTCTTCGAATTTTATACAAATTAAAACTTAAAATTTTCTTTCGTTATGGTAGAATTTAAAAAAATAAGTTTCATCGAGAAAAAAGACAAGCGTGTCATTGAAATATATCAATCACTACAAAATTATTGGTATGTAAATAATATAACAATGATTGCTGAAAAATATTATTCGCTCTTCTAGAATTTTACATTCTTTGGATTTTATCACTTTTAAGTGGAGGTACCAATGCAGAGATAAATAAAAAGACAATGGTTTAAAATTTCATTACATAATAGTTCGTGTACATGTCAAAAATAATAATACCATTTTTTTTTAAAAAAACTAGAGGGCTCCGTTCCCTTCTCGCTGCACTCTCCAACCTTCGGAGGAGATTCGGCCCCCCGATCGCTAACGCTCACTCCCCCTAATAAATAACAGAAATTAACTAATTATACACACAAATTATCCGCGTAAAATATGTCGTAACATTTTTATTGGAAAAGTTTATAAACATTAACAAAAAAATACCATGTTAAAATATATAAGAATTTTTTTTCTCCAAAACTTCAGTGAATACAATATTTTGAATAAATTTTTTATCAGTTTTATACTGATATCGTATATTATGTGACTGTTATCAACCAATCAGAACAGAGACCATGAGACGGAAATCAATCAATCAGAGAAAGAATAAGTCGCGGAAACAACATAATCACGATAATATATATATATATATATATATATATATATGTATGTATGTATATATGTATATATATATGTATATATATGTATATATATATAATGTATATATATATATATATATAGGTAGATATAGAAAAAATATTTTTTTAAATAAATACCAAATGAAAATCATATTGAGTTAAGCAGTTATGCGGAAAAAAGGAAATTTTGTATTTTGGAAAACAAACTTTTTTATTCACTTAAGATCAACTCATTCGTTGTTTGATGCAATATAATTTTTGAAAAAGTTATTTTTTGTTCGAACTAGAATAAGCTAGTCTTTAGTATCTACCTGAAAATGCCACACGAGCTAAACCTAGTAATAGAGAGTAGATATTTAGGTGATCCAAATGATGAAAACCTCCAGAACAATGCATAAAGAACATCACAAATATAAAAACGTACAATTATAATTTCGAAGCTAAAACATCAACAGTATAAATGTGTAATAATGATCAAAAAGATTTGATACAGTCATTAAAGCATTTATGTTCACAAAATATCTGACTATAACGAGATAACCCTACAGAAGAAACATTTGTTTAAAAAAATATTGAAAGATTTGAGTTAAACTGCTGTGGTCCAGATTAGATGATACTAGTATAAACTTTGTTTGACATTTTTTAAAAAAAATATACCAACCTGGCTAATTAATAAAAATGGAAAAAGGCATATTTTTTTCAATGAATGGCGTCTATATATTATGATATCCTGACTATAAAAAATTTTGATTTAGATAACAAATGTTTTCTTGTTCGACCAAGAAAATTATTTTTTTCAATGCAATTTTACAAGCAAAACTTTTGTAAAGTTATTTGAATAATTTTCTATTATTTGTTACTTTAATGCTATATTTTATGCATTCGATCAAAATTATATTTAAACAAAAAACGTTCATGTCAGATATTTTTTGTTCCACCTCTAATTGTTTTTCTCTAAAAATAATTCTTTGTTGCTAAACTTAGGCACTTTAACAAAAAATAAAGCATAAAAATAAAATAGCTATCTTACGAATAATAGTAAGATATATATATATATATATATATATATATATATATATAATAATAATAATAATAATAATAATAGTAAGATATAATTGTTTAGTCCAATTATAATATAAAATTAACAGTTGTAAATAATAAGATTAAAAGTTAACAATTGTAACTATTGACTGACCTTATTTTTAAGGTCAAAAAACTATAATGTAACAAAAAAAATATAATGAGAAAATACAAAACATAAAAAAATGGGAATTATATATTATTTTTTTCTAAAAATGATAAAAAAAAATTCTATTTGCTTACATTTTTTACACTATTTTAAGTTTCATATATTTTTCACTATTCACATATACACACAAACACACACACACATATATATATATATATATATATATATATATATATATAACATACAAAAATCTATATATTGTAAATGCTTTGACGTATTTCCATTCAAAATTGAGAAATTTACCCCACATTGCCGAATGTTAATAATTAAAAAACATTTGTTAAAATATTTTAGGAAGGTAGCAATGAATATTTAATTTGTATGATCCGGAATTCTAGACGACAGGATAGATTTTAGTGGTATTAATGAATATTAACGTCTAAAAATGATCAATAATAAATTTGTTCATACGATTATATTACTTACAGATGATTATCGTTTTAGGTAATACACTCATAGGATATACACACACACATCAGTCATCACAGTTTAACCCTTGTCAGTTGTTGGTGAGAAGTAAATGTTTGACTTAATCAGCATAATTATAAGTGATTGCCTGTATGTTTGCAAAATGTAATTAAATTTATAAAGCAATATAATTTTAATACACGAACATTTAACAATATAAAATAACTAATGAAAGATAGATTATTAAAGGTAAATTGAAAAGCAAACTATTCTTAGAAAATAATGAAATTTGATGGATTGATCAATAGAAAGTAATTAATATCAAAATTGATTGTAAGAAAAGTTAAGAGAGGACTAAAATTATGTATAAGAGTATATATCGATTATATTTTGAATTTAATTTTCCTTCTTTGTGCTTTCAAGATGAAATTAAATAGTATTTATTTATAAATTAGTTCAAAGCAATAAATTTTCCTGTTTTATTTTAGATGAATTAATTAACTAGTCTTCATGATTTTTTTACATAACTTCCTTATATTTACTGTATAAAATGTGAGTGATATCATTAAAAATAAGAAAATATTAAATATACTTATAAAGTTTTAAAAATGAATTGCTCTCTTGCTCCATAAAAAATAAAAATTATGATTAAAATATATTAATATAACAGTTTATTATTGATCCTTTTTGGTTTTTGCCTATACGTATTTCAATAGTAATGCTATCATTATCAGAATGCTAACGTACTATAAAATCTAACGTTTTTAAAATCGAATCTTCTATACATTTCGCCACTTCTTATAACTCTAACTGTCCTTCTTTAACACATCTCTAACAGTTTGTTATTTATTTTTTGTATTATTATTATTATAATACGTGGGTCGTTTGATAAGTTTGGAAAATTTCTATGATGTGGCACCACCATTTGGTAACGTTACGACTGTCAAGTGTCACTTTTAAAACTAGCATAGGTGAATTTTGACCAGAAGCGTTGTTCAGGTTCTACATATGTTTGAAGCAAGCAATGTAGCAGTTTCCGCAAAAATTGAAAAAACAAATAGGCCTTTTTGCGTCGATTCGTCACCATGGATCCACACCACTACACACCTGAGTCGAAGCAACAGTCAAAGCAGTGGACGACTGCTGATAGGGCGCCGAAGAAGGCAAAGACCGTTTTGTTGGCAAGAAAGGTGATGGACACTGTTTTTTTGGGATTCCCAAGGAATCATCCTGATCGACTACTTAACGGAGGGAAAAACGATAACAGGAACCTATTGTGCAATATTACTGGACCATTTAAAAGAAGAGCTGAACTAAAATCGACCAAGATGGTGCACAAAAAAGTGCTCGTTCACCAGGATAACAAATCGACCGTCGCAATGGCAAAATTGTACAAATTAGGCATCGAATTAATTCCTCATCCACCCTATTCTCCGAACTTGGCCCCGTGGATTTCTTTCTCTTGTGTGTGTGTGTGCGTGTCTCCAAACTTGAAAATTTTCACTGGAAAGAAATTGTTACCATTATAGATGCTGGTGCTACCATTATATTATTGTACTGTAATCAGGAATGTAGAGTCGAAGTTGAGTTTATGAACTCGGTTATTTTTTAATAGAATTGGAGTCAAAATGGAATACGAAGCCGTAAACAGTAAAAATCACACGATTCTGACTTAAAATTTTTTTGATTTTTTTTCGAAGTTTTCTGAAGTTTTGAATTTTATTTACACTTCTGTTAACAATTTTTGATCGTTTCATGCATTTTATAAATTATTTAATACATATTTAATGTTAGTTATGAGGCGTAGCAATAACTGCTGGTGACAACTTATCACAATCTCTCATTGATAGAATATAACCAATTTCTTCTTAGTTCTGAGGGTTATAATTTTATCTAATGACTTCTACTGTGAAATATTATTTCTCAGTATTTCGACATATACTCACAATTTAGTTCTGAAACGTGATTCTCAATTGAAACTATTTTTTCTGGCTCTATAGCCCCAATTATAAAAATCAATGTTATTATTAGAACACAATAATATTAATGTACTGTTAGTAAAACCAAAAGATGAAAAAACAATATAAATTTAATAGATGACATCTATTTTCACAACATATTTTATTTTACTGACAAAGTGTAACTCCATGAAGAAATAAGATGTATTTTACAAAATAATCTTATTAGCAGTCTTTTTCATATATTTTTATTATTTGTTTTTGTAAAAAAAAACATTAATGAATATCGAAATAACATAATATTTAATTCTAATTATTAGATATATAATATTAGAAACGTGTAGTAAAAATTAAAAATTTGTAAATATCTGCACTTTATAAAGAGTAACGAAATGTTTTATAAGTGATAAAAGGATGCTTGACCTTTAATTTGATAATTATTTTTTGTGACGAGAATTACTATTGAATTTGTTGATATTACTGTAGATTCAATATACGACACTAAATTCAAATACCAGAATCATTTCAGCTATAAGAAACAGTTTTAAGTTGGAATTAAAATTATTTATTGATTAAAATGAAAAAAAATGTATATTTAAAAAAATAATGTATATAATAGTAGAGACTGTATTAATGAAAATTACGATTCATTAAATATGATATTAAATTTTTTCATAATGTTGAACATGACAATATTATAAGAATATACAATCATGTGACGTAAGCTACCAGTTTTTGTATCTTACATAGTGTAAGAATAATGAGTAACAAAATATTTTAATAGAAGAAAAAAATAATTCACTTGTCTTAGTGAAATCTATATAGTTTGGCCTAAGTATAGATAAATGTGTGATACTTTTTTATCAAACCTTTGTGATGTTATCATAATTACACAGACTAGTCATTTGCAAACCGTCAAACGAGTATAATTTGGATAAATATTAAATTATGTTCTTAAAGGCTACAGTGAAATTAAATAAAATACTATACATCTATTTTTATAGTCTATTTTTATATACTATAAATTATTGTTCACAAACTATACCCACAGACAAAATTTAAAATAATTATTAAATTTTATCTTTATTATAAAAAACCACAACGTGATATTTTCTCAATAGAGTGGATGTAAGAACATTAAACATTCAAATTGTAATTTTTGTTAAGTGATACAGTAAAGTGATTTGAAATTTACATAAATCTTCAAAATATATGAAAAAATAACTACATTTATTACCAAATTGTTAGTATCATCACAAATAAATTTATTATTTACCTTACACATCACAGTCATAAATAATATTATAATTATAATTCCAATGCAATAATTAACAAATGTTTTTAACATAAATATATTTAAATAATAAAGTGTTATTTTCTTCTAAAAACAATTTTGTCACATATTTTTTTTAATAATAAACACCGAAATTTATGTAAACTGAAATAACTAATATGATGTAATAATTAGATAATGAATAATTTAAAAAGAAACAAACAATGATTATTATTTAAATTAAAAACATAGCAGTCATATTTGTTATTATGTCCAGCACAGACAGCATTCTACAAGTTTTCATACTATTATAAAATATGGATAAAATTATATGATTTAAAATGATAAATTTGATAAAAGTAGAAAATTTATTTTAAAACAATAAAGACAATATGTAAATAGGAGGACAGTTTGAAGAGTAACTTGGTTCGAGTACTTGCTGAGGGAATGGGTAACAGATACATATGTTTTCATGTAGTTCCATCCATTTTAGTAATGCCTGTAAAGTAATCCATAAGTAATCCAAGTAAAAAAATAAATCCACGAGGATATATCTTACATTGGGTGAAACTTGTCGTTTCTACAAAACCGTTCGACTTTGAGTAAACAAATTTAAACGAGGCAGAACGAGTATCGAAGATGCACGACGCTTTGGAGATGCAAGCGAGGAGATGCAAGCGAAGAGCTGACAAGCAAGAGATCGTCGATAAAATCCATGATATGATTTTGTCTGAACGGCGAGTGAAAGTGAGTGAGGTAGCAGAGGTCATGGGTATCTCAACTGAACTAACGCATTTTATTTTGGATATGAATTGCATATTAAAAAAAATTTCCGCAAGAAGGATGACGCGTTTGCTCTCTGCAGGGCAACAATAGGTTTGAACGCGGACATCAACCAATTTCTTTAATTGTTTAAGAAGAATCTAACAGATTGCATACGGGATTTGGTGATCATGGATGTAACTTCGATTTGGCCATAAACACTAGAATCTAAAACATAATTAAAATAGTGGACTGAATCCAATAAAATGGGTCGGAAGAAGACAAAAACGATTCATTTGGTTCGAAAGATGATAGCGTCAGTTTTGTGGGATGCGAAAGGAACTCTCTTGATGGACTATCTTCAGAAGGGAAGAACCATTACTGTTTAATACCACGGAGCACTTTTGGAGAAGCTGAAGATAACGATCGCGGAAAAACGTCCGGAATAGCCAAGAAAAGTATTGCTTTACCATGATAATGCACCAGCTCATTGGAACCTTGTCGCTCAGCACAGATTGGCTGAATCGAAGTTAGAAATCCTTCAAAATCCACCGTATTCGTGTGATTTGGCTCTCTTGAATTTCTATCTGTTCTAAAATTTCCAAATTTTTCTGACTGTAAAACAATTTGGAACAAATTAAGAGGCGATAGAGGCCGCAAACGTCTATTTTGAAGCCCTCTACCGCAGAAAATCGAAGCTGAATGAACATTGAGATAAGTGTATTGAGCTTCGAGAAAATTGTGTCGAAAAATAAAGTACGCTTTGAAATTGAAGCTGTTGTCTCTAATATCGAACCAAGTTACTCTTCAAACTGTCCTCGTACATGATTTTCAATATATTTTTTGATATTTTACTTTACAATAAAGTATGGTTTCAAGTATTTGAACATTTCTTGCAAAGCTTCATATTTTAAAGTCTATGAGGAGTATTTGAACTTGTTCGCTGATAAAAGTTTGGTAATAAAAAAACGAATAAAGGTAATAAAAACTATGTTTCCTTTACGTTACAAATCTATAAAGTATATAAGAATCAGAATAAGTTAGGTTATTGTAACTGTAACATAAGTATGAACGAACTTTTTTTTTAGATAAAAATGTTCTCTAGAAACAACTTTCTATGTAAAAAAACAATATAATAAAATTCTTATTTCTCAGTATGAGAGTCAATAATATTAATAATGAAACTAATTACAAAAACGATTTGAACATTTATTCTATTACTTTTTTTATTTGAGGAGAAATTAATTTTTAATAACAAACAGGATTTAAGATGTATTTTATTTAATGAAACAATGCACTCAAAGTATACTCATATTCTCTTCCACACACACATACATATTTATATATATATATATATATATATATATATATATATACTTATTTATAGATATATATATATATATATACATATATATATATATACATATATATATATATACATATATATATATACATATATATATATATATACATATATATATATACATATACATATATATATATATATATATATATATATATATATATATATATATACATACATATACATATTTTAAAACAAATTTTAGGTTAGTACCATTTTGCATAAAAAGAACTATAGTTCTTAAATAACAATGTGCAATTTGTATAAAAAGTGTTATGAGTATTATATACGTAGTATGTTAGAAGTGAAACAAGATTATATTTTTTTCATTCTCACATTAACAATTTAAATTGTTTCACGACTAAATCGGATATACATACCTTCTTTTGTTTGAATGTGTTGTTTCAGTTTTTGTAAAAATGTATTTTTAACCAACAGTAAAATAATCGTTCATAAATAAATTAAAAATAAAGGAAGAAGAAAAATTTTTGATGACGCGGTAAATGGACTTCAGGTAGATAATAATTAGAATATTAATATCTTAACATAGGAAGTGATTTCCATGATAGCTGTATTCATACCGAACGTACAAAGTACTTAAAGCATTTAAATTTATTTATCAAAATTTTGATTTCTAAGCAAATTAACCAAATTTCATGAATTATATTTATCTGAATGTACAAGAACAACATTGATGAGTTATGTTTCTTGTTCTTGAGGTCATTATTCTGTAATAATTAAATAAAAATTAATTCTGTGCTTTTAAATTGAATTAATCATAATTCCGCTTTAAACTAACATATTTTCACGTCGTTTTAGGATTTTGAGATACCAACCGTTATACTTTACTTTGAAGAACACTATTATTTTGGCCAAGCAGTTGGCATAACTTCATATATATATATATATATATATATATATATATATATATATATATATATATATATATATGTATATATGTATATTAATATTCTAGTAATTTAAAATTCCAATTAAACAATATGATACTAATGTTTTGAATTATATATTCGAATTATTATATATTTAAATTATATTCTCATATATTCATATCATTCATATACTCATTCTCATATATTCAAACATATTTGTGTATGAAGATTTTGTATTATTTTTTTTTTTTAAATAAATTACGTCCTCAATAATATCGTCATTCATTTAAACCTTTTTACCTTGACTTCATCGGAAATTATTAAAATTTACTGTACATTCACGTTGTGTTATTATTATTTAGTTTCATTAGATATGATATCAATTTTTTTTAATGTTGAACATGACAATATTATAAGAATGTATAATCATGATACGTAGCATACCAGTTTTAATATCTTACATAGTGTAAGAAAAATGCGTTACAAAATATTTTAAAAGAATACAAAAATGATTCATTTGTATTAGTGAAATCTATACAGTTTGGCCTAAGTATAGAGAAATATGTTTATATAGACATGTCTTAACACTGAAATTCTAGTATTTACTTGTAAGTCAATGATTATAAAAAAATATAGTAACGCCATTATTTTTTATGTATAATATCTGTACAAAAATAACAATTATTGTAATAGAATATTGTTTAGACCTGATACGAAACTTAATTTTTTAATCAGTTTTGAAATATTAGGTTGGTAGGAAAATAAGTGCGTTTTTTGCTTTCTGAATTCTAAATTTATTTTTTTCAATAAAAGCGTCATTTGATTTAATATTATTGCAAATTACATTTTTCGCTCTGTATTTTGGTGACGTCGACTTTGAATTTATTATTAAGTTTGCTTCAAATTGGGTTACTGTATTGAAGATGGAAAAGAATCAAATAAGAGCAATTTTTTGTATGAGTTCAAAAAAAACAGGTGATAAAGAACAAACTACTCGTAAACTAAACGATGCTTTTGGTGTGGGTACTGTTAAGGAACGTACGATGCAATGGTAGTTTCAAAAATTTCTTTTTGATGACAAGAGCGTTGAGGTTGAAGAAGGTCGCGGGCGTCTTTTTTCAGTTTATAACGACCAACTGAAGACGTTAGTTAAATCAGAACCACGCACAAAATAATTCGAGGGTTTGCACAAAATTTAGCTGTTAATCATCCAATAGTTATGGACTGCTTCAAACAACTAGAAGAATTAAAAAAAGAAAAAAAATGTATATGAATTTGAAAGTCATAGGCCGCAAATATTTTTCTACCAACCTAATAGTTATTACAAAAAGAATCTTAGAATTGTGAGTAGGTTGGAATTTAAATGAAAAGTTTAAAATTAATGACTCACTTTACACATATAATTAAATAAAGAATGAATTAATAAATAGTAATTATAATATTTTTGGAATTTTCCACTTCTTAATTTTAAAGTTTTCATAGTACCAATAAGTAGAATTCAAAAACAGTGATTAAATTCCATTTTTCATTAGTAATTTATATATATATATATATATCCAAAAAGAGTTTTTTTATTAATAATAAAATGTAGTTTGTATTTATAATTTTTGCAATATCCCTATATGTATGAATTGTAAAATATTTCCATAAAAAGTTTTTTCCTACTCTTATTAATTTATTTTAATATCAGAAAAGTACTAGTTAATATTATAAAAAAAAATTAATGTAAAAATACTCTAACAAGTCAACACAAAATAACATTAATTCTGTTATAATCTCAAAAAACCTAAAAAAATATTACAATTATGTTTTAAGAGTATGATGATTTTGTAATATTAAAATAAGTTTTGATTTCAATTCCGCTTTTTCGATAGATTGATGTACTTTTACAAATACGTTTCGAAAATGTTAGAGTTCTCTATTTTAACCGAGTGATGTAGATGAGCATTCCAATAAATTCAAATGTGAATTTATTTGCGTGACAGATGTGACATATTTTCACTTCTGTCGAATTTATGGCACTAATTAATGAATTTTATGTTTACACTTATATTAAATTTGCAGCTGAATTTTATTACTGTATGACACAGGACTATGGTTTCAGATTAAATGGATATAACTATTAGTGATACCAAGTTTCAGCCCTTTTATTTGAAAACCGCTGCTCTGCACCAAAGCAGCAGCTCTTTACGACTCGCACTCATCGATTGATATGAAATGATGAAGAGGATGACAGAGAAAGAGAAAACGTTATGCAGTGTCGTACTACAGCAATCAAGATCTCTTTTGTTGTGATCTGATGTTGGGAACGTTCGTTGTCGTTCTAGGCGTTGTTTTTGTTTTGTACGTCACCCGTAAAATATGGTTTCTGGGAATGCCGTTTTGTCTTTCGAAATACAATAGCTCGCCATGCTATGTATTACTACTCTATGTGCAGTGCTGCTGTAGATGTCTTTTTCCACATTTTCAGCACTGTTGATCACACGTGTGATGTCCTGGTTTATCGCGTTTTATGTAGACGAACTCATACGTGATACACAAAAAGTGAATATATATGTTTCTATTTATCATAATGATTTGCTTGACTTTCGTATGCTTTTAAAATAAACTACAAGGATATCAGCTCAATGTTTTTCCGACAGTATGAATCTTATCATAAATAAATAGTACGTTAATAATTTCTTTTCAAAATCAACCGAATATACAAGTTGTTTTTGAAAATATAATTAACCCCTTTGATATAATAATATAAAATGCCATACAATGAAAATAATATAACACTCAAAGAAATATAATCAGACGTAAAATATGAAAAATATAAAAATTTTAATATATTTTCTTATAAGAACTTATGTTGTTTTCAAAATTTGTTAACATTAGTTAACCTAAAAGTATTTATAAAATTTACAGATATATTTTAAAATCATGTTTCTGGACACTTTCATATACAAAAAATAAATTATTTATACAGATAGAATTCACACAAAAAATAGTATCATAGGAAAAAACTGAATATTTTATTACATATCAATGATTATTTGTTGACTAGGTTTGTATATCCTTTTCTTGCATGTATGTTTAATAATTTTTATACAAATTAATTTCTATTTTAATTTATTCAGACAAAAAGTATATATGGATATATATATATATATATATATATATATATATATATATATATATACATATATATATATACATATATATATATATATACATATATATATATACATATATATATATATATATATATATATTAAATCAATAGTTATATGAAATGAATTAATTTTCTTTTGAATATTGTTTAATTATTTAAATAATTAATTATTATTCTAGAACTACATCGTTATAAATATATTGCCAGAGGATAGAAAACTATGAGTTTCGTTATTGTCGATAAAATAATATGATTAACTTTTCTTTTAGTAAAATTCAGTAAATTAATTCATTTAGTTATTAATTTTGTTTGATCATTTATTCTGAGTTTTAAAGAATTCTAAATTAAAATTAAAAAATGAATTGACAATATAAATGTATACATTTTCATTCATAAATGAATTTTCACTCACCCAACAAACCAAAAAAATTGTTTTATCTCAAGTCTATAATAACTAGTTATTAATTTTTAATTGTTGCTTATATATATATATATATATATATATATATATATATACATTAATGGCGATCCTATAACTCTCAAAAAGCCAAAGTATGAATATTTTTTATTAAATTTTTTTGTGCTTGAACAATAAGTGCACAATTCATATATGAAAGTAAACTAATCCAGTGTCAGAAATTAGATTTTTTTCTAAATTCATTTATGAGAAAAATAATCATTTCTGTACGAAATTAGTCAGTATTTTTTAAGAAAAAAAATTTATTGTACAAATTCTTATATAAAAAATAATTTCATTGTACAATTTCCATAAAATATTTGTTTTTTTATTTTTTCGTTTAGACATCCTCCTCGCAATGCCGCTTCCCCGCTTTACTCTACAAGTAGCAAGTTAACCATTTATATTTCCGATCATTAATTATTGGTTGATGGAAATCGAGTGGTCTCTGTTCTGATTGGTTGACATCAGTCACATGTATGTTACTCTCTTATGGTGTAAAATGAAAGAAGTGTGTACGATTTCAATGTGAAACTGATGAAATTTATTCAAAATATTGTACTAACTGAATCCTTAGAGTAAAAAAAATGTACACATTTTAACACAATTTTTATAAACTTTTCCAATAAAAAAATTATGATTTACATTTTACATAGATTATTTGTGCATATAATTTGTTAATTTCTGTTATTTGTTAGGGGAGAGCGAACGTTAGAAAGCGGGCGGCGAAGACCCTCTGGATTTGGCGAGTGTAACGAGTTGGGGTTAGAGCTGCCTGGTTATTTAAAAAATATTTTGTTCTATAAGATCATTATCAAAACTAGAAACTTAAAAAAAATATTCAATAATTAGTAAGAAAATTTTTTAAAATAAATTTCTTCATTTATTTCCGTAGTAATTATATCTACTAACAAATATATATATATATATATATATATATATATATATATATATATATAATGTAATGGAGAAGAAATCTATAAAAATAACAACCATTTTTACAAATTAGTAAATATAATATAATAAAATCACATGAACATATTTTCAAAAAATTATGAGTTTTATATTCCAAATATTTTAAAATATCAGTGCTTTTAAAGGACGTTAAATATATATATAATACAATTGGATAAACACATTCAACATATAGATTTTTTTATTAAAAAATTACATATTTATTTTTATTCTGTATCCTTGGTGTTATTTATAAAAACCTTTTTAAATTCAAATTATTACCTAAAATACTAAGTATAAAATTTATTTATAAATGTACTAATTGCATTGGTTTTGAACGAACAATAAACATAAAACACTTTCGTAGCACAGCTCTTTCCATGAATGCGGTGTAATTTCCTGATATTGTATTAAGGGGTATATTTGAATGTAATTAAAAGAACCATTAAAATAAAGTTAACTGTAAAATAGAAAGCAAACGTAATTTATTATTAATTTAATAATATAAACAGAATTTTAAATATGAACAAAATGAAAAATAAATTAAGTTAGTAATTTTACATAGCGATACATTTTTTATTAGAATTATTTTTCAGTATTTTTTTAATAAAATAATTTTAAATTAGTAAACAGTTAAAATATGGAAGAGTATTATTTGCATAATTAAAAATGAAACAATTTACCAGTACTATAACTGGAATCATTTTTTCCTATTTGTGATACAGGTGATGCATTGTTCTGATCGTATTCGTCTTTTTAAATTACCTGTGTGTCTATGTGTTTACGTGTCTCCACTTCCGGTAGATTTTAGAGCCTCTAAAATCTATATTAAGGTGGTTAGTTAGTTAGTTACTTGGGGGCTTCGACAGCTAAAGTCATTAGCGCTCGCATATATTAAGGTGGTATATGTAGTAAAACTAGTAATATAGAACAGAAATGTAGGTAGTCAAAAAGGACGAAGATCATCAGGAAAATATAACAACAGTGAATTACATGATTAAATAGGATATTTTGGTTAAAAAACTATTTTTTTCTAAGGAAATATATTTCACAGTATACATCTTTTCTTATTTTTTTTATTAGACCAAATAGCAATTGAAACTAAGATTCAACTCATATTTTGATTACGGAATTAGATAGACCATCCATTTATTTTAAATGTAAGAATTACCAATTATAGTTCATTTTTCCAGTATAAATAACTTACCCTTATATAATAAGTAATATATATATATATATATATATATATATATATATGTGTGTGTGTGTGTGTGTGTGTGTGTATGGTATAGCTATTATTTAATTTATATTTTTTACAAACAATTAATTTGTTGCTAAATATTAGTCATTCTAGTGCAGGTTAGCTTTGGTTAGGTTTTCTATGTATACATACCGACATTGGTTGTTTTTATCCGAGACAATCCATAGCCTTTTTGGGGATTTGTTTCTGAACGACCTCTAAAGGCGTCAGAACCAATCCGTGAACGACTTTACTATAAATGCGTTTACTGGACTAAACCTGAAACTTGAAGGATGAACATGAAGAAAACAGTTTTATTAATTGAATGATGCTAAACTACTTTTATGGTATGTTGATTATTGTCGAAAATGGTACAATTTTTGAAGATATTCACAATTTATTGTTGTTTCAGCCATTATGAACAGATACGAATGAATATATTTATATTAGTGATTGTGGGGTATAATTGTACTGTTTTTCGACATTTCTTTTCTATTTCATTAAAAAGAATAAAAATCACGAATATATATATTTGTTTCTGTTGAATTTTTTTAAATTATTATTTATCTATTTTGCTGCGATCATTATCGAATCTTAACTCAACTCTTTTGATACCTTGATTCAAAACTACTTTGTTTAAAAACTAAGAGTAATGGTTCTAGAGCTGAAACCGAGCATAAGACTAAAAACATTCACTATCGTTCAGAACATCAATCCGTTCTGTTACCTAATCTGCAGACTTTATAAAATAAAATGTATCGTAATAGAAAAATTTAATTTGGGACAGAAGTACTGCAGAAGTACTGAAATTTTAAAAAAATTATGCACATAAAAATGCAGACATTTAATCGGAAAATTTATTTTCAGAAATGAATTTTTCGTTCATTGCAAAACTTAAAGAAAATTTCTTATCAAAAATGCTCAACAATCGTTCTTGATCATTTTTGATTATTACTTACTGTCTTCAAAGTCGTGTCTTAGAAATTTAAAAGTGAAAGAATCGCTATCATAGTACACGTAAGCAACAATAAAATGTGATTAATAATAAATTTTTGAATATTTTGGATAAACAATTTTTTTCTGGTTTGTAGGGTAAGTGAAAAATTACTTTGCAAAATTGCATTTAGCCACAGTTTCTGAAAGCATATTGTGGTAGAATTGATGTTCATTCATTGACTTTCTTATACCTTATATTACTAGTGAAAGATAGATTTTATTATACAAATCTGAAATATATTTTTTTTAATTTAGACATAATAATTTTTCATTAAAAAATGTAAACATCCTAAAAAAAGAAAAGAGTAAAAATAATGTTCAACTTTGCTTTAATGATTGTTGCATCAACTATACTATTCGAACGTTGTTTAAAATATGACATACATATGCAAAAATGATGTTATAATTATATATACGAGTATATATATATATATATATATATATATATATATATGTATATAAAACACACACACATGCATTATTATATGTATGTCAAAGATAGTTGTCCTAGTAATATATTAATAGAGATGACAATATTGGGATGAAAAAATGATTTTCAAAGCATGTTTCAGTAAATAAACAATTAAATTTCAATAGTTAGGAACATGACATTCTTTTTAGGTTACTGACTTTTATGACATTGAATAGTTTTAAATTAATTATACATAACAATGTATGAATAAAAATTGATACATTTTCACAGTCAACTTTTTAATCAATTATTAATATGCTACAAGTATATATATATATATATATATATATATTTATTTTTTGAGTTTAAAATATATAAAATATTCGTATACCTATTGTGCATTTAATAATACGTAGATTTCATATCCCTGAAGAAAACAAACATCCGCTTATTCCATATCATATTTCTCTCATACTTTACGAAAGCTTGTAAATATTCTTTGAATTGCTCATTTGGTGTTCTCTAAATATTTACTCGCTCATCGGAACTAAACACGATATGTTTACATTCACTAGTAAATAAAACGTATGTCCAGAACTCGAAGTCTTTGTTTATATTTTTCTTAGCTTGTTATTTTCTAATGGATTTTGTTGTTTTATTGATCAGACTATCATTACTGTCACTGTTTACAAATAGATTTTTTCTAGAAGTGTACAAAATTTTGTAAATAGCTGTTTTTCAAAAATCATTGTTTTTCAATCACCCGCTTTTAAACATTAGAATTTGAATATTTTTTTAATTTTAAGGATTTTTTTAAATTTTTAATTGAAATGTCTTTGTTAGGTTCTTTTGATTCCATTATTCTGTATTTTCTTTATCAATGAATTACAAAATATGTTATGATATACATTAAGCCTTAATCTGTTATTTTTTTAAAAAAAATCACACCAAAATACATCTTTAAGACATCTATGAAAACTACATTATTTTCACTGAAAAATTTTTTTAATAAAAAAAGATTAATTCGTTAAATGAATTATTTTAAACGTGAAAAGCAAATAGTAAAAAAAATAAAAATATTAGAAATGTCAAAAATGTATGAACTGCAAATTGAAAATTCTTTCAAAATGATAATTTATCTCTAAATGGGATCTATAATTGAATTATAGTCAAACTGTCAACAACGATGTAGAATTTTCGTAAGTTTATTTTAATAAAATGCCAAGTATTTCTAATTAATGTAAATTAATTGTGGACATTACGTACAAATTGAGCTTGTGATCTAAATGCAAATGAAGGATACTAAAACAAATCTTTGTCTCAATATGCACGTACATGAAACTGTATTGATGAACAGTGTATCTAATATACTTAATTATATCTTCTATTCGTACTCCAATATCAATTTTTTACCCTGAGAGTGAACAACTTTCGATGAAGTTTGCTGTTTTTCATTGCTGGACAAACATACCAATATCTTGTAAATTCGTATATTTCACAATAATATACACAATCGTGTTTTTGAAAAATAATGAAAAAGCATATCTAGAAAAAATAATATATTTTGTCAAAGGTAGTACTAGATAATTGATTGAAAGTAAATTACTGATTACCAATAAAGAATGTCATTTCTTTACGATGTGTCTCACGTTCACATCGTGGTAGTTTACGTTAGTATCTAATATCAAGTCGACTTAAAAGTACTCTATGCACACAACAAAATATATATATATCTCCCATTTTATGAAATATAATGAATAATACAATAAAACATATTGTCTCTGCAAAACAAACTTATTTGTAGCCAATTTAACGTATGAATGTGACTTAAAAAGATAACTTGTTATCAATAGAATTAAGTGCATACAATTGTTCATTCTTAGATTTACTAATTTTTGCACTTTAAATTATTTATATTTTCTCATTCAATTTTTATTCCTTATACATGATATTTTTATTATTACTTACAATGGAATAATACTTATCAGTTTTGGTTAGGAACTCTGAGTTTTATTTACTTCATTTGAATGTAAAAACAAATAGTTCAATTTAGATTGTATAACAGTTCTGATGAGATTAATTGTTATTTTAAGTACATATTTGAGAAGATCTGTAATTGAAGAGTATATGTATATATATATAGGTATATATATATATATATATATACATATACATAAGCTGAATTGGTTATTATAAAAAGTGATAAGTATTTCAGGTGAAGAAATAACAATCATAACGGACAATTCACGATCATATTAATGCACACGATGTTTGCTCTATGATACATTCGTACTACTTACTAATCATCGAAAACTTTTCTCATATTATATTTGTGTATATATATATATATATATGTATATATATATATATATATATAAATGTATGTATATATATATATATATATATGTATATATATATATATATATAATATTAAAAAATATATAAAAATCTATTGATTCGCAATAAAAAAAGAGTACATTACTTATTTCTGAAGTGAAAGGTATAAATTTCAATAAAAGTAATATGTTTTGATAAGTGGTTGAAAACGATTTTATGTCGAGTTTGGAACAGAAAAATAACGTATATGTGATTTTTGTGTAAGTATTAAATCTGCTATCGTATGCTTGGCCTACGAGAAGGCTTAACGAGCAACAAACGCGGAAATGGTTGGCACCGGTGTATGTTGCTCAGCGTTCTCCTTAACGATTATCGTCGGCAAAACGCTTTGTGAATTTTTATCAATTTCACTGCAGTCGAATGATATACCATCTCGTTTTACAGTTTAGAACGTAACGTTTTTGTGTTGTATAGACAGATTTTATATTCTGCCTTTTGTTCGTAATTTACTGACTATATATATATATATATATATATATATATATATATATATATATATATATATATATATCTATCTATATATATATATACATATATATATATACATACATATATATATATATATACATACATATATATATATACATATACGTGTATATACATTCATATATATATATACATGTACATACATACACATACATACACATACATATATATATATATATATATATATATATATATACATATATATACTTTAATTATAATAGTATGTTTTGCACATGTGATCTCGTTGATACGTTGTCCTATTAACTATGTGTCTGTTATCTGCTATTAGTTTCCGACACGAGTGTCATCCTCAGGTAGATGTTGAAGATTAATTTTAAAATAGATTTATTATTACCTCTCGACATACATTAACATAGTTAAAATCTTTAGCAAAAAGGTTCGAAGATGTTATCAGCACTAAAATACATTCAACTAAATATTATGTTTAGTAATTGTCTTTACTAATAAATGTTACTTAATATTGAACTTTTGATTCTTAATAGAAAGTCGTAAATTTGACGAAGAGTTCTCTATTAATTCAGTGTGCAAATATGAGGTTCGTAGAAAAATAATTACGGTTCATGTCGGCCTTCAAATTCATATACATTTTTTAATTTAAATGGTTTTAAGTGGTCCAGAAATATTGGATGACTAGCGCCTAACATTTGTGCAGGCTCTAGAATTGTTGTGCGTGGTTCTGATTTAACTAACGCCTTCAGTTCGTCGTTATGAACTGAAGGATACCCACGATCTTCTTCGATTTCAAGGGTCTAGTCCCCAGCACGAAATTTTTGGAACGACCATTTTACCGTACGTTCCTTAACAGTGCCCACACCAAAAGCATCGTTTAGTTTGTGAGCAGTTTCTGCTGCTTCACCACCCGTTTTGAACTCATACAAAAAAATGCTCTATCTGCTTCTTTCCCTTGTTAATTTAATAGCCCAATTTGAAGCAATATTAAAATCAAAGTCGATGTTACCAAAATATAGACCGAAAATGCACTTTAAAATTATGTTAAAATGAACACGATGAAATGACACTTTCATAGAAAAAAAATTAAGGTTAGAATTGAGAAAAAACCGCAATTATTTTCTTACCAACCTAATACATTTTTGCTATTTTAAGAATTTTATAGTAAGATATTATTTGTTCTTTTATTAGATCAATATATTTTATATGAAATAAAGTGTTAGTAAAAATACATTTATGCGAAATTACAAGTGTGATTCGCATTTTTAAAGCAACAATAATGTTGTCGAAGATTTTTATGACAGGTTATATGTATATTATATGAGTTTTAATCGGCGGTATATTTTCAATTCTCCGAATAAGTATTTAAATGTTAAAATGTAGATCATGTTAACAGCATGTTTAATTATTTTTATTCTGAGAATATAAAAAGTGAATACTTAATTACTTAGAGTGTACAAGTATTATATCGCTGGATTTTATATATAATATAATATGTCCACAGAACAGTCATTATAACACAAATGATATTTCAAGTACGACGTCCAAACTGTGTGCAATCATAATTGATCTCAACAGTTTTAATGACTATTACTAACTACATGATGTTAGTAATAGTCATAGAAAATGTAAGAAATTCTGAACAAATATCAACCATGAATAACCGTATATGCTTGTCATTTTAAAGAGGAATATTTTTATACAAAAAGACTAGTCATCTAAAAATTTATCCTAATGCAATTCCAAAAATATATCTATCTCTATTGATACCAGATTACTTCAGCGATAAATGGAATTATTTAAACGTCAATTAAAGCCTCTGTCATTTCAATTTACAATATTATAGTATAAGAATAACATGTTAATCTGTTATACAATTGTATATATTAATATAATGTTGTAATCACTGTTATCGACACATAATATATAAGTGAAAGGAAAAAAAATAAAAATATGTTATGAGAATATATTATAGTTATTTTTTATACACGTGTAGAGAATTTTTTGTAGAAACTGTAATGAGGAACAATAAGAAAAACCTTTATGCAAGCAAAATGATGTATTTGCACTCTTTCTTATCTCTTTATTCGTCATTTCATAACGATTTTACATACATTAAAAATTTAGTATTACTGTATTGTATATATATATATACTTAAATTTTATATTTTTTACAAGATGCTAAAAGGAAAATTAAGTTATTTCTATACGAATTTTCAACTTTCCTTCCAGAGAAAAAAGTGACATTGAAAAAATGTCGCTTAATGCAAAAGAAATATATATTAATTTGATGGACAATTATTAAGAATAACCTGATGATATATTGTTGCAATAATGTAACAGTATGAAGATAAAAGAGTAGTCAATACATTATGAAGATTTTCAGTTTTGACACAAATGCATGATTTAAATTTGAGTGAATAGGTGTATATGACTTAAATTTTGATTTGGGATACAAAAATCCATCTGCGTATTGTTAAAAACATATTGGCACCTAGTTAAATAGTAAAATATTTCAAACGCATTATTTAAAAAAATAAGGTAATACTAAAGGAGTTGAATTAGGATTTCATAACTATTGCAAATATTTTATTTATAATTTATTAAAATCATATATTTTATTATTAACCGTTTGGATCTTGAGAAGGGGAAATGGTGTTGAAACGTTATAACAAATATTTTTCGATTAATTAGACATTATTTTATCGTAAACAAATTTTTCTTCAAATTTATCGGTTACTAGAAAAAATATGTTAATTCAGATTAGCCATTCGACATTTCACATCTAGCTATATATCGTTAAAAAATCGTTGATAATATTCGGGAAAACACAAATCTCTTGATTGGAAACATTAATTGGAAGCGGAAAAATTGATTACAGATGAAAATTTACAGAAATAACATTACTGATGGGTGTGAAAATGTTAAAATAATTATGTGAGCACAAAACGGTTTCACATCGGTTACATATTGTATCCGGACGTAGAATCTCGAAATTTTTTATACGATTTCGCCCAATGATGAACTTTTGGAAAAAAAATATTATTCAACCCAATTCTCTTTTTCCCAACTTTTATGTTTTCAAATAAAAAAACCGTAATTCTTCTGATTTTTGGGCGATCGTAATTTTTTTTAATGAAAATGAGTTATAAATTTATTCTTATTAGAAAAAGATTAGTGACCTTTAAATATGTCGCTCAAAAGAAAGTTGTACTGAGACCACAGTTTCTTTGGAAAACATCAATGGATTCATAGATCCACTCCCGGCTTCAAAGAGTTAAGGAATATGTTCAAACCTTTTTATTATTGATTATGAATCAACATTTTATTTATAAATACACAAATAATACAGAAATTTTCTCAGTACTTCGGAGCTACTTTCAAATGAGTTCAAAGCAAAAATTTATTAATTTATTAAATTTATACTTTTTAAATTAAGAAAAAAAAATTATTATTAAAATTTAGTTTTATTGATGAGTTATGAGATAAAATTAAATTTTTGACAGGAAAAATGTTCAAAAATGAATAATAAGCTCTACAAGTGTTCATGTCTGATAAAAACTAACTTTATCTGCTTGTTTTCGTTTCATAAATCAGTACATAAGCTGAAGAACACAAAAAACATTATTTCATCGTTTAAATTCATATCCACAACTACTGCTATTTGTACACAAAATTACCTCATATACGTGTGTGGAAGAAAATCCACGAACTTGCTGTACGAAAAAATGAGATACAAATCCGGTTCGAAATTATATTTATGTTCTAGTTATAAACATTTATTTAACACATATCGGCCATTTTGTATGTTTTTTACTTTTATATAAAAAAGTTTTGTACGGTATTCTATACAAAGTATTAACGTAAAATTATTATATGTATTTTACATTGGATTTTTTTTATATTTTTCTTTAATGATATTTCGATTCTTTAATGCATTATTATATTTTTTTAATTTTGTCTTATAAGATCAAATTAGAGTATTTACTAGACTTTTAGTCACTGCGGAAAAGTTATTATTTAATAAATTAAATTCAGAAAACACTAATACAATTGCTAATTTACAACATTTTATTTTGAATAATTTTCGTAAAACAATAACGATTATTATTATACACAATGCGCATTAAAGACGCTTTATTATTAAGAATTGTACAACTACAAAAAAATATGTGATAAATTTTACTTTTTTGCCATAACATAAAATTATAAATTTAACTTTTTGTAAATAATATAATTTTTATACTTTATTATAAAAACGTAAAATTTAGTATTTTACATCATTTTTCTGTGACTATTTATATATTTCTCTATAATTTTCTTAATGTATAACCTGAAAATAAATTTTACACTGTATATATATATATATATATACAGTGTGTGTGTGTGTATGATCAACGAAAATATTACTTTGTTTTGATGAATTTTTTGTAGTAAACCCGTATAAATGAACTATATACAGAATATTCGAGAAAATATTCCTTTTTGTCAAATTTTCATCGTTTTAAATTCATAATAGATATTTTTCAAAACAGATTAATTTTTTTTGGAGTTTTTTATTGAAACCCTATTAATCTTTCCCCTTGTAAGTGAACAACATTAAATAAATTAAGCAAATATTAAGTTGGTAGGAAAATAATTGTGGTTTATGACTTTTAAATACATATACATTTTCTCAGCTAATAATTAACTTTATTAATCGAAGTAAGCACCATTACAATCGACACATTTTTGCCAATTAATTACAAGTTTATTCTTCCGGTGTAAAATTCCAGAGTTCTGAAGTCGATAAAAGTTTGAAATACACTTTCGACAGCAGCTTGATTGTTGAAAACTTTATCATGCAAGAAGTTGTTGAAATGCTTAAACGAGTGATAATCTGGATGTCTGGTGATTATGGTGGATGAGGCAAGGTTTTATAGTTCAATTCATTCAACTTTTGGAGGGATTAATCATGCGACATGTGGTCGTGCAGCCGAATTTGACCTTTTAAATTGACTAGTGCAGGGAATAAGAACGAAGAAATACGACATAAAAATTTAAAATACGAAAATAAATCATTCAAGTTCAAATATGGGGAAGAAAAACAAAAAATTTAATGCTTAATTTCTTGATTACAAAACTATAAAAGTGTTACATGAGTTAATGAAAACAGGTTGTGTAAAAAATTAAAACGATCAGAAAGATCATTCTTATTTACTTAGTAGAAAAGATAGCTGTTTTATTGCAAAGTTCGAGTGAACTTCAGAATTCTATACGATGAGAAACCAGAATAAGTAAACTTCTACGTTACATAGTTCACACTGTATTCAAAAAAGAACTGAATTTTAGTGATTGATACCTCAATATGTATAATAATTCTGCAACGAATTTTAGTGGATCCATTGACTTTTCTTAAATTATGCTTTCATGGAAAAATCACAATCCTGATATGTTCGAGGATATATTGTGATTTGATGAAGTTATAATAAATTATTGGATACAATTATATCTATTGTAGACCTAAGATATCATTTTGATACTGAATAAATTCTTTACAATTTATAGCTCAATAAAGGTATTATTGACAATGACTGAATTTATAGATGTTTAAAAAATTTTTATGACCTCCATACAGACCTCAATAGTTAATCGAATAACTTACTTAAAGTTTTGATATAACACTATACAATTTATTTTCGTGAGATTATGTCAAACAAGTGTACAATTTAAAGTAGAAGACCATTAATGGTCTTAAAACAAATTTCAGATAATACTGCATATTTAACACATTTTCTTTAAAAAAAATATTGAAACTCTACTGCCAAAGGCACAAAATTATTTTTATTATGCTAATACTAAATAATTTTGAATTCATATAAAGAAATATTTCAATATTTACTATAGTTTGAAAGAATAATAATAAAAAAATAGGAAGTCACTTTTCAGTCATTTGTATAGTCAATATTAAATATTATATCACAGCACACAAAAAAATATAGTTTTCGTTAAAGAAAGTTTCATAATTAAGTAATCGAAATGTAAATAATGCTGAAAATAAATAAATATGAAAAAATTGTTCAGGATTTACCTCAAGAATTTAGAAGTTATTCACAATGTACATACTGAAGCACACACACATACATACACAAACACATCCATACACAAACACATCCATACACACACACACACACACATATATATATATATATATATATAGTAATGCAACAAGTGTTGTTTACAAATTGTTGTAAATGCAAGATTCCCTATGGTCCACTATTATATGCTGGTAGAATTACTAAGTAGATTAGTATCGTGTGTTGCATAACATTAATGTAAATGTACAGTAGTGCCATCAAACGATATTATTGAATATTAATTATAAAATAATCATTTCGTATTAATAATTTAATATTATGTTTTCTAATTTATAAATAACCGAATAAGACACTTTAATGACTTGTTTTTTAGTATGCATATATTTTATATCAAGACTGGACAAAAAAGGAGCGTTATTCTATCAAAAATGTCGATTTAATATTTTTTTAGATCGATAATGAGTGTTTAGATAACTTTTCTTAGAACTTTGCGTTTTTAAATATTTCATATAATAGGATTTTCAGATATAAAATGTTTCTTTTGTACATATATTTTAAAACTTAATTTTTAGAATCAACATTTTTACATTTGAAAACACGTGTTTCGAACATTTATACATTATTTTATCTCTATTTTCGTTAAAATAGAATGTTTTTTATGAAGTAATGAAGTTTATAATAGATTTTTTCATTATAAAACTAAGAATTGATCGTAAGTAAATATGAGTAAACAAATTTTAGTAAACAAATTTTTTCTTTCCCAAACGAATTTTTCACTTTATCAAAAAACATTTTTTTCTGATAAAAAATAATCGATAATTGATTACTAATCATTTCTGATAGTTACTTAAAATAGTTCTATTGCGATGTTATTCTTAGAAAACCATGGTAAAAAATCTGATCATTTTTTTCTGTACCTAACTGTTAGGATGACGGTGTGTGAAATCATGGAAATGCATAAATCATAATAGGCATACATAAATCATAACAAATAACAATAAAATATTGAATATATTTGGATTAGTCCTCCACATTTATTAGAAAATTTAACAATGATTACCCAATTATCATAAAAAAAGTGTATTCAAGAGCGAAATTTGAATATTTGAAAAATTAAAAAAAATGAAAAAGTATGATTTTGAAATTATATTAGATCCTTATAATCACTGACATCATTCAAGAATCATTGATATCATTACAAAGAGTAATTTTTAATCTTTATAATAATTAATTACTAATAATTTTTAATAGTTATAGTACTTTTACTGCGATACTATTATTCTTAGTGAACCATGTTACAAATTTTTTTTATTATAACATTCTAAAATACAATCATACTACTACTCTTTGATCCAAAATAATATTTGATATTCACAATGTCATTTTCCATGAAGGCTTTTTAAATTAAATTTCTACTGAAATCACTTGTCTTGAATATAAAAAAAGTTTTAGATCAAAGAAGAATTATAGTATGATTATAATTCAATAAATGTTTTTTCGCATATATAACAATACGCATATATATATATATATATATATATATATATATATATATATATATATATATTTCGTATATACAGAAATCATCTGCGGAAAATAAAATCCAAATGTTTTAAGAAAATTTAATTGGACTAAAAAATTCAGATGATTATAGAAAAATTGTACAAGGAAAAATAATATTATATATATTATTACAATTTCACTAATCTGTTTTTTTTTGAACCGGTGAATACTATTTTTTTTGTAAAAAAACAGTGATTATTGGAAATACTAACTTATTACAAAAATATTTCTGTTTTGTAAAAATGGAGCAAGTTGTTTTAATTTATTTTCACTGTAATGCTATTATATTTTTATTTTTAAAGGTATCTTCAATAACATTCCAATAATTACTTTATAAAATGTAAATTTCTAAATTTCAAATTATCAGCTCTTTTCAAAATTTCTGAAAATATATTAAAAAACATAAAAGACAAAGCCAAATAAAGACTAAATAATATAAAAATAGAAACTAACATTATTTTGATAAGATAATAAATAAAAAAAATACATTTTTTAAAATAAAAATATTGTAATAAAGTATTTAATAATCATTTAGATCAAAAATTATGTCCTGTTTAAAAAAATAATATATTGCATATTCTCAAAGTTTTGAGTATTGCAAGCTTTGAAAATTAACTTAATAATACTCAAATTTTATAAGTTTCTAGTTCGTTTTATGATCTTAAGTATTTACTTATGATTAAATACGTTTAAATACTGTATGTATATATTCATTCACTATATGTGTATTTACACACACTCGGTGTGTGTTTCTGTGTTCTAAATTCCATTATAAAAGTTGTATGTATTACAACAAGAAATATTTTGTAATATTTCTCTCTCAATGTATAGAACTGACTACAAACAATTATACTCAAAATTATTATCAACATTGTGTACTGTAGTAAGAGGATGAGCATTTCTAATTAAAACGATTTCGAACGAGAACATCTGACATTACTGAACTTAACTAATTAATTAACTCAACGGGCCTGTCACATTATTATTGTCCCAAATATCAACTCATGATTCAATGTTTAATTATCTAACCTGAGACTATCTCTTCCATTAACTCACTAATTACCAGAACATAGCCATGACTAACACATTGATGAATATTGAGATTTTATCCATACTTTAAATCATTTTGCGATTCAGAAGTTCAAATTTTATTGAAAATTAATGAAATCTGAAGAGCTTCAAAATAACGACGATGAACGATTTTTTTATTTATTCACAGTAATCGAAACATTAATTAAATTCTTATTTCTAATTGAGGCATTTAAATATGATGTTATATATATATATATATATATATATATATATATATATATATATATATATATAATATGAACAAATTTAAATTATTAATTAATTTTAATTCATTGTAAACGAAATCATTTAATTTGTATTGTCATTAAATATTCTAATAAAAAATATGTCTGAATAATTTGTACCATAATATTTAAATTTAACAATTTATTTCCTATTTGAAACATAATTACTGTAAGACTGTGCTTTTATAATAATAAATATTTACGTTTTAATAGTTTTAATATTTCTATAATTTCTAAAATATACGATATACGATAAGATATACGATGCAATATTCAAATAGATCATATTTTTTTAAAATCCAATTTCTTCAAAACAAATTTTTTAGTTAGTTATATAATTTTAATGAAAATTAAATATTTTAAGACCTGAACAGTTTCAGCTCTTCTAACATTTTTATGTGGTTTTCATATACATGAAAAAATCTAAAATCAAAATAATTGAACATTGTGAGGCGTAAAAAATAATAAATAAAAATAAAAACAAAATGTAGACATTTAAAATATCTACAAAAATTGAATAAATGTTAAAAAAAATTAGAATATTAAAATAATAGATCAGTAATATAAAATATTGTTTGAAGATTTCTTTTATGATAAAAATAACAGATGAACAATTATTTAGTCCACTTCATTTAAAAATTTCTTGATGTCAACAAGAGAGAAATCGCAAAAAGTCAATAAACTATTTTCCGTATTTATTCGATGATGATTTGCTTATTTCCAAGTTTCATAGAAAGTGGCGAATTAACTTAACAGTTAAAAATATTCACAAGTTATCTGTCTTTTTTATTAGTCGTTTAATTTTATATTACAAACTACTAATGGAGAAAACTTGTAGCGTATTGACATAAAATCGATAACATTTAAATAGTTTGTATTTAATTGTACCGAAGTTTAAAGTTAAAGCATATTTCGTTTTTTTTACAAATAAACAATTCTAATAATGTAGCAGGAATACTGAATAAATGAAAATCACATGTAGTGTTTCTTGAAATGGATTAATTTTTAAAAAGACATGTCTTATTGATATGTACATAAAGTTCCTATCTTGAATATAAATGTTAATAAATAAATAACTAGAAAAAACACATATGTGTTTTCTTCTAAGAAATATTGAATTTGTATTATATTTTATTCATAAAAAATATATTCCTTAAAATAAAATGGAAAATATAATATTGTTCCTTAATATTCTTATTATAAATGAAATTTTGAAGGACTATATCAAAATAATATTTTTCATTTAAAAGAGAAACATAGAATTCTAAATATGATCATTCGTAATGAATCTTAAAAATATTGTGGAATTAGTTTCATTCACAAATATGTAATAACCAAAGGATTTTTAAAGATATTACTTTTTAATGAAACTATATTTAATATTATTTAAGATATAAAAAAACTGAAGATCCCTAAGGAATGAAATACAATCAGATAACAAGAACAAATATTCGAAACAATTTAACTTCAGTAATATGTGATAGGGAGTGGGGCCAAGTTTTAATGATGTCTTTTTTATATAGGATTAGAGCATAAATATAAAAGCCGATGTTAAATAGCTAAGTTCGACTATAAGTACAAAACTGTGTTAAAGGTATTCTTTTTTTATAAAAAAATGTATCATCCCATTAAAATTTAATTATATAAGTATTTCATTATTAACACTGAAATGTATTGAAAAGTGTGTTGACTATGTTGAAAAATAAATAATTAATTTGAAAGGTCATTATATTCTTAGATTTATTATGTTATTGTTTTATCCCAATATATCAAACTATTCAAAAATTATATTCCTATGCAAAATTTACAAACTTACATTCGTACATAAAATGTACACAAATCATCTGACTGAAATTCCAAAAACCTTTAAGGTTCGATTAACTTACAATTTGGTTTACCAGTTCTATCGCGGTTTTTGTTTTCTAAATCCTGACATTAATTTTTTCAATGAAAGCGTCATTTCATAGTATTTATGTTGACATTCATTTTAAAATACATTTTTCAGTCTCTATTTTGATAACATCGACTTTGATTTTGTTATTAATTTTGCTTCAAATTGGGCTATTGAATTAAAAATGGAAAAGTAGTAAATAAGATCAAATTTTTTATATGAGTTTAAAACGGGTAGTAAAGCAGTTGAAACAGCTTGTATATTAAATGATGCTTTTGATGTGGGTAATGTTATGGAATATACGATGCAATGGTGGTTGTAAAAATTTCGTACTGGAAAGGAGAGCCTTGAAGATGAAGGAGGTCGCTGGCGTCTTTCTTCAGTTCATAACGACCAACTGAAAGCGTTAATTGTATCAGAACCACGCACAACAATTCAAGAACTTGCATAAAAATAGGTCATTGAACAGTTCTGTGCCACTTAAAACAGCTAGGTAAATCAAACAAGAGAAAAATGTTTATGAATTTGAAGATCATAAATCGTAATTATTTTTCTACCAACTTAATATTATTATTTCATTCCCTTTCACAAATAACATTTTAACGTACTTCACGAATCACATTTGTATGTTAGTATCAAAAATGTTGAATAATTGATTAGTAATCCAATTATTTTTCTAGCAACCTAATAGATAAGGTTGACACAGTCATCTCAGTAATTAATTGTTTCATTGTAAATATAGCATATAATAAACGTCACACAACACAGACTTCCTTAAAAGACTATCCTTTTTTCTTACAGAATTGATTTATGATTAACAATATCTAATATAACCTGACCGGATCCAAACTGGTCGCAATCGTTATTGTAGTTGCTTGAAGATATTAATATTTTAAGGTTACTGAAAAACAGAATTTTCAGATCAGATCAAGCCGGCTAAGGTAATATGAGATTAAGTACTGTCAAAATAAACACATTTAATGTCTGAAAGTAATTTTAAATATGAGTTAATTTACAGTTTCAATCATATGGTCAAATGAAAATTCTCATACATATTGTTCTTATCATGATCATTGTATTCAGATCAAATTAAGTTAGATCGTTCAGATTAGATTGGGTCATATCATGTTAAGCAATACCATATCAAGTCAAGTAAGTCAAGTTATGTTAATTTCATAAATGACGTTACTAGAAAAATAATTACTAGACTTTTTGTAATGTAAGAAGATATTTAATATGTAACGTTTTTACGCCTTATTTTATCCAACCTCAACTAAAAATGTCGTGTTTTTTATTATAAAATTTAACTTATTTGATAATAAATCAGACATGAATGAGTTTCAAAATATTGTTTAACAAATTTTAACAGGTGATATCAATGTTTTTTTAAAAAACAAATTTGAATTTTCAATCGAAATGGCCGAATTAATTATTGCGACATTTTACACATAAATAAAACTATTGCAACATTATTTCAAATAACTAACATTTTATATATCGTCAAAAGTTTATTGAAACGATTTTCAATTTTAATATTTGTGTGGATTTCTTTATTGAATGAAACAAAAAAATATGTTATATTTTTGATGTAATCTTTACTTACTAATAAAGTCAATAATAAAAAGTCAATAAGCAACAAAATGATAATTGAAATTTATAATTAAAATTACTTATGCAATGAATTATTAATGTAAACATTCTGATATTCCCTACTATGAAAATATTCAATAAGTGGTTTTGATTTTTTTACATTTTAATGTGCATTTCGATTGAAATTCATATTATTTTCGGAGGTAAAACTCAGAAAATATGTGGCTGTTTTTACATTTATATATTGTTAGTTATAATATATATATATACATATATATATACACATATACATACATACATACATATATACATATATATATATATATACATATATATATACATATATATATACATATATATATACATATATATATACATATATATATACATATATATATACATATATATATATACATATATATATATATAAATGAGTGTGTGTATGGATGTTCGCTTTAAAAAAAAATTAGAGGTTTATTTAAAAATTTACTATAATTCTATAATTTCATTATGTATTTATTTTGATACATCGTATAAATGTCGCCATTAAAAATATTTTCATTTCTGTTCTTTTACAACCGAGAATATTTTTTTTAATAATTATAAGATATGATACAAAATAAAAAAAATGACGACTTCATTGCTATTATTAAAGTTTACACACGATGATAATTTTCGAAATGTACGATTTGCAAATCAAATTTACGAGCCTGGTCGTGAGCTTACGTGTTCCATATTTTTTTATTTGTTAAACTGGCTACAGTATAGTAATAAAAAATACCGAAACATAAAAAAGCACTCGTTTATCGTTAAGAATGTTCGAAGCATTCGTAAAAAAAATATTTACGAATAATGATATTCAACTTTTATAATAGTAATCACAGACGTGATAAAACAGAAAGTGTTTACGCGAAATGGTGAAAATATTTTTTAAAGAGTAGATATTTTGTAAGTGTCAATATTACAGAAAAAAAGAACAAAACTACTAAGAAAATCAAATCATGTTACATAAACATTTTATTGAAATATCGATGTACTTCATTAACTTATTTTAACTTTTTACTAATATCTCTTATTCACATAAATATTTGACATTGAGTTGGAAGAAATATCAAAGCACTTAAGTAGTAGGAAATAAATATTACTATTTGCTTCTCTTATGAAAAAAAACTCTGTATAAAACTTTGAGAAATTTGTTGTTCACCAATGTTTCAAGTTTGTGGAGAAATCATTATGTTACTTATATATGTTGTTAAGATCCGAATACCAGTATTCAATTTAGAAGTAAAAATTACTTTAAAATCACAGCTGGTCAGTGCATACGACACGAATTTCATCTATGCTAGCTGGTCAGTTTATATGAGAGCAGTTTATGCTGCTTTACCACCCGTTTTCAACTCATACGAAAAATTGCTCGTATTTGTTTCTTTTCTATCATTATTCAATAGCCCAATTTGAAACAAAAATAATAATAAAAACAAAGTCGATGCTACCAAAATACAGACTGAAAATTGCATTATAAAATGATATTATCAACAAAACGATGAAATGACACCTTAATTGAAAAAAATTAAGGATAGAATTCAAAAACAAAAACTGTAATTATTTTCCTACCAACCTGATATTTATTAAAAACATAGATTTTTATTTTGATAATTTTAATTTGTACATAATGCCATAAGAAGGCCTTGAAAAGGTGATAATAAAAATATGTACGTTATCTAACATTAATTAACGTTATTAACATTAATTCTCTCTTCTTTTTATTTCTATTATATATATATATATATATATATATATTTATATATTATAATTATATTACATATATATTAAAATTTCATATGGAAGGATACAAATTTCTTGATGTAAGAGATGTTACACTGAGTCCACAAATAGTATATTCTGAAAGAATATATCAGAAACAGAATCAAATATCAAAATTAGTCGCAATAAAATTTTATAATTATCATTAAACACACTTTAACAAATCACTTTTTTATTCATCAAAAAACCTATATCCAACAGTTTAAAAACCATATTATTTTTTTGGTTAAAAATGTTTCACAATTCATTATGTGTTATTTTAAAAAGAAAATAATTTCAATGAAAATTCTATATCTTAGTCCTCTATGGTTGATAGAACCATCATCAAAATGCACATAAGCAATAATTAAAAACGATCAAAAAACAGAAATACGAGTATAAATGTTATGATTTATGAGGTCGCTGAAAAATTAATTTGTGAAAATAGACATTTGTATTATTATCGAAATGTAGTGTACCTAAAAATTTGTTTTCAAAATGTTACTAACCTGCTGTACCTTTAAATTGAATCAATCATAACTTTAAATAAAAATATTTTCTCCTCGTTTCAGGATTTTAAACTGCCAACCTTAAAATGTAAAAACACTATATATTTTGAATAAGCAGTTGGTATAATATCACAAAACACTAATGAACACGTACATGTCCAAAAAGCAACATATTAGGCGTTGCATACATTTCGAATTCTAGTTGAAAAAAATGTTGCCGAAGTCGTGGAAATGATT
Organism: Acanthacorydalis orientalis; assembly: GCA_034766995.1. Taxonomy (NCBI): domain Eukaryota; kingdom Metazoa; phylum Arthropoda; class Insecta; order Megaloptera; family Corydalidae; genus Acanthacorydalis; species Acanthacorydalis orientalis. Next base: position 10,450,690 of record CM068322.1, read on the forward strand.
TGTTCAGCTTTGAAGGAAAGTGTTGTAACGCATAAAATATGAAAAAAATGCTAAAACAGTGGAAGAGATCCTAAAATGCATGACTATTCTATTCACTCCAAACCGCCATATTTTTCTCCATAAGTAATTCGTTAGTTATCCGTTATATGGAGCAAATTTACATTAAATAATGGGGAAAGTTTGAGGATTTAAATGTAATTCCAATTTTCTGAAAACACTTATTTTATATAAAATAAGCATAGAATTAATTTATACACCATACATGTGTGTGTGTGTAAGTATATATATATATATGTATATATATATATATATATATATATATATATATATATATGATAATTCAATTCAAGTTTCCACATGAAAATATAAAAAAACGTAAAAATAAAAAATAGTTACATATTTTTTTAAATTTTTAATCCTTTTTAATACTTTCATACGGAAGCCTAAATTGAATCATTCCATATATATATATATATATATATATATATATATATATATATATATATATAAGTGTAAATTTCACTGCTAACAAAAATGTTAACTATTTTCTTATCTTGTATTTACGATTAAATAAAAGATAATAGATAATCAAAAACGTAGGAAGATTGTAGAATTTATGTATATGATAAAAAAACAATGGGAATCCTATCATCAGGAAAATATTTATTACAAAAGAAATTAAGCAGACACTATAATTTGCATAAATAATTAATTAATATATGATGAAAGACTTGTACTTATTTAGTAAAAAAATAAGTAATATATTTTACTTTTCTATCAAATGTGAAATTTGAAAAATAATATGTATATATATATAAAGTTTTGTCCGCTCCATTGGCATTCGTTTCGTATAAACTTTCCTAGCTTTAAATGCAATCAATGACTGATGATTGATCAATGACTTTCTGCTGAGCTTATATATAATCGTTATTACAATCATTGTATAGTAAAATGTGAAAACGGTGTTTACGTGATGTGGCACATTTTCCTCAAGATCACGCATTGCTTTTCAATAACAGCTACCATTCTTCGATCAAATCAATCTTTTTATGACATTTACATTCCTTGTGTATGTCTTTCTATACGTGACTGTCATGCAATGAAAGTGTTTGCTCATGTGTGAGTATTTCCAGCGATTGAGATATTAATACTTCTTTTATTTCTTTGTACGTTATAAATGTTAAATCCATTTATTATAATAACATTGGTTTATAATCTTGGTTACGATATCTCATTAAGAGTTTTTATCTTCAAAAATGACGGAACTTGTAATTACCTCTCTCTCTGCCTCTCTCCCTCTCTTTCTATATATATATATATATGTGTATATATATAATATATATATATAGACACATATATATATATATATATATATATATAGACACATATATATATATATATATTTATATATATATACATATATAGACACATATATATATATATATATATACATATATAGACACATATATATATATATATATATAGACACATATATATATATATATATACATATGTATATACCTATGTTGAGTATATGCGTGTGAATTAGTGAATGTTAAAACTTGTATAACGTAAACATCAATTTCGCATTTATATTTACATTAAAAAATCGATTGAAATAAATTTATACCGAAATTCTAAGAAATTTTTACAAGAATTCAATGTCGTTAATGTAACTACGTAAAACAACAGGAAGTTTAAAATCAAGGAAGACGTGAAACAAGGAAATACGATTTTTCACATTTAGAGCGATTCTAGAAAAAGTATTTAAATCACTCGACTGGAAGAATGTAGGAATAAAAGTAAACGATAAAAAACATAGTCATCTCCTCTTTGTTGATAGCGTTATTGATTTCAAAAACCAGTTAAAATTTGGAATAATAATGAACGACGATAACAACACAGTAATGGTTAACGTTTTCGTCTATATAAAGATAGATTTAAATGAAGGAAAAGAAATGAATGGTAAAGATTGGAGTTAGATTTATTTAAAATAACTAAAAATGTAAAGATATATAATATCAAAAAATAAAAGAAAAAGAAAGTAATTCAAATAATATCATTCCGATATTTACTTTCTTTCGAATATATATATATATATATATATATATATATATATATATATATACATATATATATATATATATATATATATATATATATATATATATATATATATATTGGTATGTATTTTAAGTAAAAAAAAAATATAAAAATTTTATAAAAAATAACGATAAAATTTTTGTTTTTATTATTATATATTATTTTTGTGTACTCACGCATTCACACATACACACACAATATATATATATATATATATATATATATATATATATATATATATATATATATATATATATATATATATATATATATATAAGGAACTTTAATATATTTAATCCAGCCTGAACACAAAGATGTAAAGATTTTAATGTAAATTTTCAATATTTATTTTTATTAATATTTCTCATTAGTAATTATTTTTTATGTACATTCTGCGCACAAAGTATCATTTTTATGTTCTTCTTAGATGTTGGTATATACTTATTACCTTTTCTTTATTCCTTTTATAGTACTTTTATGTGTTTAAGTAAACCATTTAATTTCTTACTGCATTCGTTATGGGTAAAATTTACATTTAATATTCTATATCAAAGTATTAATAATTTTTAAAAGGAAATTTAGAAAAAATTTAATGTATTTTATTTTAAAATTTAAATAATATATATATATAAATATATTAATATTAATAATATATATATATATATATATTTATATATAGAATTTTGATTTTATATAAGTTACTAATGTAATAGTACAAAATAATAACCAATTTTGGTTAAAATATTCCAAGCGAACACCCGATTAGTCAATATTTATTAAGAGATAAGGAAATTAATATTAAATATGATTTATTGGATTAATAGTACTAGACTGGATTTTATTTTACAAAGTTCAAATGTAACATGCCATATCCTGTTGCAGGAGATTGATTCGTTAAAATTTGTTAGTTTTTATTTTTTCCCTGTCTTCTTCATTAGATAAGCTATGCATTTCAGTTAGGAACAAGTCATATATTGACGTTCGATAATCAAGAAAATTTATTGTAATAATTCTTGATAAAAAATAAAATTAAAAATTATATATTACTTATACTTTCATACATGTAATATAAAAATGCGTGACATGATTTAATTAGTTATTATACGAATGATAAAAATTGTTTTACAAAATAATTGATGATTCCAAAAAGTGTATTATATGCACAAATTAATTCGGTGCCTTTTTTATAGTAAATTAATGTTTGAAAAAAATGGAATACATTTCAATCCTCTTAATTTCCCCATTTTATATAACTTTACTCAATCTGTTCGGTCACTGAGAAAATATTCTAATGTAAATCAGAGTTATGATTGATTCAATTTAACGGCACGTAATTAACTTTTACAGGTAATAAATAAATTTCAGTTCTAGTTCCATGAAACAACTTTTAAATAATGAAGGACTGGAATAACAATAGAACAGTTTTTATTTTATTCAATTTCGAGTCCTACCTTTAACTGGATGTTGTTGGTTAGGTTATTTATTAATACATTAATTACTACTCATAAAATATCAGTAATTGGAAGTTATAATTTAAGAATTAAAATCTAATATATTTGTTAAATAAAAATGTTTCTCTGTTCTTGTGGCAGTTTTAATTTTTTCTCTGAAAAATATTGAAATATTTGTTCATAAGACTCCTGTATACAATGCTATTTACATTATAGATTTACATTTTTTAGCGCACTATTATTTTTATATTTAGTTTTTGCTAATATATTTAAAGTTAACATTATTTTCTTTTTACGTATATTGTACAAGTACTATGTTAGTTATTATTCAGTAGTAAATCATTTTTGAAGTGGATGAAATTTATTGTATTTTCCAATGATTTATATAGTTTTAATAAGAAGTTTATTTTAAATGATTTGGTAATATAGTATAACTGCATCAATATTCTGATGGCCGTGAAATATTATTTATAGAGCATGTATAAAAATCAATTTCTTTAACATATTGGTATTTAAATCTATTTTAATGATATAAATAATGAATAGTTGTTTTTTTTCTATTTTCTTACATTTTTCCTCCTTTTATATATATATATATATATATATATATATATATATATATATATATATACATACATACATACATATATATGTATATATATATATATATATGTGTGTGTGTGTGTGTATGAACATATGCATGCATATAAAATTTATTTGAGGTCAATAAAGTAGAAAATAGATATTTTAGTCATTAATTTATGAAATAAAGTCTTGAAACATATTATTTTTTAATTAATACAAGCGAAATCTGCCCCCAACTCATTACAATCGCTGACCAGCTTAGGGGGGAGCCTTCGGCCCTCGCTCGCTGACGCTTACTCTCCCTTAACAAAGAACAGAAAATAATAAATTATACGCAGAAATAGTCTGCGTAAAATGTAAGATCTAAATTTTTATTGAAAAAGATTATAAAATTAGCAGCAAAATATAATGTTAAAATGTATAACATTTCTTTACTCTAAAACTTCAGTGAATACATTATGTTGAATAAATGTTTTTATGTTGAATAAATAAGTTTTACATTGAGTTTTGCTGTACACCGAGAGAGCTATACATGTGACTGATGTCAACCAATCAGAACTGTGATCACGCGATATCCATCAACCAATGATTGATGATCTGGAAAAGAAATGGTTAACGTACTACTTGTAGAGTGTAGCGAGGGGAGCGGCGTTGAAAGGAGGTGCTTTACATGAAGAAAATTTTTTTATGAAAATTTTACGATAGAATTATTTTTTATCTACATACATATATATATATATATACATATACATGATTTCAATAAGTGTTCTTTTAAATATTTATAAAATTTAAAGTAATATGAGTAAAAAATATTTACGAAAAAAATACTTTAGTAAGAGACCTCTATGCGCTTTAAAAATATTAATTAAAATTCTTTTAATTTTATATTCATTTTAAACAATTATTTTTTAAAAATAACATGTAATTTTCAACAAAGAAAAAAACTTATTCTTTTAGAGAATAATTTTATTTCATAATAACTTGCAGACTAACTTTGTTTATTTTCTATAAAATCAATTAACTAAATATTCACCATTAACAAGAGTTAAGTTCTGAGAAAAGGTATTGTAAAAAAATAGTAAGAAATATTTCACTACAAAAAATAGATACTTTGTCTTCATTTACGGTGTATATTTTAATAAATTGTATGTTAAATTTATTTCAACAATTAGTGTACTTAAAAACTTTCAGCACTTTATACGATCTATTTTATTTGCGAAAACAAGTTTGTATAAATAAGACAAGTTTCCAAGTAGTGTTTATTTCGTTTTTAGAAACAGAGAAATAATTTATAATTATCTTAGTTCAAAAAAATATGTTTACTACAAGAAGTAATGAATCTGTTTTCGTTTCAAAGAAAGCTTTTATTTGATCACTCAACTCTTTTATAGTCTGCTTTAATTTTAATTTAAAATAAACTACAAACGAACTAGTAATATATATGTATATATATATATATATATATATATATATATATATATATATATATTAGATAAGGTGTATAGTTTTATCAAAAGTGAGGCAAAAATATGAAACATAGAAAAGATAGGCACAGAAAAAACTAGAATGGATAAGAAATATTTAGTAAAACGAAGTAAACAGAATAGAATATATATATATATATATATATATATATATATATATATATATATATATATATATATATATATATATAAAAATTAATCAATAGAATTTAAAAGTATTTTTTCATAAATGAATAAACATCATCACCTAAACAATAAAGTAACGGAACAGCATGTATATTATAAACTCATATATTACTAAAAAAATTTATAAAAATATGTAATTTATTTAATTAATATATTTATGTCAAGTTACTCACATATTATTATATTCTTGTTCACACATATCTTTATATCACAACACAGAATCTAGAAAAAAATATTTTTGATTTTGTTTAAGACGAATTTTCGAATTTATTTTTAATTTTTATATGTTCGTATTTTTAATTATAAATAATGTGTTTATTTATATAAGGTATTAGGTATATAAATTATATTATTGTCTTTTTTATAGAAAATAAATGTTTACTGAAAGATGGAATATATTTCAATTTTCAAAATATTCCCCATTATTTTCTATAACTTTATCTGTCGGATGACTGACGGATCCCTTGTCGAAAAAAACATGGCGGTTTTGAGTCAATAAAGTTGTAATACCTTATCGAACATCTTCTAACTGTTTTAAGACATTTTTCATGTTTTATGCTTCACAACACCTTCCCTTCAGGCTGAATAAATTATTCCCGCGACTTCGGCAGCATTTTTTTCAACTGGAATGTGAAAAGTATGCAATGTTAATATATGCTTTGTGAGGTTATAGTAACTGCTTGGCCAAAATATATAAGATATGGATTGAACTTCAAAATTCTAAATTAGCGAGAAAATATTTTAATTCCAAATGGAGCTATGATTGATTCAATTTAAGAACACAGAATTAATCTTTTACACCTAATAAATGTTTATTTTTGAATAAGTTACTTTTTTTTGACCAGAAAAATATTGGTCTAGGTGTAAATTTTAGTAACTTTCTTCTAGTTAAATGGCATGACACACAGAAGAAATTACTGAATAATGTTTGAAAAAATGTTTAATTTTCAAATATTAAACTAACTGAGAACGTATACAGTGAATCAAATCGTACAATAGATTTTTCCCAGTGATGTTTCAAATTGTAAAATGGAACTATTTCTTTTACTAATTAAGTTGAATATATAATAAAGCTGTTATCAGATCAACGCATGCAATTAAATCTTAATAGACTATTATAATATTTTGAATTTTCATGACTTAAATGACAGAACGGAAAACTAGATTAAAAAAATTTGTACAGAAGCCCATAATTCTTTAATTATTCAAAAGTAATGACTCTAGTTATATTTAATTTTCAACATAATTATCAGAATTGTTAATACATTTTCGTGATATGTAGTAAGTTTCTTCATTTCATCGGTGAAAAAGTCTGGAGTTTGTTTCTAAAGCCAATGCTTGACAGAAGATTCGATTTGGTCGTTTGAGTGAAAACGTTTTTTCTAAGATCAGACTTTAGTTCTAGGAATAAATAGAAGTTAGATGCCACTAGATCTGGGAGGTAATGAGAATGTGAAAATACATAAAATGATATGCCCCATATGCATCAAATGAGTACAAAAAAATTATATAACCTAATATGTGTGTGATGTAGCTAATTAATTGTTTAAAAATTTTTTGCAGAAGTAACATTCTGATTTATTCAGCGTTATTGTTTGAATAATGAATCAGTACATTATTGATGAATTTGATCATTGGTCATAACAAGTTTGTCTAAACAAAGTTTCTCTTTCAATTGTCCTTGATAAGATCAAAGTTCTTACATTTGTATGCTCAAATACTTGAAGGATATCTGTCTTCAAAATAATCATAATGAATATTGTTCAATCAGTGCTGAATGTCTTTGGATAATACTTTTTAAAGCAGCTTAATGATAATGGTGTTTTAAGTGAACTGATATAATGTTTATATACAATCAAAACGACAGATATCTATGCTTGTCGGTTAACGCTAAGCCGGAAATTAATTGTTATTCTGTTGGAATAATTTTCTCTCACATGTATCATATATAACAATTCTCAGCTTATTATTGAAGATATCATTGGCAGGAAACTATTTAAATTCACATATATCAACTAGATGAATTTTCTTTATATTCTGAATTACCCACCAAGCAATGATGATGACTTTATTTTAAAAGGAGAGAGTATTAATTTTCATTAAAACATTTTTTACAGAAATTATATGGCAAAAGAATACGAAACAAACATTAAAAATAGTTGGGGATCATTTAAAAACCCTTTTATTACTTTTTTGTTATATTAGGTTGTAAGGAAAATAATTGCGGTTTTTGTTTTCTGAATTCTAACCTTAATGTTTTTCAATGAAAGTGTTATTTCATCGCGTTCATGTTAATATCATTTTAAGTGCATTTTTTGGTCTGTATTTTGGTACCATCCACTTTGGTTTTATTACTAATTTTGTTTCAAATTGGTCTATTTAATTAAAGATAGAAAAGAAGAAAATAAGAGCATTTTTTTGTATGAGTCCAAAACGGGTGGTAAAACAGCAGGACTATTCGTAAAATAAACGATGATTATAGCGTGGATACTGTTGAGGAATGTACAGTAAAATGGTTGCTCCAAAAATTTCGTGCTTGAGACGAGAGTCTTGAAGCTGAAGGAGGTCGCAGGCGTTCTTCTTCAGTTCATAACGACCAATTGAAGGCGTTAGTTGAATCAGAAATATGCACAATAATTCGAGAGCTTACACAAAAGTTAGGGGTTAGTCATTCAAGAGGAATGGACCTCTTCAAACAGTTAGAAGAATCAAAAAAACTTGACAAATGGGTGCATAAACCACAATTATTTTTCTACCAACCTAGTATTTTGTCTCGTGAAAAAAATATGAAAAATTCAGCTTTATCTACTCTACTATTTAAATACCAGAACTTTAAACGTTGTTTATAGGGAATATTTAACTCCTTAGTTATGATAAAGGTGAGCATTATTTTTATACTAGAAAATTTTTATTTTATGAGTCAAATGGTTATACAATTCTACATTCTGTTCTTTTTTTTGTAGAAGCTGCAACAGGCTACTAATAATTAATAACATATAATAAACTAATGAATATTTACTAAAACTACCTTCCAATACATTTAATTTAATTAGATTTTTTTGTACACAATACAAAAATGTCGTTAAGTAACTGTAAGAGTATTAAGTTTTATTCATCATGTAGACGACTAAAGTGTAGCGAAGAAAATATTTTGTCATCGATTTACTTTCTAATGCATAAAATTACCATTTAAATAACGATTAAATCCGATATATTCCAAATAAAACTCAAAAACTAAAATGTCATAAACTCTTTTAAAAACCTGTTCTGAAAATGAAAAGAATATCTGTTTGAGTATTATTGTCAAAATACTCGTATATATGTAACTATCCGAATATTATTCACACATATTAGCAGTACTACAGCCGAAAGTAATTTGATGAAACGACCATTTCGTGAAATTGAGTTTTGACTCATTTTTATTTCTTTTAATTTTTTAACTGTGGGTAATGTAAGAATGTCATATGTGTCAATACATTCATTTTTTTACTTGAAAGTAAAATAACACATGTTTAAGTATTTAACTAATTTTAAATAAAATGAAATCAGGCAATTAAATAAACTAATACAAACATTTTCTATAAAACATACACAAATTTCTTTATATATATATATACATATATATATATATATATATATATATATATAAATATATATATATATATATATAAATATATATATATATATATATATATATATATATATATATATATACATATATGTATGTATAATAACTTCATTTCTATTAATTTCAATCAATAGAATGGCCATAAAATATTAAGATTTATTAATATTTAAAATGCATATAAAAGTGAAAATAATCATAAAATCGCTGCAATTTAGTCAAAAGTTGTATTCAGAAAAGTTCTTTTCTTATTTAATATATTTCACTAGAACTAATGAATTTAAAAAAAGAAATATTTTTCAATTGAACCCAACTTTTGAAACATATACGGTTTGGAAGTATTTTAATATAGTAGCAGCTAAAGAATTCGAAAATAAATCCTAAAAATACACTTAAATATTATATCAGATATTAACTTTCACAAATGAAATTATTTTTCAATCCAAAAATCATAAAAAAAATTCTGCTTAAAAATATTCAATAAATTATTATTGATTGTTGCTTTTACGTATTTCGACTGAGATGCCTTCATTCTCATAGTGCTAATGTACAGAAAAATGTTCATTAGAGTCATAAGATTCAATCAAAGATAATTAATAATAATTTATTTAACATTTTTGACAAGAAAAAGTTTTGTGGTTTATGGTGTGCAAAAAGAAATCATTTGTGAAAGTGAATGTGTTTGTGTGAAAGTGAATTGTGAAGGTAAATAAGTTTTTTTTTATACTCAATTCATGAAGAGAAATTAAATACTTTCATTCAGTTGAGATGCTTTTGGCCTCTACTATCTCATTCACTTTTATTTTCCGGTCTAACAAAATCATATCGTGGACTTTGTCAATGATTTCTAGCATGACAGCTGTTCTCGGACTTCCTGAATGAGGTATATTTTCATGCTCATTCTGCCACGTTTAAGTTCATTAATCCAAAATCGAACGGTTTCGTAGGCAAGACAAGATTCATCCAATATACGAAATATCCTCTCATGGATTTCTTTCACTGTTTTCTCTTACAAAATAAGAACTCAGTGACTCCTTGAATTATGATTTTATCCATTTACACTTTTGTAATAAATGCTTGAGCTGAAACAACTGTCAAACAAATATTTAATGGCGGAATGACTTACAATCTCACATGTGTTACTAAAAGTGATAGAACTATTTGAAAACTTATGCATCTGGTCCCCTCTCCTTCAGTGATTACATGAACCATGTTATTCTTCAAATTGCTCTCTTATATATATATATATATATATATATATATATATATATGTATGTATATATATATATATATAAATAAAATAAGAACTTAATATAACTTTAACAACATAACCCAACTGAGAACAAGCTATTTAATTAAACTTAATTAATAATGCATCGATTGAGATAAATAGATTGTTTGTTGAAAGAAAGTTGACTGATTTAAGATATAGTCTAAATAAATAAAATACGAACTCACACTTATGTTAGATGTTCTCTTTGATGGTTATCGACGCACGCTTTCAAACATTAAACGTTTAATTGATTACTTGTTGCAGGAAATGTGCAGGTTTCTGGTTCAAAGAGAAAGTGCAACTCAAACAGAAAATGTTCTTTTATCATCGATGATGTTATTTTAATTATATTTCTATCCGGAAATTTAATGTTTCTTAGAATTATCTTTTATAATTTATTACATTTTGTAGAACTTGAGTTTTGTATTAAAATGTGTTCGACAATGTGTTCTTCGAATACAGATTAATTTTATACAAGTCAATATTTTCAAACAATGTATTAAATTCATACATATATTTATCTATACTCACTTTTTCACTTGTGAGTGATCTTTTTTTATTTATGATAATTTTCTTTACTGAATTAAAAAATATTTGTAATTTAAAATGTATTCACTACATGTTATGTTCGTTGTATTTTGTTTTGTTATTTGTAAAAAAAGTAATTTTACTTCCATTATATATATATATATATATATATATATATATATATATATATATATATATTGTAATCTACACTAATTCGCAATTATTTAATTTTTATTATTTTTTACGAAAAGTATAAAAAGGAAATATAATTAAATTAGTATGTAAATGAGAATGAAATATCTAATTCAAATTACCGGTGTTTTTTTCTTGTTTTGAGTTTTTTTTTATATTGTACATTTATATCTGTACGTGTTTTCATTTATAATTAAACGATTATATATTATTTGTTTTATAATTTGCAGAATGAATATCTAAATAATTTAGAGTTAAAAATTCTTAGAAATATTAATGACTTTTAAATTACAAAAAATATCAATTTCAGGTTTGTGATTAAAAAAGTTTGCTTGATAACAAATTATTACAAAATAGATAATAGATCATGAAATTCTATGTGTATATATATATATATATATTAAAAATGATTTATAGAATTATCATTTTTATAGAATTATATAGTTAGGAATTTAGCGACAATATTTCATCTTAATCAAACTCACTACGTTTATACAGTGGTCAAAAAATCAAATACTAATTTATTTCTGATGTTCTTGTTTGTCGATTATTTGATTTATTTTTGTTTCAAATTAAATAAATTTCTTATAAATTTGAATAAGAATAAATTGACGACGTTTAATCGGACGGAATTTGTCAAATTTTATTATAAAAATCAAAAATCAGTCATTTAGATTTAATGGACTTACTGCCGATTTTTTAACATAACAATATAATCAAAATTATCGAGATTTTTATGATTAATGAAATTATTTAAACGAATTGTGTCAGAGAAAAAGTCAGTAAACTCGACGAAATGGAAGACAATATCAATCCAATTAGAACATTAATAGTATCGTTTCCGATAATGCATCTAATTTTAAAATATCTACCAAAAAGCAACTTATTCAATTTGGTACAAAGTGCTATTATGAAAAATATTGAAAATTGATTTTAAAATATATCAATCTTCAAATCAAATGGTTCAAGACATGTTAGACTTCGACTGAAATGAATTTTTGACCTTAAAAAAATATCGTAACCACAAGACCATCGGGATATTTAAGATACACGGGTCGTGAACCTTTATATTTGACACTTATACAGCTAGGGGAGGTCTTAAGGGTTATTCAAATATAAAATAAAAGTAAGGTTTTGATTTGAAATTATCGTGCAAGAGAGAATTGTCATACTTTTCAATAAGAGAATGATCGTGGTCGGCGATATGTACAAGGATAATTTTTCGTGCCCAAATTCGGACAGTATGACAATTTAGTTACAAAAAGATATACTTAAGTAATTATACGGCTATTTGTGTAATATTTTCAAACTGTGTCATATAAAATTTAGCCACTTCAACTTGATTGATGATTTCATAGCTCCTGACTTCTTTCTATGAAGATATCTCAATGTTATAGTTTAATAAACAAGCTAAAGTACAACAGATCTAACAAATAAAATAGAAACAAAAATAAATGAGACATGGACATAACTTTAAAAAAACTTGCATTTATCCTGGCGGCAGTTTTAAATGTCTTATATTGTGTTAAAAAGTTCCATTAAAAATACTTCAAATTAAAATTTAATAAAAATATTATTTTTATCATTTAACAGTTACAGCAGAACAAATCAGTATACTATTGGTTAAATAATGTATACGCAATGAAATAGTAAGTCCCTTGAAATTGATAAAATACTGGAATCCTAAGAAAATATACAATTATTTCTAACGAGATAACGTTTATACAATTATTAAGCCTTATCTCTACAATGATTAAGAAAAAAAATCTTTCTTTCATATAAAAATGAATAAAAAAGAATATGGTATCACAAAATCAAAACTGGTTCTTTAAGAATTTGCTTTTTCAAAACTCTGAGAATATTCTATTTTTAAAAAAATACTTCTAAATCTATTATCAAAGAAATTGCGAAAATGTTTCAAAAAATCTTAGAGCTTTTTTTTAATTTCTAAATCATTTTAAATAATTCTAGGTATGAAATAGTTAAAAATTATGTACAAATTTATCAATTAATCATAATAACAACTTATTAGCTTATTAAATTTATATTTATATTTTGTATCAATGCTACTAATTATTGAAAAAAAAACTAATAAGTTCGTAAAATTTTAATCCTTATAAAACCATATAATTAAATAATAAAGGCGACACAATGATTTCAACAAATTAGTTAATAACTAAGAGGATAACAGTGGGTATTTTGTCATTAATATTTTAAAATTATTTGAAAATGAAAAAATAACTGTTCACATATTTTCATTTTTAATAAAAACCATTAAATTGGCAATAACTGATTTTATACTTTTATTTTAATTATAAGAATGGTTTCACATGAATTTTTTTACTATAAAATGTAGCTCCACAGATAAAAAATACATTGGTCAATGCATACATTCAAATTGACTCTATATGAATGAAAGTACTGACTAAACTGTGTTTCCCTTTATGAAACCACAGTTTGTTGCGTCACAATCGCTCGTGTGAAATTGCTGTTTTTGTAAAATACAAAACTGTTGATAAAATATTTACATGGATAAACAACCATCATTTATTTTCAGTTTAAAAAAATATCATTCTAAAGTTAAGTGATCAAGTCTTATGAATTTTTCTTTTAATGTTATTACAAACAATTTACTTTTATCCTAAACATTGTAATCAATATATGTATACGAATAAAACTTATAACTAAATTTATTGGAACTGAAACTTATTGGAAAATTAAGAATATTAAAATATAAATCATTTCTAAATAATTATAAAGCAATAGTGTGTATACTTTTTTCAATCAAAAAAAAGTTTAAAACATCAATTTTAAAAACGACACGAATAAAAACATCTATAAAACACGTTGACTTCCAATATTCAACTCCAAGATTCAATTTATACTTTGAAACAAAACAAATTATCTATTCGAGTTAATCTGTAAAGTTTTTTTCGTTTCATTTTTCTCGAAATCTTTGAATTAGAAAAATAAATCACGTCCTTACAAATTGAATGATTCTAGTAGGCTGAATAAATATTTGTTCCTATTGTCTTGCCTCTGATATATATTTGAAAACTTTAGTAAACACGAGAGTGATATTTTTTAACTTACGTATATATATATATATATATATATATATATATATATATACATATATATATATATATATATGCACACATATAGTTTGTTATAAATAACCTAGTACAAAATACCTGTCTTAAACTAAATAAATTACTCGGCTGTTCGAAATATATTGAATTCATAAGTTAGGACCTTTAGTATATACAGGTAATCAGTTATTCGTTGCTCGACAACCGGTAAACATAGAATGAGACGATAAAGATAATCGAATCTCAGTGATTGCTTTGCATGGAATCCGCAAGTTCGAGAACCCCATTTTAACCATTACAGTCATTGATTATAAATCTATATTGGTGTATCGAGAGATTCACCGTTAAAGACATCCAAAGGATAGAATGTCATCTAAGAGCATATAGAACGCATTAGTGAAATTCAACTAAACCATTTTCGAAAATAATAAATGGTAATAATAGGTTTATTTCAAAAGGAAGTATATCTAGTTTGATAAAATCATGCCTACTGAAAAGAAATAATAATGAGATACTATATATAAATTATTAAAAAATAGAATAAAATGATTATAAATATATCGATAAAGATGATAAATAAGATCAAGGAACTATTAAATTTGCGGTTAAATATATATTCAACCGAAAAACTGCCGAAAAAAATGAAAAAAGAGAAAAGGTAAATACTTGACTTCTATGAGTATTAGAAATTAGAAATTAATAATACGATTGTGTTTAAAGTAATTAATTATTATTTATTACCCAAATTTAACAAAGACTAATAAGAATAGTATAAAATAGTTACAGTTTTAAATATATAGGTATTAATCTTGTATCCACGGTAATAAATCGATGCAAAAAGGCATGCTCGTTCTTTCCATTTTTGCGGCAACTGCTACAATGCTCGCTTCAAATATCTGTACAACGTGAAGAACGCGTCGTTTCTGGCTGAAATTTCGCCTATGCTAGTTTTAAAAGTAACACTTGATAGCCATGATGTTACCAAATGAATGTGTCACATTATAGAAATTTACCAAACTAATCAAAACACACTTGCACTATATTAATAATAAAAAATAACAAACTGTTAGAGACATGTTAAACAAGGACAGTTAGTTATAAGAAGTACTGAAATATATAGAAGATTCGATTTTAAAAACGTTAGATTTTATAGTACTTTAGTATTCTGAGAATGATAGCATTACTATTGAAATACGTATAGGGAAGAATCAAAAATGATCAATATTAAACTATTGTATTAATACATTTTAATTATAATTTTTTATGGTTTATGGAACAAGAGAAAAATTCATTTTTAAAACTTTATTTATATTTAATATTTTATTATTTTTAATTGTATTTGTTACAGATATTTATGTATTTATTTTAATAGTTTAATATTATTATTATTTTTTCAGACTTTAATATTTTGGGGAATAGATACTCAACAAAAAAAAATTATTTCTTTTATAATATTATACATAACAAACTTGTATTAAATTCAGATGTTGGGGAGGAATGATTTTTTTCTTCCCTGGCACCAAGCATCTTATGGAGTGAGGGTTCAGTCCAAAGATGCCCTTTTATTGAGTGTATATACGGCCACAACAGTTTTTAAGGGAATAACAACAGTTTTGTTACTAGTAGAATACTTTATTCACACACACACTGTGCTGACTGTATTCACACATGATGCATTCAGTCGTACGCTGATGTCGCTTGCTTATAAACTGACTGATAAACCCACATCCCTTTAAACCCACATCCCTTAGCATGCTCTCAGCGTTATGTTTTCAGTTTGCAAATCTGTCATAAATCAGTTGCCAGATCAGTAAGATATCCTCAACAAAACTGAAATATTACCAAAATAATACTAAGAATAGCAAAATAATGTATTAGTTAAAACTATTCCATTAAGAAATAGAAAAATAGATTCAAGTCTCTAGAGCTACTTCAATATATAAAAGTTTATATAAACTTAATTATGTAAAAAGGATGTTAATTACATTATATTTATTTTTGTATCACCTTCTGAAAGTAAAATAAGTCTAAATATAGAATATTATCCACATATATAGTATTTATTTGAAAACTGATAAAGATGCTCCGCATACTAAACAAACATGGAAATGTTTTATGCACAAAATAAAAATAATAAATTTTAAAAACTGTCAGATAGTCCACCCATAAAATATTTTTGATAGCAGTTGTGTTTCATGTACGAGTCGGTCACATTAAAAAAAAGTATTTTTTTACACTATCTATCCGAATACAATTTTACAGCCGACAATGTGCACACATCCCACAAAGAACGAGTCGTGTGAATGGGGAAAAACGAAAACAATGACCATAAGAGAAAACATTCAACAGAGGTTCTCAAAGTGTGCTTTGCAATCACGGTGGCTTTGTTGACAGTAACACCTATTGTCTTTTTTATGACACGATACTTTTTTTGTCGCGTTCCTTTCATTCGTTTTATTCATATTCTTCGCGAATTATTATATTTTGCTTGGTATGTTGTTCGAGGTAATGTTCGTCTTCACGAAAGGTTTTTCTTGTAAGAATTGTTGCTTCCGAAAAAATATTATCCACGAGACTAATGGTTTTTATGACAAATGTTCTTTCCAAAATAGTTGCTTTCTACATTATGTTTAGAATTTTAATATAACTAACACATGAAAGAATATAATTCATAATTTATCATAAGTGTAGTTTTTAATGCCTGAAACTTATAACATTAGTATATTTGATTAAAAAAATATTGTTATGAATATTTGAAATATTACTAACTATTTATATTTAGATATTAATAAATTGTATAATGTATATATAAATAACGAATAATATTTCAATAAAATTGAACAAATATTAAGTAAAATATTGACAAAAAATGGAACACTAATTTAACAAAATTGAAAAAAACGTGTAGAGCTTTCATATTAAATTTATTACCAACGGTGACACCCGAAGCTACACGAAAAATTATAACATTGATATCATAGCAACTGCAATGAAACGTGCGACTATGTACATCAAACCGTGAAATACGATTGTGAGTGATTATATAGACATATGTGGTACGATACGAGCGAAGCGAGTCGTTGGAGCAAGTGAAGCGAGTAGTGTCGGGCCTTCCAGAGGTCGGTGAGCGTAGTGAGTAAGGGCAAAGCTCCCTAGTATTACAAAATAAAAAGTATTATAGTTTCGCTTACCCATAATTGTATTCATTTTTATGAATTGTTTATAATTGGAAAATTATGAAATCTAACCTGGAAAGAAATATGTATTCTTTTATTATAATTAATAGAAGAATATTAATTAGATTCTATATTCACATATTATCATTTTATTCACAAATATAAAACTGAGAATTATTAAAATTAGTTAATGAAGTAAAAAAGATAAAATAATTCGTAATATAATACACAACTAGAAGTTTTGTATGGTTACGAATATATAGTTTAATAAATTGTTTGAAACTGGAAAATAAAGGTCACTACTCATGTAGCACAGAACTGTCTAGACGTTTCATGGGTCAACAGAGTTTGGATAGTTTTAGAGCGTTTTCGAGACCCCAATGGGACCATATCTCACGGTTGACCAATGGAGCTTTAGGAAGCCGTAATCGAAATTGTCCTATTAAACTATGATAAATAATATATGGTATCTACTCACTAATAGACTAAGAAGCGGTCAAATAAACAGCTATTTACATATTATTGTACGTCATATTTGATATTCTATGCGAAATTTAAAGTTTACCTTATTTATTTTAGGTTACACACTTATTATTAAATAAAGGAAAGGTCAAAATTATCTAAGATAATATACGATACGCTCATATATAATAAGTTTATTGTAGATATACAATTTGATAAAACTGTATATACATTTCTACTTATATAAACTTAACCCATTAAGCGCCGCTGTTGCATATGCGGAACATTAATTTTGGAAATTTTTTGGTTTGTTAAAATAGTTTTTTTCAAAACGTTTTTATTTAACAGTCATCATTTATTCAATAGCAATAGAACTATATTATTAATGTTTTCAATTTTTGTAAAAGTGAGAAACAAACGGAATAGATGCAGACTTAGCAAGAGTAAGACTATATATATATATATAAAGTACAACATGTTTCTCCACTCGATGTATTCTAGCAACTACCACGGTATTTTATTCGGTTTTTAATGAAATAAATGAATTTAAGCCTTAAAACAGACTAGTTTTTATTCACTTTTGAAATATTTTTTGTCACCGCTGTTGCGTATATAAAACATCTCACTGTGGAAAACCAAAATTTTTATATTTTTTCTTTCTAACGCCAAATTAATCAGAAGGGACTTAGAACCTAACCATGTTAAATGTTTTCGAAAGTTCCCATGATTTTGAGTTTAAAAGCAGCGTTTAATGGGTTAAATTTAACAGACACACAAATATATATATATATATATATATATATATATATATATATATATATAATGTCCATGTGCGTGTACATGTTATACTATTTGATTTTTATATGGAAGTAATTGTTATTTTTTAATGATTTATTTAAATTTTTGTACTTGACTTGTTTTAAATATGCAATACATAGTAGAAAAGAAATGAGACTAAACAACTAATGTATATCCTATCCATATTCAAAAAAATTACAGAATATTTAGTGTATTTTATGGCTTCAAAACTGATCATATGTTAAAATCTGGTAAATAAATATTGTGTTACGTCCATTTGTTTGTCCATTTTTATTAATCTTGTCTTAAAGTGACTTCTCTTTTGTGATTCTTATCTAAACTTTATCTTTGCTGAACAATGTAAATATGGGTGATGATTCATGCATATTCTAACATAAAAGGATTTAAAAATGAAAAGACAAACACTGTCTGCTTCTGCAGACAACTTTCATCTCTCTCTGACCGAAGAAGACAAAAATAAAATGATCTAAAGTATAAGATTAGGTTAGAAAACTATTTGCGATTTTTTTTTAATAATAACTTTCATTTTTATCAATATAAATGTCATTTCTTCGTATTCATGTTAATATTATTTTAATGTGCATTTTTCGGTCTGTATTTTGATAACATTGATTTTGATTTTATTATTAATTTTGCTTCAAATTGGGTTATTAATTTAAATATGGAAAAGAAGCAAATAAAAGCATTATTTTTTATAGAAGTTCAAAACGGGTGGTAAAGTAGTAGAAACTGCTCGTAAACTAAACAATACTTTTGGTGCAGGTACTGTTAAGGAACGTACGGCGCAATGGTGGTTCCATAAATTTCGTGCTGGGGACGAGAGCCTTGAGGATGAAAAGGGTCGCCGGCATCCTTCTTCAATTCATAACGACTAACTGAATGCGTTATTTGAATCAGAATTATGCACAACAATGTGAGAGCTTGCATTAAAGTTAGGCATTCGACATCTAACAGTTCTGGACCACTTAAAACCACTTAAATTGTCATTACTTTCAAATTAATTTGAAAGTTATATTTTTCTGCCAACCTAATAATACTGTTCGCATTTTTCAACACTAAACATATGGTTAAGTATGAATATGTTTTAATGAGTTAAATTGCTCCAATACTACTCTAAAATGATACTTTGGATTATGTAAGAAAAAGTCCGCAAAAAAATTGAAGTTCTGACTTTAAAATTGGCTTCTTTATCATGAAAATACTAGTTGTTATTCAGTGTATCCAGTAAAGAAATTTTTGGTCCTAAAAAAATCACAAGTTCAGACACCCACCCTATTAGCCAATTATGTTATGTCCTTTTTTATTTTTAAAACTAAACAAATTTCGAAATAATATTTTAATGACATGAAATCAAAATAGGCGTACTAGAGAACAGTTCTTAAAAAAATATTATTAAGTGTGGAAGAAGAAAACGGAGAAGTAAATTGAAGCTAACACAGAGTACTTTAAAATCTAAAACTTTTGAATTATATAGTATTTCAATAATGAAAGTTTTATGACGATGTCTGGGCTATTTTTTTTAACAAATTGTGTGTGTGTACTTGTAAATAGAAGTTAAATTTGTTAAACAAATTACTTTATTGATATTTTTTTAAAAATAATTACTATTCTTATTTTAATTATTTATATATTAGTTCTCAAACTACAATATATTTTTTCCCACAATAAATGAGAAATCAACACTTAATTTATAAAAAAAACACATTTTTAATTTAGAAACCGTAGACGGTGAAAATTAAAAAATAAATAATAAAATAATTAATATACATTTTTATCTTTTTACGTAAATGAAATGAAAATTAAATATCTGCTTATTTAAATTTTTAAATTAAACATTTACATTTTTCGTGAAAAAATTAAAATAATAATCTAAAAATAATAACAAATATTTCAACGGAATAAATGCCGAGAGCGAAATAAAAAGCTCAATTTCACTTGTCCGCAAAAAGTAATTGTTTTGTTAAATGTTTGTGGGTTGGGGTAATTACCGATGAACATCAAAAAATATAATTATATTTGATTTTTCATTTATAAACGTATCCTATGGAAAGTAATAACGTTTATGGAAAATATTTGGAGAGCAAACACGGTAGTTTAACAAAACTGCTGAAGTTGTATACAAACAATGATTGTTTCGCTGAAAATTGTATTTGGGATAGGTAAGGTGAAAGTTTCACTGACAAAGTTACACAAAGTATTACAATCTGCTGCAAATCAGAGAACATCGTAAAACTTTGATGTGTTTCGAATAGCTGATTCGTCGACTGATTGATTGAGCGGAATGATCTTATGCTTTATTCATGGTACACTGGATACGAAATGTCCCAATTCGAATTCAAGAAACATTTTGTTTGACAAATAAACGTTTGTTTGTTTTTTTTTGTAATCTCTTTTATCACAAATTTTATATTGGTGTAAGAATAATAGGTTCCGTTAATGATATTTCTTATGTTTTCATACGTTTATTTTTACTAAGACATGAATAACGAAGATAGAGAGAAAAACTGAATTGAATTAAAAATAAAAATTATAAACAAGTTCAAGTCATTGCACATAATATTAGTAATATGATTTATATATTTTTCATTTACTCAATTCGCATATTTATAACAAATATAATTAATAATATTAATTAAAATGTAAGCGAAATTCACAAACTAATATAGGAGATATATTTTAGAACTTTATTATTCCATCCACAAGTAAAATAGGTTAATGCACAGCTTAATTTTTCTCGTCTGTATCAAGATATGTAACGAATGTCAATTAGGGAAATTTATGTTATTATGAAGTAATGAACGGTGTGATTCTGGACTAGGTTAAATGGAGAGAAAATATCCAATTGTGCTCTATCATTAAATATTTCGTTAATATATCAGATATTTCATGTATTTTTGTATTTTATAAAAAAGTCTACTTATATCTTTGTAATATGTAATTATATATGTAAGATAGGTGGAGTTAATGAATGAACAAAAGTCTTCTTTCCTTACTATCTTTATAAAATAATTAGCGTGAATTGTTTTGTCATCACTATCAGCAACACCATTTAAAATCCCACCAGACATAAAATATCGCCTTCTTCGGATGAATACCTGCTTTTATAGTGGCTAATAGAGGCTCATTTCGTTTTCCCTATGACCATTTTCGATCCACATTAGTGTAAACGATATATTTTTCATCGCTCGAGATTACTTGTTTCAGAAATAGGTCGTTTTGGTTTCTTTTAAGAAGAGAATCATTGATGGAAATGCATTCCATTAAATTTGTTTCAGTTAAATTATGAGGCAGCCAAACATCATAGCTATTCACATATCCAAGTGTCTCTAATACCTCACAACACTCGTATGACACACCTACAGTACCTCTGCGATGTCCCGTGTCGTGTGACGCTATTTTTTTTCAATAAGTGTTGCATTTTTTTATTATCAACAACTGCAGGCCTATCGGAACATTCTTGATTATCTAGGTCGAATTTTTCTTCTTTGAACCGAGCGAACCACTCTCGAACAATATTTCCATCTACGGCACCTTCTCAATAAACGATGGATATCTTTTTTATTGTCCCCGCAGCGCTTTTTTCTCTCCGAAAATAAAACAACATAAAATGACGAAAATGCATCTTATATTCCTCCATTTTCAATTTTAAATTCAACAGACTTAAAATTCACAAAATTGCATAAAAATAGCAGAAAAAGAAACGTTGAAATATTACCTGTCCAAGAATACAAATGTGGAGTCATGTCAAATAGAGCAATTGATGATATATAAGTGGAAAACGTTACGACATTTTGTTACAACACAATAAAAATACATTAATTTTTAAATGAAATTTCACTCATTTACAAACTACAAAAAAGTTTTGTAATTAAAGCAAATTAATAACTAATTATTAATTAGATTTGATCAGAAAAAATCTTGTAGAAAAATTTCGTGTTGTGAATAAAAAAAATATTTATGTAGCCACAGTATCAAAACAATATTTTGCGAAGATACTCAAATATACAATAATATACAATATACAAACATACATACATATATATATATATATATATATATATATATATATATATATATATATATATATATATATATATATATATATATATATATAAATGTATATTATATATATATATAAATATATATATATATATAAATATATATATATAAATATATATATATAAATATATATATATATATATATATATATATATATATATATATATATATATACAGTATCAGCTTAAATTTAGTATCAGATTAAATTAATTTCTGTCTCTTAGATAAAATATAAAAGTTAAACCATAGAGAAATATTATGTAACGCCTCAAAAAATATATTAAAAATAAATTAAATTTAAAATTGTATTGAAAGACAAGAGTAATATTGATCATTTCATATAATTTTATTAAATTATTAAGAATTTCTTTAGTAAATTATGAGCTTTAATATGATGTTTCACATATTTCTGTGATTTATCTGAGATTATAAATCATTATTTGAAAAATAAAAATACGTTGGAGTATGAGATATTTTGTTATAATGTTAGGTTGATGATAAAATAATTTCGGTTTTTATCATTTTAAGTTTGGCACCTATTTTTCTAGTTACCGTTATCTTTTGTTAGAGTCATGTGATACATCATTGTAAACA
The DNA here is from genome assembly GCA_034766995.1 of Acanthacorydalis orientalis. Lineage (NCBI taxonomy): Eukaryota > Metazoa > Arthropoda > Insecta > Megaloptera > Corydalidae > Acanthacorydalis > Acanthacorydalis orientalis. Next base: position 10,474,319 of record CM068322.1, read on the forward strand.
ATGAAATTAGCACTACTGATTTCAGCTTAAGTCTATTATTTTTATTTTTTAGTATTGTTGGATATAACATCTTAATTTGGTAATGGAAAAAAGCAAATTCGCGCGATTTTGTAATATGAGATTAAATTGGGACGTAAAGTAACAGAAACTGCTACAAATATCAATCTTGTTTTTGCAGAAGAGTCAATTAGTGAACGTACAGCTCAAGAATGGTTCCAAAAATTTCGTAATGGAAATGAAAACCTTGATGCTGGAGAGTACGTCATTCATCTCTAGACAATAATGATTTAAGAACCATTATTAAAGCGGACCCACGTAAAACAACTCGAGAGGTGGCAGAAGAACTCACTGTTGATCGTAAAATAGTTGTTCAATATTTGAGCTTAATTGGAAAAACAAAAAGCTGGATAAATGGGCGCCGTATGAACTAAACAAACATCAAGCAATTCGGCGATACGAAGTCTGCTCTGCACTTCTTTTGCGTAACAAAAATGAATCCTTTCTTGATCGCATTGTCGCATGATATGAAAAGTCGATTCTTTACAACAATCAGAAACGTTCATCACAGTGGCTAGACTGAGGAGAATCACCAAAACAGTTTTCTAAACCGAAGCTTTATGAAAAAAAGATTATGGTCACTGTTTGGTGGTCTGCATTCAATACAACTTCTTAAATCTTGGTGAAACAACAACAGCAGAAAAATATTGTCAGGAAGTTGAAAAAATGCATGAGTGGTATCATTGACTACAATTTCCCAAATTATGGTGAAAAAATAACTGCAGGAAAATATTTTCAATAAATTGAAAAAAATGTATGAGAAATTGCATCGTTTACGACCAGCATTAGTCAATCGAAGAGGACCAATTGTTCTTCATAACAACACCCGACCACACGTCTCACAAACGACTTTAAAAAAATTAAATGATTTGAGATATGAAACCTTACTTCACACACCTTATTCTCCGGACTTGTGTCCGACAGATTATCATTTTTTAAAACATTTGAGTAATTTTATAAAACAGAAGGTTTTCATAGATCAAGCATCCGCTCAAAATGCTTTCGATGAATTCGTTAATTCCAGGACTCCAGAATTCTATCTTGTATGAATAAACAAACTCGTTTCCCGTTAGGAGAAATGTATACAGACCAATGGGCTTCATATTGATTAATAAATATAATTTTTAACTGATATATGCGTCTTTATACTTGATACGTAAAAACCGTAATTATTTTTGCACCAACCTAATAATAGCGCTATCTTTAAATATATGGACTTTCTACATAGTATTTATAAAAAGTGGATAGCTGGTATCTTTAAAATAAGCAAGAGTATTAGATTAAAAAATTGAATATACATATAGTAACACGTTGCCAAAATATTATTTTTGTGTAAATATTTTAAAAAAAGTGTAATGAAATTTAAAATACTATATTTAAATCAAAATTTTAATTTCCATAAAAATGAAATTAATTTATTAAATAATATTAAGAGAATATATTACCATTAATTATGCTTTCTATATATATATATATATATATATATATATATATATATATATATATATATATATATATATATATATATATATCTTAATAATAATATTTATTATTTTAATTTGTGTATTGTAAATGATTATAATGTCAACACTTTAGACAAGAATAGAAATTAATGTTAAAGATCATGGCACAAGTAACAAGTTTTAGAATTACGACTTTTGTTTCTTGTTTTCCGGATCGTTGTACAAGCCAGGATAATTCGAGAAGTTTCGAGCGTTTTTAAACTTTCAAGAAATTTGTAACACATTTTGGACCAGCTAAACTTTAATGTTTAAAATTAGTCACACTCTCTTGTTAGTTCTTACTGAATTTAAATATGTTTTATACTACATTATTTTTTATAATATTGTTTATTCATTATGACAGTGAATACTATGATATATTTTTGAATGTTTATTTATTCTAATGGAAATTATTATATAAATATTTTAATTTGTATATATATATATATATGGTAAATATATAAACATATATTCAAAAAATATTTTACTATATAAACATTTAAATAATTTTTAAATTTAATATATATAATATTTTTTTAAAAAAAAAGTTTATATTTTCACCAAATATCTAAAAACAGATCACTCTGATTTTATAAAAATGAAAAAATTGAAAAAACTAAAAGAAATAATGAAATATTGCAGTTACAAGTAAACAATAAAACTTTATAGTTATAAAAAAAAAACAAGTTTCAAAATTTAGAAAAAAAATTGTTGAGAAGTATTAACTGTTTTAAATAGAATGGTTGAATATTGTCTCGAAAAGAGCGAATTACTATATTAATTTCAAATTTATTATCAAAAAATATATCATTTGAAAAATTCCATGGTTTGATTCTATATAAAATTTCAGTTTCACAAAATCTAATATTGAATAACCTCTTGCTTGTACATATACGAGTGGGGTTCTTATAATTGCAAAATGAGACAGAAGATAAATAGGAGTGAGGATAAAATATTTTTTTGATGGAGGTAATCATTTTTAGACATAAAAACCGAATATTTTACTGATTGTCTCAGTTCGCTTGTAATCCACAAAAGAACAAGTTAATATCTGTGATATTTTTTAAAATGTCGAATATTGAATTTAGAGCAGTAATTTAATTTCTCGAAAAACAAGGACAAAGTATCAAAAACATTTTAAGTGTAATAAACCAATTTATAGAGATTATTGTCCTGTAAAATCTATGATTTATAAGTGGTCACATTTATTGAAAAAAGATAGAAATTCATTGGAAAACAATAATCGCAGTGGTAGATCAAGTGATGTCGCAATATATGAAAGTCGAAAATGGTCTTATGGAAAATAGTGGGTTAAAACATTAAGAAAAAAAATTTAAAATATCTGAAACCATAGCTTTCAAAATAATTTATGATCATTTTGGAATGCCAAAAGTCAGCGCAAGGTGGGTTCCGAGAATGATTACACAGCATTAAAAAAAATATTGAATTGAATGCTATAAGTAGTTTGTGGAGCTGTGTGGAGCGATTTCAACAAACATTATTAGACAGATTGTTATTGATGATGAAACTTGAGTTTATTATTATGATCTTGAATCAAAATAGTAATCTATGCAATGATATCGAAAGGGTAGGGCACCTTCAGGAAGTTTAAAGTAGTACCGTCGACTAGAAATGGAATGCAAACAGTTTTTTGGGATTCGCAAGGAATTCTGATAATTGATTATAAAATAATTGTCAAACTATCACAGAAATATACTACTCTAATATTCTAAATCGTTTACAAGAAGCCAAAAATGAAAGGTAAATTAACACAAAAGGTGCTCTAAATTCATGGAATCGCACCAGCTCACAGAGCCCATACTGCCTAGGTAGCTCTAATGATTCGCAGATTCGAAGAAATTAACCACTTACCATAGACTTGACCTGACACCAAGTGATTATTATTTATTTCCTAATTTGAGAAAAGATCTTCGTAAGAAGCATTTCGCTGATGATGAGTCATTATAAGCAATTAAAATTAGCATTTTTAAGACAAAGAGGAGTAATATTTTTATGAAAGTTTAGAAAAATTAATTGAAAGATGTAACAAATGTATTCATGTTCGAGGAGAACATATTGAAAAATATAAATATTAAATTTAGGTCATTTAGTCACTTTCTCCGCCATTCCGCGAATATAAAAAACACTCCTCATATATTGATGACTTATTCTAAATGTAAATAAGACTAAGAAGACACCATCTTCATAGCAGTCTGTTGATTTATTGGATAATTTTAATGAAGTGACCACAAAGGGCACTATAAAAAAGTGCTCCATTACTATACCAATCGAACTCACATCCAAGATACACTAGCCATAAGCCTCATTGCTCTAAATTAAAAGTGCTGGCAATGGGAGGGGGGAAGTTAAAAAAGCATCTTCTGAGCAGACAAATCTAATATATATATAAATCATTTTCTTCTGTACTTTATCATTCTAAGAATGATGGAACTAAAATTGTTATGTCATAAGAAATATATATAGTTTATTGGTTTTTGTAAACATACGTTCATATCACCTAATTGGTTGTCGGTTGTCACTACTTTAGATTTGATTGATAATTGAAGATGAAACATGTAATCGATACAACAAGCACGTAAAGAAAAATACTATTGTAGTTCAGAAGAACTTGCTCAATTACTAGAAACAGTCACTACAACACAAATACTTGATACTCTTATATGATTTGATAGAAAGGTGCCATTTACAAAGATATCTTAAAACCTGTCGAAAGTATCAATTCATAAATATATTGCGTTGAACTTTATAATTTATAGAAAGAAATTAAAAAATTCTGAACTGTTCATTAAAAAGGATTATGTTTAAACACTACAATGTTATTTATCATATTGCTTAGTACTTGACGAATAATGTGCATAATGCATAATGCGCATTATAATCAATTTAATTTTAATATATAATCAAAATGTTCAAAATTGAATTCAAAAGTATTATTTGAAATGAATTAAAAATGTTACAATGAATAATACTAGTGAGAAATTTAAACACAAAATTTAAAACGATTGTTTCCTCAACCAAAATTGCAATAATAGTGTGAATTAAATACAAAATAGTATTCAGTTTCTAGGGTTAACAACAATAAATAATTATGTTCGATAAATAATATTAAGTAACATATTTCAGTTTTTAAGGACGTACGTTTTCGTACTTAAATATAATTCCGATAATTTCATTAAAATTCGTATTGAGATAAAAAAAGTATTTTTTTAATAGTATAACCCATTGTATTTTAATTTAACTTCCTATAAAAGTGATATATATACATATATATATATATATATATATATATATATATATATATATATTACACACACATATTTAAATAAATATTAACATTTTTTTAAAGAAATAAAATAAAACTTACTATATCGTTTCAGTTAAAATAGTTGCAGGCTTACCTGAAAATAAAAAAATACTAATTAATGATATTGAAAATATTTATAAATATTTTTCAGTTTATTGCATACTACAAAGATATATATTAAACATGATCAAATTTAATAATTATATTTCATCATATCTAAAACATTTCTTTTTGTTTTTGTATGAATTTATAAATTAGCATTAAGTAGAAAATACATAGAAAATTATGAATATAAATAACTATTATATAAATGATCATAATTTTATTAAATTGAAATAAGAACAATTATGTTTTAGGAATGAAAAAATACAGAAAAGTGATAAAAAATCTGTTCATATTTAATAAATAATGAAAACAGTTTAGACTTAATTTAAAATTGTGAAATGTAAAATAACGAATTAAATTTTGATATAAACACGATTATTAATTAGGGTTTAAAATTAAAAGTTAAAAAATTCACTCACTTATTTTTTTTTATTTTACTGAGATTTAATTCCATTAATATTCAAAATGAAAAAAAATGTATTTAATGTATATCTGAATTTAACAGATAACAAAGTTTGCTACAAAAAATAAATTTAAAAACGTGAGTAATATAATTTTATATTCATTTTTAATCTGAAATTATTTTCTCGGAAATCCTTTAATTTAACATTTATTATTCATTCATGTACTTTTTTCAGTAAAAAGATAAAGATATAAAATTTAAGTTCAATAATGTATTACACAAATGTTAACAAAGTTAAAAATGTTTACACAAAATCTTTATGTACATAAAGTAGACAGAATTTTGCTTATTCAATTGAGTTTTGTTCCAGAAAGTAAATCATTAGATATAAAAATTAATTCGGTGACTTTTTATATAATTTGGATGTTTACAAAAAAACGGAATACATTTCAATCCCTAAAATATCTCTCATTATTTTATATAATTTTCCTCTATCTGTCTGGTAACTGAAGAATTCCATGTCAAAAGAAATGGTAGCTTTTGGGTGATGAAATCGTAATACATTTTTGCTGATTTAGTATTTTTTGCATGTTTTATGCATCACAAAATTGTCCTCCAAAGCTAAAAAATCATTCAAATTGTTTGATTGTCCGGGAGGTTTTCGACTTAAAAGATCAAAATAATCACTCCGGAACCGTTGAAACCATTTTTTTGCATGTTTTATGCATCAAAACACCTTCTCCAAAGCTGAACAAATCATTATTATGGCTTCAGCAGCATTTTTTTTCAACTGGAATGCGAAAAGTATGCAATGCCTCATATATCGCTTTTGGGATTACGTCGTGTTCACTACTGTTTTGTAAGGTTATGCCAACTGATTGGCCAAGATATATAGTGGTTTTAAATGATGAGGTTAGTACTTCAAAATTTTAAAACGATGAGAAAATATTTTAATTTAGAACAGTTATTATTGATTCTATTTATGGGTACATAATTAATTTTCACGCCTAATATTTTAAGAGAAATATAAAAATTTTAGTACTATATTAAATAAATATTTACTGACATTTTAGTACCTAAAGAAAATATATATAAACACTCACAAATACACACACATTTATATATATATATATATATTGTATATATATATACATTATATATATATATATACATATATACATTAAACGAATATTTAATTGCATATCTATTGAAAGTATAAAAAAATAACAAAAAATAACAATTGACAGGGAATTTAAAAAAATATATATATATTTTTTAAATCGCACGTTTAATTAAAACTGAAGAAAAAAGTTTCAAATAAATAATTACGTAGATCTGAATTTTTTCTACTGTCAAGAGTTACAGTTAAATTTTTTTAAAGTATGTTAATTTGTATATTATTCATCCGTACAGCGCTGGGAAATGTAATAGCTCTTTCCTAAATTCATTATGTGCGTATTGATTAGTGTTTTGTTCACAATTTCCAGAAAATGCATTACTGGACCGGTTGTCATTAATGAACAATTAGTTTAAAACGTTTAATTAACTTTATCTTGGGTACTTTTTTGATGACAAATTCTTGATTGAATATTTTCAACAAAATTGAAAACTTAATATTGTACGTTAATTTTTATTGGAAGTGAATGCAAGTAATAATTAATTTCTGAAAATTTTAAACCTTATACTATGAGTTTTTTTATAAGTATATATTGACATTCATGAATATTAAAATAATGTAAAATTCATTAAGTAATTAATATATAATATACTCGTATAAGTCATACGTATCTCATTAAAATAAAACTATTTTTCTAACAATAAATAAACAATTTCAAAATTGCATGAGAGTTTTAATAGTCAAATCCATTAAAAAAATAAATAGCTATAATTTTCCATTTCACTAAAGCGAACTTTAAATGAATTAATCAAATAAAAATGTTAATTATAGATAATTATATAACATTATATTCATAATTTTTTAAAAAAAGTTTGTTCTAAATTACTAGTTATAATCAATAACTTACGCTGTTTATATATATATATATATATATACATATGTATGTATATACTTCATCTATGGCAGGAAATTAGAACATTTGTACCCTATTCCTACTTGTCATAAGAACCTCAACTAAAACAAATCCAAGTCATCGCCAGTATAAGCGATTCTATCGGAATTACTACATCCATTTGTAAGGCAAAATATGTCATATAAAATGCATTTGGAGTAAAAAAAAATACTCTCAAAAATGAAGTAATCCATTCATTGAAAAATGGTATAGGATATGAAAAAAATGGGAAAGTGGTGTTTTAAATGTTCTCGAACATCTCAAAAAAATACAATTCAAATAGGTATGTTTAGAATTTACATTTATATCAAAGCAGACTTAAAGAATTCAGACTACTGGGAAGAAAAATTCCAGGCTGTTACACTTCGCGTTACCAATGATTATAGAAGGATAAAGGAACGATTGGAGAAGAATTCAAGAATCAGGAAAATGTAGAATTTTATAAAATAATATGAAGAAGAGAATATATATATATATATATATATATTTGATTTATTTTCAAGTATGAAAGATTAACAATTAAATGATAATATTAGAAAGGATGATGGAATAGAGGAACTATAGAAGAAAACAAAGATCTCTATATGTAAAGCAGACAATGGGGATTTCAAATGTAGAACTATTTAGAAAGAAAACAATAGAAATAACGATCAAAGAAAAATGACAGTCAACCAATCAGAGTATTTTGAAATAAAATAATATATATGAATGTATGTATATACATACATACATACATATATATATATATATATATATATATATATATATATATATATATATATATAAATACTGAAAGAGGCCTTTTTCAAACAGATTGACAGAGGATAATAATGATATGTATGTATGTATATATATATATATATATATGTGTGTGTGTGTCATCATATAATCACATAATGAAATACGAACTTTCATGAAAATCCTACATATTCCACGAAAATCATATAAATGACTTATTTAAACGACACTGGAATTTTATATTAATAGGAAAATGGATCTCCTTTTAAGCTTTAATGTTAATGTACAAAACTTCGTACAATTAAATGGGAATGTGACTTTAATTTTAATGTTTCCATATGAATTTAATAACATAAATAAGGATATGATATTTTAAAAACAAAGAGAGACTTCAATCATTTTTTTGGTAAAAATACTTTCATACTATCTTAAAAAGAAGCAAAAAAATAAATTTGCATAAACATCTACAAGAACGATAAAAAAGTTTTCCTACTACATTATATTACAATTTGAAAAAAAATATGAGGTAAAGATAGATATTCTATAATATTTTATAGACAATCTCATTAAAACAATAAATTCATATAAACTATATGATAAATATAATTAAAATAAGTTTGTAATAGATGTTATGAAATACTTCCTGTGCAATAAAAATAACATCTGCTAAAAATTGATTTGTACTAATGATAAATTGTTCTAAATAATGTCAGTTAAATGCTGTTAGAATCAAAGCTCATTAAGCATCTGAAATAATTTCTGCTCTGTTAAGATGTCATGCTGAAAGTTCCGATACAAAATCATGGCATATTGTCATTAGTCTATAGCACTAGTAGTCAGTTACGTCCGCCTCAACAATAAAATATTTCTTACTTTGGTGTAATTGGAGGAGAACTGTGTTTGACGGCAAACATTAGCAGTTATTATGGCCTTTTTTGTAGATACAGTAAATTACAGATAATGTAGAATAATATGAGAACCAGCCAATGTAAATTTTTCAAATAAAATAAATGATAAATAATTATAAATATTATTTCTAAAATAGACATTTCAATAATAAATAAAATTTGTTTATACAATGTGAATTAAGTACATGTATAAGAATATTTTTTTCTCTAAAAAAAAAATGAAATGTATCTTTAAAAGAAATATTTTTAAAATTATTTATATTTCCAAACATAAGTGTTTATTTCAACTTGCTAATATTTATTAATTATTTTATTTATATTAATTAAAAAAAAATTAAAATTAAGATTTTTTGTAACTTATTTTGTTATATATAATTAATTAAAAAACATATTTATTTCGTGTTATATTAAGTGATGTAAATAATTAACAATTTAGATAATGTGAGTGTATAATATATATATATATATATATATATATATATATATATATATATATATATATATATATATATATATATATATATATATATATATCATATATTTTTTCACACAATATGAAACTGTAAACAAGAAAACAATCCAAAACTCTATTATTAACGATTTTAATGAAAATATTATGTTTTTATCTACTGTAATATTCTCAATTTCTGTTGCCTACTTTATAATTTAAACACTACGAACGTCTAAAAGTACAAAAATTATTTGCAGCTATTAATTTCGCAATGGAATAAATCGCCAATCTGTACTTTATGCAAAGTGAAGTACCTGTCGAGAATAATTGAGTGTTGATATGGTTATATGATATTTTCTCGATAAAGAGACGAGAAATCATAGCACTGATAATCGGTTTTCCCCAGATTGAATTCACATTGAGATTTGTTTACTATGGAACAAATTTATCACTATAACTAAAACTGTTATAACTTATGAAAATAAAGTTCAGAGCAACAATGTGATTTGTCATTAAATACTTGTACAATTTTAAGTATACATTTGTTGGCTGAAAATTACATCGTAAATATATAAATAATATGTGTCTATATTTATTCATTGTATATCTATATATATATATATATATATATATATATATATATATATATATATATATATATATATTACTATTTGTTAATTAACAATGCATTATGATATGTTAAAATAACATAAACTAGTATGATATGAAGATTATCGTTTTAAACACAAAACAATGATAAAATGAAAATTCGTTTTAGTAATAGAACACCTGATCGATAACAAAACTACTATTTTAATGATATAAGTTAGTATAAAACGGTTGCGATTAGCAACTACATAAAGATTTACTTTGATATTAAAAGATAAATCAACGGCACGTTTCAAAGAGATTATATTAATGTGTATTAATTAAAATATTCTAAAATACTATAAAGCTGAACATTATAAATGATCGTGGTTAACGGTTGTACGTTTTCTGAATTCTAACCTTTTTTTCAATGAAAGTATAATTTCATCATGTTAATGTTCATATCATTTTAAAGTGAATTATTCTGTCTGTATTTTGGTAACACCCTCTTTGATTTAATTGTTAATTTTGCTTCAAATTATTGAATTAAAGATGGAAAAGAAGTTAATAAGAAAAAATTTTTATATGAGTTCAAAACGGGTAAAAAAGTAACAGAAACTACTCGTAAAGTAAACGATGCTTTTGATATAGGTACTGTTAAAAAACGTACCGTGCAATGATGGTTCCAAAAATTTCGTCCAAGGACAAAAGGCTTGAAGATGAAGAAGATCGCGATTTTTGTTCAGTTCATAACAACCAACTGAAGACGTTAGTTGAATCAGAACCACACACAATAATTCTAGAGCTTGCACAAAAGTTAAGCGTTAGTCATTTAACTGTTCTGGACGACTTAAGCCCGCTTAAATTGAAAAATGTATATGAATTTGAAAGTAATAAACCGCAATTATTTTTCTATCAATCTAATATAATCGAACCAATTGATCCTGATTTCAACAATAATATGTTACTCTTTATTTTTCACTCTCTTTATTGAATTATATTCAATCTCAATTCTATATTCTATCTCAATTTCTCATAATAAAAAAATCTGTTTACTTATGAACTGTATTAGAATATTATTCGAGTGTTATCACATTTAATAACTCGAAAATTATACTGAAAATTGCAATTAGTAACACTAAATATCTGAAATTGGTCTAATGTAATATTTTTTATGATTTTCTTAATAAAATACATATTTATTGTTTTCAAAGTATATATTAACGTTTTATTCGCAGTGATTTGAAATATATATTCACATACATATATATATATATATATATATATATATATATATATATATATATATATAATAAATTAAAAGAGAAATATTTATAAACCCATAGAAAAAGATTATATATATATATGTGTGTGTGTGTGTGTGTGTGTATGTGTGTAAAAAAAATTACGATTCATGGCGCTCGTTTTGTATATATTGTATATTTGTATATAATTGTACTGTTTTTGGTCTTTGTGGAAACATTGCTTTGTGTAGCTTGATAATATTTATGTAGAGATATATTTCTCAAATTTGTAACGCATTATATTAATAAATGCTTGTATTGTTCTTATACAAGATAAAAAGTATATTTTTGCAGATTGTTTCAGTGTATAGTGTATATTATAGATATGCGTCTTTTGTGTATACTGTGTTCATTATCAACTTATTTTTGTTTTCTGATAATTGATGATACAGAATGTTTTTGAATTGTTGGGTTTACACATACACACACACACACATACATATATATATATACAAAAAGTCCTATATCTATATATAAATATTTATTTATATATATAAATATATATATATATATATATATGTGAGTTCTGAAAAAATCCGAATATATTTTCGGTTTCTGTAGTTTATATAACTGTGTGAAATTAGATTTGCAAATAAATTTTATTTTAACACATTGTACGCTGTACACATAGTGCATGTATTTTATTCGAAATCTGCCGTATTTTACAAGATAATTGTTTTTTCTTGTGACTGATGGATATTCTGATTGATTTAATTTTTAAAAATAATTTATAAGCAGTACTGAATGATGCATTTTATGTATTAAATTTATCTCTTCGAGAACATTAAATGATACTAGATAGATAAAATATTTTTATTAATAGTAATACAATATATAGAGTTGTGACATAAGATATAAAGAAATGCACGTAAACAATCACTATTTAAAATAGAGAGATGTATACTATGTCCATTTTTAGTATAACTGACGATCTATGTCTGTAAAACGTGTGAATAGTAATACAATGGCTGTGTTCAACAGACTGAGTACTCACTGAGAGCTCACTTCTCATGCTCATTTGTGTAGAATTGAGTGCTTAGTTTCGGATGAATAATTGTATTCACTAACTGATTTGAGTATTTGTTTTATTTAGGAATTTCCAAATGTATTAATGTTTTTTATATACATGTATATTAGCAAAATCGCATACGTGTTATTCACATATTAATTTTTATTTTTAATAATAAGCAAAAATAATTAAAGCTGCAAAAATATTTCATAAATACCACAAAAATATTTACTTTAAATTTAAAAAAAAGTTTTTGTCGAAACATTAATCTTGGACATTTATCATTAAAATTTTTTTAGGTCGTGATCCCTAAAATGAGAACAAAATTTCTACACTCACTGAATTAGTGCCCATCGCAGCTGAATATAAACTACTTTGTGATCCTTAAATCCGTTTATATCACAATCACACTGTTAACAATATATATAGAATTTATATATATATATATATATATATATATATAGAGAGAGAGAGAGAGAGAGAGAGAGAGATAGGGATAATTATCCTTTTTTGTAAAAGAATAATTGTCTTTGAAATAGTATTAATTACAGTTTCATGATACGTGATGAAAGAAAATCCGAAGAATAAAAATACTAGAACCCAAATTACATTGTGAAATAGTGAAAATATATAATATATTCTTGAGTGTTATAAAATTCATCGAGAATGTTTAATGTTTTTGCGTGAAAGTTTTTACTTGAAATTCAATGTAAGTTAATAAAATTTAGTATCTATTTCAACAAGTAAAAATAAAAGTATGTTTTCGTGCTGGTGTATCGTTATGTAAGAAATGTGATACTTTGTTATTTTGTCTATAATTTTCATTTTCTCTTTGTAGATACTGAATATATTGATTATTTCGACATGTTTTTATTCTGAATACTGATACGTTTAAGGTTCCTAGAATTTTAAGTGATTTACGAATTTAATTGAAATTCCCTGTGTTTACAACAAATACTGAAGTTATTATCAATTTAATTACGAATAATTTATAAGCGAAAGCTTCAAATTACTTTCATCAGCATATACGAATAATGAAAGCTTGTTGAAAACATGAAATACATATTTATAGTTCGCACATAAATGTTCTTTGCAATTGAGTATTAAATGTAATTACTCGCAAATTTCATTTGTTTAAATAATCTTGTTATTGTAGAGTGCTCTTAATTAAAATTGTATCGTATTTCAAACAGTCACTTGGATTGACATTAAAATCAGTCCTTGATGAGTTTCACATTCACATTACTTATAAATACCCTTTTACCCACCAATACACACACAGAATACGTAGGCAGCTACATGAGCATCACGCACGCCTACATCGAAGCCGCTACCCACAACATTTATTACATTCTGCCTGCTATTGTGCTTTTCTATGTGACCTCGTACCGCGGGTTCGTCCATTTACAATGAACTTTATGCAGTTGGTAATATTTTTCATTCGCATCCATTCATTCATTAAACGCGCGATCATGACATGGTAATTTCATATCGAGCTCTGTTTGTTTTTGTTACGACTTTTTATCGGCTAATTGTATACACCCACTGTTTTGTAATACTCAATGTTTCGAAATAAAAGTATGTCAATGCAAAAATAAAATGTCAATTTTGCTTTCACTGCAGATGTTTTTAGAAAATTAGTTTTCGTAATAAATCTTTTTGTTTAAAAAAGAAATAAAAGTAAAAATTCATTGCAATACACTTTATTATTTATTTAAAAATATTAAAAGAAATTTAAACATTAATTCTATTATTAAAAAAATATTTACAAAACACAAATATTTAATGAATTATTTGACTTTTTTCTCAACTAGTTCAAACGAAATAATGAAATGAAGGTAAAAATTTATAAAAATATAAATATCTAAATTCTTAACAACAGTTCTGACATTTCAAACATTTTCAGTCATTTTTAGGTATCTGTTCTAATTTCAGAACTAAGACACCCAGTTTTGAGATACAAAGAAGAGTATGTATATATAGCTGTCTGTATGTGATTATTATAATAAATATGTATAAAAACATAGTATCCTTAATTAAAAAGCACATAACTGTTTTAAAGCGTTCATAATGATTTCTAAAATATTTAATAGAAAAATAGAAAGGGGTAATTCAAAATAAAAACTTTTCGAAGAAAAAATATATTTTCACTTCCAGGTTTTTCCATTTTTCATCAGTAAACATCAAGACTGCATTGAAATTAATGGAGATTTTACAAAGTTTTGAAAAATGTAAGATAATTAAATCAGCTTAAGTAGTAATGACCAAAAAAAGTAAGTGGAAAAAACATTTTATTTTTCTACTCACTCAACAAAAGTTCTAATCAAAAATAATCATTAATTGATTATTGATTCTTTTTAATTATTGGTTATCCGCATTTAGATTGCAATACCAATTTGGTAAGAAAGACGTTAAGGTCACATCTATTGTAGAGAAATCATTTACTTTGTCTGAATTTATTGCGAAATTCTGAATTTCTTTAAATTATTCATCACACTTGATTGTTTATCATTTTTGAATATTAATTTTGCGCATTTCGATTGCAATTCCAGTCACCTTACCAACATCCTGAAAGAGCTCACATATAAAAATATCATATTTATCTGTATTTTAGGGTAAGTAAGAAAAAAATCACTCGTAAAAGTGAGTTTAACTACAAAGCCACAATTATATTATCATACATGTGAGTTTTTCAAAATGTTGTTTTTTCAGTCCATCAAACTCCGTTTGTTATAAAACAAAATTTTATTTCTGTAATTTGTATTTTTATGAATAAACGTGTTAATTTTTGTTTCATAAAATCGCTCACTTACTTAATTTATACAGATGAATGTTCTAATGAAAAATTATCAAGAATTTTCACTTGTAAACTGATCCTTTTAGACCATTTGAAATTTCAGTTTCTACTACTATTTTCAAAACTCGGTAGATTTTAGACATTAGACACGTTTTAGAATTTAATCAGGTAAATTTTAGAATCTAGTAGTGAAAATTAGAAAAACCAAATCATATAAAATCAACTTGAACACGACATGCACACAGAAAGCTAATATTGGAAAATAAAAACTCAAGGTATCCAAACGACAGACTACCAGGACACCTATTTATCTGTAAAGTCGTACTTTAAGTCCTACTATGTATCTTTAAAGGCATTTTCGAACAAAAAGAATCTACTTCTGCAACATTGCAATCAATTGTTTATTAAAACTATATTTAGTGGTCTCATCAAGGAGATCATAGCTTTAAAAATATATAATTCCATTCAATTCTTTTAGCTGATCGTTTAATTCCATCTTTTAGCATTTATGTAATGAATATTACAGTATTAGATAATTTAATTATTCAGTAATATATATATATATATACATACATATACATATATATATATATATATATATATATATTATAAAGACAATTTTAAAAAGAAAATATATAAAACTGCTATATAATTGCAATATTGAATGAAAAACAATACCAAGAATCACTGATTAACTATGTAATTATTTTGGAAACTTATTAAATTTACAGAATGTACACACTTAATGAACCATTTATTTTTTAATAAAATTTAAACAAACAATGAGAAAAATCCTACATTAATTTGAAAACAATTTAATAAAACAAATTATTCGAAAATAATATTACATTACATTATTACATTCTCAAAACAAAACCAATTCAGTCTGACGTGTATTACTGAGAAATCAGTTTTTGTAAAACTAGGCGTCTAGACTCATTTTCCTTTCTTATTTAAGCTATCTGTATTCAATATTATAAAAATAAAAAAATTCAATAAACACACCATATATACACAACCACATTTTTTAATATTATGTACATTAATCATCAGTAATGGTGTATGTGAACAGCATTTTTTTATTTTTGTGAATTAAAAACTACAACGAAGTTTCGCAGAGGAATAAAAAAAAGTGTTTTATTTTAAATATGTACCCGGCGCTGTTTAATTTATTGTACATGAAATAAAAACAATGATAAAGTAACAAAACGTTTTATTCGTAATCCCATTTGCAATGTTCACCTGATGTGAAACAAAAACTATTACATTATAAATGTACAATGTGAAAGTTATTATTCACGTTTCTCAAAAATATTTATTTATATTTCGTTATTGTATTCAGTGTATATTTTTCAACCACGAAAAAAATAGGTACGAGAGAAGGGTTAATGATAACAATTTAAATAAAATTATTACTCACAAGGCGATTGTCTGTGTCATTTTAATCACAATGTACTAACCCGAGAAAGCTCATAAAACTATCTAGGAAAAGTTTCACGCCCCCCGTGAGTGTCCTTTGTAACGCTATCATACATTATTATAGCTCGCGAGGACCACGTATACAAAGATACACACTTAATGCAAATACATACCGTGAAAGTTTGTTAATAATGTGAATATATGTGCATATGTATAAATGTATTTATACTTACCTGAAAAAGCAATTCATTAGATACTTTATTTCTCTGCGTTTTTCCCATTAATACTATTTGCAGTTTAAGTGTTCTGCACACGTACCTGGTACGTAATATAATTTATTGTTCTTTTGCGGTGCGGTTTTAAGTACTTATAAACAACGTTCTTTTCTTAAACTCCAACAAAGAATACTTTTTCCTTTTTTCAATTTAATGTCTTAACGTTTACAAAATTATAAATATATACTTTTATTTATGTTTTCCATTAAAGTACATTTATACATTTTGTTTACATTATATATATATATATATATATATATATATAGAGAGAGAGAGAGGGAAAAGAGATAATATTCTCATTTGAAAAGAAAATAAGCGAATATTTCGAAAATTAAAATATTTTATATATCTATTCTAATAAAAATGAGAATTATAATATAATAAAAATAAATATTATTAAAGGAACGAAAGTAAAGAAGTCTGATTATGTATTAAATTTGTATATAGTCAAATTTTATCATTGGAAAGTTTAATGGATATTTCTGATCATGAAAGTAATAATTAGATTATAGAGAAATAATTAGATAGGTATTTGAAGACTTCCAAATAAGAAAACATATATCTATCTATCTATCTATATATATATATATATATATGTATATATATATATATGTATATATATATATGTGTATATATATATATATATATATATGTATATATATATATAAAGGAACGATTTAATGAAAATTTATTCTGCCACCATTTTCTAATTAGTTGATATATATATATATATATATATATATTTATATTGAATCAGTGCAAAAGTTCGTATACGAATCAATAAGTGGTGTTCAGTGTGCCACATGGCGGCGCTCGTGATTGAAATGTAATCATGTAATATATCTTTTAACAAGTGATCGTCACAGTTGTCAGTTGGTCATCAGACACAATTGTTTCGATTCGATTTGCGTGAAAGAAAAATTTTTGAAAATGGACAACGAAAAGAGGCACTTTCTTCACATTATGTTGCCCGAGTTTCGGAAAGAAGTACCCGTTGGCGTGGTAAAAAAAATATTTGGGAGGTTTATTTGGCCCATGCACCATCACTTTAAACTGTGAAGAAATGGTATACTAAATTTCGTCTGGGTGATTTCAGTCTCGAAAATCAACCCCGCTCTGAACTGCGTACTGAGATCGACGATGATGTTGTGTGCGCTTTAGCTGACAATAACTCACAAATTTCGACGGAAGAGGGTGCCGAGATACTCAACGTTGACAGATCAATTGTATTTCGGGTTTTAAAGAAGTTGGGGTTCTCGCTGAAGCTCGATACGTGGGTGCCGCACTCGTTGTCTGAAAAAAACAAGTTTGATCGTATCCCTTCGGAAGTTTCTTTGGTTAGACGTCTCAACAGATAGCTTTTTTTGGATCTGTTAGCGACTTTCAATGAGAAATGCTTCCTGTACAACATCCGATGCAAAAGAACGTGGAAACAAACGAATGAAGGGGCATAACCAGTTGCCAAAACTGGTTTGCATCCGATGAGTGTTGCTGTGTATTTAGTGGGAGTGCAAAGGTTTTGTTTATTTTCAGCTGCTCTCACGAGGCGAAACGATTACTAAGAAGAAATAATGTCAACAACTACCCAAACTGAATGCGGCAGTTAAAAAAAGAGTCTGATTTTGGCCAATCGCAAGAGGATTATCTTCCACCACGACAACCCAAAACTACATACAGCTAAATTGACTCATCCCATTCAACTGAAGCAGTTGAAATGGGAAATCATGTCGCATACACCATATTCTCCGGACATTCAACCTTTGGATTATCATTTGTTCCGGTCGCTGTATAACAGTTTAAACGGTAAAAAAAGTTAACACTGTGAAGGCCGTCAAAATCCACCTCACCACCTTTTTGCCGAAAAACCGCACAGCTTTTCGATCGTGGTATTCAGCAGCTGCCTGAGCGTTGGAAAATGATTGCAGAAAACGATAGTTAATGCATAATTGATTAATAATTTTCTGCGAAAAATAATTGCCTGTTTCAATTTCATATCGTATACGAACTTTTTCTCTGATTCAATATATGTATATAGGAAAATATTAAAATACGTTTCAGTCTCATGAAGATAAATGTTAATTAAATATTTTTTTACTAAATAAATTATTTTCTGAAATAGGTTACGATATACTACATATGATTTTAAATGTATATAGTGGTTCGGTGTTCGGATCTGAGCTATGGAGAATTAGTAATTGTTTTATAAATACACGATAACATTAAAAAAAAGAATAAAGATAATTAATTTGAAATACGCACCAAATAACTTTTTGTAACTAAATAACTTATTTGAGATAATATCATCAAAAATTGTTTTTAAGTAAAAATAATGCGGTAAATTTGATTAGATATTATATAATAGTGAAAATGTTATTTTTATACTACTTAAAAAACAAAACAAATATCAGACTAAAAGTAGGAAAGTATTTGTTTTAATTATACATCAAATAATTACACAATATATATATATATATATATATATATATCAATGTAATGTTATATAACTATTGAGAAAGTAAATCATTTTGAAATTTATTCAAGTTTGTATTATCCATTATTCTAATAAATAATTAATAAAAATATACTAATATATCATTGATAAAACAAATGAAAATTACATGTAACAAATGAATATTGAAATAATTTTTCGATTCAATTGGAATAATGTGACATATTATTAAGTGTGACCAAGTGTATTATGTTAAGGCACTATTTTACATTTGCCTTCTCAGATAATTGAAAACATACGTCTAGATTATTGGACATATACAGTTTTACAAGTGTTTTTTTTCTGTATAAATTGTATTTATTGGATAATACTTTATTATTTGTAAAAATAATAACGTAATAATGTATTCTTATTTATAATTTTATATATCTCATGGAACATAAACAGCGTCAATCTCAAGAACGTATCTATCTATATATAAAAAATATTCCGTACAATTTCAAACAATCTACATTTTTTTTAAAAAAAGTGTAGAAATTTTATATTAAATTATTATCAACGATGACATCCCAAGTTATACAAAATTTTCACGAAGAATTATGATATGAAATGTGCGACTTTATAAAACAACTGTGTTGCAATCTATTTGTGAGAATGATTCCATAAACAACTATTATATATAAATAAATATATATATATATATATTACGATATTGAAAGAATATATGCGATACGAGCGAAGCGAGTCGGGGGTGCGAGCAAAGCGAGCGGGAGCATATCTCCACAGAGATCGGCAAGCGTAGCGAGTAGGGGGCAGAGCCTACTGGTTTATAATAAAGATTATTTAATTTTAATAGGACTACGGTATAAAACTATATACATTTTCACACCAATATTGACTATTCACCAAATATTGTACATTTATAATATATAATTATTTACATATTCATTAAATTAAAATATACTAAATTGAACGTTTATTTATATTTAAAATTTAGTATTACATTTATTTCTTCTATTATTTTTATATTTATTATTTTCTTATAAATCTATTTTCTTTGTTTAACTTGACTAATCAATAATAATGCTAGATGTGCGTCTGATCAGTTATCAAAATAGAAAAGCGTACAAGAGCGTATCCAAAAAACAGACATTTACATAAATTCTACAGCGTGTACATATATCAACAGACGTCTGAAAATAAGCGTTTGTCGAGGCCAATGTAAAGAACGTTCAGGGTAGAAATTCAGTTCTTTTTCTTTTATTTTTATATTGGTGTATTTCTTTTAGTATTTGATTTTAATTTTTTTAAAACACTGATCATAATATATAAAACATAATTATATTATAGATAGAAACAATATTGAAAAGAACGCTTCAAAAATTGAATTCTTCCCACTCCTATAAAATGTGTTTTTGATCAAAAAATTCAATAATCAATTATTCATAATTTTTTATTCTTGCTAAAGCGCATTTAGAAAACACTCCCTTATCACTCACATATTAGTAAGGTATAGACAATGAAGATATATTTTTTTAAACTTTAGTGCTCGGAAAATAACGGCATGCAATCAAAATGTGCATAAGGACAATCAGAATCATCAATAATCAATTATAGAACATTTTTAACTACACTATTTTTTGTGGTTTTTGGGGAGAGAAATTCATTTGTGAAAAATAATTTAATCTCAGTGTTAAACTTATTTTATGAAGAGTATTTATACGTGAATCAAAATTAACTTTTTTGATTAGGTTTCAATCAAAATTAACTTTTATATTATGGCCAGTTTTGTAGAAAAAAATAAAAATAATTTGTGAAATTTCGTATCTTAAGATGTTTATAACGGCTAATGATTTGTATGGACATATATTGAATATTATGATATTTGATGTAACCATGTTGATTATTCAAAACAATACTATTATTTTAATTATTCAATTTATATAGTCTTTTTGCTAAGCAGTAAATTAAAACGATAAAAAATGTAGATGTTTTGTATATAATAATGTTAAATTGTAAATAATATACTTCTAATGTTTAAGTATGTGGCCTTTATCTTTACTTCTTAATCTATTAAAAATTGTACTATTACAAAATTTAAGTAAATTGTTTTTTTTTTTAAAAGAAAGAAACAAATCTAAAGATAGTGGGAAATAAATATAAAATATATGAATTACGGAAAGGGGCTGTACTTTAATAAGTTTCACTACATTGAAATGTATATAGTAATGTTATAATTAATTTGAAAAATATTTATAATTCAATATGTCTGTTTGTTGAAATGAAAAAATATTATTTTGAATATTTGTTTAAATTACTTTTTTCACATACAAAAATATGCTTATTATATGTATAGATCTAATATTTTATTCATAAGCTTGTTTATACATTACGCCAATTTTAATTTCAAAATGGAAATTACTGATAATTATAAGCGTCTATCCATGTATAAATTACCGAGAAAATGTCATTCCAACAGAACAATGTTAAAATAAAAAGAATATTTCTCAAACAAACAATCATATAAAAAATATTGTCTTTTTATACTTATATCTGTTGGATAATTATTTAAATAATTACAAGTTTAGACATAAAATTCACATTACAGAAATGTACTTATCAAAATATAAATGATAAAAATTAATTAAAAGTATCTGAAAAAATATTTTTTTTAATTATATGTTCAAAGTTCATTAAACAGATGCTATTAAAATGAGCTAACTATTTTTTTTTAAAAAAAAGAAAAGAGAATTATTTGTTTATATTTTATATTAAGAGATGTTTTAATTATATAGTTTCAAATATGTGTCCTAAAAAATCGTAACACATTTAAAAATAAATTTCTTTTTCATCTCACGAACCATAAAATATTTTTAGATCTATAACTAACCACTCTTAGATCAATAACTGATAAATCTTCAGTAACTGACCACTTTTGATGATTGCTTTTATACATTTTAAAATTGCGTTTCTGCAAGAAAATAGCATGTTGACAAATCTAAGGTAAATTTTTTTGTATACTTGATACTGTTAGCTGTAGCGTCTTATTTTAAAAGTGTGTACCTACATTGGGTCCCAAAAAGAGAGGCCGAGTAATCACAAACACAGAGTATACGCAGCTGCTTTAAAATTAAAGTTAATTGTAGCGGCAAATGGCATTCAAATTTTTTGAAAAATCAATAAATTTATTACTCAATTCATCCTCATGAGGAGTACACTCGTCATACACAAGTTAACGGTTTGAGGATGATGACCTTACTATCGAAATGAACAGAAAACCGGAGAAAAAAATATGAAATAAAAGTGTTAATAGAC
Source organism: Acanthacorydalis orientalis (assembly GCA_034766995.1). NCBI lineage: Eukaryota > Metazoa > Arthropoda > Insecta > Megaloptera > Corydalidae > Acanthacorydalis > Acanthacorydalis orientalis. Next base: position 10,497,033 of record CM068322.1, read on the forward strand.
AAATGGTAGAACACATGTTAAGTTTATAATGCAAAAATTAAAAAATATTTTTTTTATTATTTATACAATATAACTATATATTTTAATACATATATGTATATAGATGTGTGTGTGTGTGAGTGTTTAAAATAAGTATTATTAGAGTTAAGAGAGCTAGGAATAAATATAAAAATCTCTTATAGATTCATATTTTCTTTTTTAACTTGTATGATTGATATAAAGCTCATACGTAGTATGAGCTTTTTAACATACCTTTATAAATTTCGTAAGAGGCAGCGGTATAAAGTTATGAGGAACATATAATCGATCAACACATATCATTTACTCTCCATTCGAAATCATATTATTCTACACAAGTAAAAGTAGATTTATTATCTCTTAAAGACTTTCTCAATATATCATTCATTTCCTTCAATATATCTGAATTTTTTATTGTAACGCATATAAGGAACGCGCGCTTAACCTCTTTATAATATATATACAGTATAAATTGTATTTAAACGCACTCACGTATATATATATATATACACATATGAGTGTATATTGTTTCGTTTGTGTATGTCATTCTCATCATCTTCAGCTGTTCTTTTCACTTTTAGATAGAAACTGTTTCGCGTTATTTTGTCCTTATATCTCGTGTATTCCTGCACATATTGTCTATTACCCATCCATCTATCTTATTTGTCTTTTTCATAAAACGTTGATATATTATACTAATCAAAAAATATTTTTATATATTTTTCGTCTCTTCTTTTCTAGTATGTTGTCTTTCGAGATGTCATAAGATACTTTCTTATTTTTGATGTTTAAAAAACACACGTTTTTGTAAGAAAAATAATTCAATGCAATTAATAATTTATATCATTTCTGATCTATTAATTTAAATACTTTTTTACTACTTACTCTTCTATTATGTTCTATAACTGAACATATCTAGGATCGCTAATATATTTTGGAAGAAATTCAATAAATTTGTATATTCCATTTTTTCAATATATATATATAATAATAACAATTAAACAACATACATATATACATACATACATATTTACATATATATATATATATATATATATATATATATATATATATATATATATATATATATAGATAGATAGATAGTAATAGATATACATGTAAATATATATATATATATATATATATATATAATAAAAAATTGATAAATAACTGTATAATTATATAAACAAGTTACTAATTCTAAAAATTTTGGAAATAGCAAAAGATTTAGAATTAATTTGAAGTTCCATTGTTTACAGATGAAGTAAATTTTCAAAAACTGAAGATCTAAAAAATATTAATATTTGATAAAAAATGTATTTTTTTTTATTTTATCCAAGATACTAAATCCATTTTCAAATAAATTCATAAAACATGTATATATTCTTCATCAGACAGAAAGCAGAAATTAATGAAAAACCCTGTTCTCTTTTACGAACGAATAGTTAATTAAAACGAATAGGGTTAAATTAAAACTGACAGCTTCAATGCCCAAATCTTAATAAAAATAGGACTACTATAAATTATCTAGTCTTGTAAAATACAGAATAATATAATATTTCCTAATAAAATCAAAATTTTCGGTAGTCACTTTTTACAGACCTTTATTTTAAGTTTGGAAAAATGTTGAGAAATTAAAAGAAGATAACATCTTCTAGATTAAATTATGTTAATGTCTAAGAATTTTTTTAAGATGAAAAATAATTATACAGTGTTTTTGACTAGATAGCAATATTGAATTATTATTAAACATACTATGACTTTAAGAAGAATCACTTGTGACTGTGTTGTTTGATGATACTAATAAATTAAATGTCTATCAAGACAAAATATTACTTTCAATATAATAAAATAATATATAATATAAATTTTAAAAAAAATATCTCATTACGTACAAAATTAAAAACAGCTTATCAATAGTCGTAAAAAGTTTATAAAATATATTAAATAGTAACTAACTTCTAGTAAAGTAATAGAGGTGCTTGTTTTTATTATTTATAAAAAAAATCTATATTCAAAAGTATAATTTTATACATTAATACACATATATATACATACATATATATATATATATACACGTACAATTTAATATATTGTTATGTCTTAGAGAAGTAGAGAAGTAAATAGTTTTTTTTAATTTTATGATCCGTTTTTTCTAATAAGATTTTATTTACAATAAATTATTTCAGTAATTTGTATTCCTATTATATATATATATATATACAGTGCCGTAAAATTTCACTAAAAAAATGTGTAAAGATATTGTATTAAATTACCATTATCAATGATATATGAAGATACACGAAATTTTCAAGAAGAATTATGATTTTGGTATTATAATAATTACAGTTCTTTTCCACTAATTTTAAATAAAGTGTGAATGTTGTTATCGGGAAGGTGTCTTCTTTTCTCTGGTCGTTCCTCGTGAATGGAGCTACCCCGAAACCAACTTTTGTTTTGCTGTTGTGTGTTGTCTGTGTACGAATGTGGAGCCATTCGTAGAATATGTGGGAAAACTATAATAACAACAATTTTATTCCACGAATTTTAAGAAAGTGCGAATCATGTTATAGTATAAATATCTTCATTTCTCTGCTCATGACTGGGGGTTGTGTGTTTCTACGAAACCAACCTTTGTTTTCTTATTGTGTATTGTCTGTGTATGAATGCGGAGCCTCGTTCGTGGAATATGTGGGAAAACTTTCAAAAAATCTGTGCAAGTATGAGTTGATGCAGCAAACATATGCAGACCTTCTGTAATGTCAAATCTGCACGCACTTATTAATTGAATAATAAGTGTATTTTATTTCAAAGTAATGATCAATGCAGATCCGATTCTGAATTGTGCTGTGTTCTATTGTGGACTGACGCAAACTTCATACTCAGCTAGTTTTGTTGACAGTACGAAAAAGACTGCTGGTCTCGTGTCTATGAACACTAACCAGCTATAAAAATGAAATATGTCTTCGTACGCACCGGACAGACTGTCTACTGCTGTTAATTGTTGAATACAAACTTATGACGCCGATCACACACACTCGGGTCATAACAAAACCTACATAGTATTAATAACTACAATGAAATTTATGAGTTTATAAAACAACTACTCTGCAATATATCTGTGATAGAAACACACTCACTAACATTCAACAGGGAGAATGATTATATATAGATGTACTAACATACTATCATATATATATATATATATATATATATATATATATATATATATATATATATATATATATATATATATATTTCGATATTGAGCGAATATATGCGATATGAGCGCAGTGAGTCGGAGGAGTGAGGTTCGGAGTCCCCCGGGGACGGTCGGTGTAGCGAGTAGAGGGCAGAGCCCCCTGGTATATAAAAAAATTGAATAATGTAGATTTATGTGCATAAATGGCTGACTCTATGATATTTTACCGAAAAAATAATTTAAAAGGGTTTTAGTTAAAATCGATTATAATAAAAATATACGTTTACTAACCGTTTCAATATTTAACTATAAAAGATTTTTCTTTTACGATTTTCCTTACATGTTGCATTATAAAAAGTAATTTCATATTTTATAGACCATGTGTTTTATATACGATGGAGTCTTACGCACCTTTTATAAAATATCATCTATTTTCACAGCGCTGGTTTGATAACTCTTTGTTGAGTGGCTGTAACAACATGAATAACATTTCGTACTAAGTAAACTGTTTGGTGGTCGAGTATGCAATGAGTCATGAACGTAGGTGGGAAGGTAGCTACGACGACAGGGATGAATAACATACCCCTTAATTCTCTTCGGTTAATAAAGTACGGCGCAGGGCTGTGAACCGCGGTCGTACGGATTAAACACGTGTTTTATTAATTCTTATAATTCAAATTAATGTTCAAAGTTGACCAGCCGTGGTGTGCGGTGTAAGCCGCAGATTTTGTTGTATCCCCGAGAAGGGTTTTATGTGTAAAATTAGTTAGTAGGTAGGGTAACCAGAATGGATGTTTGCATTCTGCATTGTATGCAGCTAAGATTTATGGTAGTTGATGAGTTTTAAACGATATTAATAGTCGGTAAGATAGATTGTTTGCAGGTGTTAAATGTTGCTTGTACTACTTATATATTAAAACTGGAGGAACATAAATAATTGTATCATCCAAGAATTATCATTTGAGTTCCATAAAATAACAAATAGAATATTAAAATATTGGGTCGAGGTATATTTTATATGTATGTGTACATACATACATACATACATGTATATATATATATATATATATATATATATATGTGTGTGTGTGTGTGTGTGTGTGTGTGTGTGTATAATGTTTTCGTTCAAAAAAATAATAAATAAATTATAAAAAAAATACTTTTTTAGAACTTATATACTATATTATTGTCAGAAAATTTGATGATTCGTGACAAAAAGCATTCAGATGCAATTAATTACCTCGTTTCCGACCACATTTAGCTGAAACAGATGTTTTATTTCTTAAAGAGGACACAAGCATCAAAGTTGATAACAAAATATTATTTATGAACTTTAATAGACGCATAATAGGAGCTGTGTAAAAAGTTCATTCATAATTAAAACAAACACTTTTATATTCTGATTAACTTCAGAACTCAATAGTAACTAACTTCAAAATAATTAAATTGGTCTCTTCTTGATTCAAGTTATTATATATATATACATACATACATACACACACACCCATATATATATATATATATATATATATATATACATATGTATGTATAGTACTATCATGAACATTAAATAAATAACAGTTTTGATTCAAAGTAAGTATATGTAAATTTATATTTTGTTTTAGCTTTGTAGAATAAATTTGCAATTTTTTTCATTCATTGGCAAGCATTTCTGTAATCACTATCATAAGAGTTATTGATTATGATATTATCTAGGTAAACACATTCATTATGTATGATTATGTATGTATGTTTATAACTTAAAAAAAATTTTTGGTTAATTGACAAACATTTTTTATTATTTAAAATTTATAAAAATTCACAAATATGGAATCATATGTTTTCAGTCAACTACATATCATTTTAATTTTTAAAACAAAAATTAAAAAATATCTATACATTTAGGTAGATAGTACTTAAGAAAATGTACTGATAAGAAATGAATATATTTTAATAAATCCATGCAGTTATATTTAAATGACTTAACTAATTTAAACTGAAACGTTTTTTATTCATCAATCTACACTTTAAAATAATTTTAATACTGCCTATTTATTTTATAATTATAATTTTTACCCGTCCTACAATAACGGTAAAAGTAAATATTTTTTAACTAGTACCTATTCAATCAAAATTGATGGGAAAATAGAAAGAGGAAACTATACATTGGTTTTTACAACATAATATATTATACATAAAAATACATAAGAACGAAACTTAATGAATTAAACTTGAAACATATTCATTGTGAAAATTTCCTTATACGCCACATTCGTCAGATGATGGTAGAGGGCTACGTTGCGGATCAAGTGATGAAAAATGTAGGTTTATATTATTAAGAAAAGAAAGATGATTTTATACATTTAAGCAAATTTTTGTCATATATAATACTTAAAATAATCGACTGCATGTTACTAGCAGTATAAAAAAGATGCTTGCGGGCCCTATTTTGTGAATCTGTATGTTTCTGTATATTATTTACTTTACTTTATTATTTAAATATAATATATTATCTAAAAATAATACTTACTATACAAGATAAAGAAATTGTTAAAATAAATATAGAAAAATAACGACAAATAGTAAGTGAACAATCTGCTATATGTATGTCAAACAGATATTTAGAAACCAAAATGTAATATATAATACCTTATTTCTTTTTAAAATTATATATTATATCTCTCTACACAAAAATATGTACAAGAAAATCAAATTTATTATTTAAATAAATTTATATAGTTATATTTTTAGTATAAATGATATATTATTGTAATGCTTGTTCATATTTCAAAGTAAATTTTATCAGTGTATATTTATCATTCATCAAATCTCATCCATCTTACGATTTTGAATTATTCAATATATTATATATAAATTGCAAATATATCGTTTTGAAATTGATTAAACTGATCAGCAAATATTCTTAATAAAAGGATAAAATGTACAATTTTTTATTTTTTTAATAAAAAATATCAATGTTAAAAAATAAATAACATTATGGCAAAAATATATATAGAAAATGATATTTTAAAACTAATTTAATTAACCTTTTTCTAAGGACATTATTTTAGGATTCGTTATTATTATAACGTATCAAACGTAATATAAATGAAGATTTTTATTTAGATTTTCTATTTTTTAAAATATTAACATAGTAAATTTAGTCCATTAAAATACGATATATAAATTATAACAAATATACATATTGCAAAACTTAGATCGATGGAAGAGACGAATCAGGGCTGGTGATCAATTAATTTTATTGCATTGAACTTTAATCAATTATATAGTAATCTGATATCTGATCATATTATATAGTAATCTGATAATATATTGAGATATATGTATGTATATATATATATATATATATATATATATATATATATAAATGTATATATATATATATATATATATATATATAAATGTATATATATATATATATATATATATATATATACATATATATGGTTGCATATGTATGTACATAGTTGGATAAAATTTGTAATAACATCTCTAAAAGTAAATATTTTTCCTATTAGTTATATATATTTAGTCCGGTCCTTTCTGAAGGAACGAGTTCAAGTTAATAGTTTGTAATCATGAAGGATTCTCTAAAGATAATAAGGAAATATAGGTTACTTTGATATATTTATAAAATTAAAATTCCGCTTTTATCTTCACACCTAAATTCCCTTGACACCCAACAACAAACCGTTGACCCCGCCGTTGACACCCAGCAAGCTAATTATGCATAATATCAAGGGTTGTTATATGTTGACAACACCCATCCAAGACCTGTTTGTTTCTACGATCTTCGTTTAGATAATATATCTAGAAAATACAATTGTTGTAAGAGGATGTTATACAATGAGGTCATATTACCATATTATCTTACAACGGTAATAGAAATCTAACCGACAAAAGATACAAATGAAGTAAATGAATGGCGAACAGTTTTGTTAAATAAATTTACTATAAGCAGATAGAACCGAAGTGTACCTGTTCTTATTACCACACCGTGGTACGTACACGCAGCCACACGCATATATACATATATGTATGTATGTAAGTATATATATATATATACATATAATAATATATATACATATATATATATATATACATATATATATATATACATATATATATATATATACATATATATATATATATATATATACATATATATATACATGTATATATACATATATATATACATATATATATATATACATATATATATACATATATATATATATACATATATATATACATATATATTTACATATATATATATACATATATATATACATATATATATACATATATATATATACATATATATATATATATACATATATATATATACATATATATATATACATATATATATATATACATATATATATACATATATATATACATGTATATATACATATATATATACATATATATATACATATATATATACATATATATATACATATATATATATATATATACATATATATATATATATATATATATATACATATATATATATATACATATACATATATATATATATAAATACATATATATGTATATATATATATATATATATAACAATTCAGATATTAATAACAAAATCACTATGGTTTTATAGTTCGCAATTCTAATAAATGAAATAAATGTATTAGAAACTATATAATACTAACGTGAGATTTTTAGCAGCAGTATTAAACAATAACTGCTAAAATTCGCTGCATCAACAAAACGTACGCTACCTTAGCATATTGTGTAAATGAACTATGATGTTGGAAGTTCGATCGCCACATTAGTATCATTCCGTTAGCATGGACACTGGAAGAATGGTTAACAGGTGTAAATTATGGACTTGCATTGTTTTACAAACTCTGTTATGTACACTTATATTCCTTATAAAATATTAATAATTACTAACGTGACACAAGTGCATTTTATATTTTATATGAGCTCTAACTGTAACATTTTATTCCATTATCACTTCATCACTACACTCATCGGGCTCTCGTCCACTATAATTATTGCCCTCATTTATATGTTTGGTAAATTTTATGTACTGATATGTAAAGTTTGCTGTATAATTTAAAAGATCGTGGGCGCTTCGTAATACCAATGTTTGTTTTGTAGATAAACGTTGAGTAAAGCAAATGAAAAATAAATGTTTACATTGTAAATTTATTTTATTAATATTTGTATTTGAAAATTTATTCATTTAATACAATTTAATTGATGTTATTTAATTGTATGTGGAAAATTAAACTCTGATGAAACAATGCATTTTAAGTGTTGTATTTGAAACAGACACACATACACACATACATATTATATATTTATATTTATATATATATATATATATATATATATAAATATATATATATATATATATATTTATATATATATATATAAATATATATATATATATATATATATATATATATATATATATATATATATATATGTACAATATATTAGTCAAATTCATGAGCATGTTTTATTAACGTATATTAACAATAGCTGGAAACTGAATTTATTACATTTAACTACTGTAAATTTTATTAAATAAGATAAACGTTTTAATTTTTTGACCCTGTATTAATTGGAAAACCAATTAGTATAAAAACAATAAAATATTCTGTTTATAATACAAAACGATTATTATGTTTATAAAATGTATATTATTTATTATTTCGTGAGTAAAGAAGATGTAATATTCATTTTGTTAATACCTCATACATATTTTCTTATTGTATTAATAAACTTTATTAAAATAAACTTTTTAAATATAATTTATTTTATGAATACAAATATATTATTATACACTAATATAAGAAAAAAATATTTTTATATATGCAGCATATAAAGTGTAAGATGCTTTACCGTATATGACATTTAAAAAATATAAATATTTAAAAAATATGTTTTAAAAATTAAATACTAAAATTTGGAAATCACCAAACATAAAATATAATACATTGTAAGCCCAAATGTTTAATATATACTTAGGTAAACAGTGAATTATGTAATTCAGCCTATCTATGAATGCATTAGTGAAAAAGGGTATGCATGTCAAGTTTGAATGAGTAGGTGTATAATAACAAATACAAATATCATATATCAGATAAATTTTTATAAATTAATTCCAGTACTAAGTTTATAATTTTATTGTAAATAATCATATAAACTTTACTATTTAATTTCAAGTACAGTAAATAGTTATTATTTTTTCTTATACAGAAATAATTTTAGGATTTGTAGTAATATTAAGTTTCAATGATGAATGTTGTTTATTTGCAATGATGAGATTTCTTAAACTAGTTTATTTTAACTAAAGAAATTGATTTTTTTAACTAATTCTTCCTTAAATTTCTGTCGATTAAAGTAAATCAAGGAAACAGAAACAATAAAAAAATATTGATGTCGGTGCTTTATATATATATATATATATATATATTCATATATATATATACATATATATATATATATATATATATATATATACATATATATATACATATTTACGAGGATCGTTTGATAAGTATAGTAAAAAGACAAGTTAAATACTGGTTTTTTAAAAAAATCAATTTTATTTCTTAACATAGTCTCCATTGAGAAAGCTTTACACATGGTCCAGAGAGTCTGTAAAGTACACATTAACAGTGGCAATGATATCCTAATTTGACGAGATTTTCTTCATACCAAGCCAAATTTTCAAGTTTGGGAAGAAAAAGAAGTCGTACGAGGGTAAGGCCGGAGAAAAGGGTGAATGAGAAATCAATTCGAAGCCTAATTCATTCAATTTTGCCATTGCGACGGTCGATTTGTGGGACGGTGTGTTGCTTAGTCAAAGAGCACTTTTTTGAACGCCAATCTAGGACTTTTTGTTTCAGCCCTTATTTCAAAGGGTCCAATAATGTTGCATCATAGACTCCTGTTATCGTTTTCACTTCGTTAAGTAGTTGATTAAAACGATTCATTGGGAATCCCAAAAAACAGTGCAATCTCCTTCCCAGCTAACAAAACAATCTTCGCCTTCTTCGGCGCACTTTCACCAGTCGCTGTGTACTGCTTTGACTGCTGCTTCGAATTAGGTATGTAATAGTGGATTCATGTTTATCCATGATGACGAATTAACGCAAAAAGACCTGTTCGTTTTTTCCATTTTTGCGGAAACTGCTACAATGCTCACTTCAAACATCTGTAGAACCTGAACAAAGAGTTACTTCTGGTTGAAATTTCGCCTATGCTACTTTGAAAAGTGACACTTAATAGCCGTGACGTTATCAAATAAATGGTGACGCCATATCATTGAAAATTACCAAACTTATCAAACGACCCATATATATATATATACATAAGAAGTTATATTTGCCTTGAAAAATAGTCAGTCTGTTAGAATTCGATATACTAATTGCAAATTAATTATTCAAAAGAAGAAAGAGACACCAAAAAATGTAAGAAATAAAATAAATACGGGATAACATTCAGTATTAAGTTTAGAAAGAATTTTTTTTTAGACAAAGTTGAATAATATTGATTTTAAGACAGTTTTAAACTTATTGAAATATTTTAGAAATAGCTATGCTTTTTAATGTAAATGAAAAGCGTTTCAGACTAAATTTGGAGCAATATAGTGATAGTTTCAAGTTGATGAAATATTATGACATATTATTATATAATTATATTATAGGGTTCATATGATTCTTTCCATATGATTACAGTAGGCGCGATTTCACAAGAGCGTTTGTAATGCTATAAATCACGGTTTCATAGCTAGGAACAACCTGGTCCAAACACATATTCATATCGACTCTGTATGACCGGACGTGCTTGATAGTAATGTGTTTTCTACTGTGAAACTACATCCTCTGGTACCACAAACACTAGACTGTAACTGATCTAAAAGTTTTGCGACCTGTTAAAAAAATTTAATGGTATCAAAATCGACTAATATAACCTCAATCTTGACTCGACAGCAGTTTTTCATATTTAGATATTTCTTAAAACTAAATTAATGATTTAAGACATTCATTAGATTGTCTTAAAATGTTTAAAACATATTTATATGTTACATAATGGTTTATAGCATTAATTAAAAGTATTAGGAGCGTCAGTAGTTTTATAACAATAAAATAATCGTTTTTTTTAGTGGAAAATCTGATAATTCTCTTAACTATCCTTCATTTTGTAACTTTTTCTAAAAAATCTCATTACTATTTTAGGTCACGCTATAAATATTATCTTAATAGCAAGAATTTTTTTTCACTTTATCTGTCCTTTCCTTAACGGGCACCGTTTAAAAACAACAAAATCGATGTGGTGTCAATGATATCATGTTCCGATGGTCACTGATATTTAAGACTAATATTTTTTAACTTTATTAAAAATGTATTTAAAGGAAAAATAATATGAAATAAGTCAAAAAATAAATGAATTCCCTTTATCTCTACAAAAAGTTTTTCCACCAACGATTATTTTTAAATGCTACGATTATATGATACTTATTTATAAATAAGAAAATTATTCGCGAAAAAATGAGTCTAGAAACTCTTCGATATCTAAGAGTTCTGAAATAAAAAAAATTGGAATAAAAACATGGACACTCCAATTTATTTCTTTTTACTTGCACATTAAATCTATACGAACTTTTTCTGAATGATGAACTTTTCTTATTTTCTATACTTTTCTACGAGAAAGAATATTTTTACAAGAAATGTTTACCTAATTATTGAAATTTAACTAAAAACAATTTACTTATGTTATATTGTAATTTAACAGACAGGCATGCAAACTTTTTTTAACAAACTTATTTTATAATACGTATGTTACCAACCTACATCTTTTATCAAAGAGGAATATAATTTCAGACTATAGTTTTATATTATTCAAACGTTTTATTTGAAAAAAAACAAAGTTATTTCGAAAGTTTCAGATTAAAACTTTTTTTATCGCTTCTACAATCGGACATTTGGTATATATTTTGAAGTTGTGTTGTTTCTTCTTAAGGTCACTATTTGTTAGATTTATTTTATTGAAAAACAACAGAACCTTAAAATATTCAGACATAAAGACATGTAACAATTACATTCGTTTGATGAATTTGTTCTTGTTGTATTAAGTTAGTGCAAAAACAATTGCAGTTCTTATCATTTTAAGTTTGGCACCGATTTTTTAGTTAACGTTATCTTTTGTTATAGTCATGCGATGCACCATTGTAAACAACGAAATTAGCACTACTGATTCTGCTTATGACTATTGTTTTCATTCTTCAGTATTGTTGGATACAACCTCTTAAATTCGTTATAATATAAACCTTTCAAAGTATTATTATTATAAAAGGAATCCTCGGGTTCACAAGAAAAATTAGAACTCTTGGAGATATATATATATATATATATATATATATATGCGTGTATGTGTGTGTGTGTGTTTGTGTGTGTATACAAGTTTATGGATATACAGTGAAAAGTACGGAATAAGTACAAATATTTTAGATTGTGAAGCACAAATGGTTATAAATTTTTCTTATTAAAAAGTACGATTTTAATTAATGGCTTTCCGTCGAGATAATACTCTTCATTGAAACTTTTTAGTGTCGTGACATAGCATAATAACAGACAATGAAATTAACGTACGTACAAGGGAATAAAAGCTCTAACACTGCGACAGTTGCATTGATAATGCGCTGCATTTTATTGTTTTAATACAATGACGAATAAAGTTTATTGTTGTATGCAATTAAAATACCGTTTGCTTCTCAAATTATTGTACATTAACTGTAAGGAACAAAAAACACGGTACTTACATTTTTGTTGTGGTTGATTATTAAATTAAAAAATTAATTTAAATATTTTACATTCAAATGAATTTTAAATTAAATTTGTGGTTCGTTTTAACATTACAATGAATAAAATATTATTGCTGGAGAGCTTTCGACGTACGAGAGCTTTACTTCGACGTAGTCTGATATATTTTTTTAGATCTTTTGTATATACGAATAATAATTTATTTACAGTAATTACTGGACGTTAACTGGTGTTAATTTATATATATATATATATATATATATATATATACACACACACATATATATATATATATATGTATGCATATGTATGTATATATATATATATATATATATATATATATATATATGTTGAAATGCAGTTAAATATTAAAATATAATTATAAAGTTGAAATATATTACCTTTTTATATAGCTGTCATTTGATTTTATATATTTTCTGGACACTTAGAAATTCAATTACATTTGAAAACAATGTCACAAAAGAATATAAATAATTGTGATATAAGTAGTGGAAATTTGGGTGAAAATTATATATTTAACAGTAACGCTTATTGCATATTCGTAAAATGTTTTAATCGATAATATATATCCTAGTCATTCATAGAATTTAATATTCAAAGTTAACGACAATTCCAAAAGAAATTATAATATCACTTAAAATGAACCGCATATAAAAATATTAAAATAAATGAATTCTTGAATAAGTGATGAGAGAAAGATACATATATAATAGGTGTATATATAGTATGCATTCTCATACATAAGACTTGTCACCAGTCTGTATCTTTCCGTTCCTTTTTTTTTGAAGATGCTAGTGAAAATGTTAATACTGTCATTGGTGAACGATATCGTGCAATGCAGTAAAACTTCTTTGGTTCTGAAATTAATGAATAAGATCTACACCGCATGAGGTTTCAACAGGGCTGTGCATATCGCACACAGCTCGCGCTACGATGTAAATTTTGAGCAATGCATTTTCTGGACGAATAATTTCAAAATTTATTTATATCGGCCACCTCGTTCCTCTGATTTGAATGTGCAAGATTTTTTCCTTAGGGCCACTTAAAAGAAAGGGTCTGCGCAAACAAGCCATTAACAATTCAACAGCTTAAGGACAATATTCAACAAGATATCGCTCAAATAACACTAGAAATATGCGGAAAAGTAATAAAAAATGTGACTGAAAAATCTCATATTTATAGGAGCGAGGCGCGCATATTTAGTCGATATAATTTTTCATACCTAATGCAATGATTTCAATAAACGATGCATAAAAATAATGAAGTGTTTTATTTAAAAATTATTAACAAACAAAATCGACAGAAGTTTATTCAAACACTTTATACCTTTTATATTAAATCTGTGGACGCAATAGAAGCTACAAGCCTCAAATCAAGATTCCTCTTTATAGAAAAATTTTAGTCAAAGTATATTATGGAGAATACGATGTTCGTATATGTTTGAAATGTTTTCTTATATTCGTGAATATATATATATATATATATATATATATATATTGATAGTTGAAAATTAAAAACATGAGAAAATTTAACAATTTTATTAAACTTAATTGATACAGATCTTCACACGATTAATAAAGAAAAGATTTTTGAGAAAAAGCGAAACTTGTTTCATTCATGAAAAATCTATTCAAAATCAAAGTATTATTATTTAGAAGCATATTTATTTTCTATATATGTATATATATATATATATATATATATATATAAATATATATATATATATATATATATACATATATTTATAAATATACATATATATATATATATATATATATATATATATATATATAATTTATAAATATATATATATATATATATATATATAAATATATATATATATATATATATATAATTATATAGTTTGACAAAAAAACAGAATGAATCAATAACATAAAAAAACAAGTCTTGTTTTACATTTTATAGACATTTCTTTTTTCTATACATAACAGAGAGCGATCATGCTAGATCTAAAAGCTATAAAAAATTTTTGTTCCGAATTGTATTTAATTTTTTTGCTATGGCCACTTTCATGTCTTCCACATGCTCAAAATCCCATTTATTTGTATTTTGATTTTTGGAAACAAAAAAAAAATTGGCCATTATGAACGGATAGTTAAGTTTAGTGATCTTTTTCTACTAAATATTCTACTACAGTAATGGAAGTGTGCCTTATCACGAAGACATCTGATGATTCGACTCAGATCTCCCACATATCATGCAAATATTTGTTGCATAAGCCTTTACTTCTCTTTCTAAATAATAAAAAAACTACATACATAAATTTAATGGGAGCTTCTATCTAGAATCTTGTATTCGCTCTTTGTTCTTCCAGAATAAATTATTCCATAAGTAATATTTTTTACATCGAAAATAAACAACGAAAATTATTGTAACTTTTACTCTTTTTAAACAAAAAACTTTCAATTAGCATTTGTTTGTTGGATTTCAAAAAAAAGAGAAATAAGAAACCTTTATCCGGATGGAAGTGAAATTTCACTGTTCAGGTATCGATAATAGAAGGTAAGTTAGAAGGTAAAAAACGTGTGTGTTTGCTCATGTACACACGACAGAAGTGTAATTTCAGCGCAATATTCCTCAGAGCAGTATCTCTAAGCGCAGTTTCCCTCATCTCTCTCTTTCTCGCACTCATACAGTCATATTCACTTCATCTCTCTCGTTCTCGGCTATGTTCATGGTAACGTTTATCGTCACACACCATATGATTTTACACCTCGCTAACGCGCCCATAGAAGTTTCACTTCAAAAATATTAATTCACTAAAAATCGACATCTGGCTTCAAAATCTACTTATAACTTTAAACGGATTTTTCTCAAAACCAAGTTTTCTAAATCGGTGACCCGAAATATCTCAGCAAATACTTGACCAATTTGCATGAAATTTTGTATAAATATTTCTTCTATCGTTATTAATTATCTTACATACAATAGTTTTGATATTTGCATTATTCGATTTGTTATTAATAAAATAGATGACCATTTCAGGGCCGCTATTTCATGTTTTTTCAAACAGTTGTTATTTCTTGAAAAGTAATTGTTCAAACAAAAGCATTAATTAGTTAGTCTGTATACTTTAAATTGCAATTAAAAAAATTTGTTTCAAATAATATTTCCCAGAAATACATCTGATCACTTCATCGATTACATAATGGGTTATTACTAGCATGTGGCACAAAATATCGATTTGAAAAATAAGAAAATAATTTACAGTGTATACTATGTAAAATATGTGTTTTAATTTTGTAATAAAACATTATTTTTCATGCGAAAAAAAATCATAAAAATAGGTTATTCTTGAGGCCTCAAAAG
Source organism: Acanthacorydalis orientalis (assembly GCA_034766995.1). Lineage (NCBI taxonomy): Eukaryota > Metazoa > Arthropoda > Insecta > Megaloptera > Corydalidae > Acanthacorydalis > Acanthacorydalis orientalis. Next base: position 10,513,431 of record CM068322.1, read on the forward strand.
GTATATATAGAAATAATCAAATGGAAATAATCAAAATTTATTTGTGTTATGTAATATTTTAAATATTATGTTGCATTCCTAATAAGAAATGCTATTAAAAGAAAATTTATAGGTATCGGATATTTGGGTACAGTTTAGAAAATTAACGCTTGTTTTTTGTTCGTAGATGATACAGTGCGGAACAAAATAAAAAAGATATTTCATTTTTCAAATAGCAATGAATTATTACCCTAATGTCATTCTTTCGCTTAGTTAATCGTATTTACATGTTTGTACTATATAGTCTAATAAAATAAAGTCTAAGTCTAAGAACTTTTTTTCAATTACATACATACATACATATATATATATATATATATATACATATATACACACACACACACTCTTGTTTGTGTATAAGTAAAATCATCAGCTTAACAAAAATGGAGTATAATCTGGCATTTAAAGCGTTCCACATCGCTGAAAATGTTGGGTTGTTAAAGAAGGAGATTATGTAAAAGTACTTTAACAAAGTAAAATGCATTCATTTTTAATATAGAGTAAAAAATCTCCATAGAGAATGTATAGACCTCTTTTAAAACCACCTTTTTATAGAATTCTACTTTAATATAATATTTATAGGTTTTTTAAAAAATATTTATTGTATATTAAGGTCTTCGTATTTTATTTTCCTCTATTTTATTTATTATATTTGCACACACATATATATATATATATATATATATATAATGTGTGTAAATAGATGGTACAGATATATACAGATTTGCATCTTCATTTAAATAAAAGTACTGTCGCACAAAATCCGTATTTTTAAAATTTATTAACAAACATTTTACACATACATTTTTTTATTATATATTTCATTTTAAAATAATTCACGTTACGAGTTGCAAAAAAAACAGTAAAAAATGTATTAACAACTTTTCGCATAGCGACGTATATAGTTAATTTAGCACGTTCGTCTACCTATTCGGCCGAACATTACTCTGGCGTACACTCATTACGTCGTACGTAGTAGATGACTGACACAGTTCTGTATTGTTAGTTGTAAAAATGCTCTCTTTTCGTCGTTTTAGTGTTTCTATATTTCCACTTCAGTCAACTCATGAATTTTACTCAAAAAAAGAAAAGTATTTGAACGTATTATTTTGTTACAAATACATTACAAAGAAGAACTTTCAAATGTATTGTACTAAAAATTCCACTAGTTATGTTCTGTGATAAAGTGTTACGATTTTATTTTTTTGCACAAATTAAATATGCCATAAAATATGTTTATAGAAGTATGATATTTGAAATTTAAAATAATAAGATACATTAAGCAGATTTTTCTTCGTTTTTCAACAAAATAAATTTTATTGAAGACGTTGAAAATAAGAAATAATTTAAGAATAAATCGTTTTTGATTATTAGGAATAAAATATAAATTATATATTAATACTAGAACTACCGACGATTGACGTATACCTAATTCTACCGGATGAGTCAAAATGACTTGTTTTTGAAAAGAACAAGTCATCTAAACAAAATCATGGCATTTTATACATTTTTATATATTTTTCTGTATTATTTAACGAAAATTGGAAACAAACTTAATAATAATTTTTAAAATTATTGCAAACACAATTCTAGGACATTTTTTATAAGTTAGAATAATTTTAGCAATGCATTTACCACAAACATGTTTATTACATGTACCATAATTATTATTTGTTTTATTATTTGTACAATATGATACCTGATATCGTTTACGTTTCATCGAAATATGTGTCTGGTTTTCTAATGGTGTATACACAAGTATTTGTTCTGATTCTGATGAGAATCGTCCAGTTAGATCTTTATAATCACTTGCAAGTTCTTCAGCTAACTGAAATAAAAAAAGTTTTTTCTTGACATATTTTCCCATGTTGTTTCGTTGTGTAATTTCCAGGAAATTATTCCGATAAGATCTAAGTTATTAAAAAATAGTTTAAAAGCAATTTTCGGGATCTGGCTTTCACAGTATATTTTGTAGCCATTTGGTCTATCATTTCCACGCCAAATTTGGCGTTGTTATAAAATACCACAGTTTAGGTCAAACGTTTACAATCTTTTTCAACTTTGACCGATTTATTTTTGAACTCAATGACAATACTTTTTTACCTGGTTTACTTTTATATATAGAAAGAGCACAATTTTTTGATTTATAAATAATTGTCGAGAAGCGAGGCATGTTGTCCAATAGTGCAAAATAAAGTAGTTCTTTAAGTTAGTTTTGATGCTAGTGACAAGTTTGTGAAGAAATTATCTGTTGTTACTATTCTCCCGCATCCAGTATTTGCTTCATAAGTTTTAGGACGATAAATTCAACCAAAGGTACTGATGATCTCACTTCATCTTTTCCCAACAAAACATTCCAACAAGTGAGATATATGACAAAATTAAGAGAAGAATGCAACAACTGGGTAAACATAGCACATGTATTTTTTGGAAATGTTTTATAACGTATATGTACTGAAGTATATTTAGTTTTCTAAAAAAGTATTTATAATATTAAAATACACGGAAATATTATGAGAAACTTAGGAAATTATAAGTTTACCTACGTTCCGTGTGGGGTCAAAATGGCTCAACTTGGTATATGTCGGTATATTATATATAAATTTTATAAAAAAAAAACAAAAAAAAATAAAACTACTTTACTGAATTAATCTTAGTTAATTATTGGGGATTTAGGGTGCATCGACAACGGAGGTCATTAGCGCCCGAACACAAATTATAAATTAAAAACATACCCCGTTTGCGCACTTGCATTCGAATAACCCTTTAGAGTACTGAATTAATCATTTAGATATTTCAATAGTTTATATTTAGTATATTTATATATCATTTAGTTATTTTTATAGTTTACGTTTAGATATTTCGAAAAAAATTAGAAAATAAGATTTAATGAAAATGAGTAATGATTATAATAAATGACAAAACAAGCCATTTGACTCCCTTGGTAGATTTAGTATTAGGATATAATGTGGAATCTGATATTATTTTTTTGTGGTCAAATAGTAAAAAAAATAAATTGAAATATTATTTAATATAGAAATATTCTTAAACTCAAACATGTAACAAGTATTTTTAAAAATTTTGTAATAATTTTATAAATGAATTTAAACATTTTTAACTATTACTTTATAATAGTGTATATTTAATTTTATTTGTATTTTTTTACAAGACTAGGGGGCTCTTCTCCATAATAGCTACTCTCGCCAACCATTAAAGGACTTCATCATCCTCTCGGCGATGCTCATTCTCCCCTAACAAATAACAGAAATTAACAAATGGTATGCACAAATAATCTGTCTAAAATATAAGTCATATTTTTTTATTAGAATAGTTTATAAAAATTAATAACATAATAGAATGTTAAAATAAGTAACACTTTTAAATCCAAAGCTACAGTGAATACAATATTTTAAATAAATGTCAAGTTTTACATTGAAATCGTAAGCACCTCTTTCGTTGAACACCTTGAGAAAGCTACATATATGTGACTGATGTCAACCAATCAGAGCAGAGACCACATGATATCCATCAACCAGTTATTGATGATCGAGAATGGTTAACGTGCTACTTGTAGATAGTAGTGGGGATATTGGGATAGTAGAGCGACATTGCGAAGAGGTGGTCTACACGAAAAATAAATTTTTGTTTAATGGAAATTTAAAATGGCATTATTTTTTATATACACAAAGATTTTTTTATGAATATGTAAAAAAAATTCAATATAATTCACTTTTTTAAAAATATTTACTTAAAATAAATTTTACCTTCTGCCTTTCAAATTTAAAAACGATGAATTGTGTGTTTTTTTTAATTAAGTTATTTAGATAAATATATTTTTGTGGAAATTAAGAATTACAAATAAAACAAGTGAGTATAAAGAACAATTTGGTGTTTTATTTATAAATAAGTAACCCAATATAACTATTAAATTGTGATGAAGTAGTATTTTTGATTTACATTTAAAACAACTACTAAAATTCGATTAAGATATAAATGCGTTTTCATATTGAAAATATAGTGTTAAAATATAATAATTTTCAATAGTTTGAATATCATGTAACAGATTTATTTTTTACTCGCCCTATTAAACTACAAAGCTTCGAATAAAAATATTTAATAACAGATTATTAATCATTTTTAATTCTACATGGTACGAGGAAACAGAATACATTTTTTACCTAACAATCATTGCATTTTCTTCAAAATTAGTATAAACAGAGGCCTAACATTTTGAATATTCAAATTGAAGATTTTTATTAAGAAATAGATTGTGGCCTATGAAGTGAGTCAAATTTCATTTTTGGAAACGAATTGAACAACAGTGCTAAAACTTTATCATATGTGATGTAGTTTATTAAAATATTAATTTTAATATTTAAGTTTAAATGATATGGTTAATATAAAAAATTAACTCTTTCGATGCGAAAAGAGAATGAACATGCCTTTCTTAGTACAAATAATTTGCAAAAAGGATGTAAATAGCCCGTAAATTACTTCAATCTTCACGTGTTTTTACTATAATAAATTACCCTAATCAAGTTTCTGAAGAAAAATCACAATGTCTTATGTTACAAACGACAAGCGATTTTTAATTCAAAGGTACACCAGAAAAAGGACTAATAGAAAGCTTCACTTTATAACGGTTTAAAGTTACGAACTAAACCATCAATCGTATAAATATGTAGTGCAATATTTTGCAAAACGTGGTACACGTACCTTTAGTGGTGCGCTTAGGGTTCAGGTAGTATTCAATAGATAATTTTATATTAAATTAATATCTACTTCATAAGAAACGAATCAGTAAAACTGAATATATGAAAATGACACGTTTTTAAAAAATGGTGATAAATAATAGAATATTAATTAAAACGATTTACTGTTGTATTATTGACATTCATCATTATTTGCCGTTCGTACTATAAAATTATTATTAACGCATCATATATATATATATATATATATATATATATATATATATATTATATATATATATATTATATATATATATATATATATATATATTTATATATGTATATATATACGTACAGTGCGCTCCAAGTCAGTTGAAATAAAAAAAATAACAAAAATGAAAAATTGTGCGAAAAAATAAAAAATCTCTAAATAAAATACTGTTTATTAAACCTTAATTAATAATAGTTATAGAAAATTTTGATGAGGAATTAGCAATCATACTTCAAACGAATCATAAATTATTCAAAAACTATTTCTAGGACTAGTGCAAAAAGTTAGTTGAAAATTACAAAGAAAATAATGTAAAAAACCAAAGTCGTTTTTTTTTCATTCTTAATATTTTGTATGATCTTCATTATTTCGCAGAACAGCATTAACTCTTCTAGTCATTGATTCTACCAGGATTTTTGAAGCACTAAGAGGTAAACTAGACCGCATTTCCAAAATTTTTTCTTTAAATTAAGTGTTGTTTGATCTTGAAGATATGGAGATTCTGCGGGTCAATTCGTCCCACAAATTAAGGTTGGTTCATCCCACAAGTTAAGGATTAAGGTTGGGCGACATCGATGGCCATTCAAGTAAATCTACTTCACTTTTTGTGAAAAATTCTTTAGTTATTCTAGCCGTATGCTTCGGGTCATTGTCCTGTTGAAAATTAAACCCCGAGTCAATCTCATTGTTTCAGAGGATTGGTGCAATTTTTTTTTTGTAAAATATTACAGTAAATTTATGCTGTCATTTTGCCTTCAATAATATGTAATCTTTCTACAAAATACCAAGAAAACGTTACCTACACCATGACACCTCCTTTTCCATGTTTTGCAGTTGGTTGCAGGAACTTGTTAATGTAAGCATCAGCACTGCTATTTCGCCAAAATGTTTGACGTTGACTATTTTCAAATATTTGAAACTTACTCTCATTGCCAAAAATTACTCGTTTCCAAAAGTCCAGTGTTTTATTCACATATTTTTTGTCACAATATAATTTTATTTTTTTACAGATGCAACTGGTGGGAGTGTTCGGATTCAACTAACTTTTGGATAGGTGAATTTCTATAACTACATAGTATTTATTTATTTACACGAGCAATCCGAATTTCAGGGAATATCGTTTTAAAACTATTTCTTAATTATTTTAATAAAATGGTATACTATTAAACCAATAGACTTAAAGCCTGAAAAAATAAAAAAAATTTTCTGTCACTAGTGGAAATGATTAGAATCTACATTTTATCACAAAAAGACGAGAATTAAACGAACACAAGCAAGATATAATCGTTATATATCAATAAATTATTTAGGTCAAACAAGGATTTATTTCTAAGAAACTGACAATCTTAAAACAAGGTAAGTCGGTCGGTTAGGTTAATTTGGAGAAGAGAAAGAAAATATGTAACATTTGTTTGTACACAAATCAGAATTTTAAAGTCGTAGAAATATATTTATGTATTTTTTACTAAAATAATAATGCTTTAAATATAGGTTAAAGATTTAAAAATATACATATTTATCGTTTTGTCACAGAAGTTGTTAAAAAATTAAATTTCGATGTATTAGATTGAAATATTACTGCTATTTTTCAAAGATTACAAACCTGATTATAAATTAAAAATTTAATTCTTACAAAAATTATATAATATTTTTAATTTTAAAAACATATATTTTACAATAATGATTATTATTGGAATTTTTCTGGAAATCCTCGTTATTATATATAAAAATAGATATTTATTTTAATAAATTATTTACTTAAATAATTTGTTATCTTCTCTTTGAAACAATGAAGTAAAAATATCCAGTTATTGTATATATATAAATATATATGTATGTATAACATTAAGTTATTATTACAAATATTATACTGAATGAAACTCTAATTAATTATATTTCATGCGATACAAGTTAACTCTATGCGAAAATTAGTGTTGTGTTGGAATCAGTTAAAGTGTAATTTCCCGTGCAAATATCGATCTGTGATTAAAATTTACTACGTTTAATTAAAGTTTAAAAATGATTCATTTCAGTGCACTGTCTCTTTAGATACCAATTGTGATGCAAATATAAAACAGTGAATGTTCTAACTTAATTAGATTTTAAATAATCCTCTGTACCGGTATTGTAAATTCTTAAAAAAATCTCATATATATATATATATATATATATATATATATATAATATTCTAAATAATTATATATATGATTAAATTTATATTTTTTTTAAAAAACTAAATACTATGAATATACAAATTTAAAACAATGTGAATAGTAACGCAAGGAATAAAAATTTAGTTTCCGAACCTAAATTTTAGATTAAAACAAATAATTGTCTTAAAACAAATTAAAGGAATTTTATTAGACACTATAAAATAAATGTGTATCTTCAATGAATGAAACGTTAATTGTAACGAATTTAGTAACTATTAATAGTTAAACTGAATACATTTGTATATAAAAAGTAAATACTATATGTTGAAAAAAAAATTGTATTATATGTAAGATTCGTTTGTTCTCATTTCATCAAAAAATTTTCCTGTAAACAAGTAATTTAATAACCCAAAAAAAATTATTTAAAATTTTAATTGATTTTTACATAAATACATAAACAATGTCAAAGCTCAATAATTCATAAAATATAAAGCAAGCAGTCAATCCATAATTAATTTTTTAAGCAGTTACTCCTTAATTAATCTTTTTGTTAAGAATTAAAACGGTACTTCCAAGAAATGTTCGGGATTGGATCCTAAACGGTTCTGAATTCGTTATGATTAATGTCTTTAGAAATACTGTAAAGATATCTATTTCCAATATTTTAATTACAAATTAATACAATATTTAAACTTATATTCATAAATAATTTGCATATTTTAGTATATTTTATTTTTGGTTGGATTGTATATTTTGAATAGTTTAAAGCATAAAAAATTGATATGGAAACAATTCAGAAACAAATGTTAAATATATCTATAGTAATAATTGAAATTGAAATTTCCAAATAATAACGAAAATTGAAGAATTTATAATCGAAGAAATCATTTTAGTGTAATTTGAATATATTTGTTTACAAAATGAAAAGTGTTTTGAATTTTAATAATTAAAGTACATTTTTAATTGTGACACCTATTTATTAAAGATTAACTTTAATATAAAGAATTAAATTTAAATTTTACTGAAAGATATTGATGTAAAAATATATGCTAGTAGTTTGAACGAGAAGATCAAAAATTAAAAAATTATTAACTGTTCTACGTTTTATGAAGTTATGCAGTGAAATAGAATATTTATAACTTATTATACAATACAGAAAATTACAAAAATAATTCATGGACATTTAGATAGCAGATAGAATTATAGACTACCAAAAAATAACATATATTATATAAAAAAGGTGAGAAAAGAATCAGGTAATTATTTAAATATAAGCTGTTAAATTTTGCCAGAACATGCTTTTAAATATACTGAAAATCCAGAAAAAAATAATTTTATTTCAAATAATCATGTTTATTAATTTACACTAGTTGAAATTAACTGTAAAATAATAATAAATTATTAATCGTATATAGTGCAAATAATATATATATATATAGAGAGAGAGAGAGAGGGGGGTCCAAAAAAATGTATATATATTTCAACGTACAAAATTACTGCATAAAAGCATTATTACTAAAATAATAGACATAAATGAAGGCTGTGAATCATATTTCAGTTCTATAATCACAACAGGTGCTCAAAGTGGTCACCATTAGCGTGCAGACACTTCTAATTTCGGCGAACTGCTACACGAGAAACGTTAGCCAAAGTGCCTACTGTGTTTTCTGCCCAAGAAATTTCAATTTCTTTCCATAACGCCGCAAATATAGCTGGTTTTCTACAATATAGTACAACCTTTATGGTTCTCATAAGAAGAAGTCGAGAGGTGTTAAATTTGGAGAACGTGGGAGGGAGGCCCCAAACAGCACCTCTTCATCCTATCCATTCCCCTGGCATAATCTCATTGACGTAGGCTCTCACGTCTCGATGGTACGGTAGTAATGGGCCAACTTTTTGCAAGTAAAATCACCCGTAATCCCAGCTCTTTGCTTGTGCACATCCCACATGGTACCATTGGTTTCAATCAACCATCGGTTGAAGACTCTATTACGAACTTACGCCGTGTCATTGTTGTTATACATAGCACATATTCTCAAATTTAAAATAGCATTTTAAACAATCTTGCGTTGCTCGAATAACAATCGTGCCTCTGCTATTTTGTTCTACTGTCCTGTCGGTCACATAATGGTTCTAGCAGTCGTGAGATTAATGACATATTTTAAGAGAACATTATAGTATATATAGCCGTCGTAATTCGATTCAACAATGAATAAAGTCCATAGATAACCTATATTAAATTTTTATTAATTTTCTGGGACCCTTTGCAAATATATACACAATATATATATATATATATATATATATATATATATATATATATATATACACATATATAAACGAAGAATACATGAATTTATGTCGGTACGAAAGACTGTAATAAACATATATATCTTCGAAATAAGGAGTTTTTTTTTACATTTGAATTATTTACAACGGTAATAGTCCCATAAGTTAAAACTAAGAAAACTAAAAACAAATTTTAGTTTAAAGGATGCACTAGTCAAATCGAATAAGTGTCTATTAATTATTATTGTTTTGTTTATGACTAACAGGAAATGGTAATTTAAATTTTTGATGAAATTTATGTGATAATTGAAAACGATAGAGCTTTCGAAAAACTGTAACTTGTGTTTGCACCTTTAAAATCAGACATTCAAGGTTACCACAAAGTCAACATATCTCTCTTCGTTCTATACAACTTTAATAATGGGTTTCTTCATTTATCTCTTATCGTTCCAAGAAAAACGCTGTGACTGTATCAAACTCACCGTGAATATATATATATATATATATATATATATATATATATATATATATATGTATATATATATATATATATATAAATGACTAGTACTTCAAGGAAGTCACAAAAAGAAATGGACCAAAGTAAACGCCGTCACAGACAATTAAAACTATATGTAACGAACAAATCTTACCACAAATGGAGATTGAAAGTAGAATTATCGATTACAACAAAATGAGACTATTCAGCGAGTATGAACACCTTTTTAAGTACAAGAGGAAAGAGAAATTAAATGTCAAATTAGGCATAGGTTATCAAAGAATCGACAAAAATATATTATGAAAGAGAAATTAGTTGCTTTATAAATGAAAATAATGAAAGATATAAGAGAGATAATGAGTATTGGAAATGTGAAGAGCAAAAATGTACAATGTACGTTCTTGTCGACAAGCAGTTATTTTGAATTATGTTATTGATTTAAATATTAAGGAAAATTCTACGATCTTATATTTAAATGAATAATAAAATAGATACGGTTATTATTAGTACAAAATTCTATTACGTTAATATGTTAAACAAATGTTATATCTACAATTATAATACAGAGAATGGAAAATTATAAATTTTTTCTTAATATAAATTAATTTCTTTTTTAAATAAAACAATATTTCGAACATTAATTAATTCATAAGTAATTATTAAATTTTTGAATACCGGAAAACGCGAACTTCTTTTCTCCGAGTATATATATATATATATATATATATATATATATATATATATATATATATACATATATATATATATATATATATATACATATATATATATATACGTGAGTCGCTTGATACGTAAGGTAAAAAAAATTACAGTTTTTTAGAAAAAAAAAATTATTTTTCTACATAGTTTCCATTGAGGGCTATACACTGTGTCCAGCGAGTTTGCAAAATATGCATTGACGGCGGCGATGACATCTCATCCAACTAGAATTTTTTTCCACCGAGCCAAATTTTTAAGTCTGGGAAGAGGAAGAAGTCGTACGGGAACAAGTCAGGAGAATAAGGTGAATGAGAAACCAATTCGATGCCTAATTCGTGTATTTTTCCATTACGACGGTCGATTTATGGGACGGCGCGTTATCCTGGTGAAATACATTTTTTTTACACTAATCTTAGCCGTTTTTGTTTCAGCACTTCTTTCAAATGGTCCAATAATGTTGCATAATAAGCTACTGTTATCGTTTTTGCCTTCGTTAAGAAGTCGATTAGGATAAACTCCTTGGAAATCCCAAAAACAATGGAAATCACCTTCCTAGCCGATAAAACGGTCTTCGCTTTCTTCGACGCACTTTCACTAGTCTTTGAACACTGCTTTGACTACTGCTTCGACTCAGACATCCATGTTCCACTCACGGCGATAAATCGATGCAAAATATCCTGCTCGTTTTTTTCCATTTTTGCGGCAACTGCTACAATGGTTACTTCAAACATCTGTAGAACAGATGTTTGAAGAATGCGTCGCTTCAAACATATTTCGAACAATGGGTCGCTTCTAGTTGAAATTTTGCTTATGCTAGTTAGAAAAGTGACACTTGATAACCGTAACATTATCAAATGAATGGTGGCACTTCATAATAGAAATTTACCAAATTTATCAAACGACCCTCGCATATGTGTGTATGTTTATATGTGTGTATGTATGTATATATGTATGTATGTGTATATATATATATATATATATATATCGTATGAATTATACAATTTTATAACAAAACTTTCAGTAAAACATTATATGGATACATATATAATATTAATTTCTATCTATGGTCACTAAGTACTTCTTTGGAAACAGAAAATCATAATTTTAGAAATATTATATATATATATAGATAGATAGATAGATGGATAAATATGTATACTGTGTATCGTATTATATACAAATTCGTGTGTGAATAGATTATATTTAAATTTATATACATATAAAATACAATATATCCAAGTGGATTACAATGCAGTATACTCCATGTCCATGCTTTTTCGTCATTATATCCCGTTTCATTCTGAAAGTTCTATTGTGCTCACTGAAGCAGTTTGTAACGGATAACGAGGTGTGTTCGAGAGTATTCGACAATTGTCGTCTACGCCATTGTCACATTCGTAGCCGAAATAGTAATGCAGTATAAAAATATCAGCATTCAAGACGCTTTTGACGTACTAATGGTACAAGTTTCAGTTCTGGATATACATATATATATATATATATATATATATATATATATATGTTTTGTTGAATATAATCGATAATGTTTTTTATAGTTCGGACTGTTATTTATTTTTCATTTTGAAGAATTTGTAAACATGTTTTCTTCTCAAAAAACTTAGTTTTTCCACATACACACGCATATATATATATATATATATATATATATATATATATACATATATATATATATATATATATATATATATATATATATATATATATATATATATAACTATTTACACGTACACACAAACACACACACACACACATATATATATATATATATATATATATATATATATATATATACCAATTTCAACAATTTTATATCTTTTCAAAACTATCCACATTTTATTCAATTGTTATCTTTGAGAATGTTAAGAGTTTTAATTATTTTTTTGTGTTCGGAAATAAGTATATAAAAAAATACATTTGTAATTTTTTAATTTTATATTCTATGTGGATTGAAATACTGATTTTTAATAGTACTCTATAAGGTTTGTTTAATATAATTTATACGAAAGATAGAGAAATTAAAAAATAAATAATTCTTAATATATTAATAATTACAAATCTGTTTTTAATGTAAAATAAAAATCAAAATAAAATATCATTTTAATTAAATGAATTCATTGTGATACGTAAAGATGAAACAAATATTATTTTTTAAAAAATAATTCGAAATAAACACTATGTTTCTTGTACGATATATTAAAACGTTCTTCTATTTTATATTTGATGATTGAAATATAGAATTTCATTTAGATTTAAAAAGTCTAAACACTAATAATTACTCAAATTTATTATCTTCAGTATCATATATTTGCATCTTATCAATCAATACTGATTCTGCCTGAATTTATTAATAAAATAAAAAAAGACTTCAGTTTAAATATTATTTCATAATTTTTTATAAGTACTAGTATTGTTAATAAAGTAGTACATTTTCTAAATAATTAGAAAAATACAAGATATATATGTATTTAATTAAAATTTTTCTACGAATTTTTGAAATAAATTCTTATATTTTCATATTTCATATATAAGTTTTATTATTTTAAATTATATAAAATACTTTGCATGATAAAAAGAATTCAATTGCACATTTTATAAAATTATTTTTGACAATACTTAAGCTTATTCATATTTTACCGATCTTATACACTCAAAAGGCCAAAATATTAGTTAATTGCAGACATTTTTAAATTTAAATACTATAATCTCCTGTAAGGTTATACTTTACAATGAATATTAACAATTTAAATCAGCTATAAAAACTGCAAGCTTAGATTTGAGAAATCGTTTCTTCGGAGACCAATATGTGTCTAATATTAATAGTAGATATGCAGAAAACTCAGAGTAAATGATATAAAGGTAATGAGATTTTGTAAAATAAAAAAAAATATATTTTATAATTTACGACAATCATTTCATAATTTATTTATTTCTATATTTATTTTCTTTAACTTATTCTATATGTCCTTAAACTTCTTATAATATACCTTAGTTTCAGTCATTTATTTTTTGAAATTTTTAATATTTTATTAGCTACAAATACAGACATACACGTGCATATATATATATATATATATATATATATATAAATATATATACATATATTTAGAGAGAGAGAGAGAGATTCAACTTAGGTTTCCACACGAAAGTATTAAAAGAATACAAAAATTAAAAAAAAACATGTTATCCAACATTAAGTATTTAAGTTGAATAGTATTAGTATTGAACTGAAATATTAAATAAGAAAATAACGACTTTTCTTAACCCCTGCGCCCCTTTTTAATACTTTCATGTGGATGCCTAAACTGAATCAACCTATATATTGTTACAGTTTAATAAAATCATAGATATTTAAGAATGTAATTAATTAAAAAAAATAACTATCAATAAAAGAAAATATTTGTTTTCTCATTAAAACAGCCATTTTTCATTAAACTGGAAGTTATTCGTTTTTTTATAAATATTAACTAAATCAAATAATAAATTTTCTGAATATTTATAATGTACCCTATCACTATTATGCCCAATTATGCAAATTAATCTTTATAACAAATAGAAAAAATACCTATACTACTATTTCGCTTTTTTCTTTGTATTATAAAACAACATTGTTTTTCCATTAGAAAAGCGTTCACGTCTTTTATCAGTGCTGATGTAACATTCCGGAAATTTTCACACTTGGCCACAAATTCTTTCATAGCACGGTTGACATGTATAAAATGTTTAAAGACTGATAAAGAATTAAAAACAATGAACTTTAAAAAAATCATTACTTTGTTACTTACATATTTTTTTATTTCATTTACTGCATTATAACTTTGTTTCCACAATACAATAAACAAAAAATTAGCAATTACAAACTACATAGTAAATTAAATTAACTTTTATTTATTCTAGTGCATATTGTTAAAAAATAAATTAAGAAATATTTGTAATCCTGAAGACTATTTAAACTACATATTAATTCATTATATTTTACATATACATACATACATATATATATACACACCCATATATATATATATATATATATATACATATATGAATAGAAAGGCAGAGAAACAGTAAATATATATAAGTACTTCTTTCACAAAAAACTTATTTTAAGTTCCAAAAAAAACTGAAAATAGGTAATATATTTGAGTAATTGCAAATATTGTCTGATATTTTCGTTATAAAAACAATTATTTAATTTGTATATAATAGCACTTGTATGCATTTATCTTAAAATCTGATCATTTTTAAACGAGGAAGATACGTTGTTTTCATGTTTTTAAAGACGAAAGCTTCTTCTTAAAGATAATTTTTCTAATGTTTGAAACCGATAATAATCTGATAAGAATATTAATCTTCATAGAATTTTTCAATTCAGTGTCGTCTTATGAAAGGAAATTTTTGATCAACGAAACCTGGATTTTTAAATTTCATTTTTTAATTAAGTTAGGTCAATTTTTCACAAATTCTTATTAAATATTATTACTTCATCGATAGATAACGTGTAAAATCTTAATATCCCCTTTTAATTCAATTAAATACGTAGTAATTCTTTTCCAGGATATCAAAACTAAGATTGGCCGTTATCCGTTAATTTATTATATTGAAACAAAAGTCATATTAATTAAATTTATTCCGTTTTCATCTTTAATGATCAAAATATGAAAATAATATTATTTAATCACCCTAGAAAAAGAATCATACTGAGATCCGATTTATTTAAAACTTTTCAGACAATAAATGCAATACTTAAGAAAGTAGAAAACGTATCCCCTTTATTAACATGTTGCTAAATTATTTTTAACCAACAAGTAATATTTCTGATTATTTCAGTTAAATTTCGAATAAAAGCATCAATTACTTCACTGATTTTTTAGTTCAAATTTCCATATTTCAACTCTGAAACACGTTGTCTGATGGTTCTATTATTTACTATGTTTACACATTTGACCACAACAATCGTTTATGTGGTCATTAACATATTCGATATTTTCCGAAATTCAAATGACAATGTAGCGAATTTGTACATTGTCCACTACGATTTTCATTAATTACTAATTTAATGAACATACATTCAACATAGACTAAATTTATTCTTTAGATTTCAATCACAGCTGTCAACACAAATTTTCGAACGGTATGTAATATTTATGTATTTTTTAACAATATCGACACAATTAAATGATTGCATCAAAATACATTTGAAATTAAATAAGACTTTTGTGATCCTTAATCAAATTAAAACGTGGAAAACATTCTTGCTTGATTAAACACATTCTTAATTGAATGGTAGTATTATATATTGGTAATAAAATTGGCGTAGTCTATATTTCTATTCTTTCATGTAAACAAATCAATGTTTTTAGCATATTCAGCGTAACAGGATAGTTGTACCGGGGTTTCAAGTATTTTTGCAGTATGTAATTAGGAAAAATATACAAAAACTTACATATTAAACATACAAAAATATATTCGGCTAGTGCAAAAATAATTGCGGTTTTTACGTATCAAATATAAAGATGCATATATCAGTTAAAAAATATATTTACTGATCAAAATAAAGACCATTGGCCTGAACACATTTCTCTCAGCGGGAAACAAATTTGTTTCTTTCTATAAAACAGAATTCTGGAGTCCTTGAATTAACGAATTCATTGAAAGTCCTTTGAGCTAATGCTTGATCTTTGAAAACCTTCTCTCGTAGGAAATTACTTAAATGTTTAAGAAAATGATAAACTGTCGGTGACAGATCCGGAGAATAAGGTGGATCAAGTAAGGTTTCATAACCCAGATCATTTAATTTTTTTAACGTCATTTGTGAGACGCATGACCGGGCGTTGTCATGAAGAATTGGTCCTTTTCGATTGACTAATGCTGGCCGTAAACGATGCAATTTTCATGCAATTCTTCTCATGAATTTTTTCAATTCCCTGGAAATATGTTTTTTCTGTTATTGTTTCGCCAGAATTTAAGAAGTTGTAGTGATTGATGCCACTTGCCGACCACCCGTGGTCATAATCTTTTCTTCATGAAGCTTCGGTTTAGGGAACTGTTTTGGTGCTTCTCACTGACAGGCACTGTGATGAACGTTTACGATTGTTGTATAGAATCAACTTTTCATCACATGTGACAATTCGATCAAGAAAGTGATCATTTTTATTAGGCAAAAGAAGCGCAGAGCAGACTTCGTATAGCCGAATTGCTTAATGTTCGTTTAGTTCATACGGTACTAATTTATCTAGCTTTTTTGTTTTTCCAATTAGGCTCAAACCTCGAACACCTCTTTAATGATCAACATTGAAGTCTTCTGCCACCTCTCGAGTTGTTTTGCGTGGGTTCACTTCAATAATAGTTCTTAAAGCATTATTTTCTGTAGCTGAAGAACGTCCATGACCGTCCTCATCATCAAGGCTTTCGTTCCCATTACGAAATTTTTGAAACCAGTGTTGAGCTGTACTTTTACTAACGTTAAAGTCATACAACAAAATCGCGCAAATTTTCTTTCTATGGCTAGTTTAAGAGGTTATATTCAATAATACTAAAAAATGAAAACAATAGGCATAAGCTAAAATCAGTAATGCTAATTTCATTATTTACAATGAAGTGTCACATGTCTATAACAAAGGATAACGGTAATTATAAAAATCAGCGCCAAACTTAAAATGATAAAAATCGCTATTATTTTTGCACCAACCTAATACGTTAATGTTACACAATTAAAATAAAACTTCATACATATATACGGATCGTATTCAGCCAAATTTATTCTCAATGCTCTGCATTTATTATTATTTCTATCTACCCTTATAATCGATGAAAACAGATAAATTATGTTTTAATTCTTTTGTAAAGGCAGTAAGAATAGAAAATACATGATCATTCGTTGATTTTCTCTATGTAACACACAAATTAATATAAGATAACGTATACTTTGTTATATAATGCAAACTCGAAATATGATTTGATTCTACTTTCAAACTAGCAATATCTGTTTATTATGAAACACGACAGGTTTTTAAATGATCGTAGTAATCATTTAACAATATGTCTGTTAACCCAGTTAATTTTAAAATTTACTTATACACTGAATACGTTATTGATGAAAAAGAATTTATTTCTTGGAATGTTTCTTCGCTAAATTATATTACTTGACACAGAAAATGAATGTTAAAGTATCAAAAACATATTTTTAAAAATCTTATACAATTTAATTTGAGAATAAAAATTTATCTGTGGAAGAAGTTAATAAAACGTTTATCCCGTTTTCATTACATAATAAAATGGAACAATACATATTTTGAACATAAATATATACTCTATAATCATACAAATATATTTATGAAAGTTATAGTTAATATAAATAATGTTTACTGGGTTTTAATGTATTAATTACTTTATTATAAAATAATGTTTAACTGAGTTTTATTGTGTTAATTATTTTATTCTATATTAATTTTTACACTGCATTCAAACATTTTATTTAACTTATTGAAAAAAAACTGGTATATTAATAAGTGAAATTATTTATATCATACGTAATATTAATCAAAATATACATAAAGTATGAAAAAGAGTAAGAGGGTATTAGAAACTCATACCTTTAAAATAGTCAATCAGCAACCATTTAAACCGTTGAATAATTACACACTGTTAGTCCACGACATATAAATATTCATCGCGTTATAAAAATGTTACCAGTCTGTTAATTTTGAAATATAAATTGATAATATCCCGTTAATTATTAATATAAAACATCGGTAGTCTATTTTAGTTTCACAGTATATAATAAAAACTACTTTGAATGGATTATTATTTTATATGCACTATTCAACAAAAACATCTAATCGAACGTTTAATTCGAAGTCGAGTGCGTGACTAACATAAAGTGCAAACAACTTTGATGAAATTATGTATGACGTTTATATTGAAATTATGTAATTTAATAAAAGAAGAATCATGTCACTTTTATTACTATATAAAGCCAGCGAGTATGCTACGGTAGATCTGACAGGTTTACTAGACAGGCAGACCTGCACGAACAAACCAAAACGTGTGTTAACAAACCTGCGCCCCACCACACACGTTGCGATATACCTGACAGGTTTACCTTAACATGCTGACCTGCACAGGCAAACTGTAACATGTGTGTGAAGAACTGAGCAGTTATTACGACTTGTACAGCCGACCTGAACAAAATCAAAAAATGATTTTTCCTGCTATATCAGATATATTACATAGTTTTAATGACAAGTTGATATAGTGAGATGAATGATGTTTGCATAACATAATGATATATGAACATTATCAAAAGTTGAATCAGTATTAAATATTATTATAAATACAAACACATTTCATTACGAATTCATTCACATACTGTAAAATTTTATAAAGATAAAACATCTCGACTCAAGCACAATGTAAATCTATTAAAGAATTCATTAAAATATATAAATCTGAACCATTTATGTGGAAAATAAAGAAGTAATTTCAGAAAAGAAATAAAAGTTTGAAAATTCAGTAAGATAGGGACCTTCGGCAGATGATGTTTACACCATCTAGCGCGTTTATTTTTCTAATAGTGGTTCTCCTAGC
The DNA here is from genome assembly GCA_034766995.1 of Acanthacorydalis orientalis. Classification (NCBI taxonomy): domain Eukaryota; kingdom Metazoa; phylum Arthropoda; class Insecta; order Megaloptera; family Corydalidae; genus Acanthacorydalis; species Acanthacorydalis orientalis. The sequence goes on from CM068322.1 coordinate 10,532,694, forward strand.
TATGTGTGGATGCAAAGTATCAATTTATTTTGTAAGATTTTGGAGCTACCATATACCTATTGAAAGTACATATTAATTATTTCGTTCGGGTGCTAACGTGACATTTATATTCAATAGAAATTTTAAATACAATCATTTAAAATAATGTTTAAATTCGATAGAAAACTTAATTGCTTATAACCGTAAGTCGCCTATCCGAGTAACGATTCACTTATCAGACGGAGGTGATCTCCAGAATACAAAATATGTCGAAAAGCTACAGAACAGGGAGTTACATGTTCCACATACGGAAACGTCACAGGGAATCCTAGAAATTTGCCTTATATATTTGTGGCAGATTACGCGTTCCTTTTATGCAGTGATATTATAAAACCTTTACAGCAACCAAATTTGAATTCGCAAGATAAAAAATTTTTTTACAGATTACCCCGCGCAAAACGCATTGTGGAAAATGGTTTTGGAATAATTGAACGGTCGTGATATTCTTCTTTCATTACTTGCCATAGACTTAGTTCGGATTTATACAACTCTATGAATACTTTAATAGTTTTCCATTAGCGGTTTTTTGAAAATATTTCTCAGTCAGAATAGACACAGAAAAAGAAATATTTGAAGAACCATCTGGCACACACGCTCCAGTTTACTGTACGGTCGCTCGCCTGCGCAGGTAGAAAAGAAGAATAATTTTTCAATTTTGTTCAGGACACATGTACAAGTCGTAATAACTGCGCAGTTCATAACACAAACACGTTCGGTTTACCTGTGCAGGGCCGCCTGTGCAGGCAAACCTGTCAGGTGCACCGTAACGTGTCGCCGGATTTATATAGAAGTCTTTAAAATAGAAACAGTAATTTTTTTACATACGTTAAGAATTTTATTTTCAATATAGTAAATAATTATAGAAATTATAATGTAAGGTAATTATATGCTATTAATATATATATATATATATATATATATATATATATATAATTAGTTATTTTTACTTCTTATATATTGTACGCAGTCGAGAAAGTTTAATTTATTATTTTAAATTAAAAGTAAAAAAATGTTGAAATCAATATGTATTTTTCACATTGTTTTATAAATATCTATGGAAATCAGTTTTCCAATTTGTGGTTTACAAAAATTATCTAGCTTCAGATCTAGACATCTTTTATTTTCTTTCTAAAGTATTACTTTTATATCTGGAAAAATGTTGAAGTCTGCAAAAGATGAAAATCCCATAAAGTAATTTACTGAATATTTTTAATCAAACATAAAATTTTGTGGGTCGTGAGCGTAAGAAAAATGAATTTATAAAAGTAGATTTATCCACAATTCTAAAAACTATTTTGACTCAAATGTGTTTTTCATTCTTGGTCTTTCCTTTTATGTATGTTTGCAAAGAACAATGTATTCATTAAAAGTTGATTACTCTATTCATTGCATGCTAATATTGTCACGAAACGAATGGTTGATTTCAGACAAAAGTATTTTCATAGATTTAGAAAAAAAATATGATAGACTAAATGGTTATATATCATCGACTGAGTATGAACAACAGAACCAACAGTAACACTATTTTTTAAATATTATATGTTATTTCGGTCGAAATACCGTTGGTGTTATCATATATTTATAGTGTGATTTAAAATCAAGATAAATGAAAATTAGAAGTTTTGTTATAAACATTTAATGTTTCATCGTAACATTATTTACAAAATTTCAACAAAAATTATGTAGAAGCAACCACATTCGTAAATATTGTCGACGAGACATCTTTTTTGAAACAAAAATGTTCTTAATAGTTATCAAATTTATTTTTAAAATTCATCTATCACGTTTAGTAGAAAGTATGAGTACGAAATATAATAATATTTCATGTAATAAAATATCTTCAATATTTTTCCATTTTTCGTTTTTTACCGCAGTGTTTTAAAATGTCTTCCATATTTAAAGAGAAATATCTATTTTGTAGTGCAAAATCATATTATAATAACAAACTCTTACTATATTACTGTATCCACTTTATGGTAAATTCAGCGTTGTCATACCTTCTTGAAAGGTTACGCAAAAACTATTTTTTTATTATCATAACTATAAAAATAAATAACATCAATCTGAAAGATTTTAAAAAGTTTGATATAATGGTTTGATACAATGGTTCACCTTAAAAACAATTACAGGATTGGAAGGATTAATAATTATAATGTACAAATTCTGCATTATATTTCACAGTGAACGAATGGTTACTCTGATTGGATTGATGATGTCGATTATTTTTTTGTATTTTCTGTAAGTGAATTTCATATAATGATTTAATAATGCTTGGGTGTGGATCTAAAAATCCACTGATGTTTTCCAAAGGAACTATGGTCTCAGAGCAGTATATTTTGGATGATATATTTAAAAATCACTAATCTCTTTCTAGTGAGACTAAATTTATAACTCTCTTTTATTAAAAAAATACGGTAGCTCAAAAATCAGAAAAATTGGGTTTTTTTCATTTGAAAGCCTATAAAAATTGAGAACTTGAGATAATAGTTTTTTTCAAAAGATTATTGGAAAAAGCGTATAAAAAATTTCGAGACATTAATTCTTCATGTGAAATCTAAAAAAAATCTGTGTGCAGCGATATTATTTGATTCATTAGTAAGTTAGTTTTTTCTATCAAAAAAATGACAAGAAAAACAGTCAAATGGTATAAAAGACTTTTCTTCCATATTTTCGATCTTACAATCTACAACGCATACGTTACTTACTGCCGTGTAAATAATAGTAAAGGAATGAGTCTTGCTGATTACAAACTCATGTTGGCTTCACATATTGTTCAAAAAGTTACTCCAATTGCATCTTCTACGAGAAATCGAAATCTACATCGATCTACACTTCATTTTCCGGAGAGAATATAGTCAGAACATGGTCAACAAGCACTGTGTGTAGTTTGTAAAGAAAATACAAAAGACCAATACAAGATTTCCAGCTACAAGATGTGACAGATGTGAAAGCGTTTTGTGCACACTTGATTGTTTCAATATTTTTCACACTCAACAGTAATATTATTTCTACAAATTCTCAATTGTAATCAGACAGATATGAAATTTCTAATGGTTAATCTGAATTAACATTTTTTC
>CM068322.1:10540809-10570809 GCA_034766995.1 Acanthacorydalis orientalis
TTAATTAATAAACGGTTTAATTATAGTAAATTATGGACTCTTCAAGAAAAAATGAAAGTAAAGTAATTCTGTGAAAAATTTAATGTAATGAAGTGCAAAAATTACAATCACATTTTCTTATTTTCCAAAACTGAACATAAGTTTTTCAAATTATTAACAAACCTAGGCAAAAAATAGTACACTAGGCAAAAATAATAATTTCACTTTTGCTAGTTTAAAAAGTGACACTTGATAAACGTGATTTTACCAAATAAATTCTATTATATGATGTCGTCATATCATAGAATTTTACCAAACTTATCAAACGACACACGTATATATACAAGCGTATGTTTATCATTTAAAATTTAATCTCTGCCCTGCGTTTCTATTTAGTATTATGGTTTCTAATACAAATGACATTCAAAAAAATGGCTAAAATGAGAGCTCTACAAGCCGTAAGCCCACCACCTAACTGTGATTTCCCTTTACGGTACTTGAAATCATTCGAAGCGTATAAGAAACACAAGCTTAAAATATGGTTAACACAATTTTTGATAGATGAATATTAAATAACAACAGAAAGTTATAACATGGAATTTATAACTATAGTACTTATTATATCAATCATTGTGAACTTACATTTTTATTTTGTTTTTTTACGTATATACATATGTACATACATGTAACTTATATATATATATATACACACACACATTATATATATACATTATATATATACATTATATATATCCATATATATATATATATATATATATATATATATATATATATATATATATATATATATGTGTGTGTGTGTCTACGTGTGTGTGATGTAAGAAAAGGAGAGTAAGATTTTAGTATGATAGTAAGACAGTATTAAGATTTTAGAATTACAATCATTTCAAAAAAACATTTTAAATGCCTTCATAACGATTTATATTATCAAGCAAAAAAATCAAGAAAATCTCTAGGCTTCAATTGGTTTGCAGCATATCGGTTTCTTATAAATATCAAGTAAATCATGTATGAAGTTGGTTATAGATTCACATAGCGTTTCCAGTGCGTATCAATTTCAAATATCTCCGAGAAAAAACATCGAGTGAAGTAAATTTAAATACATGTCGCTTTTGCTTCTTCTTCTCTTCATCTTCATCTTTATTTTTTCCTTCCTCAATTTTTATTTTGATGACCTAAATATTATCTAATTTTGATATTTACACAAATGAATTTTTCTTCTGTTTATTAAAAAAAATATAAAATTGATTTTGACTATATTTTGAACATTTTATACAACGTCTTGATAGTTCGATTTAAGAAGTGCATATAAACGTAACTTAACTCTTTTTGAATACTTTGAAAAAGAATATATCAATTATTAATTATACAGTTTAAATAAAAAAATAATAATTTAAATTCAATTACTAACTTTAAATATGAAATAAAGAATGAATAAATACTCAATGTTATATTTAATTAAAATAGATAGTTATTCAACGAAAAAGTAGATATGTTTTAAATATTTTATTTTTCCGATTTCACATTATTAAAATAAAAATAAACAATTTGTTTTTCAACTAAAACGATGCCTTACACACACATACATATATATATATATATATATATATATAAAATATGTTGTCTTAAGTCCATATTATAAAAATTTTTTCGAATATTATATCTAAACATTGTTCATACAAATTAAATTCAATTAAATGTTCTGAAACAATTTCTACAATGTTGAACACATTTGATTTATTAAAAATTTTTAATTGCACTGCTCGGGAACAATATTGATGGAATGGAATAAGTTTTACAAAATATTTCATAAATTTCTATATAGATCAGGTTTAAAAAGTGTACAAGAAAAATAATATTTGATGTTTCATTGAAAACATATTAGCTGTTTTACTTTTCTATTATATTTCTATTACTTTTCTATTAAAAACATTTAATAAATTAATGTTATGTTATATACGTTTTTATTATGTTATTTAAGAAAAATACGTTTAATTAGTGTAGTGTGTTTCATTTATATTTCAAGTGGGTAATTTTTTAATTTAATTACAATATATAGTATTTTGTTAAACTATTGATTAAAAAAATATTTAGCAGAATCATTATAACTTACACCGAAAAAATAATTATAAAATTGAAAATTTATTGATACAACCAACGCTAATTCATTGACACTATATTAATTTTCTACAAAACTATTTCATCTGTAATCATAACGATTTGAACAGAATACCGTCTAGAAACTTTAACATAGTTCATTTGTATTGTGTTGTGATATGTGGGTGGTACTATCGTCCATTCATAGTACATAAGCTGATGATAAAGTTATAATTTCTGTTTGTGTTACAGGAATGTAACTTTTAGAAAAGAATAAAACAAAATGTAAATTTATAATTAATAATGTTTGCTATATATTTCTCATAAACTTAATTAATTTTCTCAAATTTATTGAAAGATTATTTTATGATTTTGTATCCAAAAATAACATTGTTTACTTATCTTTTTACAATAATATTATTAATTTATCCAAATGTTATACAATTTAATAAAGAAAGTTTTATATGAATTATCATTCGGATTAATTTGAAATTATATATATTATCCATTTTAGTTATGAAACAATTTATAAAAAATTCTTTAGACTTTTGTAAGAGAAAGCTATTCCATTTAATAATATATTAAATTTTTGAATATTGATCAGATTTTTTAACTTATAATAAATTTTTGTGTAGTCAATAAATTGTAGAAAACAAATAAGTATTTTTCATTTAAATATATTTTCTATTTATTTCATAATGAGAATATCATTTGGCAATTAAAATTAAAAATAAGTTGTACGTAATAAAATTTAGTACCTGTATGTTAAAATTCACAGTTTTGTCATTTTAGAAGAATAATGGGATATAAAGATTACTTACAGTTTAATCTTGAGGATTTCACTGATTTAATTTAACCATTATTTATTTATCTTTAAAGTATGTTTAACTAAAAAATTAATGAAATAAAAGGTGTAATTGATTACAAAAAGAAGTAGCAAATTGTACACAAGTTGTCAATAATATTAAATTCATCGTAAATTAGTCTTTTGAGAAATGTTTTTAAATTTATTGTAGTACATTCTTATATTAATAAACATATAAATTAATATATATATATATACATATATATATATATATACATATATATATATATATACGAGTATATATATACGAGTTATCATAATATAGTTTTTGTACTGTGCCTAAATGCAATTCGTTTGTTGAAAATTTATTTTTTCTGTATTTTGGCGCTTTGAAGGTAATAAAATCACCATTGAAATATAATATATAAGTAATAAAAATGATCAATAATTAATTATTGAACATTTTTCATCTAATTTTTTTTTATAATCATTAAAGACAATACAACATTTATTTGTGCATATAACTTACTTTGTAAAGATATTTATAACCATTATTCTGAAAAAGAATAGGTATGTTGTTATATTTCCTCTAAATAATATTTATTAATAACAATAGATTGAGTAATCTATATAAAAAATATAATAAGTATTTCAAGTTTATTAAAAAAGTTTTCTTTTCAATATGTATCTTTCATAAAAGTTATATCAGATTAAATTCTATTAGTTCATATCTTTATATTAATTGTAACGGAGCTCATTAGTAAACATTTTAATGACAACTGCTGCTTTGTTCTTGAGTCAAAATGGTTGATCAAGTTTTGTTCCAACTGATGTTATCAAATGCATGCTTTACAAGCTTCATTGAAACTTTCTCAACTTTATAATATTACATATAGTGTTCTCTTGAACGTTTAATATATATATATATATATATATATATATATATATCAAAACTAAAAGTCAATGAATTAAACAAAGTATTTACTGAGAGTTAGAAAATAAGAAATTAGAAAAAATAATAAATTCAATACGAAGACAATCAGAAAATGTGTTGTAAATTTGTAGAAAAGGAGCATTTAGTTATTTAGACTGGAAAAATTTGCAGACGAACTTAATAGTGGATTCAAAATGATGGCGACATACACACATACACACATATATATATATATATATATATATACACATAAATAAGTATATAAAATAGTAAATCCGTAGAAAAATAGTGAAATTAATTGCTCATTGAGAAAAAAAAGTATATAGTCTATCAAAAGTAACAACTGATATTTTTATACCGGTGATTCACTTGACGCTTCCACATAAAAGTATTAAAAAACACAAAAATTAAAAATCATGTTATATTTTATTTAGTATTTTAGTTCAATTGTATTTTAGTATTGAATTGAACTAAAATACTAAATAAAAAATAACATGACTTTTCTTAATTTTTGCGTTGTTTTTTAATTCTTGTATGTGGAAGGCTACATTGAATCATCGTATACATTTCCAAGAAAAGTATTCTAACTTGACCAATATAAATAAATTTACCTTATATTGATATAAAAATTATAGTAAATATTTTTCCAAATATATAAATATATATATATATATATATATATATATATATATATATATTTAAAACTTCCAATCACTTTTCACAATTGTGTATAAAAACTGGATGCTGTTAGAAAAAGATCAAGTTCTGTAAAATCGAATGCCTGATAATCTTACAAGCAGTACTCATATATCCAATTTCTTCATCAAAACCTTCATAATATATTTAAATGCCAAATATATATTTAAAAATTTTTCTAACCTTGTTCAAACAATTTGATACTTTGACCATTTTATAAAGGCTCTTAATTCATTATTTTGATACTCGAGTATTTAATTCATTTAAAGACGAGTACATGAAATAAAAACTATTTTTAAACAATATTTTTTTAAAACTGATTTATATTATATATTTATATACTATTAATTTTAGTTTCCATTTATTTATTACATTTTATTTAAATACAAAAACAGTATTAAGATATTTTCAATCGATATTTCATTTCTAAATAGTTCAAAAACAATTCAAGTGAAAAAGATAAATATATTTGAAAGATTAAACATTTTAATAACAAGTTCTTTTTAAACAGAAACTAACGTAATAGACACCAATTAAACATTTATTTCGTATTCAACAGCTTAATAACTTTTTTTGCTGTAATTGAAATAAGATTTGTTTGAAAATAGTTTTTATTGAATAAAATGACTGAACTGAAAATGTTTGATATATATATATATATATATAGCTTTATAGAAAGATGTTTTGCGAATGCATCTATATCTGGGTCGACGAAGAAAGAGACAAAGGAAAATGTCAAAGTCTGCAAATCTTATTATATTATTATTTAAATTAAAGGAATCCTTAAATCCACTTATGGTTTTTATTCAACTTCGATTGAAAGTGAATACGTTTTAAAGATATTTTAATAAAATACTCTTCACTTCACAGAAATGAAACAATTTCAAAATCCATATATTTCACTGAAATAAAAACACTATGTTTTCATATTTAATCGCATTTTTCAACCAATAAAAATAAATTTATTTCTGAAACTATTTTGAATTTAAAATAAGTATTAAATTATTTTTTTTCTAGATAATTTACACTGATTAAAAATAAATTTATTTATGAAAGAAATTAAACATAATATAACGTTTTTACGTTTTACAAATTGTTCAATTTCATTTACGACCAAAGTTATATTAAATATAAGTTTCTCGAGTAATGAAAATTATTATATATTTACTCAGAATTTGGATTTAATGCAATTTCCAAGAAAAACATAAAATATTATTTGAAGTGTCTTTGCAAATAAAGTTCTTCAAGAAATAATAAGAAATATTTTTTTTATCAATAAACCAGAAGTTTGTTATATCTATACATAAATACAACATTTAATTCCAACTTTGTTGAAATTTAATTATTATACAAACGTAATAGCTTCAGAATCGCAATAACATTTATCTGTTCAAAATACGTAGGACTGTTTTAATTTATAATTTTATTATATTTAGTACTACATACACTGTTTAATACTGCCAGTTGCTATATATATATATATATATATATATAAAGAGGAAATTATAAAATATATTTTAGTTTCGATATTTTTTCTTTAATGCTAAGTTCACTTGCACACACACGTACAGATAAATACATACATACATGCATACATATTATATATATATATATATATATATATATATATATATATATATACATCCATTTAAAAAATAGATATATTTTTTATTGAATCTTAAACTAATTTAAAAAATTATGATAGAAATATTTTTTTCTATTTTTATCACCTATATACTCGTATGTATAGAATAATTCAATTTAAGTTTTCACATGGAAGTATTAAAAAGGAGCACAAGGGTTAAGAAAGGCCATGTTATTTTTTATTTAGTATTTTAAATTAATTTAATATTAAAATACAATTGAACAAAATTACTAAATAGGACATAATATGTTTTTCTTTAATTTTTGTATTTTTTTAATACTTTTGTGTGGAATCATAAGTTGAATCATATATATATATATATATATATATATATATATATATATATATATATATATATATATGTATTATGTATATATATATATATATATATATACATATATATATATACATATGCATATATATATATATATACATATATATATATATATATATATACATAAATATATACATACATACATATATATATATATATATATACATATATATATATATATATATATATATATATATATATATATATATATATATATATATGTATTATGTATATATATATTGTTTTATGTGATTTTTTTAGAAAAACAATAATTTTAATTCAAAGGAAGAAAATTTAATATTTTTAATAATAAAAATCTCTTTCCTGATAACTTATTATCAAAGAAAGTACTTCTGAATTATTAAGAGTTGAAATACCAGTGGATGGTTTATACACGGAGTATGGTTGATGTATGAATGAATAATATGACTATTTTTAAGAAAATGTAATGAATAATTAGGTAATTTAAGTTAAAACCATATTATCAATATAATCTATACATTTATCAAAAGCAACTTGTAGTAAAAAAGAACCAGATAAATATATATTACATTAACTCTATTATTTCATTGTTGATTATTATAAATATTCATGATTAAAAGAAGAATTTCTAAATATTTAAAAAAATCTGTTTATTTCCTTGTTTTTTTTTCAAAATATTTATTTCATTTTTTATACTACTACCCTTATTGTTAACATTTCAATATATTTGCAGTGTCTTACAAATAAAAAAATAGTCACGATTTATGAATAAGATTTATAATTCTCTATAGTATTTTCGACATATAGTCATTTTTCTGGTTAAAATTTGTTTTTCACAAACGATGTTTTCTCTCATCTTTAAACCACATTTTTTTTGGTCAAAAATATTCAATAAGTGATTTTTGGTAATTTTCGATTGTTTACTTATGCATATTTCGATGGCGAAGTCATCGCCCTCAGAGTACTCAAATACTCAAAATGTTTCGAAAAAATCTTAAATCAACAAATAGATTTTTATATATTATTTTTACAAATTTTTTTCAGAAAAAAATGATTTTTTATTCAATTTATTGTACATTAACACTTTGAAATATGATAGCATAGTCATCAAAATACCCGTATAAATAGATAGTTAAAATTGATCAGTAATCATTTATTGGACTATTTTATCAAACAATTGTTATTGTTTGTTTGGCGAGAGAAAAGTCATTTATTTTTATTGTTAATGTTTTAGAATTTCTATACATAACAGTAATAAATTGATTATAGTTGTTTGTTTTTATATTTATGATTCCGTTATTGTATTGTCCTCTTGTACTAATAACTCTGTTGGTTTATATATTGTACCCAACAAGAATATATCATCAGTTGCCCAATTAGATTCAATAGAAGAGGAAAATATAATTGGTCATTTTGGTCATCATATTAGTCATTTCAATAAATTCTATACAAATGTTTTTATTGTTATCAATAATGAATTATAGTTTGATTTGAATTTTTCTAATTATATTTTATTTTTTATTTTGTTAAGATTTGTTCGTTCATATAATTTTAAAATAAAAGAAAATAAAACCTAATACAAATTTAAGAAACTACATTTTTTATCTCTTACAGTATCAGTAACGAAAAACTGATATTAAAAATATGAGACAATCTTTCACTTTTAAAATAAATAATTCTTTTATCTGAAAACTTATACTAATTCATACAAGTAAATATTATTCTGATAAAAAAATCATTATTACAAATATTATCTTATGCAATTTATTTATATTTTTTATTAATTTTTTCTTAGGCATTTAAAACTGAAATGTTTAGTATTATTACTTTTTAAGAAGTAAGAAAACATTTTTTACATAGTTGTTTTAAACTTATGACTTATTCCTATAATTTATATTTTATTGATCTACACGCACTCGTAAACAATTCATGTACTATATGTGAAGAGATTTATATATACAATTAGTGTATTATATACTCTGTTGAGATATTTGATTTTCTTTTCGTGTATTATGATAAAAAATAAATAAGATTTATGTATATCATTTGTATAACAAATAACGTTGTCTAGTACTCGTATTATTACAGTATTTTGTGAGTTAAGTTATTTATTACTTCCGGAGGAACATTTCTGATATCCTGAAACACTATTTCTTTTATCTCACTGTAGCGAGATATATAAATCTATATCTTGATTGTTGATAATATACTCTTCTGATTATCAATATAACTAGATATCAAATGTTTCAGTTAAAGTTTTTATCTGATATATGTTTAATATTTTTTTTAAAAAAATTGGAATTTTTTCTAATATATAATTTTTATTTATTGTTATGTGTTAATACTTTAATACTTGTTTTCTTTTCAATTTAACATACTTTTGTTTATTTTTTTTATTAACGAAGAGAAAAACAATAATATTTGATTATCTGACTATATACTTTAATTCATAAATACAATGGTTAATAATATTGCTTTGGTATTAATCTCCCTTTAAATAATGTTACGTAAATAGAATAAAATTGAATGATTTTAATAATTTTATTAAAATCATACAAAGAAATTATCTGTATTAATTGTTATACCTTTATTATAAATGCATAATATAATTTCCAATTTGAATATATATATATATATATATATATATATATATATATATATATAATGTACAAATAATTTAAATTAATAAGACATCGTATGATATAATGCAATTTTAGTAAAATGTCATCTGTTAATTGGTGTATGTTAATGTAAGTCAATTCTCAGATGAAGTCAGGTAGCGTTATGGTTGCTTCCGAAACATCACTTACGGAGAGGATCTTTAGCTGCAGAGTATATCTTACTTGCGGTGGTAATATCAAACTTTGTTAATTGCCACAATAGCCCCAAGGCGACACCTCAATTAGTGAAGAGGTTATTTTGACGGCAGCTTGATATGCACACTAGGGCATTGTAAGCAGAATGCGTGTTAGTGTATATAAACACGCATTCCATATATTGTCATTTCTCTTATATGAAACTACATAAAGACTGTATAGGAAATAAAAGTAAAATTAAATTAAGGTTAACGCACGAGTAGATATGTCTTGTACAGGTATAGGTATATATGTTGAGCCGTGTATATATATATATATATATATATATATATATATATATATATACACATATAAATATACATATGTACATATATATATATATATATATATATATATATATATATTTATAAGTATATATATATATATATATATATATATATATTTATAAGTATATATATATATATATATATATATATATTTATAAGCATGTAAATATATATATATATATATATATATATATATATATATATATATATATATATATAGAATATACTATATAATGATTTACATATGATACGTTTTATTATAAATTCTAATTTTTACTAATTAAGTTCAAATATTCGAGGAAATCGATCGATTCAATTGAAAAATACTTTAGTTATTTTGGAACCCGTCCAAAAAGGTAAGCGTCAATTTATTGAAAAACAACAATGAAAAATATAGCTTAGAAAGTAAAAAAGAATTGGATAGAACAAAAAAATATTTTCTTTAATAGTAAAAACATGTTTTTATTTAAAATTTGTTTTTGGCGAATTCGAACCGGGTAACATGTTTTGTTTGATGTGTTACATTATAAAACAATGTTTTATAATAAATACATTGCAAATTAATTAAATTTGAGGTATATTATTAACCTAAAATTATAAGAAATATTTTTAATATATTTTTATCGTATTAAACTAACCTTGTCATTAATAATTATACATGTATACATGTATATATATATATATATACATATATGTATATATACATATATATATATATATATATATATTAGATAAATGCAGAAATTTTTCTCTATTTTCATAATAAATAAAATATGATTCAATAATCAAAATAATTACACTAGCTTTCTATGACGCTGTGCCATCTTTCGGGAAATTTAAGATTTCTTCATGAAAAAAAAACATCAAGCTGAAGATAACGAAATCCATACAAAGATAATTGATCTATTCTTCATATAATCCATATCTAGAAAACATTAACCAGTTAGAAAATTTTGCGTAGACCGAAATAAATAATTGTTATGACTCGAGTATGTGTGATCGGCGTCAGAAATTTGTGTTCAACAATTAAAAGCAGTAGACAGCCTGGCCGGTGCCTGCGAAGGTATATTGCATTGTTAGATCAGGCTAATGTTATATACACGGGTTTTGAGAGTCTTATTTGTGCGGTCAACCAGAGCAGTTGAGTTTGATATTTGCACTAGGCCATAATAGAACACAGCAAAATTCAGAATCAGATCTGCATTGATTCATTACTTAAAATAAAATACACTTATTATTAAATTAATAAGTGCGTGCAGTTTGACATTACAGAAGGTCTGCATATGTTTGCTGCACCAACTCAATCTTGTACAATAATAATTCAATGGCGTTAAGTCAGGTGAGTGCGCAGGACAAGAAAACTCCACAGATCAAGTTAAAAATAGTTTTCTCAGTTGTAAGAGCAATATGTGGTTTAGCGTTATCGCGTAGCAAAATGACCTTACAGCTTTCTTGCCCAATAAATTGTCCTTTTGTACTATTTCATCGATCAAATGATTTAATTAATAATTATTGCGTAGTTGGTCGTCAGTAACGATACCATTTCATCATGTTGGAGAAACTCATAAAACATCATATCTTTTATGTTCCACTAGATGTACATGGCATGAATATTTGATGATTCCGTTGATGTTGACGGTTTTTAGGGATTTACCCATGAATCTGTGTTTTTGAGATTTTCGTACACAATCTATTTTTTGTCATCACTACAAATTTCCACAAAAAGCCTACTCTGTTGCCTGGTATGCAACAAGATGTCTGTGTAAGTGGGAAATGCTGTTTTCAGAGAGTTCATACTATATCAACTTTCAGAAATTTCGACTTTCTCTCATCGAATGCCATCGTCTCGAAACTATTACTTGATCAGATTCATTAGTTTCGTTAGTTTTTCTTGCGTATGCGATGAATTTTCAATAATGCTTTCAAATCATATAAAATGCAAAATTAAAACTTTTACAGACACTTTATATATATATATATATATATATATATATATACATATACCATATGTCTGTCTATATGTGCATTATTATGATGTTGTTCATTTTTTTATAACATTTGAGTATCTGTTCTCCATTACTAATTTCAGTTGATAGATATTATAGATATTTAAGACCATCAGGACCATAGATAAATAATCTCTAAATGACAAGGTATGGGTTAAAAATTTATGGCATGAAAACGAATGATTGGGGGTTGCGGAGTGTTAACTCTGCATGACATGGATAAATGGCACTGTCCGCGCGATTTTTGTGTGGGAGATTTCAATATTAACACTGATATACATTCCCATTGTGAAATATTTAATTTTAACACATTTTACAATAATTTGTAAATAATGAATTCGGTATATAAAATACGAAATTCATTACTTTAAAATTATTATAAAATAGTGTTAAAATTAAACATTTTTGAATTGATGTGAATATATTTTAAATTATTTATTTTTCCTTGAAATCATACTCTTGTACAATTCTGTTTACAATTCACAAAAAGACAGTTACCTATGTGACTTACATATTTTTATCAGTAAATTAAATGGAAAATAGCATCATAATTATAAAGAAAACTTTTGTATATATATATATATATATATATATATATATATATATAACTGTAAATAACTGGTTATTATGTACAATAATTAATTATGTACTTCAAAAAAATTAAAAACATATAGGTTGATTGAACTGGGTATTATTTTAGAAATATATACTTTTACTGACTGTTAAGGTATTACAATCGATATATTACAAATAAAATCTGAGTTCGTTTGATATGACCTGTCCGTTCCTAACTTATCTTAAAATATGACCTATACTTATCTAACGTCAACTACCATAAAAATTAAAAATGTATCTTCTTGATGTTCATCATGTTAGCTCAAATTTTCTAAAAGCAATTTTTAAGATTTTCTCGAATTGACCTATTTCGACCTAACTAGATTTAACCTAATTTATTCTGACCTGTCTTAATATACCATTATTTTAGTGATCAGGGATTAATAAATTCCAGTACGATTAATAAACATACTAAAGACCATTTTTTGATTAATTGCTACAGTAAAATCAATTTTAGAACAGAGATTTATATTAATTAACCAATTAATTATTTAGGAAAATATAGATAATTTACTTTACTTATTTATTATATTTAACAAAATTTGACCCCAGTTAAAACGATTATATTTATGATGAAATCAAAAGATTTAATAATTACAATATGAAGTGAATATTAACAAAGAACCGAAAAATTATGTAGAATTTCATTCGAAACAGGAAAAAAAATGTTAATCCTTCTACTATTACAAATGATACCCGAACACATTAGAAAATCATTTTATTAATAATATGAAAGACGCCTCGCCGAACACTAACGTTATTACTTCTGAAGAATTAACTAGATATTTTCAAAAAAAAACTTTAATATTTCACAAAGAACTCCCATTAGTTTTATGTGATAAAACAAAAGTAGTAAAGTTGAATGTGGTATTCAAAATAACCTAACATTACCTGCATTTAGTTACAACAATCATTCCTTATGAAAGGATTTTTTCTAAATCTGGTACAGCAATCATTACTAATACAGGATCATTACGCAATAGATTATCTGTTTATAGATTAAATATATATATATATATATATATATATATATATATATCTTTAAATTAATTAAATCCTGGAAAATGATTATTTTAGAAATAAGAAGTTTTCTTTTAATTGATTATGTTATAAATACATAGACTAACTATTAAAGATTTACTATTAATAATTAACCTCGATCATTTACTAACGCTTAATTTATGAATTTATTATTTAATTTTCGATTAATTTCAATTAAGGTTACCAATTAATTGAATTTAAATGCTGATACCTTACTCTGTATTATCCCGCCTTATCTTTAAGTGAATTTTATTTAATTGAGACTGCTACTACAATCCGAAAAATGTAATGTCTAAATGTAAAATATGCATCCGTTATTTTATAAGTCTATATTTCCTATAAAAAATTTCTAAGACGTATTGATAATTGTGCATAATAGCTGGTACTCATATATACTTTGGTCAGGTAAGGGGTAAGGCTCACCCGAATACATAATAAGAAAGTACTTATCAACAAATTGAAGCAATTATAAACATAAAAATGTATATATATATATATATATATATATATATATATATATATTAATATAAGCGGTTATTATGTAATACACACATTCGTATATACACACTTACATATATACATACATATACATATACATATATATATATATATATATATATATATATATATGTATATATATGTATGTATATATATATACACAGTAATGTATAAAAAATAATACATGTATATTAAAAATATTCTAAGCGATCCTTATATATCCTTATCTAGAGTAACCTCCCTAATTTATTCATGTCAATTCATCAGTTGTCATTTGCATTATAATTTTTATTATCTGTCCTTAAATTAATTAATTTTTGTATTACAATACACAATTTTCCCTTTAATCAAATTTCTTTCATTTACAATTCATCAGAATTATATTTTCTTTCATATAAACCTGAATTTTATACTGTAGTCATATTTTTGAAGAAGCTATATTTATGATAATCTTTTTTAAAAACCAAAATTAATGCAGTATTATTTACAAGAATGTCTTGTAAATTGAGATTTTTTTCAAACACGTTCAGAGATATATCTTTTAGTTCAAAATCAAAAATGTTTATAAAATTTATAGGAACTGCAGTGAAAAATTACTAAATCAAGTATCCCAACGATCTATTCTTTTTTCTTAAAAAAATACTGGTACTAGCTCTATTGAAATAGCAATGTAAAGCGATAGAGCAGATCGTTGAGAGAGAATAACAATATCAAATTTAAGTCGACCGCAATATATCAGTACTCCGCATCCTGAATAAATGTATCTGCCAACGATGTAGTAGAAGGGGGAATGAAATATATGGTATCGACATTGCATTATAAAAACCATAGATCTAATATCGTCGGATGTAATCCACTTACAATTAAATTGATTAAAAATAGATACATTATGTAGATAATTTCATTAGAAAACCATATATTACAAATTAATATAGTTTCGATTCATACATCAGATATAATAATATATCATATACTCGAAATAATTACATATATATTAAAAATATAATTCCACTTTCAAAATTTCAATTAAAGAAAGTACCCTTATCTTTTTTGTTTCAATAAGTTTAAGTCAAATTATACTTGACTCAAGACTTTTACTAAAATTAGGAGCTGCTCCATTTTATTTTTGGTTTCCGTCAGTAATAGAATCTCTAGACTGATTTAATAGACTTATTTTAATAACATGACAAAAAATTGCACCTATTATATTAATTTCATATAATTATTCCCCAAAATTTATTTATTGTACTATTATTTTTAGATTATTAATTGGGTCCATTGAGGGATTAAATCAAACTAATTTACGTTCATTAATAGCTTTTTCACCAATTAATCACATTGGTTGAATTTTAAGAGTTTTAGTAATTAGTGAATCATCTTAAATAACTTATTTTTTGTGTTATTTATTCCCAACAATCTCATTTATTGCAATTTTTAGTAATTTTAAAAGTTATCATTTCATCTAAATTAATACTCAATCAAACTCAGCACCTATAAATATTTTTTTTTATTTTTATAAACCTTCTTTCAATAGGAGGATTACCTTCTTTCTTAGGATTCCTCCCTAAACTTTTAGTTATTCAATTTTTAGTAAAAAGAAATGATTTTTTTATAATTTTATTAATAATTATAAAAAATTACCACTTTCAAAATCACAAAACATTATTATTGTCTTAAATTTTCAAAGAATTTTAACATTGTATTTAAAAAAAAACCAAATTAACTAACATAATAAATAAAATATTTTTTTCCTAATAAATATTTGATTATTAACTAAAAAAATGAATATTATTTGTTACCGTTTGAAATAAGCAATAATAATTGCAACAACTTTTTTTTTATTTTTAATAGGAATTTATTTATTTCGTCTGATAAATCAATTTATATTTTTATTCCAAAAATAAATAAAAACATACATACATATATATATATATATATATATATATATAAAATTGAGAGCTAACACAATTTTACATAATTATTTAAAAATAATTCATTGAATTTAATAATGATTATTTCAAAACTATTTATTTAAAACAAAACATTTATTTATTTCTAAACTCAAAAAATATTTAACAAATTAAACACACGCAGAAAAGGTAATATTTGTGTAATTATAATGAAATTAAAAATATTCTTTAATTCAACTTGTACTGTTCTTTGCTCAATTTTCTACACACTTAAATATCTACATTTCTATATTACGGATTGATTTAATTTATTTTTTCTTGAAGTTAAAAATATACCGGAGAAAAAATATCGGACAAATGAATTTAAAATTATAAGTTCATGAATATATACAATTGTAAATAGTAAAAGAAATTGTAAATGAATATATTCAGTGTCACAGGTTTTTAATTTAGAAAAGTTTTTCTTGCAACGATTATTTCGGTCAAATGTATATATATATATATATATATATATATATATACATATATTGTTTTACGAAGTAAAGCAATTGAATAACTTGAATTTCTTTCTAACGTACTACCAAACAACTGGCACTAGTGATATTATCTGGTGGGAATATTTCGCAGTTTTTACATATGCCTTCGAAGTTTCAACACGTGAGGTTGTTTTCGATCGTCAATGAAGTTTTAAAAATGGTTTAAAAATTTCTCATATCATGAAAATGTACTATAAAAAAATTGAAAAAAGAACTGTCATTAAATTTTTGGTGAAATCGGACGAAAAACCGTTATGAAACCGAATTATGAGTGTTCTAATATGATTCTGAAAATCGTTTGCAGAGCAAGAAATTGCTAGAAAAGGGTGAGGGTGAAAATCCTAAAAATGACAGCATGTTAAAATCAGAAAGGAAACAAACAATCAACACAGAGTTTTACTTGACTGTACTTCCGCTTTTAAGACAGAGAATTGCAAGAGTTCGTCCGAATTTGGTGACTAAATGATAGATTTTGCATTACGATAACGCGCCAGCTTACTCATCGTTAGCCGTATAAGAGTTTTTAGCAAAAAAAAAAAATAGGTACTACCCCAGCCCTCTGACTTTTTTTCATTTCTCGGATGAAATCTCCGATGAAATGTCAGCATTTTGATGGCATTCAGGGCATCTTAGATGATTTTCGCGGCTGCTTCCAGAAATGGGAGAAGCGCTGGATCAAGTGCGTCATGCTCGGAGGAGACTGTTATAAAAGGATGACAGTATAGATTCGTATATTTTTGTTTAATAAAGGATTTATAAAGAAATTTTCATTATTAAATTGCCACAGCTCGTAATTCATGGCAATAGAGTCTAATGTGAAAATGCTTGAATTTTAATTTCAAAAAACAATTATTTTTCAAATTTAACTGACACTATTAATACGAATCAATAAGCGGTATAGTCTTATTAATTACAATATTCAACTTGTTCATCATATGTTTAACACGAAAACGCTACATTAATGTTCAAATATAATTCATAAAGTGACAGCTGCGCAATAGGAAAAATAAATTAAAAAACAACACAAAGATTGTGAGAGAGAACCAATGAGTTTAATTTTGTAAAAATCTGCATACTCTTATTCAAATATATAAATCTGAAAATCTTTTATTATATTTATTTTTATGATGCCATATTTTTATAATATAGCAATTTCTGAAGTGTGAAATAAGCTAAATTTCAGAACATTATAATTAATTTCTCTAAAACAGTACAATGAAACACAGCAAAACAATATTGTTTTTTTATTTATAAACACACACACACAAAATTTAAAACAACTCTCAATTTTTTAATATTTTTTTTATATTTTTCAATATGTTTATTATACTTGACAATGTGACCTTTTCCTGTAAAAATAAATATAAAAATTCTGAAAAATTGAGTTATACCACTTTATCTGAAATGGTACAGGAACATGATTTCAATTTTTAGATCTATCAATTCAGCATTTTAGTAATTATCTCATAGATTTTTAAAATACTGTACAATCTTTAATGGGTTTAACATAGAATATTATTAAAACGATTTGTTTTTAAAGCCAATAGTAGCATAGATGTGACGTATTTTTCGACATTAAAATTTTACACTTTTTATAAAAAAAACAATTATATTTGTATGGTTATAAAATTTTGATCGCATTGATGTACTTTTCTGACGATCGTCATCTTTTTGAATCATCTAGATATCTGTTCTTTATTATTAGTTTCAGTACGTGCGTCATCTTTAGATAGAGTTCACACCAATCATTGAAAACGATCTGAATATGGCACACGTACTGAAATAAAAGTGAAGAATAAGCAAGTGATGGTTTAGGAAAACAAATATCATAAAGGCGAATTTATATTCCATTATTATTTATTATCTTGAAATATACTTAAAATGTACTATTAACGATTTATAAAAATATCTGATTTTTAACTAAATTGAAAAAACAGATATTTTATATAATTTTCTCCTAATAACTTCCATGTACTTTAAATTTTTTATTAAATTTATGACCTTATATTTTGTTAAGTTGCTATAAAAACCAAAGAAAAAAAGTGACTCTTGCAAAAACTGCTTTTTTATGTTCGTTAATTTCATTCCAATTTATCTTTTAAAACAATTATTCTAAATTCAATTAATAAAATTTATAACTTTATTAATTTAATCAATTGTTCCCACAAATAATTTAAATTATTTTTTACTATAATTATTGCAGCAAAATATTTCAATTCATAATCGAAATATTTTAAATGTATTACCTATTAATAACAAATTAGTAAACACTAGAATTACTGATGCATTTTTAGCATAAATTCTTTCAATAGGTGTCATAGCGTTATTGTTCTTATTGATCATTTTAATTTAATAAAAAAGGAGCAGAGAAGCACACATTTAATTAATGGGACATAAATAAGAAGAATGCTGAAAAGGAGAACTGATGTTTATAAAAAGGGATAGTTCCTTCAAAAAGAGGACGCCTGGTCAGCTTACTTATAACAATAAAAATTTAATATGTTTGTATAAATGGAAAATTATTTTTCATGAGCAGTATGTTAAAAATACATAAATTAAATCAAAATTTCAATTTTGATAAAAAAAACAGCTCCAATTTTACTTTAAAAAAATAATCATCACCCGTAAATTTGTATTATGTTAATGTAACATTCAATTATGTTAATGTATCATTGTTTATAAAGAAGACATTTATGCAAATGTATTTCTTGGTCTCTTTATATGTGTATATATATATAATATTTTTCTTTTAAAAATTTTAAGAGTATTGTTGATGTATGATAAAAAATAAAAGAGTCATAATTTAAAATGTTTATATATAGTCAAAATATAAATTGTCATTTTTGTTAATATTTATTGTTCACTGTTTTATTAAATTGTTTTTAAAATAAGTTTCATTTAACATTATCCTACATAAATAAGATCTATGCAAAATTCTCAAGAGATACGAAAGAACCAAACATGAAGAAGTGACGTCAGTGACCTTATAGAGCTTCGTTTACGCCTTTGATTTCCTAAATGTGTTTTTATTCTCATCCGTCTGTACATAACAGCATACAATATATGTTTCATCGATGTTTTTTTCTCGAGCCGTTGTCCACAAACATTTTCTTTTTTATTTATGGTCAGCTTAAAAGCAGACTCTTTTTTGTTTGTTATTTAACACTTAGTTTACTTCCTTTTTAGTGGTTAAAGGAGTATCTGATGTATAGACTGAAGAGCACGGAAATCTAATTTATACATCTACGCACATAAATTCTGTGAGAAAGTATAATTCACGGTTTCTAATGTACTACACGTATAGATAATTGACTTTTTCTCTATGATGGAATATAAAGAATTCAAGAAATTTGTAACTTAAATATAAGGAGAGTACTAAACCTTAATAACTTTTTTATAAATTATATAAAAATATATAATTTTATGATTTTATTTATTTTAAATTATTATTAATATAAAATGTATCTTTTATAACACTTTAAATATTGTAAAAAATTAAAATAAATACTTTTCCTTAAATATTTTAAACTGTTTTTAGAATAATTCAAATAATTGTATTTTAATCTTTAATCTTTATTATTTTTTTAAATGCCTTGAAATGAAATATTTTGTATAAAAAAATAAACTGCAAGTTAAATGAAATATTTTTATATGAAAACTAAGTTAAATAAATAGTTCTCTGTAAGTAAATCTTAAGTAATTATTTTATTGATATGAAAGAAAATATTTCTCACATTATTTAAATATAATTAAAATTTAATCAATTAAATATATTTGACGTTTTTAAAAACTTCTGTAAAAAAAAACTTCTACAGTTATAATTATTTTAGTTTATATCTGTAATTCCATTAATGTAGTGTCTTAGTGTTCTTGGCCTTTTTGAATCAAACATCTTTTTCTTTTTGATGACTAGTTGCGGGCCTTATGCCATTCTGAGGTAATTGTAAATAAAATAGAGTAAAGCGTCGAAAATAATAGTAAAAGATAAAAAATCGTGTGATTTAAAAAGACGAAAACCACCAGGAATATATATTTTTTTCATTACGTTACTTGTTATAAAATTGTATATATTCATTTTATTTTTTTAAATTTGAGGAGTGAAATTAAAATAAAGGTGTCACCTCAGCTTTAATTACAATAATTAAAAGAATACTTATTTATATGTAATCTTCAAGTATTTATTATATTTTGATTTCTTTGAAAAATAACATTTTAAAAAGCAAAATTACTTATTCTGAGTCATGTTTTGTTTACATATAGAAATTTTAAATTGGTTATAAAGCAACGGAATTGAAACAACACCTTTTTTATATTCAAATAAGTGAATGACAATCCCCGGGTTTAAAATTGTTCATATGAGTTATATGAATATGGAAAATAAATCACTATACAGTATTCACTATTTGATCCTTGTCAAAGTAAACGAGATTAAGTGAAGCAGATAAATAAGCATTTTATATTGATGTCACATACGTTTAATCTACATGTATAAAAAGTTAAAGTTGAAGTTCAATTTTAAATTAATGGTAAATATTTACAATATTTCTAACATTATCGCCTTAAGATTTATTCTTTTGAGCATTCAGCTATTTTTCAAAGAAAAACATTTTTAAAATAGAAATATAACAAATATCCATTTAATAATTACGAAAATTTCGAATGTAAATGTGTAAACAAATATGAAAACCGATAAAATAATATATTTTTAAATATTTATTCGACAGTTTTTTTTTAAATTTTTATGAAAATTCTTTTAGATAGAAGAAAAATACGAAAATAATTCCAATACGGTGCACAATTGATATTTATAAATACCTATGGTTTATCATTCATTGAAAATTTGAAAAATTTTATGAAACTAATGAAAAAATACTTAGATTAGAAAAATATTTAGATACAATTACAATATATAGAAACAATCAATGAGGTGAATCATGATTCTGATATTTTTAAATAACTTTAAGCATCATAAAAAGCAAATTAGTAAAAATAATAAGAAATAAATAATATATAGAGATATAATATCAAAAATAAAGTATAAATGGGAACAAATAAAGATCTACTGGAAGAAAAGAAGACAAATTTAGTTTAAAAAAAATATTGGCAGAAACTAAATCACACATTAAAATGGACTAAAGATATCTAATATTTAAGATAAGGGTAATAGAAAGTATATAAAAATTTTGAGTGTAAAAAAATTATTCAACCGTTCAAATTGAAGAGATAAAAATCATTTTTCCATTACTATGCTATCAAAGACTGGACATAATCATGAGATGACACTTGTTTTAAAAGTTCATAAAGATGAATTTACACAAATATACCAGGATAGAGTGATATGTACCCGTGTTTAACAAGAAATCATAATTTTTTGAGTAAATTATTTTCTTATTTTTCAAGGTAATCTTTTAGCTCGATGTACTTTGTCCAACGCATTTCAACGCATTAAAGGCATATATTTAAATTTTTTTGAATAACACTTATAATATTTTTATTTCAATTTATGATTTTAATACTTAGAACACAAACTATTTATTTCTGAAAACATTATATTTTGTGAGTTTTTGAAACATTATAACGCCAATTTATGAAAATAAACAGTAATAGGAACAAAACCGTATTCCAAAAACTGAAAAAAAATTAAAATAAAGTCCTATTTTTCAATTTTTTGCAATATTTAAAATAGATGAGCTATTATTGTTATACTATAATCAATGATATTTATAACTCATTTTTTAAAAATCGATTACTTTCAGTAAATTAATAAAAGTTGTAAATTACGAATTTTACTTTGTTTAAAACCATTAAAAGTTTTATTAATTATTTTGATTCTTGCTTATAACAATTTTTATCATCATTTAGATCACAATGTAATCATTCTCAAAGCGTTAACGTACACAAAAACTAAATATTTCTATATCTTAACGCTTTTAATAGTGTGAATAAAATCAGTGAAGAATTTAATTGTAAAAGTGATTTTATCCATGAGCTAAATTTGATTAAAAGTAATCAAAAAATACGTTAGTTTTGCAAATTTCAATTTTATATATAACAATAATATCCATCCTACTTTTGAAATAAACATTTATCATAAAACAGAGAGGTTACTAATACATTAATATATATAAATTAACGTACATATTTGTA
Source organism: Acanthacorydalis orientalis (assembly GCA_034766995.1). Classification (NCBI taxonomy): domain Eukaryota; kingdom Metazoa; phylum Arthropoda; class Insecta; order Megaloptera; family Corydalidae; genus Acanthacorydalis; species Acanthacorydalis orientalis. Next base: position 10,563,198 of record CM068322.1, read on the forward strand.
TATACATTAAATATTTATATATATATATATATAAATATTTAATGTATATATGTGTGAATGTTTGTGTATACACTCGTTATTAACAATATAAGACCAGGAGATTTTACTCATTTTCCTTTAACATGCACAACGTTGTAATGCGATGGCTCTGCGAACTTTTGACAAATGACAGTACCGGTAAACCAAAGACCGCAGAAAGGGAGAAACCTGAAAACTACCCTCTTCTTCCAGCTCAACACTGTTTCCCTGACCCGACTGTTTGATTCAATAATGAGACAGCAAGTGCGACAACAGTTTGTGTGGAATAAATTATGTGTAATGTTTACTCGATGATATAAGACGTCTTTTATAAATCACCTATTTAATTACTGCAATAAATTATATGCAAATTAAGAACAAATATAAATATGTACGTAATAAAAGTATATAATTTATCAGCATAAATGTTACATTATCAACATTTATATATATATATATATATATATATATATATATATATATACATACACATTAGATTGGTAGGAAAATGAACATAGGCATTAAACGGTGATATTAGGATGGTTGGAAAATAATTGCGATTATTATTTTCTGAATTCTAACCTTAATTTTTTTCAATAAAAGTGTCATTACATCGTATTCATGTTAATAACATTTTAAAGTCCATTTTTAGGTTTGTATTTAAAAAAAAAACGTCGAATTTGTTTTTATTATGAATTTTAATTCAACTTGGGTTATTAAATTAATGATGGAAAAGAAGCAAATACAACCAAGTTTTTGCCAGAGTGAAAAGGGGGTTATAAATCGCAATTATTTTCCTATCAATCTAATATATATATATATATATATATATATATATATATATATATATATATATATTCATTTGTCATTCATAAAAATTATTCATAAAAGAACCCAGTTTATCGCTGATATTATTCTAGAAATAAATTATCAACTTTCGGTAAAAATGTCATCAGTGGCCAATGGGGTGCAAGCAAATTGGTTTAAAGGGGCCCCGTCTAAAGTGTTGTATAGCAATGGTTTATAAAAGATTGGTTTGTCCCTCTCCTTTTGGTGAGCTCTTCAGGCAATTGCCCTTTTTCTCATAGGAAAACTCGCAACTGATTGTCATGTAATATTTGTTTATTTTAAATCAAATAATTTCTTATTACTATTATCCTTAATTCACATTTATAAATTAATATTATTTAGTATAATTTTTTTTATTTTTTTTATCAATTATACAACATTTCATTAAAATACGTAACCACTTGTAATCTATACCTTTTAACTGGAAAAATCATTTTAGCTACTAAAAAACAATACAAAACTTTCAACTTATTAAAACAATATATTTTAAAAATTTTAAAATAAAACCTAACGCTTTTTTTATTATCTATTACCAAGGTACATGACTTAATAGGATTTTACATTATTTGTTAATTGTTATCCAGAGATCTAGACTTCTTTAATCACATTTTAAAGAAAATAGTTTTATATAACAAATTTTAGTATAACGAGTTATACTAAAAATCTGTCAGTAAATATCTTGAAATATTAGAAGACATCTTCAAAAGTTAAAGAAGTTAAAATTTTTTTTCACTAAAATGTTCACTATTAGTTATATATATATATATATATATATATATATATATATATTTGAAATGTGTGAATTAAAATGTGTAGGGTGTATACATAATAGTAAGTTTCTATTGACTTTCATGCTTTTCGAATGCCTTCTAATATATTATTCATCGTTCAAAATACATGAGTAACTGCTTAAAATACGAAATGAATTCTAAATATGACTGAAAGTCAATGATGACAAAAATATTGGCAACGATTCTATACAGCATTCATATGAAATACATGAAAAATCGTGATGAATATCGTGAACTCATAAACCGTCCTTTTTCACAAATAAAAGGGCCCAAAAAAATAGAAAGGAATGAGATATGCGGACTACGCCAACACAAATCCATTATGAAATAATAAATGTGTAATACGTACGTCCGCCTTAGGGCGTGTAGTAAGTCTGAAAATTCAATTTATTACGCCATAGCACTATTTGCGTTTAATAATAATGATAAATGGTGGATTCTTGTGCATTCCTATTGCAAGCAGTCCTGTGTTACCATATGTTGCTATGGAAACGATGACGCTACTCCGTTAGAATGCGTATGCTGTTTGACTGAGGACAAGACGAAAACTAATTCTGACGTGTGTTTTTGTCCTGCGAACTCAAATGATAAATGGCGGGAATTTCATATAGGTAATGTTATTGTATGTACTATACAAGAGGTGAAAATGATTTTATCTAAAAAATATCTTAATATGTATTTCTTGACATTTCATTTTCTACGAATACATGCTGACATACTGACGTTGTATATATATATATATATATATTCGCGATATACAAATGAGAATATGTCTAGACGAAATATTGTTGATATTATTATTAATAATTCAATTAATATTACAAAATATTGAAGATATCTCTTTCTCTTCCTCTCTCTCTCTCTCTCTCTCTCTCTATATATATATATATATATATATATATATATACATTATGTACAAATTCGTTCGCATTTTATATCTTCTATTAATAATATATTAAAGATTCTTTTAAATATAGCATTTCTATAAAACAGACATCAGGACTCATACAGTGGAAGAAAGATTAATTGATCAACGTCAGAATGCATCAATGTGAACAAAAAATTGCAAGACATAAAATATTATAATGTATAAAAAGAATAAGGAAAAATATGAAGATATGACTTTCATAAATCTCTTTCTGTACTTAAGACATTATATATGTGGGTAATTATTTAGACGGTTTTAATTGCTCAACATTTTGCTGAGATTATATAAGAAATGTCTTCTTACGACTAAGATAAAAAAAGACTACTGAATTTTTTTTTAATTTTCAGTTTTGTTATTCTTACATTTTTCGTTTTTCAACTAAAATTTCTAAACTCTACATTATAAATAATCAGAAAGAGATTAAATTTGAAAAATACAATGTGTAAATTAATTTTCAAACTTGTATTATATAAATAAAAGGAAGTGGTAAGTATTATGCTGTAAACACTTTCAGATATTTGACTAGTTTGAAAATAAAAAAATATTATTACAATATTTATAATTAAATTATAATTTTCTGTTCATATACCTGATTCTGTGGATGTATTATTCTACTAGTTTTGATCTCAATCAATCACTTATGTGGTAATTTTTTACAAATAATTTTGACTCGCATCATCTTCAGATAACTAGTTAATATACAAAACTAGATTATAATTTAAAGTTTCAAAGGTTTAACATTTTATTTTATCAATAAGCTACTTAAAGACAGCTCAAGAGTTGAAATTATTTATATTAAACTACTACATAAATAACTTAACGGGATCAAAACTAGCAAGAAAATATATCTAATAGATTAGATAGTTTCTACAGGATATGGTTATTTTGAAGTTCTAATTTGGCAACAAGTAACAAAATTTTTAATATGTAGTAAAAAGAATATTATTTAATTGAATCTGAGAAATAAACAAGGCATGAGCATTGTTATTAGAATTATTTTTATGGCATTCAATTAATAACGAGTAACACATTTCTAAGAACATGAAAACGCAGCAAATTATGTGCAGAGAATAGAAAAAACATTAAAATATATACACTTTACTAAAAAATAATCGTATATATATATATATATATATATATATATATATATATATATATATATATATATATATGTGTATATTATATTTAACGAAAAGATGAATACTGCATTTATAACAGATCTCCAGTTCGTTAATAACAGTATAAAAATGATATTCCTTTTGAAATTATAAATCTATTATAGTAATTACAATGTGATATTATTATTTCATATTGAGAGTTACCATTTCTAATAACATTTGTTAATATAAAATACCTTATTAAAATTTAAGTAATAGAATAATAAACACCATAATAATAATGACAATTTCAAATAAAATTGAATATTATTATTGATGGTTGGTTGATTATTTGGAGTGTAAGGGCGCGTTGACAATTAAAGTAATAAGCCCCCGTCTTATTATCGAATAATGTAGAAAAACTTTCATTAATATACAAACACACATACACACACACACACAGACATATATATATATATATATATATATGTATATATATATATATATATATATATATGTATATATATATATATGTATGTATGTGTGTGTATGTTTGAATGTGTAATTTTATATGTATAAAATAAATTAAGTAGATTTTTATAATAAAACTGACCTAAAAATTTTACTACTATCTACAGCTATACTAAAAACAGTTCGAATCATTTGTATTCAAGTAACAAATTTATTTAGAAAGTAGAATTAACCACGGAAAATTATCTTTATTGTATTAATTTAAACATTTAAAATTCTATTGAATACATTAAAGAAACAGCAAACAAATTTAGCTAAGTCGGTCAAGCGAATGATATAAATTTAAATATAAATTAAATCTGAAAACTTTTTGTTATGACTTTTCCAAACTTATGTTTAAACTTTTAATGTAAGAAAATAACTTAATTAAAAATTAATACCGGTTTGAATGAATTACTGAACTGAATTTTTTCACTTTACTTTTTTTTAAATAAATGTAATGTTTTCCTTTTATATATTTTATAATATAAAGTTCAGGGAAAATATTACGGACAACATTTTATTTCACATTAAATTACACACACACTTCTTCATACATACATACACGCATATATATATATGTATATATATATATATATATATATATATATATATATATGTTATTCAGAGGACTAATTTATTTCGTATATTTTATTGTATTTTTCTATATAAAAATGTATAATTACCAATTAAAATGTATTCACCTGAAAAGAGAATTTTAAATATTAAATTGGTTTTACATTATAATTTAAAATATGTTATAATTATTTACATGTTGGTTATTATTTTAGTATGTACATAATATTAAATATATGTATGTATATATATATATATATATATATATATATATATATATATATATATACTGGATATAAAATTTAAAAAATATTTTATGATTTTAATTACTATTTCAATTCAAAAATAGAATATGCTGTGTCGCAACAAATATATATTTATTTAACATAATTCATGTCTTTACAAATGAAATTGGTATATATATATATATATATGTATGTATATATATATATATATATATATATATATATATATATATGTATATATATATATATATATATATATGTATGTATATATATATATATATATTAAAAGTTTATTGAAATAATTTAAAGTAAAGTTTACAAAGGTAATTGAAATGGAATAATTTTGTTTATTTACATTTCTGTAGAAATAAAGTCATTTTTGATTGTTGTATTTTTATATTTACTCCTAGTTGTACCAATTTATGTGATATAAGGTATTCAATGTAAAGTTATGTTTGTTTATTCTACGGAGTAGTTCACTACATGCAAGGCTTATTATATCGCGTATTTCTACTGTATATATATATATATATATATATATATATATATATATAAATATATATAAAATATATATATAATATATATATATATATATATATATATATATAAAATATATATGTATATAATATATATATATATATATATGTATATACATGTATATATAATATATATATATATATATATATATATATATATGTATATATATATGTATATATATGCATATATATATATATAATGAGAAAAAATACATAAAATTTCAGCAACTTTTCAAATAAAAATAAAAGACTAAAAATTCAACATGACTAAAGTCTACATATAGCTGGGCTAACAATTTAAAACTCAATTAATCATATACACTTTTTGATAACTTTTAAGAATTGTTAATATTTTGTAGGGCACCCATTTGCATCTATTAATTCTTGCATGCTCTTTGACATAGATGATATATGATTATAATCACAACGAAAGTGATTTCCGCCCATGCACTATTTATTGTTTCTTTTAGAAATTTGTGCTTCGTAACGATATATTTCCGGATTCTTTTTGCGAGTTCATCGCTAATATGGATAAGGATTAGTTATTCTGAAAAATTAATAATGTTTTTTTTAGGATGTAATACGATCTATTTCTTAACAACTTTTGAAATGTACTTAGCATCATTGTCTTATTTGGAGATACAATGACATTTAGCCCCGAACTTCTGATAGATAACTGGAAATTACCGTCTTATATTTTCACATATTGTGTACTATTTATTATCTCCTCAATAGACATCAATTTTTTCCTCTGGTGGCTGCCATGAAACCATAGACTCTTAAACCATCATATTCTTACTGCCATGTTTAACTATTAGCATAATATTTACTTTATTCATTTCTGTTTTTAGTTACAACTACCAGATTTTGTTCATGTCAATATGAACGAAAATATTAAACTTACTTTCATTTGTAAAAAGTATATTTTTCCAAAATTCGTAGTCTCGATTTTTATTTTGCTTAACAAATTTTAGTCTTCTCCGTTCGTTCAAGTGTGAAATTAATTGTATTTTTTTAGCAATATTCCAAGATATACTTGATTCCTCAAAACTCTTATTATACTTCAAGATTTACAGATTTAACTCTTGTATTTCAGATATGTTCTACTACTTTTGCAGCAGTTATTTTCGGGTTATTTTGGACCGCTTTTAACATAGCTCTCCCATCCGATTCATTTAAAATTTATGCACGACCAGATAGTCTCTTATTCAATGTACTACGGTGAACGGTAAACTTTCCAATGATTGAATTGGAGGATGACTTTTCTTTACAATTTTTGAAATTTCTCACTATTCAATTTCTTACTTCAATTTTATTTTCAGTTTTTTGTCATTTTTTTATTTGTACTTTCTTCTCTAGAGTATAATTTCAAACTTAAGTAAAATATTTTGTAACTATATAACGTAAATGACATATTTCACAGTTTAAGAAAATAATGGAACTTAAAACACAAATAATTGAATTTCAAAATATTTTCCTTGCTATTTGTGGACATTTTTAATGATTGTTTTTATTTGAAAAATCATCTTAATTTTTTACTTTTTTTTCTTATATGTACATACATATGTATACATATAATTTAATAAATATTCCAATAAAAAATGTTTGTAGATTCTTCAGTATTGTATATTTGAAGGGTGTATTTGGACTTTTGTGATTCATTGTACACACATATATATATATATATATATATATATATATATATATATATGTATATATATATATATATATATATATGTATATGTATATATATATATATATTTCGATTTGAACATACATTTAAGTTTACATAACATTATAAATATTTATATATTAAAGTCACTCTACATGACATCATTTAGAAAATTAATCAATAATAGCAGATCCAAGACATAGTCCGAAATCAATGAATCAATTTTAGAGTGTTTAATGCCAGTTTAGCAGAAGTTACTCTCAATACGACTCTATAATGTTGATTTGAGTGGTTATAGGTAAGATGAAGGATGCAAGACATTACGCGGCAAAGATGTAGAGAATTCATTTGCCGCGTTGAGGAATACATTCAAGGAGAGTTAATTCGTGC
>CM068322.1:10575809-10585809 GCA_034766995.1 Acanthacorydalis orientalis
TATTTGTGTGTATATATATATATATATATATATATATATATATATATATATGTATGTATATATCATACATATGAAACATACAAACTCTGTTTGAGTCATGCTTTCTAATCTATTATAGTTTTATGTACGATATAATTTTTGTTGGAAAAATATACTTTTCGGGTGAATAAAATACTTTAACAGCGTCAAAAAATCAATTAAAAGAAATAATTCAAATCAAAGTTTTTATAGACATAATTAATACTAATAAATTTGATTTAAAAGTATGTGTGGTTGGACGAATAGTCACATATATATATATATATAATTTTAAAATACTTATGTCAAAATTAACTAATACGGAACACATAAAGAACAATATATAGTAAAAGAAATATACAGCACAATACAAAAAGAAATATATAGCAAAAGTCTAATATTACGTTTAAAAATTATTACAATTTGTTTACTTTCTTTAGGTTTGATTAAATAGATTTTTGTCTTATTCTTATATGTGTTTCAGAAAATGAATTTTCTGAATTACATGTATAAGTAAATTTATACGGACATACATACATATATATATATATATATATATATATATATATATATATATATATATATATGTGTGTGTGTGTGTGTGTATTAAAATTTAAACTTAATCCAAGTAAAACAAATTAATGTTCCTTGATCTCAAATTATTAATTTAATATACTATAGTATTTAATTCTCTACAATATATCTCAAAAAATATTTCTTCTTGTTAAAATTGTTTTATAGTACGTCTCTTATCCGGTAAATTCATTTGACAGCACCGGAGCAAACGTGATTCTTTTAGCACCACAAGGAAAAGGTTAATTGGATTTTAGTAGTAACGTACTTTTCTTTAACAAGTCAAGATTTGTATTTTTTTAGACCATTTGTTATGTACATTGATCATACTTTTGTAATTTTCAAATTAAAAAATTTAATATATTTTGACAAATGAATGTCATACGTCGCAAAATTTGTCTTTACCTATATACATATATATATACACACTACTACTAATATTATTTACTTTCACTGGGCTTTTTCTGATTTCTATGGCTATACCATATATTAAAAAATATTTTATGATGTTATGACTAAAAAATGCGATTAAGCTTAATCAAATTAATTATTGTTGAACATTTCAATAAGAATTTTTAATGGTGTTTAGATAGTGATTCATTTAGCATAGATTTTTGTATGGAAACGATATTTTACGGTGGAAATTTGTGTACTGAAAAACAAAATAAAGTGCACTACATACAAATGTTCGAAGCCTGTTTGTCAAAAGGGGTATTTTATTACGTTGGCAGGAACGTAATTACTATTTTTTTTCTGAATTCGAACCTTATTTTTTTCAATGAAAGTATAATTTCATTATGTTCATGTTAATATCATTTTAAAGTATATTTTTCGGTCTATATTTTGGTAACATCGACTTTGGTTTCACTTTACTGTTATTTACAAATTGGGATACTAAATTAAAGTTAGAAAAGAAGCAAATAAGTGAATTTTTTGTATGAGTTCAAAACGGGTGGTAAAGCATCAGAAACTGCTCGTAAACTAAACGATGCTTTTGATGTGGGTGCTGGTAATAAATGTAGAGTGCAATGCTAGTTCCAAACATTTCGTGCTAGGGACGAGAATATAAAGAAGGTCGAATCAGAACCATGCACAATTCGACAACTTGCACAAAAGTTAGATGTTAGTCATCCAATAGTTCTAAACCACTTAAAACAGCTAAGAAAATTGAAAAAGAGAAAAATATATATGAATTTGAAGGTAATAAAGCTCAATTATTTTTCTACCAACTTAATAGTATCCGATGTCAACTTTTTCATAATAACTCGAGCCTTATTTAAGTTATTCAGATCACACTTTATTTCTTTACACCGAAGAATAACAAATATGCTATAATTATTTTATGGTCAATTTTGTACAAATACAAATTTGAAAATATAATTATTCTGGCAAAGTGTTTCATTTTTTTGTAATGTATCTAACATTTTCAGTTATAATTAAAAAAAGTAGTAACAAATATGTACTGTTCGTTTATACTTGCAGAATTAATATATCAAAAACTGCAAGTAAAACAACAATATTCCACAACTGAAACAATAATAGCATTGTAGAAGTTGACGGTTTTTCAAACGGGAGTACAAAATAAATTGTTTGTTATTATTTTTATTGGTAGATTATTATTTTTTATTAATTTTATGAAACGAATTATAAGTATAATTTTATTTTATAGGGTATTTAAAATTTATAAGAAACAATTATTAATAAACGTTCAAAGTACTTTAATGTATTACATATATTTCAAAAAAAAAACAGTAAAAATTAATATACTTTGTTTTGAAAACCGACAAATGCCGGTATATTTCGTTATTCTTTGATTATTTGATTGAAATGAACTACAACAGAATTATGTACAAAATTTTCAAAATAAGACCATTAATTTTAATGCTAATATATGAGTAAGTGAATGATATATGTAAAAGAATTATTCAGGTACAGTAAAAACCATTTTCTATTTAAAAAAAGTTTTATGAAGGTTAATATGGAGTCACTTACTGCCCTTCATAATGAAAAAATAGACATAAAAGTTAAATTATAATTTACTTACTTTAATAAGTTTATTTAATATATTAATTCTTTATATTTTTTGTTACTATTATATTTTATAATTCAGTAATTTGTATATATTTGTATAATTTCAGAACACCTTAGTTGTATAAAAACTTTGCTATATTGAAAAATATAATCAAAGTACATAATACGTTAATAATATCGATTTAAAATAAGTTTTATATAATTGGTACGAAAGTGTTTTGTATTGAATAGAGCACAACATGTATTCACATGTTTGATGGTAGAAATTCCGGTATGTTAATCTAATTGCGATCATATATAGTAAACATAAAATTCATTGTATGTATGAATAGAATTCGCAAAAAGGTACGGTGTATGTTGATTTAAGACATTCGTAAGGGGTTTATATTGAGTATCTAAGGAATGAGGATAGTGTCCGAAACTGACCACTGATGTGAAGTACGGCTAACCACATCTAGCTCAATCCGTAGTTAGGCTTCGCGGTTAATGCAAGCGAACTGGAATTTGGTTTCGAGAGATTATCTTATTACTCGCAGAAATTATTTGAATATGCGAACAAATACTTCATTTACATTGAAAATGAAACTAGAACATATGGAATAATTTGACTTTCGGCGTTATGTTATAAATTCAGTTATTATTAGTGAATTCAATTGAATAAATTAAATAATTTGTCCGATATGAAACGATAAATGTACAATAAGATTAAAATAATTAATTAACATTTAATATGTAATTTTTTCAACTATAAATTTCTATTTTTATTAATTAAAATTATTAATATGATTAAAATTTATTTCAGAGTACGTAAATCATACAAGTATATACATACATGCATACATACCTATATATATATATATATATATATATATATATATATATATATTTGAATATTTATATATATTCCTGTGAATATTTTTGCATGAAATATTAAATGTATGAGTTTGTATACATACATTTTATACTTAATTAATATATGCAAAAAAATTATTCGAAAATTGGTTTAATTTTAAACATCAAAATAGTGCACTAATAGTGCTAAAAATTGATTATTGAAATTTTGTGTAAACATTTACGTAAATAAATACACTTCATATTAAAAAATATGACTATAATTAAATTAAAATACACATATTAAATAATAAATAAATTTAATGTTATTTATTATTTAATATATGTGTTCATTCTAAATATAGGAAAATATAATAAAATAAAATCATTATGTAACTAACACAGTACTGATATCGTTTCGTTATAGAGAAAATTGTTACAGTCGGTTTATATAAAATAGATAGTGGAAGTTACTACTAGTAACATCGTTCATTAAATAGATTACTTCGATGTACAAATATTCCTTAAAAGAATGTTTCACTGGTATTTGAGTAGATGTAATTAACTTCACTGATATACCAAGTCACTATTATAACGAGGAAATATAGTTTATTTTACTGTAAGCGAGCTCAACCACAATATGTTATGATTCTTTTATATTTTAAGATAGTAAAATATAAAATTTAATTATAATTAATATTCATTTTAATTATATAGATTATATAATTATTTTTATAAAAAATAATTTATATATTTTATATTTTCTTACTTCCCCTCGTACATTTTTTTTATAGCATATTAAATATTTGAAGGTGTATGAGATTATTACCAAGCTAAGTATTTTTTTTTGCAAAATATACTATTTTAATATTTTTCTTAACTAAATATGTATATCTTTATTAGACTATATAGTTTTTTACTCGTATAGTTGTGTACCTGTTTTAGTCGTGTTTTTTCAAAAATAAATGTTTTTATATGCATATTAGAGTTAATAAGGAGGTCAAGTGTGAAATTTGAAAAAGTTTTTTGATTTAAGAAAATTTTGTATATAAGTATATTTACTCACTATACATATTGGAAACATACATATATATATATATATATATATATATATATATATATATAACTTAATAAATTAAGTAAATTCTTGATTAAACAGACACACATTATCGTTCTTAAATGAATTTCTCATTCACTACACATGCTAGCATTATTTTTGATCAAAAATATTTAGTAATTAATCATTGGTTATTTTTAGTTGCTACTTATACTTATTTCAATTACTATATTGTCATCTTTATATTAGTAAATAAATTATCAATAAGTAATTACTGAGTATTTCTAAGTACAAGAAAATGTATGTTTTGTTAAAAGAATGAAAATTCGTTTATAAATCTGAATTTAGCCATAGTATCGAAACTATATTGTAACAGATTACATTTCATACAAAAACATTATTATTAGTTTTAATATAAAATGAAGAAATATGTTTTCTTTACTATCGTAGAAAATAATACATATCAACTCTCAACATAAATAATCTAACTGAGAAATGAAAGAAACATTAATTTACATGCTTAGTATACGTCCACCTTATCTTTGATGCATATTTATATTTTACAGTACAACAGGTGTGTATGAAAAATTATGAATCTTAATAAATAGAAACGTATTTTTGTGACGTTGAAAATTATCTTCATTTAACTTAAAGAGATGAATATTATTCTAATTTTCTATTTTAATAATTTTTATTGCATCTTTCCTAATTTTTACTATAAAAAGTTCTTAAATTTTCATTAAACTCATAATTTAATTTAAAGAAATTAATAACAAAATCAAAATAGCAACATTGTCAACTTAATAATGGTTATTTATAAATTATAAAATACATTCTTGTAATAGAAATAAATAGAGATTTAAAATTAATAATTTTTAAGAATAGGAAAAACCACTAGAATAGCATAATTTATAACAAAAAATGATGATTTATTTTTCGAAAAAAACATTTTATAACACCATTTGTATTTTATCCTATTTTTTTATTTTGCTTCTTCTCTCTCTTTATATATATATACAGTACTTTGTGTTACATAGAAATATTCGAACACAGAAACCGAAAAAACGATTTGTGAAATATAAAAAATGAAATATTAATTATTATTCCACTATAACTCTGAAATACGAGCATTTTGAAGTTGAAACATTAAGTTTTTATGCTATCGTTTCTTATGGAAACGTGTTCACTTTGTTTTCCTTGTGCTGTTTTCCGAGTTAATGTTTAATGCCGACTGCGTACGTTCAATAAATTATTGTTTTCTATTTATTGGGTGGTTGTTTTATTTTGTCCCGTTCTATATAGCTAACTCGCAAGCAGAAACGATTGACATTAAAACGAAGCACATATTTTAACTTAGTGTACAAAGAAAAGAAGTAGTAAATTAAATTTAAGAAAAGAAAGCTACAATGTATTCAACATTTAAAAATGTTGTAATATTATCCACAAAGTAATAGACATTTTAATTCTATACTTAAATATTTTTTGGTTTTATATATATATATACATACATTGATAACATAAACTAAAAACCCTATTGAAAATAATAAAAGTACTGTCTAAATGTAAATAAATGTACATAGTTGTATACAATATACAACGTTCATATTATGTTAATAATTTTAATTTATTATAATAATTTATTATTTATTATAATAACATTATTAAACATTGATAAGTAATTATAAAATAGTATGATAGAATATCTAAATGATTGATTTTTATGAAGCCACAATAGCGTATGAAAATAATTATCCACAAAATATATCATTATTAATCATTATTATAAAATCATTTTCATAAATCGCAATTACTTTTCTACCAACCTAATACTAAGAGTTGACTGTACTAATACGAATTGTATCTATCACAATTTAACTTATTCGAATAACTTTCAGTCAAACATTTTTGTGGTATCTTTCAAAAGAACAATATTGAATAATGATGTACAAATAAAAAGTAAGTCCAAACATTTATTATCAAGAATCCTATAATTATCAACAATAAGACAATATGTCACAAAAATAGCACATTAAATAATGAGTTACCAAATTCACTATAACAAGGGCTACCAAATTCACTACATCACTTAATAAATCTCAAATAATGAAGATTTCTTGCAATAAAATTAAAATCCATCTTGTAATAAAATTAATTCTATGAATATACCTATTTCAATTAAATTTCTATTTGGTCACCTATTTTTTTAACAAATTACGTTAAAAAGTAATGTTCGGGTTTTTTTGAATTACTCATAATAAGCAATTTAACTCTTACTTAATCAAAAAAGTGTCAATTGATACACTACAAGTGTTGATAAAAAATAAAAAATAATTATTTTACAAGACAAATCTTTTGCTGATTATATTAACATATTATTAATAAAATGAAAACAGTCATGATAGTTATTTTAATGTATTCTATGACTTTCCCATATTTTTTAATGAAAAGTATTTATTGTTTTCTTTTTAACTCTAATTCATTTTTAATATCATTTTGATGCGTACGCTCCCACTCTTCTTTAATGCACTGTTTATCTCAGATATTGCATCTGGAATCGACCATTTATATACTTTTGAATAAGACCTCGTATATACTCTATCAAGTTCATATGTGGTGAGTAGGATGGTTAATTTTTAGCATTCAAAATACATTTTATTTAAGCATTATCCAAAGCAGTACGTAGAAAAAGTAATAAATTATTACCGATATATAAAGTGAGTGGTACTACAGCTCTTTATAAAATATCCATTGTACATATTATTGATAACATAGAAGATTCATCGATTATAGTCAATTACATACGGATTTAAAAACTTATCATCTCCAAACTATTGCTGTACTTATCCAAGAAGTTCCTTCAGGACAATGATGTAAGCTAAATCACTTACCGAAACATCTTCAAACTTACACCCTGTTATTCCGCAAGACTACTGTATTTATTTGCAAACTGCATACGACTTAAATATTCCACAGACTACACGAATGTTGTTTTTTGATAAAAGATAAGAAAGCATTTGTATATTGTTTCCAAATTTTTACCATTTTGAACTTCGACTTGATAAATCACAAGAGTATCTATATAAACGAATATATTGGTACTAAGCTGTCCTCAAATATCTCACAAATAATTGAGAGATGGTGGACAACTCAATTTTCTAAAATTTATCTGAAAAGAGGTTAAAAGTCTAAAATAGTCAAGGAAGTTAAAGACTCGTATGATTCATAAGAACTAAGACCATCAGGACAATACACAACCGAAATAACAGGTTTAGAAATAAACAATTATATCTTCAATGAAAGTATCTTTTACAATTAATACTTGAAATATTTAAAGCGTAAGTAAAACACTCGATAAATTAATTTTGCATAAGAGATTATTCAAACATTAAAAATATTCTATTTACTTAAATTGAGAGGAATGATTCAATTTTATATAGAATTATAAAAGGGTGACAACAGACATGCAAGCAATAAAGATTATTTTCAATTTGTGTATAAAGAATGTTGTTAATTACATCTTTATATAACGAACTACTTTCATTCAGCATCCTCTTAAACTTTAGATCATCTATGAAAGATATTCTAAAAAATCCATCTCTCTTATTTAAACGGATTTATTCTCCTTTATTTTTCCACTTAATGATCCATATTATAAATAGTATTAAAAAAAATTATCGAGTGAAATTGAAAATGATTCCGCTCTCTATATTTAACGAAGTTCTCGGTTATAAAGTGTTATTATTTACAATATATATATATATATATATATATATATATATATATATAAAGAGAGATCAAGGGAATAAAGCGAGATAAATGGTGAATCTTTTTGAAAATGTTTTTGAATGTATGTGGAGTTCAAAGCTGTTTTATTATTAAAAGAACAAAATAACATAAATCGCCAGGAAAAATATATTGAATAAAAAATGTTATAAACTTTGAATAATAAGTTATTTAAATATGTTGTATCTGTCTCAATCTAAATGCAAATTTTTAAAATTTATTATTTTTATTAACATTGATTATACGGACCTCGTAAATTACTTATAAATATAAACAAAATTTCCAGTTCGGCTTGTTGTAGACAAACACTGTAAGATTTAAAGTAAAAATGCGATATTTATCACCAGAAAATCAAATCAACGAATGGTGTATTTTGTTTGAGATGAAATAGTTTAACTGTATCACTGAAATACCGGACGTGCGTGTACGTGTGTTGCGTGACTCATCCAGCTTTCGATACTTTATTCGCTTCATAAATTTTTATGTTTGACGATGTAGAAGCATCAACTGCTATGGCAAAAAAGCATATAAGAGGACATAGTGGAAAAAATGGTCTAGTGGCCATAAAGTATAATGGACGTATTTTACTAAAACACGACACTAAAATTATTTTAATTATATCTTTTTTTTTGATAATTTTCAACATCATTTTTTGCCGTTCATAATTAATATTTTTTTTAAAAAAATCATGTTTTAAAATTTCATTGAAAATAAGAAACATATATGAGAATATTTAATACTAATTTATCACAATATGCACAAAAACATTCTACTTCCATCAGAAATATATATATATATATATATATATATATATATATATATATATATTTAAAAAATTAATATTTATATGAATACATTTGAAATCAAATATATATATATATATATAAATATATATATATAATGTTTATAAACCTATTTCAACATTTTTCGAAATATAAAAATAAAGCTTATTCATTCTTATTGTGCATTCACGAAGGTAAGATTGTAAACAAAATATTAATATATTTTTAACTTTCCTATATCCACTACTATCTTAATCTTACAAATTAGATACATGTTGAGGGTATTTTCAAATTCATTTTTTATTATAAAGTGTGATTCAACTATGGCTTCCGCACGAACGTATTAAAGAAACGCATAAAATAAAAAAAATAACATCCCATTAAGTATTATAATTCAATTATATTTTAGTATTGAATTGAACTAAAATATTAAATAAAAAATAACATGACTTTTCTTAACCCCTGCGCCCACTTTTAATACTTCCATGTGGATGTCTAAATTGAATCATTCTATGTATATATATATATAAAGAGAGCATTTTTTACAATTAAATCGAAATTAATTAAAATTAATCTTTATAATCCGCACTATTAATTATTTCAGATACTGAATATATGAACAAAAAAATGTTGAGATTAAATTGAAATAATAACAAATTAATTTTAAATTTATTGAAATTAATTAATATGGTTTTCATCAATGATGATTAATGAAGAATTTTAATTGAATTCATATATTTTAATATCGCATTTAGTCAATCAGTTCAACGAACGAACGATACAACAGTTTAACAACACCCTTTTACTATTCATATAGCAACGTCGTATTTAACAACTCTTTTCAAAAACTTTTAAAAAAGTCTACGTACAAAGTGAGCTCATTTTAATTTCAAATCTCATAAAACATTTAAAAAATCGAGTCTGA
>CM068322.1:10588309-10603309 GCA_034766995.1 Acanthacorydalis orientalis
TTAAATATTTTACTCCCAGTGGAGCTTCACTCTCCACTCACTGACACTCACTCTCCCCTAATAAATAACATAAATTAACAAATTATAAGTACAAATAATCTATGTAAAATGTAAGTTGTAAATTTTTTATTGGAAAAGTTTATAAAAATTAACAACAAAATACAATGTTAGGTATAACACTTTTTTACTCAATCTTAACTGAATACAATACTTTGAATAAATGTCATCAGTTTTACATTTAAATCGTATACACCTCTTTCGTTGTACACCCTGAGAGAGCTACATACATATGACTGATGTCAACCAATCAGAACAGATACCACGCGATATCCATGAACCAATCATTGATAGTAAGGAATGGAAATGGTTAACGTGTTAATTGTAGACTGTAGCGGGGAAAGGGGTGTTGTGAGGAGGTGGTCTACACGTAAAATAAAAAAAAAATGTTCTATAGAAAATTTACGATAAATTATTTTTTATATATAGAAAGATAATATTGTTTTAAATCTTTATAAAAATGTGTAAATAATAAATGGCACAATATAGTATATTTATTATCGAATTTCTAAATAATACAAGGATACAAATTTGTCTCTTAATAGTTACAAACTATAATTTCTTTTTCGTACAATAAAAATCTAACTATTTAAAATGACAAAAATAAAAACGCATAATTTCAATTAAATATTTTCTTTTTAAGCAAACTAATGATTTTGTTGAAATTATACTAAGTTTTAGTCGAAATTATTCAAGAATTTAAATGCAGATTTGAAAGAAGTTATTCATGTCCCTTTGAACATTCTACTTCTTCGTTATTACCCTAATCGCTATTATAGGATACTTAATGGTGTCACAGCACATAAAGCAAACAATGAAAATATGCAAGAATGTTTTATAGCATACCAACATTGGATCACTAACATTATTATAGTGAAAAATGATAAGAATTTATTTTGAGTTTTTCATCAGTTTACTTATACAGAGGCAAGATAATAGTCGTTCATGTTGAGTGACCTCATAAACCAATCATTTACAGGATATATTATTGAAAATTTACATTTAATGACACTATAATGTGTATGTCATTAAAATTCAGTAGTCATAAAAATTCTTTCTTTTACGTTATTCACTTTATTTCAATCTTATTAAATTGATGTCTTTAAAATCAATTGTTTTATTGAACAGTTTAGATAACTTGTTGCAGAATAATTTTCATTTATTGATTACTGTACATATACATGTACAAATATATATATATACATATATATATATATATATATATATATGTAAAGGGAAAAATAAAAATTAATATAAATTATTAATAATATTTTAACTGAGAGGATAATGACAAATATGATTGAAATTAATATATAATAATGTATTATATTATGACTTTTGATGCATCACAATTTTAAATTCATCTTCATTTGGAGTAAATTATACAGGACTTTCTTTTAATTTTTTATCTCAGTCTTTTCTTTTGTGTTTGTGCTAAATTTATTGATTAGTTTTTATGGTATTTTATCCATTATTTAAATACATGTCCTACTCTAAAATTTTAATATTCAATAAAAATTTGAAGTATAGTATTAATATTACTATTTGCAAGTATATACTTTTTTAGTCCCATTGTTGTTTAATTAATCCAATGTTATCAATTTTTAGGAATAACTTTAGAAAAGTAAGTTGTTGGCGAGATTAAAGAGTGGATTGTTTTTGATTAAGAATAATAAACTCGTTTTCAGTCAACAGCTCATCCACGGTGTTATTGATCCGAAGAAAATAAATGATAGTTCATATAATTCTAATGAATATAAAAATATTCAAAAAAAATATCCCAAACAATTGCAAAATAATTATTGAAACAATTGTACTGTTTATAGAATAAAGATCGACTTTTAATGCCTAAAAAGGTATACAATATATACAATCCTTAAAATTATTATTAAGACAAAACTAACAAATTTTAAATTTTTTAAGCTATATTTAAAATTCAAGAAAATAATTCAAATCTGGACACTCTTAAGGGTACAAAAAATAAATTTTAATCAGTATTTACTTCCTATATTTTTATGTATTGCCATTTTTCTATCTTCTGTATTTTTTCTACTATTTAAAATGTCAAAAGTGCAGAAGCACTATCATTACATATTCAAAATCTTACAGTATTTTTATTGAGATCATTTTTAGATAAAAATAAGAAAAATTCTGACATAAAAAAGATGTATAATCGTTATATAGTTTTAATATATCGTAAAATTATATTTATATTAAAAAATCATAATTAAAATTATTAAAAATGGATAATAATTCAACAAACAACTATCATAATAAATATAAATCAAATAATTTTACCTCAAACTTAATTTTTATTGAAAAAGAAGATATTTATCTAATTATTTGTAAAATAAATTTTATAAAAATTAGAAACAAGATTTATTTGAAATATTAAATCAATGAAAAGACGAGAATTTCATTTTCAAAGTATAAATATAGCTATTAACGAAATTTATTTTGGAATCAAACAAACAAATAGATAAAAAAACACACGTTGTTTCACAAATAAATCAGATTGAAACAATTTCCGGTAGTAAACAATCCAAAAAGCACACGGTTCTCTGCTTTGTCTCCGCTATACCGCACTCACAAACTGGCTTTTTTTAATATTTATTTTTAACAGAGATGCTATATTCAGACTACACGTTCTTATAAACGTGTATATCAACCTATATTTATTGTATTATCGATTTTGAATTAGCAGAGAAGAGATATGCTGAGACATACAAATGTTACAACGAAGGTGCACACCGTTTATTTTCACCGTTTTCTGAATAATAATATTTAAAACAAGTCCACGACGACTTTATTCAATCCTAGTTTCAATTTTTTTTTAAAAAAAATGGTGGATGTTTAAAATTTACTGTTAGTACGAATGTTCCTATTATACGAGAATATATACAGGTGTTTATAAAGTCCATGTCTATTTTATTGAATTAACGGGTAAATAAATGGATAATTGTTTAAAAAAAGAAACGAAATATATTTACAAAATAATTAATCAAATATAAACGTACACCATTGCTATCTTTACACTGCTTAAATATTTCCGTTCTGTCATTCTTAATAATAAAAATACACATTTCTCATCACTTTGTCCTCAACGTGACCGCTTGCCATCATCTAGCGAATGTGGTGTATAAGAAAAAATCCACAATGAATAAGTTTCAAGTTTAATTCATTAAGTTTCGTGCTTAGGTCTTTTTTATGTTTAAATATATTTTGTTGTAAAAACCAATAAAAAGGTTTTTCTTTCTATGTTTTTTATTCTATTTTCTTATCAATTTTTACAAGCTATGTACTAGTTTCTAAATATACCTCTGCATTTGAAGTATCTTTTTTTAATGTCGGTTGCAATATATGCACATAATTTGCAGATTTTTGATTTTATTTTGATAAAAAAAATATTTCATGAAGCACCGTATATAGAAATTTAAAAAAATTAGGTTCATCTATCCAGTCTATCATAGTATGCTGTTTCCAAATCTAATACACTGATTTGATTATCGATAATACTGAAAAATAATTGCTTAATTACAGAATGCATCATCCTGCTAAAAATGACAGTTTTTAAAATTCCATTTTCAATAATTTAGGTTCTATGAACTTCTGGAATATATCCAGACAGTTGCCTGATATGGTTGATTAATCAACTTGTAATAATAGAGGATAATATGAACTACTATACACATTTTCGTACATTTTTCATATTAAACCTTTTTCTTAGCGAACTCTAGAATCTTATATATTTTATTACTGAAAATAGTTATATCATTTTTCATGTTAAAGTAATTTGATTTAATTATATTAATTAATACAACACTGATTTTATCATATTCTTATTTTCTTCACTATAGTTACTTAAAATTCATTCATATTTTCGAAAACTGATTTTCAGTTTGACTTACTTTATTTTATTTTCACAAAGTCTCATATTTTATAATTTTATTATCAAAGAAAAATAAAAAAAAAGGAAAAGTAAAGTTTTAGGTACAGTTCTGATATGATTTTAGAAGTTTAATGCATCGTATATTATGTATTTATATACAAAATTTTAACATGATAAAATTTAGTGAACCTTATTTATAAAAAAAAAATAATTTATAATTATATATACGAGATATATATATATACGAGTATATATAATCTATATATAGTGTATTCACTTTTTATATAGTGATTAATTGAGGTTATATATCAATCAAAAATAAATTTGATTTATATATACTATTAACAATGTTTATCTAATATTTAAATACTACTGATTACGTACCATATACTCGTATGTTGAAATTTTAGGGTTAGACATTGTTTCTCGACACAAGAATATTTCAAATTTGGATCAAATAAAACATTCCTATACAATGTAAGGTTGAATTATAATTATTATAAATTATTTCAATTTTTATATACCTTTAAAAATAAGGATATATATATATATATATATATATATATATATATACACACACATATACATTTTTAGCACATTTTTTTATTAACAATACAGTTAGAAGAAAAATTATTCAGACTTTGTATAAACTTCCAACTGACAAAAATATCAATTATTTAATTTCTAATAAAGGAACTTTTTGTAATTACTTTTTATTACAATGTTATTCGTTCATATTTTGGATTACAGTAGTACTGAGAACAAATAAATCATCAAAGTCCTTCTGTATTAGAAATAATGTTTATATCGATTAGAAATTACTCATTACAATTCTAAATAAGATATTTTATAGACATCAAGTATAAAAATATTATATTATTTAATGATATTTTTTTTTAATTTATAACGGTTGTTCATGTATAAGTAATCAGTGTATAAATTGTTTATACTCGTATATGATTTGTAATTGATTTTAATAGAAAGTGTTTTATTGTAAATATCCTAAAAACATGTATATATATATATATATATATGCATATATATATATATATATATATATATATATATATCATTATATATATATATATATATATATATATAACAGCCATTTTTAAAATATTATCTGCATTAAATTAAATAACTTATCGTAATCCAGTTAAGATAATTTACTAAATAAACAAAAGATAAATTGTTAAAAAGTATACCAATTCTAAAGAACAAAATTATATTTTGGTACTTTACGATTAATACTTAACAGTAACTTCTATGATAACCTATAGTACTTGTGACACTTGTTAAGTTGAGATTTAGTAAAGGTCTTAATTGTTTAATATTCATAATAATATAGTGTAGTGTAAAAAATAACAACAATAAAGAAATAAAAACTAATGACATTTTCTATAAAAAAGCATAGAGTAAATTTTGAATATATTTAATTTTTTAAAACAAAAATGTAATTATAATTGAAAAGCATTGTCATCTCTGTAAAATCTCTGTAGCTGACACTATATAAAGTATTCAAAAGATTTTCAGGCTTGTCTGTATCTTAGCGCTCTGAAGACGATGGCATGAACATCAATATACACGCCTGAAAAATAATCAAAAATGATCAATAATTATTTATTGAACATTTTTGATTAGAACTATTTGTGGTATGTGATGCGAGAATAAAATACCTTTATGAAAATTTTAAAGATATTTTACGCTACGTAGAATCGTAAGAAGTTCAGTATAGGTAGAGAATCGGAAGGACTGAAAAGTAAAGAATAAGTAATCGGATATGCGTAAGAATTAAGTAGTTAGGGACTACAAGAGCTTCAACCACAAAGAAAGTTTTAAGCGGACTGTGAAAAAAAGTTTTAGATACATGATTTGAAATGCATTGACCTTAATAAAATACTTTTAACTTTGTTTTCATGAAATATGTATTTTATAAAGAATATATATATATATATATATATGTGTGTGTGTGTGCGTGTGTATATATATATATAACAAATAAACACAAATAGCGACGCCATATTCTAACTTAAAATTATAAATCACATACCATCTGCAACTTACATAAAGGAAACTGAAACCAAATTAAAATCAATTATCGAATATCTGCTTAATGATAGCACTCGTGACGAAACTAGTAGTCGAAGACAGAACTCTAGTAATTTGAATGTATGAAGATCATCAGAACAATTAAATATGTATGTATTTTTTTCTTATTATATGTAAAATATATATAACATAATTATTTTTATCACAAAATCGTAAAAAATGTTACTGTATGATGATGATGGCGTTGTCATTGTAACATTCATAAGCAACAATCAATAATAATCAATAAGAGTTTACTGAATATTTTTAATCTAAAAAATTTCTAGCGTGATTTTTGGGGTGAAAAGAGAATACATTTGTGAAAGACCATTATTTTTGATTTTATTAAACATTTTTTTACTTAATGTCTCAAAATGTAATAAACATAACATTTCATTGGTATAACTAAGAATACTATCAATACATTTATGTGAACAAAATTAAGTAAATTATTTCTATTTACAATAATAACTTTAGTTTATTTTGATATATATATATATATATATATACACATCAAAATAAACTAAAGTTATTATATTGATATATATATATATATATATATATATATATATATATGAGAAAATATACATATAAATGTGTTCAAATATCTTAATACACTGAAGTTTAAATCTTCTCAAATCATAAACATAAATTAGATCTTCGTATATACCGCCATTTACTTAAGATTTCAGTTATCACATTCGTACAGCAAATTGTGTATATGGAATATGAAATAATTCTTGAATATGTTGTAAGTTTGCAAACAGTTAATATAATTTGTATTTATTTTTGGATTATTAAATAATATTAAATTATTAAATGAATTAGAAAATTAATAATCATGATAATTAGATAATATATCTGAAGATGATAATATATTACATATAAATTAATCAACAGAGTTAATAAGCAATTATTAGATACATTATAAAAACGAATTAGGATGTTTGGGATGTTCATTCATTCTTTAAACTGTAAATTTTTATTTTTATAAATACACTAGTGAACGGTTATTTGTCATTGCTGAGAATCTAGAGCAATAAAAAATGAACTAATTAAAATGATATGTATATTAATTTATATTATTCTATCTAAAATTAAAGTGTTAACTTCTCAGTAATCTTGTTATATTTGATATATAATTGAAATAATAATGAAATACTGTACATATTGTGAATAATTCTATATATGGATATCACTTTCTAATATAAGAATTTTTACTCCTTTTCTACATACAATTACTCACATTACAAGTTCTCATCTCAATTTCAAACCACTGAAAATTTTAATTTTATAAATCCTTGCAATGTCTGAACTTTCTTCCTCAATCTTTTCTTATAAGAGAAAGGGTAAAAAATTTCCGTAAATGAATAATTTTAATAATTTAAAATACATGTATATAAATCTTCATACCAAATATCAAGAATATGAGTTTTGATGAGAAAAAACGGCTTTTAAAGTGATTCTTGGTTATTCTATATTAATTTTAGGATCATATAAAGTAATTTGTACAGTTTATTTTTAATAAGTCTAAGAGTGGAGGAATTTATAGGGAACAAAAGACATATATTATCTAGATATGTATCTACATTTATTTATATATATATATATATATAATGTATATATATATATATATATGTATAATGTATATGTATATATATATATATAGAGAGAGAGAGAGATTTATCTTTGGGCCGGCTTTAGGCAGAGAATCTAGCACGCTGAGGCCAGTGAGGGTATTGTGCTCGAAATCCATGTCCCTTACCGCAAGAAGTGACGGTCAGATATTAGATATGGAGCTTATTTGATTTAAAAAGTGCAGTAAGACCCAGACCAAATGACTCAAAGAACAGCAGGATACTGTGGCCTCTTATCGATTCACGTCCTGTGCCCCTGAAGCTGGGTTACACTGTCATTAACATCCAAGAGTTTTAGAAGTTTTACTTGTTCATTCCGTAAATCGTACTATCCTAATACTTCTACCAGACTGTTTCGTCTGTTTTTTGCCTTCCTGTACCGTTTTCGGGCTTGTAGAATGATAAACTGTTCTACTGTAGGAAAACATAGATCCGGATGCAAGGTAGCTTTTCTCACAAAGTAGTGAACTTTATGAAACGCTGCACCTTATTTTGGAATATTTACATCCTTTTCATAGGGTATGTGTGTATACATATATATAGAGAGAGAAGGATCTAATTCATGAGACTTGATTTTAAAAAATAATTAATTAATTAAAATAATTTTATAGAATTTAGGTATGTTGGTTGGTTAGTTATTTAGGGTTTAAGGGTGCGTCGACAAGAAAGATTATTAGATTAAGATATCTCTGGAAAATATATGTCAATACTAATACCAAACATTAGAAATATCTTTATATTTAACAAAGATCATAATAAACTAAATTACTTATAACATAAATATCGAATAAATCTTTTTTTCTTTATTTACCATTTGTATATGACACATTTAAGTAAAATTTATAGTTAGTAATCGATTTTTGCATGTGTTGGTTAAGTATATTCTTAAATTTGAATTTTAAGTATGAATTACATGCAAAGAAAAAATATAAAATAAAAATTATATAAAGTTCATAATGTAATGATACATTTACATTGTTATATAATCTTTTATAACTTACAAACAAGATAATCAGTGTTCTAAATTTAAATTTATAAATAATTTTTCTGTTCTAGAGTGATCATTTCCGATAAATTTATTTTTATTTACTTATTATGGCAGCACATTTAAATATAAAAACGTTTCAATTTCAATTTGATGAAAATAACTCTTAAATTTTAATTAATGTTTATTGACACTAATTAATAAATAATATTTAAATACAAATTAAAACATATCAATATATATATATATATATATATATATATATATATATATATATATATGTATATATATATTATATTTATTAAAATGATAAATATTTTGATTAATTAATTGTGATGTATGAATTGTTGTTGACAATGTTAAATGTGATAATGCAATAATATTATTTTATCATTGTTTGTAAGTTTCTGATTTTGTATACTAAAAAGAAGTAAGAAAAAGAAGTTGAGAGATAAAAATGAGGTAAGCAAAAGTCCGAAGGGAAAAGAAGGTGTATAAATTTTATATAAATTTATACTAAAAAAAAATAAATAATCTGTAATATTTTTATTACCATCTTTCTTTGAATTTGTCATATTTTCAAAGACTGGCAACTTACCTTTAAATCAAGCAAAATTTTGAAAAATTGTACTGAATTTCTATAAAAATGTATAGGAAATCTAAATAATATATTACAAAATCTTTCATTGCGCACAAACCATATATACAAAAAATAAGCAAGTATTAGGTTTTTTTAAAATATTTTTTGTTATATTCGAAAATATGACACGTTCCTATAAGAGCATATCTAAAAAATATTGAAAATTGAATTATAATTTATTTAAACGATAATGAAAATCAATATCAATATATATATATATATATATATATATATATATATATATATATATGTATATATAAATTTAGAATAAAAAAAGAACCTTAAGACAACTTCCTAGTAATTTTTTAATTATTGTATCCTCGAATTTTTAATCTCATTTTAACCTAATAAATTGAATAAAATATAAACATATAAATCTTCTCCATTAATAGTATGTTTTTAGTGCTTCAAATCTCATTACTCTATATAAGTTCTAATAAATTCGTACATTGTCTTTAAATAATAGTATGAAATATCAGATCTATCGTAAGCATTTCTGACGTTATTAAATTCTCCTAAAATAAGAAACAAAGTCGCTCTTGTATTGTCTCTTCATTTAACAATATTAATTATTATAAAGATAAAAGGAGACTGTATATTTCGAATTATGAATATAATTTACATGTACGAATGTATTACTTTATGTTGATAAGTTTCATAAAAATATTATTCATGATACATTAAATAACAATTAAATAAAAAAAATGTGACCTTTTTACTGTGAAATAAATTATATAAATAATTACCAATTTATTTAAACTTTTCTAATGTCGAATTGAATGAACAAGAACAGTAATTAGTTACGACGACAAAAAAGTATATAAGCATCTTAAGAACTTTTCAGTTAGGAAATCTTGATGAAACATATAATGTAAAATTCAATTTGAAAAATTTATAAAGCCTTGATGGACTATAGAAAACGTTCAATAATATTTTATTTTAAACTTTACAGAAAGCAATCATGAATAGTCGAATAGATTACCGAAACCCGAAATTTCTTTAAATATATATAAAAAAGCGACTACAAAAGATATGTTCTCTACGCTCTAACCACAACGATGTTATTCACAAAAGGAAGTTTTGATAAAAGATACCTTATCCCAACTTTTCAAGCTAACGCTTAAAGAGATTTTCAAAAACGTGTAGTTAGATTCAAAATATATTAGCGTATATGGTGAAAAATTGACTTATTGATATTTAGTAAATATCAAATACGTATAAAGAAACGTTATTATTTTAAAAGAAAATTGAACTTCAATTTGAAATTAAATAAACATTTGTAATACAAATTATAATTTACAAGTAAAATGTTTAAATTAAAATATTCAATTTATATATACAAAAGAATGAATTTAAAGTGTGTTAAATTAGCCAATTAATTAAATAAAATATTCTGATAAATATTTATATTTTACATAAACCTAATAAGAATAGAAGTTTACTAGGAAGAAGTTAATGTACCGTTTATACAGCACATAAATTTCGACAAAATGTAATTTAATTTTATATTAAATAAATATTTTTATACATTTCCAATATCTCCTCTACAGACTCTCAGCAGTTGGTTAACTTTAGCAACAATTTATTCCCAGATATACAACGAATGTTTTTAACTTAAATATAAGGTTGCTAAGAAAACAATTGCTATTTTTATTTTTTGAATTCTGACCTAATTTTTTTAATGGAAGTATTATTTCACCGAGTTTATGTTAATATCATTTTAAAGTACATTTTTCGTTCTGTATTTTGATAATATCGACTTTGATTTTATTATTCATTTTGATTCAAATTGGGAAACTGAATTAAAAATAAAAAAGAAGCAAATAAGTGCTTTTCCATATGAGTCCAAAAGTTATGGTAAAGCAGAAGAAACTGCTCGTACAATAAACGATGCTTTCGTTGTGGGTACTGTTAAGAAACGTACAGTGCAATGGTGGTTCCAAAAAGTTCGTGCTGGGAATGCATTTTTATAGATAACTTAAAGAATATCAATAGTTGTTATTTATTCTATTGTTCTCATGTTTAAATTTTTAGCCATTTTTGTTTTGTATTTTCTAATAGTTGTGTTTTTTATGTTTATATATATTTTCACATTCTGATTTTTTTTTCTATTTATGTAAAAATTTATATAAAATTGACTATAAAAATTATTATTGTTAATTTCTCTGATTATTGAGATCAATGCGTTATGAATTTAAACAAAGTAAATAAAAACTGTAATTACAAAATTTTAAGTCGTTTATAGATTAAAATTAATTAAATATGAATTAAATAAAATGAATTACTACTCTACTACTATAATAATTACTCTACACAATGCCATATGATAAGTGAAACAATCACTTTTTGAGTAGAAACAAAATAAATATTATCTAAAAAAATACTGACTTCATTTGATTCAAAACTTACTTATTTTTTATCTTGCATCTCAAATTTTCTCTAAAAATTTTGATTAATTAGTATAGAAGAGATAAATTAAAGCCGAAAAAGAACTTAATTGAGAATAAGGAAAAAAGATTTCAAGTATTTTCAAAAGTGAAGAAACAATTGACGGTATAATGTATTTTATCAAGAAGTAGATACTAAAAAGAAGAACATATTCGATAGAAATATTTATTTATTGACTCATGTAATCCTTTGATCATACCTTGAACAGAATCGAATGGATTTTCAAAATTTTTGAAAGTATATAAAAATATTTTCATATAGAACTCCGATACTCTCTTTTTCTGTTTTAAAAATATAAAATAATATAAAAAAGAAATCTAACTAACCGGATTTTTTACTCAATTAACTAACACTGACGTCAGTTAATTTCAATAAAAACTATTAATATATTCTATTAACCTCTTCAATAAAAACTATTAATATAGGATTAATAGATTCTTTCGACCAAAACTGCTATAATTTTCATAAAGAATACGCTGTAAATTATTTACTTCAGAAAAAAATCGATTTTTTTAATACTGAGCAGAAAAAAGTACAAATGAAACTGTTTATATATTTGACTTTATCCTACATTTTATACATAAGTCCATTCTAAGCTCCAAAATAAAATAAAAAAACTTATCCTAATAAAAACTTATCAGCATAAATGCAGTTAGAGATTTTACAAAAACTGTAGCAGAATACAAACGAATAGTTAAGCAATAAAATGAATTTAATACAAAAACAAATGTAACTTAAAATAATATCACGTTAACACCTTAAATTACTTTTTATTTTTTTAAATTTGCTAAGATGATATTAATGCGTTCTCGTCGTATTTTTAAAATTTAATCATTGTTTATTGAAGTAAAAATGTAATATGTTATCAGAAATCATAATATTTTTTAGTAAATTATTATATTACATATTCGCAATTAATTACTTCATAATAACATATTGTGCAAAAATATAAAAACATTATAAAAATGACAAAAATATATATAGAAAAATGTCATCAATTAATTTATTCCTGTTATGAAGATTTTTTTTAAATTGAATCAAAGATATTTTTAATTGATAATATTAAATTAACACAATTTTAACATTCAATGATAATCAATTACAGAATATGAATGAAAGGGATACATAATAATCGTAAAAAATTAATAATCTCTCATTCTAAAAATCATATATACCAAATATGAATTATAATAATTATTTTAATTATTATAGAATAATTAATTAATATAATAATTATTTTAATTATTATAAGAATTATTTTTGAAGAATAATTTAACAAGTTTATCATTTTTCTGTGAAATAAATTACAAACTTTATCTACAATAATTTGTTTCGAATAATTTTATTTTAATGTTTATTCAAAGTAATTCGTGTTAAGTGTTGTAAGCATTCACCATATCCTCAACATACGTTTCTGAATCACTTAATCATCTCAATTATAAACCCTAAACGTGTGTTTCGTGTAGAAATGCTAAGGGGTACTATAACTATCTTCAGTTTGTATTTAATTACAGTAATATCTGATTAGTTTACAAGGATCTTCTTGAGCTACACCGTCTTAACCACCTGTAAAATAATTCATCATGACATGTATAGTTCATTTCCTCATATAATTCAATTAATACATGTATATCGTTCGTGCAACAACACTTAAGTTTTAATGACAAACTACATTCTATTGATAGTGCTAGTTACTTAGTAATAATTTTATTTTGTTACAATCGTATTTAAATATTTTAAATTGAATCATTCTACTGACTTTTTAACTTGTGCTTAAGTTTATTTTTATCACATAAAAACATTTCAATAAGCTTTAATTTTTTTTTAATTCCTCGTATATTCTTAAAGTTAGATAATACTTATTTCAAATTGTTAAAATAATTTGAATACTATTTATAAATTTATTTATATTAGATGACATGTTAAAATGTAAAACCTATTTTAACAAATACTTGATTTATATGTAAAAAATGAATATAAATTTTATTAAATGTGTAGGTTTTTTTAAAATTATTTTTTTGATATAAAATATAATAAATAAATAAATTTCGAATCAGTGTATTTTAAAATTCTATCAAAACTTTTATTAACATAATTATTGCTGTTTGAGTAAAACTATACAACATGTTTCATGGAATCTATCAGATATTCACTGACTGTAATCAGTTGTTAATAAAATATAAAAAGAATTTAAAAACCACAGAAATTTTGATCACAATGCTTTACAAAAATACTGAAAACGTCATTTTTGATTCAGTGCGTTCATTTTAAATATTCACACACACACACACATATATATATATATATATATATATATATATATATTATTCTTTTATCTAAAAATGATTTTAGTTCATTACATTAAATTCAGTAAGCAAGTGATTTTCTTTTTTGACGTACATTATTCTACCTTTCAATATCGACTCTTACTTTATTCAACATTTCAAAAAACGATCAATTAAACACATTTTTTCCAACTCAGAAGTCACCATTCACATTTCCAATTTCGTCAGAAATTTAATTAAATCTTTCACTAGCTGATTGGCATATCTCATACCGTGACGTTTTTATATTCATGCTATTTTCACACGTAGCGTACATACGTATACAGATATACATGGGAACGTCAATATCGAGGTACTAACGCGCCAGTGGTGGTCCTGCTTGAATATAATCTGTTGTATGAAGCACTCTCAGCTATCGCAGTATAATAAATGTATATATTCATAAATACACACACATATTTTATACATACATGTATACATATATATATATATATATGTGCGTGTATAAAATGTATCTACACATATATACTTATGTACCTTTGTGCGTATATTATATATGTGATTATGTAAATCTGAATGCATGTGCATATAAGTATATTTGGCATATAATAAATTAACTGTGTTTTTTAATTTTAAGGTCTACAGGATAGTATAAAAGGCAAGTATCATCATTTTAATATATACGAGGGTAGTGCAACATTTTCTCGGCATAACATATTTGTGTATTCGCACGCATGTCGAATCTATAGAGTGTGGTATATTCTTAAGTAGGGTACACATCATCAGTTAAAACTGACAGTCAAAAACTGATGATTTTCTGGGCTGTAATTTAAGTGTGCACATCATAATTTAAAAGACTGCCAGTTTAAAGACTGTCCATTAATGCTCTCTTAATTTTATAACAATCAATAAAATCTATTATATATATTTTTCACCTTCCATTTTTCATTTTTTATGCAAAAATATAAAAA
>CM068322.1:10608309-10615809 GCA_034766995.1 Acanthacorydalis orientalis
ATCCACTGCAAATTGAACCGAATATATATATATATATATATAACTGAAAAATATTTTAAAACCGAAAGAAGATAAATGTTATAATTAAATCTTTTATTTTCAATACTTAATCTACATTTTAATATTTTAATAAAAGTGTTTGTATATATATATATATATATATATATATATATAAGTGTATGTGAGGTTTTAGCTCTCGTGTTTCCTAATTGCACAATCACTGACTAAATAAACACGCCTCCGTTCGTAAAAAGTATAAAGTAGAGATTAAGGGATGAATAAAAAAAATCTCTTTTAAAATATGTTCATGAACTCATCGAAAATTGTGACTAGCCTTGTACAAGTATCGTACAAAATACCGATTACTGGTGGATTTACTAAATATTCAATGCAATAGTGTATGTGTATGTATGTATGTACGTAAAGTGACCCGTCATGCGTTTACTTTTACCTTAACAGCCGTTCCAGCTGTTAAGATGTATGACCGGAAACAGCATTTCAAGCGTCACGTCTTTGACGTTTGGTAGTGAAACTTGATGTCGGTCACTGCAAATATGCTACAGAACCTCTAAGAATTAGTCCGTGTTCGAAGATGTTCGACTGATCACACTAACGAAAACAAGTCGTTCTCACGAATATTTATATCGGTTAAAATTGTTTTTTAATTGAGTTGCAACATTTCTACATGACATGTAACATGAAATTATCAGATATTTTAATAAATTATGATTTTTAAATCTATATTAGCTCAAACTGCTTGCTTTGAGATTTGTTCTATTCTTTAAGACGTATTTAGTACTGTAGTCTTTTAAGAGAGTATTATAATTCTCTCAAGTTCATTTACTTTTATTGCTGATGTTTCAATTTTATCAGTTATTTTTTTAAAATATAAAGAGTTTAAAAAATATTTAAATACTCTATGTTTTCTTTCACCATTGAGTGTTTTATTACCTTCAAAACAATATTCAATAATTATTTATTGATCTAATTTTTATATACCTTATCACTTTAAGAATAAGGGAATCATCATCAAAATGTGCATAATCTATAATTGAAAATAATAAATAATTATTGAGCAATTTTGTTCAAAAATATTTCCAATATGTAGAGTAACAGAAAAATGCAAAATGCTGTACAAAAATTATATTGTCACTCTAATATTTATTAATATATTAGAAACTAACATATTTCAATATGTTTTAAATCTAAAAATTTGGTTGTGTGTAAAATATTAAGAGTTTTTTATTATATAAAGAATGATTAAATTGAGGCTTCTATACGAACGTATTAAAAAAAATAGCAACGATTAAAAAATCATGTCATTTTTTACATAGTATTTCAGTACTGAATTGAACTAAAATTCTAAATAAACAATAATATGATTTTTTTCATTTTTGCAATTTTTTTAATACTTTCATGTGGAAGCGTAAATTGAATCAACCTACATCATTTATCAGATATTGTTTATCTATCAACATATTTGTAGTATGTACCTTAGCGTCCTAAGGACACACATACATACATACATATATATATATATATATATATATATATATATATATATATATATATATATATATACACATATTAGACAATACTCGAAGTCAATCGTCTTGATGCTTTTTATCTATGTGTTGCCGGGCACACGCACCGTTGTTTTTGTAAACACAGACGCTTTAAAAAGATAAATAATAACGAAGTAAGCGATGGAGTTTGTGCGGGGGCAGATTATGATGAACCACTGTCTTATACGGATGCATTTTCTTTCTCTGTTGTATTTTGTAATTGTTTCTGAATAAATTGTTACCTATTTTGTATTTTTATCAACTTACCCCTTCTCCATGCACTCTAACAATATATATATATATATATAAATATATATATATATATATATATATAAATATATATATATATATATATAAATATATATATATATATATATATATATATATATATATATATATATATATATACTTGTATATATAATAGTAGTATTATTAATTTTTTATAAATATAGATTTTCAGCAAATTTACAACTTTTTTAATTACAAGAATTTATGGTTTTACTTTGAACCTAATATTGGAAAGCATAAAAGTCAATCTCAAATATGAGTATATTGAATAAAAGCTTAAGAAAAAGTATATTATTAAAAAGAATGATATAAATTAATGTAATTACATAAATACCCAAATAATAATTTTCATCTAAAGGTTACCACTAATTCTGTACAACATTCTAATCTCTAATATGAACAACGACCGAAAACATACATTAGAGGAAATTCATGCGGTCAGTTATTTACTAAAACTTCTGAACAATTAGTATACTCGTAATTCATAGCAGTACTGTTGGCATTAATATTAAGTGGTAAGTTTTTTGATAGAAATTTTTTTTCCAATATAAAGCAATTAGTACAACTCTGTATTTGTAAATCTATCGAATTTTAATATAAGAGTTTATTGTATTTATAAAAAATAAAAATCAAACTGTTTTTTTCCAAGTTATTTTATAAAATTGATTCTTAAAAATCTTTTACAAATACACTGTTATCGTAAGACGAGATTATTATTAATTTATTTAAAATAACATTATACTTTAAGATTTTTTTGCATACAATTTTCTACTGATATTAGGTGTACAAATTAATTCGGTGTCTTTTTTATAGGAAATTAATGTTTACTGAAAAATGGATTACATTTCGATCCTCAAAATATCAACTATTATTTTATATAACTTTACTCCACTTGTCGGGTTACTGACGAATTTCTTGTTTAAAAAAGAAGGCAACTTTGAGTCGATGAAGTCGTAATGCATTTTCAGACCACTTCCGCTGTTTTAGTATTTTTTACATGTTTTATGTGTCACGACACCTTTCCTTAAAGCTGAACAAATTAGTCCCGTAGCTTCAACAGCAGTTTTTAACTAGAATGCAAAAAGTGTACAATGTCTAACATGCTGCTTTTCGTATGCCATCGTGTTCACTACTTTTTTGTTAGGTTATGACAACTGCTCATTTAAGTTATATAGGGGTTTTTAAATGATAAAGTTTGCATTTCATAATCCTAAATTACGAAAAAAAATTAATTAAAACAGCTATTATTGATCCAATTTAAGGGCATTGTATTATTTTTTACACTTGATATAACTTTATATGTTCTAAATAGGTATTCGTATCAAGAAATAATTCCTGTGAATAATAATTCCATTATTTGTACCTTATTTTACTTTATAATGTTTTTTACGTTTTATGTTCGACTACATCTGAGTTGGTATAAATATTTTTTAATAGCAAATCATATTATTTACACTCAAATAAACCGAAACGCCACTGTTTCAGAGATAAAAAATATCACACATTAACTCATGTAAAATGAATGAGAAAGAACGGACGAGAAGAGAATTGAAAACAAAACAGGGAGAAAGAAATCAACACATCGTGACATTTATATATCAATTCGCATAGGCATAACGCTCAAAATTATTGGAAAACTTAATCAAATCAAACGAACGCAATTATCAATACGGTTTGTGATTGCTCGAAATCTCGTGGAAATCCATTGAACGTGTGACACAACACAATAGCACACAGTTGGTTAGGATGGCCAGCGATAACCATCATCATTACGTAATGATCGTAACATGAAATTTTGCCAATTCGAATCAGGCACTGATACATTGCACTGGAATTTATTTGTGTTGTGTTCATTGTAGCATACGTTCAGCACTATATGTTTTGCCAATTAAAGTTGTATTGTTAATACTGGATCTATTGTCAACTATATTACATTGAAATTAACGGAATATAGATTGGTGAGAGAGATTAATTCGTTCCTTCTATCGTATATTTTTAAATATGTGTTATGAATAAATTAATTTTTTATCGATAAATATATATATATATATATATATATATATATAATATATACATATATAATTTTTACATATAAATTATATATATAATATATGTATATATACATATATATATATATATATATATATATAATGCTAATTAATACATAAGATTCTGCAAGATATTAAAATTTTACATTATAGTCATGATTTCAAATTTTAATAAACCATTTTGAAAAGAAATTAATGAATTGAAAAGGAAATTGCCTTATTTTAACTAAATTTTAAAATACATCAAACTATATATATATATATATATATATATATATATATATATATATATATATATATATGTCGGTAATTATGAAAGTAGACTGAGTCAAAAAATTGGAAAAATGATTTTATGATTTATTTTATATCACAATTATTTATATTTTAATAATTGAGAAGAACTTCGAAAAAAATAAAAAATGTACTGTTTAATGACTTTATAAAGTTGGTCGGTAAATATAATTTTGTTTTCGTTTATTCTGATAGTGGACTAAGTTACTAACTTTTTGGTATACTGTATTCTTCTAGAAAAATGCATGCGTCTATCTGATTTTTGTACAAATATATATATATTAATTTTCAAGGTGAATAACCTTTAAGTCAACTTTTTTGCTTAAAGCTCTCAAACAAACAATTATAATGCTATTAGAAAATAAATTCTCTCTCTAGAGAAATCAATTACAAAAAGAACAAACTTTTAAAAGAATCTGTTTATTGGTTGAAAATACAATGGATCAGATTTCTAAACGATCCCCCTTATCACATGTTTTATAAAACATCTTTAGGTGATAGTACTAAATTTTAGTTTTTAGATCTTTCTCCAAAAAAATAAAGGTCAAAAATATACAAAAAATTCAATTAATTAAAATTAATGCGAGTACCCGATCACTTACAAAGGAAATACCTAAGGATATAATGGATCTGTTACCGTACATTCCGTCAATTTTCCATGAATATTTTCGTACTCTCAAAACATCACAAAAAGAAAATACGGTTATTGAAGAAGAATATATCTCTAGTTTTATTCTAGATGTACTTATACATGATTATAATTACAAAATATAAGTGAATACTGTTGTTTATAACGTTTTTTGAATAAAACTGAAATATTTTTTGTTATAATTCATTTTTAAGATGTTTAAATAATTTTGGAAACAGTATAAGTCATATGTAATATCAAAAAACATATATTTTTTCATGATACTTGAAAAAATTCAAAAATTACATAAAATATTCACATTATGACAGTAAGTAACTTGGAAAACATTTTGTTTCATAATGG
This sequence comes from Acanthacorydalis orientalis, assembly GCA_034766995.1. Taxonomy (NCBI): domain Eukaryota; kingdom Metazoa; phylum Arthropoda; class Insecta; order Megaloptera; family Corydalidae; genus Acanthacorydalis; species Acanthacorydalis orientalis. The sequence continues at coordinate 10,613,493 of CM068322.1, forward strand.
AAAAATATTTTTTATTTCACATAAAAGCAAGGGTCTAAATATCTCAACACGAAAAATATACGACCTAATCCACTGTCAATTATCGGCACGCATATTTCTATATATATATATATATATATATATATATATATATATAAATATATATATATATATATATAGAGAGAGAGAGAGAGAGAGAGAAGTAAAGTACAGAACTAATATTTTATTTAAAAATATCCTATTAATAGATATAACTTATTATTAAAAGCTTAAAAACGTTGAATAGAAATAAATGTAGAAAGTGAACAAACGTAAAATAAAATTCCATTCGAAATTCCAATCTACATAATCAATAAAAAAACTAAAAAATAATATCGAACTATATAAATTCAGTCTAAGACATAATATTTTCTTGTTAATTTAAGATGTATAATTATTGAATCTGTTCTGAAATGTTTAACAACTCGAAAAGACAGATTCTTAGCCCATAAATGAAAGTAATGCATCAGAGACATTGATCGACCAAGAAGAATTAAATATGCAAATTTCATGTTTCATCAAATTGATGAAGATTGAGTTTTTTATGATGAGCAGGTTTTAGAGACGAAGCTTCATTTTACATTAATGATCATGTTTATAGCTATAAAATTAGATAATAAAATGAGAACTCTGTTTTCAAATACAATTATTAAAATTTTTCAATGTAAATACTTTGCTACAATTTTTTTATAGTCGGTCTTACTATCATCATTTTAATCATCAGTGTTTAAAGATTGACTGGATTAAAAGTTTCTTAAATACATACAACAGCTACGCTAGAAATAGACTAAACATTTATTATACGAAACCCCTGTATAATTAACTGTATTTTTTACATTTAAAACTAAAAAGGATGCAGACTTACTTTCTTACTGCCTCTTGTCCTATATGAAAACACTGTTGTATACAGAAAAAATAATTAAAGCTTTATTTTTCTTTTTTACAAAAATCACTATAAAATTAAATTTTCTAAGCAAGCTAATTTTGTATTTGAAAGAATTTTAAACGTACATAATATAAACATTATGCGTTATTTAATATGTTATTTGAAAATAAAAATAGTAATTGACATTTAAATACCACATTGTATATTTTTTATATATAATAATAAACAATAATGAAAAAATCTTTTACCTTCATGATATATAAAAACATTAAATATGACATGCCCAGTTCAAGAACAGGTTATTCTGAACATTTGAATATTAAAAAGCCATTTTATAAAGTTATGCATTTGTCAGTAAGAAAATTAAATTTGCATTTTCAAAACCGAAATTAAAATTAATTTCCGCGATGGTTACATGACAGTATAGACGTATAAGCTTATACATGTATGCAAATATAAATACATGGAGAAGTTTTCTCATAAAATACATGTATTCAAATACATAAAAGTGTATTCTGAATAATATATTTATGTAGAATAGATAATGCTCAATTTGCAAGTGAAATCGACAATTTACTAAGTATATCTATTTCTATGCAACACTTTTAACTTAATTAACTAATGATGCTATTTGTACAAATTTCAAACAATTAGAGTTGGAACAAATATGTATATATAAATATATATATATATATATATATATATATATATGTGTGTGTGTGTGTGTGTATGTGTGTATTCAAATACATAGAAGACAATGAAAAATTGTTTGATATTAAAGATTGCTACCCGTATTCAATCTATGACCTATAACTGAATCTGCAATGCAGGTATTTTCGAATACTCAAGTCTATCCAGTATTCACTTTCGTATATATATATATATATATATATATATATATATATATATATATATATATATGTATGTATGTATTTGTTATTAAACATTTTTGAAAATAAACAATTTCCCGTTTTTTAGAATAATTTATAACCGAACTGAACGAGTTCTTTTTTCTATAAGTAATATCATTTTAGTAAAATTAAATTGTTTAATAATTTCTGGAGTGAAATAAATTTAATTTTGATTTCCATCCCTTATAGTAATATATGAAAATCAGTGATATTTAAAACGAGCCTTATTTTATATGTTATCAGTTTCCAATATTATGAAAAGTGAAACAAAATAATACAATTTCAATGAAAACCTACAACGAAGAGACTTTTGTCTCTCTATATATTTATATATAGGTTGGTGCAAAAATCATTGCGGTTTTTACATATCGAGTATAAAGACGAAAATCAGTTAAAAATATATTTATTAACAAAATAAAACTGCACACATTTCTCCCAACGGGAAACAAGTTTGTTATTCCTACAAGATAAAATTCTGGAGTCTCGAAATTAACGAATTTAT
>CM068322.1:10620809-10630809 GCA_034766995.1 Acanthacorydalis orientalis
ACGTGGGTTGTTTGATAAGTATAATAAAAAACCAAGTTCAACACTGTTTTTTTACAAAAAAATCGATTTTATTTCTCAACATAGTCTCCATTGAGGACTATACACTTGGTCTAGAGAGTCTGAAAAATACACATTAACGGCGCTGATCACATCCTCATTCGACGAGAATTTCTTCCCATCGAGGCAAATTTTCAAGTTTAGGACGAATAAGAAGTCGTACGGGGCCAAGGCCGGATAATAGAGTGGACGAGATAGCAATTCGAAGCTAAATTCGTTATATTTTGCTTACTGTGAAGATCAATTTGGAGGACGGCGCGTTTTTCTGGAAAAAGAGCACTTTTTTGCGCCTATCTCGACCATTTTTATTTCCGCTCTTCTTTCAAGTAGTCCAATAATGCTGCATAATAGGCTCTTGTTATCGGTTTTCCCTTCAATAAGTAGTCGATCAGAATGATTCCTTGAGAATCCCAAAAACGGTGGCCATTACTTTTCTAGTCGACAAAACGGTTTTCGCCTTCTCAAATACACATTCGCCAGTCGTTGTCCACTGCTTTGACTGCTACTTCGACTCAGGAGTGTAAAGATAGATCCATATTTCATTCATGGTGACGTATCGAGGCAAAAAGAACTGCTTATTTTTTCCATTTTTGCGGAAAATTTCTACAATGCTCGCTTCAAACATCTGTAGAATGTGAAGAATGCGTCGCTTCTGTCTGAAATTTCGCCTGCGGTAATTTAAAAAGGGACACTTGATAGTCGTGATGTTACCAAATGAATGGTGACACCCCACCATATAAATTTCCAAAACTTTTCAAACGACTCACGTATATATATATATATATATATACATATACATAAATGTATAAGGATTTGAATATTTAACATATTCAACCTAGTTATTCGGCTGTCGTCTCAAAACACGAAATCATTTTCCGATATATATGAGTTAAATAGAGAATGGATTAATGAAATACTTATATAAAGAAGACGAAAGAATATTTAAATAAAGTAGGATTTATTCGTAATTAAAGCTAAATATTTTTATAATTAAAAGAATCTAAACAATATTTCTAGATAATAAAAGAATATATAATTCATTATTACAATTTTGTTAAAAAATAACTTTCAAAAAAACTTTAAAACATGAGATAAGAATGGCTTGATTAAGAAATTATGAACATAAATTAGAAAAATATTAAGACTTATATGTTCAAAACATGAAACTAACGAGTGTTTGAGGATATAATCGTTAACGATTATTTTTAGATGTACCCATTTGATTCATTGTATCTATTTTGATATTTATTTTGGATATTTATTATATTTTCAAAACAAAACTGTAATTTTAGCGATACCTTATAAATAGATAATATTTTTTTTTTTAAAAAAACAAAGTCTTAATTACTGAAACAATCATTAATATTCAAATTTTCGAAATGTAACAATTTTACAAATTTTATACTATGTAATTATTAGTTGAAAATAAATGTTTTATAAATTATAGTTGATTTGACGCTATAGTTTATTTGATTGCATTTCTAACATTTAATCCTGTTCAAAAACTAAACTAATTTAAAAGTAATCAAATATGAAAACTACTTTACAAAAAAGAAAAATAACTTTCCATTACATCAAAGTGGACGAAGCTGTGTGGTTGGCAGTACTATACCGTAAATATTAAACTACCCATTAGTTTTAATGCATTTTGTTGATTATTTTGGAATGTAATAACAAAAAATTGTATATTTTTTAGTTCAAAATTTTTATTCTTTACATATATAAATATATATATATATATATATATATATATATATATATATACTTCATAAAGGCATCAAAATCATTCAGTTCATTAATATTTCATCAGAAAATATGAATAAAAAATAAATAAAACTTCCAATATTAAACAAGGAAAACAAAATAATATGCAATAAAACTATTTAAAACATTATTTTTCAGGCTACAAAATTATTTTTTAATTAAAATAGTTCAGAAATATTTGTTGAATTAATTTTAATAACAAACTAATTTTTCTTTGTTTAAATCCTGTTTTTTTTACTATACTCGTACACTAAATTAGATTTTAAAATATAATTCTGTTAATTTATATTAGTAATAATTAAGAACATTATTTACTTTTTATCTTTATGTATAAATATAATTTTGTGACAGAGATTGATCCAGACGTTGGGTAAAACTTTTTACTAAAATTATTTTTTATGTATAATACTTAATAAATAAAATTAAACTTATTAATGAAAACACTACAAAAACTATTTTAGTTTTAAATGAAAATGTACATATTTTTTAATTAAATTCTTTATAATTTTCTTACTTTTTATTTTGATTTATGTTGCAATTTTGATGGAAATTTAAATAAATTATAGAAGAATTTCGAAAATTTTAATAATAATTTTTTTTAGTACTTTGTGTATTCATTCATATACGGTAGTTCGTTAAATGGAATTTCAGGACAGTGCTAAATGTAAAAATGATAAAAAAATAAATGTAGCTAATGTAAATAATAATAAAAGTAATAATAAAATGAAATAATATATTTCTTGTACTGCAGGTAATTCACTTTCATTAATGAATATTTCTTTCATCCTACAAACCATAAAAAAATTCTAATCAAATATATTCAACAAATTGTGAGATATCATATTTTCAGAGCAGTGAACAACAAAATAATCTTAGATTTTTCTGTACTTTATAGTTTTGATGATGCGTTCATCATCTAAATTTCCAGTGACAAAAACCAAAACGAACCAAAAATCATTTATTGAATATTTTTGATCAGAAAAAAAATTTAATTTATGGAGTGAGAGAAAATTTCATTTACGAAAATAATAATAAACTTATACATAATGTGTATAAAATAAAGTTGACATGTATAATATATAATCAGTTTAAATAGATAAAGTCAATAGCTTTCAATAGACTTTCAATAAAAATATTAAAGAATTTATTAAAAATCTTCTATTATATTAAAATAAAATTCACTAATAAGTAATACATTTTTCGAAAAAAAAATATACGACTGTTACAGTTTTCTTATAATTGATTCATCAATCATAAATAACATCTCTTAAAAAATACTTAATTACTCTTTTTATTTAAATTTTATTAAACTTACATTGGATACGTGACTACACCAATTATTTTGTCCTTTTTTCTTTTTCTAATCCGTATTAAATTCAAATATAGTTCAATATATATATATATATATATATATATATATATATATATATATATATATATATATATATACATATATACATATATACATATATACATATATACATATATACATATATACATATATACATATATACATATATACATATATATATATATATATATATACATATTTATATGAGTATGTGTGTATAAGTAATATGTATGAATAGATTAAGAATGGATTTGTTATGATAGAAACTTAATACAGTAATAATGTAAACTTTAATTAGATAAGATTAACTGTGTCAACCGGTGGTTAATTATATATGTGAAATGGATTACGAAGGTTAAGTTGGATAAATATAATGTGTATATATATAATATACATATTATATATATATATATATATATATATATACAGAGAGAGAGAGAAAGAGGGAGACAGAAAGTTTCAGTTAATGTGAGAGTTACTTTTATTGTGTAGAAATTATTATAATAAAACTATTAAGATTATCCATATAGATGTCCATGTGATAATTATTGCGACTTAAATAATTTATTATTAAAATACTCATATATTTCTATACAACTTAAGTGGAAATATACTAATCACTAAAAAAAAAATATACTAATTTTAATTCATAATGTTTATAAATCTAATAATCGTATTTATTATCATCAATAAACGATATTTTATGTAATTCTTTTGTTTAAATATTCTTCATATAAATCTCATATAACTATAAAAATTATAAAATATAATTATCTATTTATCAATATAAATTTTAATAATATGTAATAATATTATTAGTAAAAAAATATGAAATTTAATTCTAATGAATACGCTCCTAAAAATTTACATTTTTATGCAATGAGAATTTTTCTTGTCTTCAATTAATACATAACAAATTAGTATATCCATTAAAAGAATGTCAAAATTATTCTAGTTTCCAGATACTTTGATATAATTAAAATTTAATATATTAATAGTTGTTTTTGTTGTAATTATTTCTTTGTTTCGTTATCCTTTGTTATAAAATATAACAGACTTTATCCTGGTGATTTCTGCATATGAACCTTCTTCAAAGTTTACATAACTATACTCTTATTTACAGACATAAAATAAATAGAATGATATATATATATATATATATATATATATATGTATGTATAAGTTCATATAAATTTTTGTTGAATAGAAGATCATGTAAGAATAAGATATATTTGACATATTAATCTTTTTACTAAGAGATCATCCTTTTTTCTTTATTGTTTTTTTCATTTGATTAAATACAAAAATATTAATAAAAATTTTGAAGAATACCGTTATAATCAATGAAAATAAAGAAGAATCGAATTTGTGGATTAAAATGAGTTTATATAAAAATAAAATAAGGATGATATTATATACAACAAGGTTATATCAGGTTCCTTTTAATTTTTTAAATTTAACCTGTCAGTAATAAGATCAGTCAATTTATTATATATATATATATATATAACTTCTTGCTAATTTAAAAAAATTATATATTTTTCAACACATTAATAAAATTAATTGCATTTTATTAAATAACTGCTAATAAAATATTACAGATTTACTTCCTTACTGAATGTTGTTTAACACAGAGTAACGAACGTATAAATCATGCCCAATATGCAATATATGCATCTCACTTTTAGAAATACTGTTGTTTTAAAAAAAACTATTTTTTTCTAACATTCTGTATCAATATAAATAATATTTTCTTAATTCAATAAGTAGTTATTAATATAATGTCAAAATCAATATTACTGAAAGATAATTTATATATATATATATATATATATATATATTAACGAGAAATAAAAATCAATAATCACTGTTTGTTTATGTCTTCGTATTTCTGTCATATTAATGTTTAACTATATAAATAAACCACTAAGTTTCTCTCTCTCTCTCTCTCTCTCTCTCTATATATATATATATATATATATATATATATATATATATACGCATACATATATATGTACATATGTATGCGTATGTGCGTGTGTATTTATAATGTGTGTAGGACACATAAGATTACATTAATTAATTTATGGTGAAAATATGTACCAAAATTAATTATTTATCTATGAAATTAAATTGATATTTTTTCACTGAAAGATATATTTTATATTAAATATACGAAAATATATAGCAATTCATGTTTATTTGAATTTCATATTTTGTAAAGAATGTATAAATACTAAATATTAAATTTTAAATTAAATTTGATTAAAGAAAAAAATACTATCGTGAAATGTTGAAATATTGTCTGGAAAAGTTACATTTCTGAAATGAAATCAAATAACTGTTATTCAAATATTAATTTGCAGTAATATTATTACACGTAAAAAATTTCCTATCACGTCGACAGATTACGTAAAAGTATAAAATTAAAATGGATTTCCATTCATTCAAGCTATTCAAATTGGAAGGCGAGAAGCATTCGCTTACAAATGAACTGAAACGCTTTTAGTAACGCGCATGTAGCAGCGTACCACGTTCATTTATATCCGTTGCAATCTTGTCTCGGAAAATGTGTGTTTGGGAACACAGCGCTAAGATTCCACAAGAAGAAGTTTTAATACTTTTTTTCTGTTGACGTCGAAGTCCTCTACAAGAGCTAAATGTACCAACTCGATTTTCATGTGGTATCGTGCAAGTTTCGCAAGTAGCTACAATTGGGAATTCTTTTTTTTATAAAATTAGATTAAATCAAAGATGTTACTTTGTTTCAACTTTATACATGCATTTTACTATTTCAAGCTTATACGAATAGCATACCAATTTTAACAAACAGAAAAGGGTACTTTTTCTCTGAAAAACAATCTAAAAATTATATATTTATAACATACACACACACACACACACATATATATATATATATATATATATATAAACATGTAAAGAATGTATTTGTATTGAAGTTCATTTTTATTTTCTTTGCAACTTTATTTCTAAATTTTAATTTCTAATCTGTTATTTCATGTTTTTTATAAAATTTGTAATTTTTTTTAAATTATATACACTTGGTGAAAGTAACCAGACTGTTCGTAGGTTACAGAAATCTAAGCGCAACCTCAATACAAAAAAATGACTAGTAAACAGCGAGTATAATTTTTTTTATTAAAAAAACAGACATTTTATGTAAAAAGAGTGGTCGTGAAGAACTTAAATAAGAATTATTTTGGAAAACATAAAAACCGATGTGCAAATCTATAGGTTGTCATAAGAACATATTTATAATAAAATTAAATATATTTAAATAAAAATATTTGTCATCGAAAAAAATGGTTTTGGAATTATGGATTCTGTAGACAGACTGACATTATGTGTATATATATATATATATATATATATACATATATATATATATATATATATATATATATATATATATGCGTGTGTGTGTGTGTACACACACTTAAGACTACATTTTTTCAACTTTTATTAGGATATTATAGAACAGGTTTTTAAATACAATAATTTTGTTCCCAAATATATTTTCTACCAAAAGTTCTGTTATGTATATATATATGTGAATAATTTCTTAAATATTTTTATTGCAAATTATAAATAAGCTAGTATAAAATACGACAGTAAGTCAAAAAAATAAAAAAAAACATTTAAGAAGTAAAAATCTGGTTATACTACATATAGAAATTTTACTAAAGAATTCTATCCAACTTTTGGGCACTTAGTCTGATTTCTAATGAGATTTTGTATTTTGGCCTGAAAGAAACTTTTTGGTCTCTTAACCAATCATGTGTCATGTTAATGAACTACTCATTACAAAGAAATACTTGTCCTCTCAGGTTTCTTCGAATGGTCCAACAATATAGAAATCAGTTGATGTTAGCACTTTCATGTCCAGTGACACTAACGTGTTGTTAGGTGTAATCCGAATGTTAGTTGCTAATGAAAACACGTTGGTGACACGTGCAAACAGACAGTGGCACAATTTTAGCATACTGAATAAAGCATCACTTTTACATCAGTCTAGTGACAGTAGTAACAAACCCAAATGCGTAATGAACTATAACCAACTCATGAAACGAGTGGTTCGAGCTGATCAGTATCTTAGCTATTACCCTATATACAGGAAAACTATAAAATGGTCAAAGAAAATTACATTATACCTTTTCAATTGTGGTTTATGCCTTCAGAGGATATGACCACTTCAATTTAAATTCTACTAGAACTCTAAAGTTTCATGACTTCTTACTGAACGTATCTGAAGCTTAGATACAGAATAATTTATCAGATGCGGATGAAAATTTGGAAATTCCTGCAGTGTCGTATGCTTCACATCGTAACTCAACTCAGAAGATTTCCGGACCATTATTTGAAACAGCCTCGAAAATCATATGACAAATTTTAGAACAATTTTTAAAACTTCACTGATGATCGAAAACTTAACCTCACGCGTTGAAACTTCTGATCAGATTAAAAACTGCGGATCAGATAGTAGTACAAGCACCAATGTTACTCGGTAGTGCGTTAAAAAGAAATTCTCGTTATTCAATTGCCACACTGTAAGTTTATAACTAATATAATTCTAATTATAATAATTTTGTAATTATTAAGAATAATAGATTATTAATTATTAAGAATTAGAATATGCTTAGACAATATATCTAATAAAAATGTATAGATAAATCCAGATTAAAATATTGGTCTAATATACTAGTATATATCCCATCAAAATTGACGGGAAAATATAATAGAAAGAAATATACAGAGAAAAAACTCTTTAATGGTTTTTACAACATAATATATTTAAACATAAAAAATACCTAAGGACGTAACTTAATGAATGAAACTTGGGGTTATATGGGAAAATATGGGTTTTCATTATTAGAAAATTCTTTCCTAAATATATATATATATATATATATATATATATATATATATACGTCGAAGAGAAAACACATATATCATAAATAAATAAAATATTTCTTTTAAAAAATAATATGCATTGAGCCATTCGTAATTGAATAACTTTAATGAAATTCATACTAAAAGTTACATATTATAACAAAATACTAGTTCTTATCATACAAAGGAAAATTAAAAAAGTTTACGAACTAGAAAAGTAGGAAACAAATTGTCGTTAAAGAATAAACACTTACATTTGTAAAACTTTATTCATATTGTGTTGAATCAAGATTTCTTGAAAGTTTCTTAAGAGAAATGTTTTATTTAAGACACTTCATAAGTTATACAATATGATATATTAATTACATCTAGAATATTTGATTAGTTTTATAACTTCTATAATATAGATTTATTATGCTTTTTTAAACTTTTTTTTTAAAATAATCAACAGGTAATATTTTAATAAATATATCATATTTAATAGAAAGATCTGAGTATTTATTGTTCTGTTTTTTATTAAAAATATTCATTTTTTAATATTTAGAGACATTTATAATTTTACAATTCACTGAAATGTTAAATATGGAAGTATAATAACAAATATTATAATCACTATTAAAAAATTATCATTTTTTTTTCAAAAAAAACTATGATAAAAAATAAATATATAACATTTTTGAACAGAGTACATTTTTAAATAATTTCGTTTCAAATTATTTTTATATAAATTTTTTCACTTATTCTTTAAGAAAAAAATGTATGCTTTATATAGAATTATTCATATAATTAGTAATTCGTTTTTGTTTAAAAGTATTTTCAGATAATTTAAAATGTCTACGTTCATATGGTCGTCGAATCAAAAAAATACATGTTTTTGCTTTATAATTACGATAGATTTTTTCAAAAAGAGTATCTGTAATTAAATAAATTTATACATGTATACTTATTATTTTTCTCTTTTTCATTATTGTATATTTTTCATAGAGTGCATATCAAAAAATACGTAAATTTGAAAAATCTTACTTTTTAATTGAACTTTTCAAACATTTTTTTTAAAAAATAAACATAGGTGATTCAATTTAGACTTCCACATAGAAATATTAAAAGGGGGCGCAGGGGTTAAGAAAATTCATGTTATTTTTATTTAGTGTTTTTGTTCAATTCAATACTAAAACACAATTGAACTAGAATACTCAATGAGAGACAACATGTTTTTTTTAATTTTTGTATTTTTTTAATACTTTTGTGTGTAAGCCAAAGTTGAATGAACTTATATATGAAAAAGATAAATTATATTAAATTAAATGTAAAAAATACTTAAATTATTTACACTGTTTAAAAGTAAATTTCATGTTTTATCGTAATAGAAATTGATTATTTTCAAAATAATGAAAATATATTTAATCAGGATTTATAAACAGCCAAAGAATAAATAGTCAACTTAATAATAATGTTAAAAGCTATTAATATTCAATCGCATGATTTTCATATAAAATATTATTATATACCTAAGAATAGATTTTATAAATATTTAATTGATTAAATACTAAAATTAAACTCACTCATGAACTCAAATCAATCCTAATATACAAATAAAGTGCGTAGTACAAAAATCAATAAACTGATTACTAAATTAAATTAAATACTTTACTTGATGAAACGATTTAAGATGTTTTATTTAAAATAACTTTCAAAGAAGCGAATCTTTTAACTAAATTAAAAAACTAATCTTTTTTAAACCTATAAAAAAGATTTTTTTATTTAAATTTTATTCATCCCAGTTATCAAACAATTTGTATAAATAGAAATTGTAATTAGTAGAAAATTTAAGTCCGTACTACTAATTAATGATTATATTTGTTACAGACAATGGGAAAAGCTCCAGGGTTACATGTACTGGTCCATGTATTAGATAAA
>CM068322.1:10635809-10788309 GCA_034766995.1 Acanthacorydalis orientalis
TTCGATATTAAAGATAACAGCTTTAGTTTCAAACAGTACTTTATTCTTCGACCTATTCCCCATGAAGCTCAAAGAATTTGCCCCAATGTTTTTCCAGCTTCGTGAATTTCTCTCGGAAGTGGGTTCCTTCATGATCCACAAAATATCCATTTTCGATCATTTCTGGTATGTCAGCTATTCTCGGGCCTCCTGAGGGTGGTGCATCTTCGATATTTATTGTATCACGTTTAAATTCATTCACACAAATTCTAATGGTTTCGTAGGAAGGAAAAGATCTAACCAATGTTGAAAAAACTTCTCGTGGATTTCCTTAGAATTTATTTTACAGATCGTTGCTTACGCTGATAAATGAGAATTTAAAAATGTAAAAAAGAATAATGGTTCCTATTTGAAGTAATTTTTAATTATTTTTGGAAATTGGGTTTAATCTTTACTAATTTTACACACACACACACATTATATATATATATATATATATATATATATAAACAATATATATATATATATATATATATATATATATATATATTGTTGGGAATAACAAGAAGAGATAGAAAGAGAATAGAATGGATACGAAAACAAACAGGAGTCACAGATATAATAAGAAGAGTAAAGAGTCTGAAATGGAAATGGGCAGGACATATTGCAAGAAGAGAAGACAACCGATAGACAAGAGAAATTATTGACTGGGAACCAAAGAATATGAAAAGACCGAGAAAGAGACCAATGAATAGATGGGATAAGGATATTAAAAACTTTCTTGGAAAACTGTGGAAAAGAGAGGTACTGAATCGAACAAAATGGAAAATCATGGAAGAGGCCTTTATCCAGCAGTGGATTAACAGGGGCTGCTGCTGCTGATGATGATGATATATATATATATATATATATATAAACGAGGTGCGAGTGGTATTTGAGAACACTTATATTTTAGATTATGACTCTCGTCAAACTAAATAAAATGTTTTTATTTCCCAGAAACCCACCATGACAGACAAAATGCTCACACAAGAAATGAAAAGATATGTAGTCATTATTGCTATATGTACGGAACACAGTGATTTATAAATTGCCAACTATCTTAGTGTTGAAAAATCTTTTGTACACGAAGTTCGGATGGAATTGGAAGCCTCTGGCGGGGATGTTTCAACTGTATCAAAGAGAAAAAACTTCCTAAAATTTCGGATACGATAAGGACACCCCAATTAATCCTATGAGCTGAAAACATTATCAGTAATGATCTCGAAAAATCAATGAGGGCTATCGCCAAAGAATTTCAGGTGTCGATGAGGACTATCAGAATTTCGATGTACAACAGGACATCCGATAAAAAGTATGAATTGAAAAGAAGTCAATTCATGTCTACAAAGATACAGGAAAACCGCTTGATCCATACCAAGTTGCTACTTAACAAGATTAAAAAACCCTAACGAATAAGACATACTTTGTTTCTTCTCTGATGAGAAAAATTTCGACCAGAAACAAAAGTCTAACAGGAGAAATGACTGATGATTATATGCAGATCTTTTTGATGTCTTCAGAGTGATGCACACTAAGTTTTCAGCAAAAGTGATGGTTTTAGGAGTAGTGAGTAACGGTCATGCCATGCCACCTCACATCTTTCCACAGGTTCTTGGAATTACTACTGCTGGATACATTGGGTTTCTAGAGTTAAGTCAGTCAGTTCAGTTGTTAAGCCCTGGATGATGAAGTACGTAACAGAAAGCCATGCCTGTTTCAACAAGACTCAGCACCTTCTCGAAAAGCCGAGGTAACTCCAGAATGCATGTCAGACCAGTTGTACGACCATCTAACAACAAACATGTGACCTTAAAACTCACCAGAATTAAATCCCATGGACTATTGCGTTTGGAGAGTTGTTAAAAGGAAGACTAATCGACATCGTCACAATACTATAGATTAACTAAAGGCCGCTATTGTCCATGTGATGTCCGAAATGAATAAGGCACATTTATTGCAGGCATGTCAACAATTCCAGTCCCGCATTGAAGTAGTCATCGAAGCCAAAGGCGAATTCATACAACAATCTAATAACAAAGCTTATCGAGAGCATGTGGACAATTGTTTATTAAAATAGATTTGATTTTTACTCTTATAGAGTTTTTTCTAATGAATTACCAAATATGTCCTCAAATACCACAAGCAACCTGTGTATACATATATATATATATATATATATATATATATATATATATATATATATATATATATATATCATCATCATCATCATCTTCAGCCCCTGTTAATCCACTGCTGGATAAAGGCCTCTTCCATGATTTTCCATTTTGTTCGATTTAGTGCCTCTCTTTTCCACAGTTTTCCAAGAAAGTTTTTAATATCCTTATCCCATCTGTTCATTGGATATATATATATATATATATATATATAATATTTAATTGAGTTATTAAAAAAAATATATCAGAAAATAAAATAAGGTTTACTAAAGTAATTCAATACATTATCATATTTACAGATCTATTAAAACTTGTGAAGTAACAATACTGTTATTTTTATATAACTGCTTCATTAAGAACTGATTTTAAAATCACATGTCAAAACACAAACTATTCAATTCAACATTATTTATAACCACAATAAATCATAAGCAATAGTTCCTTTAGTAGTTACTCCATATAACACAAAACAATGGCAACAAGAATTAGTACATAAAGAAGTTTAGTAATGTTTGTGTGTTTTTAAATTTCTTAGGGAATGTATATCTTAGTCTGAAACATAGCAAAGTTCTTGAACCCAAGGTCAACTACGATCTCTTAATGACACTCACAAGTATAGACAATTCGGAATCGAATCCCGTCTTCTGTCAGGGGAAGAAGTGTCGGCCGTTTGAAACAGCCGTACGTTACCGGATGGTCGATAAAGCTAAGCGTCTTTATAGTCACGTTATCGTTTTCCTGTACCGCACCATACAAACAAACGAGGTTGTCCGCAAACAAACTCATCGATTGTGGACAGACACAGGTCATGTCGAGTGTTGTTTTCCACAAAATAACATAAAATGAGAGTTTAATGCTTTTACTTAAAACAATGATTAAAGTCATATGTGTGAATTTGTATCTATCTTATACACAAACACATGTATATATTAATTATTTCCTATTTAAATGTTTGCAGTTGATAGAAAAGTGTTGAATCATCGAATGTAACCATTGTGTCTTACACATTTTATAAATTATAGAATTACTTGAAAATTGAATAAATAATTTCAAAAAAATATTCATTTACTTAACCATTTTGTGTAAACTAAGAAAAAATACGTGTGTTCTGAATGGGGTATGAATAATTTTTAACAAATATTTCTTAAATAAAACATTTTCTTAAGCAGAGAATTTTTTTATTGTAATCTGGATATTTTTTAGATGTGACCATATACTTATTGAAAAAGAAATTCATACCTCTTTAATTCATTCCAATCATAAGTCAACTTCTGACAAGTGACCGGTCAACCCCAAATATTACATTGGTGTTTGTTAATGTTTTCAAGACAAAATATAACCATTTTTATTTTATGTTATATAAAATGAATGTTTTTTGACAGTTATTTAATGACAATATTTTATTCATTTTATATTTGCATCATGAAATGAAATTATTATATTATAATTCTATTCATAAAAATATTAAACCAGTAATATTAAATACCAAAATACTATACATTTTGTACAAAAATTTAAAGAACACAGACAATCATAATGATGAAATTAAAATTCAATGAATATTTTTTTTATTTACTTGAAAATTATCAGTATATAATCTTTTATAAGCTAAAACTAAAAATTTAATGTACAAAATAATAAATTTCATTATTATCATTAAAAAGAAGTAATGAAGAAAAGAAAATTATAATACAATTTATTTCATTTAGTTCTAGAGTTATGTATTTTTTATCTTAGTCTCATATATAATATCACTTTATAAGAATTTCCCTTCCTTAAGCACGAAGAGTTTTCAACAACTTTGAAATTTGAAACATGTTTTTTGGAATTTGTTTTACTGACCATTTATCAGTCCATAAATTTTCAAATGAATTTAATTCTTATTATATAGTATTCCAAACTTTCTAAAATTAAATCTAAATGGTAGCAAAAAAATAAATGTACTAAACATGTTAGACTAGACTGAAAATAACATGGTGAAGTGAAATAAAAATATGAATTGAGATGCCAATATGAAATTTCGTTGATCAATTAATATTCTTTAATGCAAATACAGTAAACCCTCGCCGAACGACTATTCTATAAACAGCTGATTGCACAAGGATTGAACTTCATGAAGCACGTATTGCTCACCACAAGAGGATCATATTTCCCTAAATAAAGATCGTGACAGACTATATTACAACATGGAGGGGAAAAATACCCCACTCAAGGCGATTCTTCTCCGTGACAACGCTCCTGGTCATAATTCCAAGATAACCTTGAATCTGATGTCTCAGAATGACTTCATAAATATTTAGTTCTTATTACTTAATACCACTCCTTTTCTTCAGCCCATGGATAAGAAGATAATTTCTAACTTTAAGCTTAGTTTGTGTCATGCATAAAAGTGACTTTGGGGAGTTTTTTAGTAGTGTTGGTGACGTTGAATAGGATATTGTCACTCTGGGCGAGTCCATTGATCCGGAGTTGGATGCGAATGATGTTCAATGTCCAGATGAATATCATCATCACGAACTGACAATAGAGAAACTTTAGCAGTTGAAGGAGGTGATTGAGAGAAAAAAGATAGTGTGGAGGAGAAAGTTGAAGACCTAGATGTTATGTATAGTGACCTAGATGTTAGTATAAGTGTAGTGACGAATTAAAACCACATTAAGTGTATGGTCAACTATTAAGAATAATATGAAATTCCATCCAGAACGTGAAGACTGAAGTTCATATGTTCCAGTTTGAGGGAAATGTGATTGCTTACTTTTACAAACTGAAAAAAAGTAGGCAGAGACAGTCCACTCTGGATAGGTTTTTCACCAAAGTCTCAATTTCCTCCCCATTTACTGCCACTGCCATAGAGGACTATAGTCGATTCACCTTCTAGAAGTGAATTACCAGAAATATTCATGGAAGGTGATTTTTCCTCTAAAGATCAGCATTGGTAAATTGATGGTGTGGGTCACCATCCAATAAAAATGTTATTACCAACAAAAGGTAAACTAAAATAATTTATTTTCATTCCTTATATTTAACTTAAAAAATAAATTTTATCTAATGTACGATAATTTTAAGTGCCTTATACAACGACCGTTAGTCCTGCACTAATTACAGTCATATAGCAAGGGACTATTATATAAATATATAATACACATGTATTATTTAAAATTATAATTATTGTTAAGAAACAATTAAATTTTATTATTAAATGATACATTTTATATCAGGTAATTAGAAATTTCGATCTATTGAAGATCTGATTACAGAAAATCCAGTATAGTAGTGCTCTATAAATTAACCATGCTTCAATTCTTTAGATATATAGTTTAGATCATTACGGCCCTGAAATGTAACATATACTAGCAAAATACTACGTTCTATCCACCTGAAGCTCCCCAGTACGGTGGCTTCCTCATTTTCGATTTTCTGAAAAATCTAAATACTACCATGGCTACGAATTGAACAAAAATTAAGCATGAGTCATGGACCTCAGTGCTCAAAACTTAGTATACGAAAGCACTAGCCAACTGGATAGCAATAGTGTAGTCCACTAATCTCTTGAAGAAAGATTATAAACAGTGGAATATGATATATGGTAAGAGAAATCATAATTGATTTTAATACGCTAACGAAAACCCCTTTATTAGAACTTTCTTATTTCAAAACAGTCTTAATCCGTGCAATAATAAAATATTTTGAAAACATTACATCTGAATATATATATATATATATAGATGTATAAGTGGGTGTGTGTATGCTTCATTTGTTTATAAGTCTTAATTAAAATTTGTGTTATTATACATCCTTTTTCGTCACGAGAAACAAAAATCACGGATATTTTTTTACAAAAAATTATAAATAAAAAAAGAAAGATATTGAGAAAATTATAGAAAATAAATAAATAGCCACAAAATAAATGAAATTAATTGTGTGAAGTTTCATATATAAAAAGTGAAATAACAAAGTACATTAATTTATATATATATATATATATATATATATATATATATATATATATATATATATAAATAAATATAAATATTCAAAAGTACACATTTTTGAAAAGTGACCATAAATAGTAGTGTAAAAATATATTTATTCAGTTGGCATTGCCAGTTGCATTGCAACACTTGACAAAATACAAAACCTCTTACAAATAAATTTATAGGAAAATTGAAAAGAAAAGTCTTCAAAACATACATTCAATAAAAGTAATTTATTTAATACAAATTTTCGTTCAAGTTAAAAGCTCGCATTTTCTTGAAAAGTAATTAAAAATAAATAAATATTTAAACACGCATCTTAAACGAAAACAAAGGAAATTGTTTTTATCAACTGTTTTGGTTTTTAAGAAAGATTGCAACTTTTCCTAACATCATTTTATATTCACGAGTTTTATATTCAAATGATTTATTTTTCAATGCAAATAATCTTCTTATCTTTTTTTACTGAATAAATTGAAATATAAATATATATGATAAAATCATAACACTTTTTTAGAATTTTAATATTATTTTTATATTTTACATCGTTATATATATATATATATATATATATATACATATATATATATAAATAGATAGAGAGATATATAGAAAGACATATATATATATATATATATATATATATATATATATATATAAGGATACATATACTTATTTAATAATATCAAGAAAAATGTTTTCTAAATTTTAATAGGATTATATTCGAAAAGCATATGTTAAAAATACAAAGAAATCCTAACGGATGATTGTGCCTTTTCTATCTTTTTTTTAGTCAATGTAAAATATTTCAAGCACTGTACTATCAATAGAGTGTATCTTTTTGATTCTCAAATTATACAAAAAAATATGAACATAGAATATGTTATTCAGTATAAATTTTAATGCATATTAGTTAGTTTAAAACAGATTCAATTCAATATTGATATTGAAAAATATTAATAAAAACATATATATATATATATATATATATATATATATAGAGAGAGAGAGAGAGAGACAGAGAGAGAGAGAGAAATATTCGTATTTGTTTGTGTACAAAATCTGTAACTCAAAATCCACTAGACCAAGAGTAAAAACTTGACAGGCATACTTAATTTTTTTTATTTTTTGAAAATATTAAAAACCAAATTCAGTAATGAAAAAAAATCCTCGGGGTACGCATCTGGAGAATTTTTTATTTAAAAGATTGTTTTATCCTATCTTTCCTTTGTATGAAAAGTATGGAAGAGTATTTATAAAAATACATATTAAAATCATTCAAAACTGATATGAGTTTAATCATCCGAACTTAAAAAATCTATAAAAACGAACTAAATTTCTTATTTTGAAAGAAAAATTTGAAGATGTATTCAAGTGTGAATTAAAATTAAAATAGATCTTTATATTTAGTATCGACTATCACTTGTGATGCAAAAAAAAAAACATTAACTTACTCTAATGTCAGTAATAATACAAATAAAGCTTAAGTTCAAATAGATAAAATTTAATACTGAATACTCAATCAAGTTATTAATTATTAATGAAAAATCTTAACAAAATAATTGTAGTTTAATCATATTTAGGATATACATATAATATACAAAGTCTAAGAAGATTTATTTAAACAATTTGGTCTTTTTGTTTAAATACATTTTTTCTAAACATTTTATCTCGAGTTATGTATAAAATTACAATACTTACTTCATATTATGAATATAATTTTCATACATTTATTATATAGATTTTATTATCGTTACAATCTTTTTACATAACAGCTTTACTTATATTTTTTCATCTATTTGATGAAAAAATATTCTACGACTTTTCTTATTTTAATAACAGAGAAGTTTTCGAAGTTTTATTATATTAATAATCTTTTTCAGCTCTTACAGATAATATTTATTTTAACATTTTTATTCAATGGAAGAAGCACTTAAGAAATTAATTAAATTGAATTTTTTTTGATAATTCTTCTTCCTTATTTGTATAAATCGTTTACTTATCACTGAATCGCTTTTTTGCACTTTTACTTCGATTTGAAGTACAGAAAAAGTACATGAATTATATTTTAATAAAAAATACAGATAATATTGTAAAGAGTTTTTATTAGCTGGAAATCTCGACAGAAGAAAATTGTATATTATAAGGGTACAGGGACTATTGATTACTTTTATAAACCAGTTGATTTTTTCCAACTTTATCTCTTATTAAAATATTTTTTTTAATAAAATAACATATGAATTTGTTAATTATATAATATATATTTATATTGAATAATATTTCTAAAAAAAGTTTTAAAAGAATTTATATATATATATATATATATATGGGTCATTTTATACTTTTATTACTGTTGACAATAACAAATTTCATATACTTCTATTTTTACGGAAATAATTATTATAATAATTACAGACAGAGAACACAATACAAAAAGAAAGCCCAAAGCGTAAATAACTTTGACGAACGCAATTTCGAAAATAATAAAACCCACCTTCAAAAAGATTTGTTTTTTCAGATGGTTGTCAACGAATATAAAAAATATACTTTCATATATTATTTCACGCAACATTTCACCTCTTTTACGAAAAACGTAAATTTATATTCAGTATATATATATATATATATTATGTATATATATTATATATATATATATATATATATATATATATCATATATGTATATAAATACATATACATGTATGTGTTATGTGATTAGGTGTGTGTATGTTTATGGGACATGTGTTTGTATGTGTAGGTGTATGTTTATGTGTATGTGTGCGTATACATTGTTTACTCAAGTAAATGGGAATGACAATTGGCAATGTAACATACATTATTAAAATTGTATGAATTTCATATGTATAAAGGGGTTATAAAAATAATACGAAATATGAATACTGTCATTGTTGTAAATTTTATCATAACAATCGTGCCATTATGAAACGTATTATCATTTTATTGCGCAATTATTCTTTGTATCGTACAATGTGAAAAAGAAATATATTTGTTTTTATAATGAGCCACAGTTACCATATATGATAAAACACGGATACTAAACGATCATCATTTATTTCATGCTGATAATCCAATTGACGGTGTTACAAAATGCTAAAAACAAATATTCCGTTTGTAGTATAAACAGTCATAGTTAATTAGCAGGTGCAGCGATTTACAACTGTGTCTCCCTGGCTCATGCATTCACAGATAGCAATGGGCAATAAAAGCAGTTGGTTCCATGTGTTACGGAAAAGATCAATGTGTATGGAAAATAAAAAACTCTGTGACGTCGTCATCAATTAATTTTTTTCAAATTGTACACACATAACTTTCAAACGTTAACATTAATAATAAAATATGTGATATTTAACCTATCATACACATTTAATATAAATAGCAATGTTTATTGTCACTATAAAAGGCATTAAAATAATGAAAATAGTTGGCATTTGAATCACTTCAATCAAATTTTAATTAAAATAGTTATATAATCATTACAAGAATGTTTTTGTTTAAAATAAATATTTGAATTTCTCTAATTAAAATTATTTTATTAATAATCTATATACTTCTAACACAAGAACATATAAGTATATTTACATTCGGTTATAACAATGACATGCTAAAAGTAGTATAACACATAAAATAGAAAGTAAAACACATAAATAATAAAGAAATATAAAATTCAAATAAGTGATTCCTAGTAACAATGAAAAATATATCGATTGTTTTTCTAAGCATACGAGCACTTTTTATCAGACCTTAATTTAAATAATAATAATACAGACAAAAAAATCACAGTCGAAAAGGAATACCAATATGTGTTTATTGTCTATTTGCGCATTTAATATCAGAATCAATCGACGGAGAATCCAACACTTGTTTTTGAAACCATTGTAACCGTGCTCGGTCAACGTCTATAACATTTCAAATTTATTATTTTGAAACCCCAATAATGTTTATCGGCATAAATAAGTAATGATCTTTAACATCATTGAAGATAACGAACATCACAAAACATTTATGTTACTATGTCTAAATTATATGATCCTAAACTTATCATGTAACCATAAACCTCTCAATACCTCAATACCTCTACCTTAAAGTGATATGTAATTAAATGCTTTTTAGAGGTTTATAAAAAGACATTGAGATATATTTTTTTATGTTACTTATATTTTGTATAGTTTTAGGTTATTTGAGTACCATTATGGTCGTCGTAAGCTAAATCAGGTGAGTTTTTTGAATTATTTGCATAAAATGGGCACATTTAAATTTATTCATTTTTTTCTTAGAAAAAAATGAATAAGTAGAGAAATAATGTTTTTAAATCATTAGTTTAAATATACAATTATTATTTATATAAGGTTTACAGAAAAATATTTATAGTTTGACCTTCAAATTCATATACATTGTTTCTTTTTTTATTTTCCTAGCTGTTTTAAGTGGTCTAGATCTGTTGGATGATTAACGTCGAACATCTTTGTGAAAGGTCTCGAATTGTTGTGCCTAGTTCTGATTCAACTAACAATTTAGTCCTTGTGAACTGAAGAAAGATGCGCGCGACATTGTGTTCCTTAACAGTACTCACACCAAAAACATCGTCTTGTTTACAAGCAGTGTCTGCTCCTTTTTACACCTGTTTTGGACTCATACTAAAAACTGCTCTTATTTGCTTCTTTTGCATCTCTAATTCAATAGCCCAATTTGAAGCAAAATTAATAATAAAACCAAAGTCGATATTACCAAAATACATACCGAAAATGCATTTTAAAGTGGTATTAACATAAACTCGATGAAATGACAATTTCATTGAAAAGGTTAGAATTTAGAAAAAAAACGCGATTATTTTCCTACCAACCTAATATATTTTTCTGTTAATTTAATTTATAGCATACTTTACTTTTTTGTTAGTTGTAGATAATATTGATAATAATTTAGATATAAAAAGGTAAATGATTTGACTAAACGATTATTTTCAAGATTAAAGTAAGAAGAAAGTGGATATGAGCTTGATAAAATCATTCATTAGATCATGTCTTAAATATTTTAAATTAGACTGACATATACATTGAAATTAGACAACAAATAAAATGATTGTTTGGAGAATGATATAGATTGGTTGAAAGCATTAAAATTGATTAACTTTGATTATATTAAATTACTTTACAAAACTAAACAATCTACGACATTTGTATCTTACTTTAATAAATGATAATTGTTTTCTATTACATTAAAGGCAATGTTTTTAAAGTTTTTGACTGTTGAAACCAAATAATTCCGAATTATCTTTATAAAAATAAATTTGTTTGAAATGAATAATATTAAATATTTAAGCTATACTCCTAATAAAAAATATAAATTGACATTACTATATATAGATTCGTATATTTTTTTCCAAATAGAAGATCTAATAAAAACCAAATACACTGTGTTTTGTCTATCTCGTTTACAGTGTGAAAGATAATTAGTAAATATTTATACAAACATTTAATTTGAAATAATAGTTTTAAGTGTGTTGATTATTACCTATTTGTATAGCTCTTTTTTAATATAATTTATGTAAATATATTTTTTTTGGTAATAAAACTTGAATAAATGTAGCGTTGAAATACAAATTGTTTTCTTAAGATATAAATCAAGATTTTTATGATAAAAAATGATACTTTCAAATGAATATCAAATCTCCATTTCACTTGTTAACAAAAAATAAATTCTTTTAATGGTATTCTGGTATTTCATAATTACTCTAACACATTAAAAGATATATAATTTATTATTCTCTCTTTTATAAGTACCAAGTAAAATTTTCAACAAACTTCTGATAAGGATAGTTAATTATTCAAAAACATTACATTTCAGACGACCATCTTTGGTGTACTAATTTTCTCACTAAAGAAAATAGATTTACAGGAAAAAAAATTGAATTTATCTTAATATTCTATTGGAATTCTTAGAGAAAAATTATCAGACTATTTATATTTTGTCTACACTTGAAATTAAAAATAACTTAAATCTATATATTTTCACATTTTTATTTGAGTGTAATATATTTTTTTTAATAAGAGATCAATGTTCTTATTCTACTATTTACGTATAAAATTTTAATTATCAAATGTATAAAATTCTATGGACTAAACACATATTTTCTTATTATATGTTTTAGGATATTTAATATTATTACATAACTAAAATATTACAATGGTTTCTTGTACCATGATATAAAACATGGTTTTATACGTAAATGGAATTTAATGAACATGACTAGGAACAATAGCGTTGTGTAACACTTTGGGAATATTAAACTTGGAGGTTTGTATCAAATTTTAAAACAAATTATACTGAAATAAACTGAGTTAATAAATACATACACACATACATACATACATACATACATAAATATAAATGTACATATATATATATATATATATATATAAATATTTATATATATATATACACACAGTATATATGTTTGTTTATATGTATTTATATTTACATAGCTGTGACTAAATCTTAATATTCAGGTAAATCAGTTTTAAATTTTAACACCAAATGTACATGGCATGTTTATTAACCACGGTAAAACTTAGTTAACTAAGTAATTTTTGTAGCTATGTTTAAAATAAAATTATATCTTAATTATTATTAATTTAAAATAATTCAAAAAACAATAATTTTAGAACATTAACTTATATTTACATCTCTTAAAGAGAAAATATATTTTAGATTACATATACGAATTATAAAATAGTTGTAATTAATGAAACATGCACAGCAAGCAGGTGAATTTCATTGCGTCTATCAATTATTTTAAATTGAATGCTCATAAATAATTAAAAATAAATATATTGGATGCAGAATTATATTACATCGCATATATAGATCGTATGATGCACATGCACTATATTAAAACTATTTACTAATTTATGTGTGATTATGAATTCCCATATAGAAAGAAGTATAATCTAAAATATTGATTTTATCAATTTCAGCACTATAGTTTTAAATACTTATTTTTATAGTATTGATGATACTTTCTTTTTAACTACATTAATAAATATATAGATAAATTTTAATCGAGTTTCCTGACAAAAACTTATAAATAAAATAGTAAAATTTGACTTATCGCGTGAGAATATCTTTGATAATTATCATTTTTTATGAGATAGTACAAATTTTATTTTAAGAAGTATTGATTCACGTTTGGTCATTGAATTGGAAAATCGTTGGTGAATGATTTACTACACTTTCTGTGAGATAGGAAAAGATTTATACACAAATTCCAATTTACTTTCGACAAGTACGTATTTCGTTTATGTGTAAATAATTTACTTTCAAATATATATATATATATATATATATATATATATATATATGTATAGTGTTGCATTCAGGGGGAGGGCCAAAGGGCACTAGAAACCTCCATAGGAAAAAGGGAAAAACATTAGAAAACAAAATAAAATCATCGCGCAATATATATATATATATATATATATATATATATATATATATATATATATTCCTATATAGACAGAGAGATTAATGTAACCACGACTAAAGTAATTCAAGAGCTCTGTAAAAAGAAAAGAAAACTGGTTTTATTCCTTAATTAATTTTTTATAATCACGTAATGAATTTTATTGAATACACATTAAAAACTTTTTATCTGTTCAATTCGCCTCCTCCAAGATTATACCCAGAGTGTGCTACTATATATATATATATATATATATACACCTCTACATATTATCTTTAATATTATTTATACAAACTTCAAATTTATTTATTTTTAAGTCATTAAATAAATAATATCGAGGCACTTAAATTATCAATTATCATTAATTTAATATATCAATGATGTAGATTATTAAAGAATTAATCAAAATGTAATGTTATAAATATTATTTTATAGAAATTAGTCTGTGTGCATATTGTTAGTTAAAAGTAACTTCACCATAAACACACGCGAGAAAAATGTTTATTCATTTAGATTTTTTTTTTGATTTTTTTCCAGATTAAAATTCAAAAATGTAATTGAAACTTTTAAATTTATGGATCGATTTATTTTATGATAGCAATCATTGAAAAGTATTTAGATATATATATATATATACATACATATATATATACACATATATACATATACATACATACATATACATACATACATATACATACATACATATACATACATACATATACATATATATACATACATACATATATATACATATATATATATATATATATATATATATATATATATATATATATACATATTTATGTATTCAAAGAATTAAGCAACAACAAATATTTCTGTTTTTCTATTCACCAGTTCGTTGTTCGGGGAACTTTAATGTGCATTGAAAATAATTTATTGCACTATGAACATGTTTTGAGATGTATAATTTTTTTTAGATTTATTGTCATAAATAATATGTTATAATCATGAACTTTTGGAAAATGTATTTTCCTCTACTCGATATACATATATATATATATATATATATATATATATATATATATATATATATATATTCAGTATTGTATCTTTTCTTTACTTTTCTTTTATTTATACTGTAGAATATGAGCTACAATGAATCCAAAAACACTTCATTAGTAATAATTACACCCACTTAAATTGTACATTTTGGTTGCAGAGCAGCGTCCGAAAGAATTGTAGGCTCTTATTTATTCGAAAATGAATGTAACCATAAATTGTGTTCAATACCGTACGATGATAGACAATTTTTTGAGGCTCACTGTTGATAATCGTCCACAAATGTAACTCCAACAAGATGGAGCGACAGTGCACACAGCAGGACCCATTACGGAACTTTTACGGGACATTTTTGGCGAACGCATAATTTCAAGAAACATTGATTTTAATTAGCCTGTGCGTTCGCCTGATTTAAGCCCGTCCGATTTTTTTATTTGGGTTTACTTAAAAGAACGTGTATACAATAATCTGAGAACCATCCTGCAGTTAAAGAATAACATACGAGAAGAAATACGAGCCTTATGACTAGAAACCCTGACAGAAGCGATGGATGCCTTAGATAGAGCTCGACTTTGTAAAACCGCAAAAGGGAATCATTTACGTGATCTCATTTTTTATATGCAATCAAGAAAAATTCCACATCCTTATACTATATTTTGAGAAATAAAAAATGACGAAAATATTACAAAATAAAAAAATATTAATGATTTAAAATTCTACGTTCTTTTGAGCTCCCCTGTATATATGTATGTATGTGTGTAAGCATGTATACATATATGTATGTATGCATGTATGCATATATATATATATATATATATATATATAAATATATATTTAACCTGGTAATTAGATTTATTCAGAATATAGTAATTGACATAGCTTCCACTTTCTTACTATATAATTGACCGGCATTCATTTTTTGTTTCACTTTATATTTTTCCATTGATACCACTTTAAATACTTATTTAAACATTATTCAGACTCCGAATACATATTTCCGAGTTGAGAACATACTTTTCACCTGATATATGTTAATGTAATGACTTTAGAAAGTAAATCACACGACGTTGCGTAAAATACAATTATCTATTATGAATGGCAAATTCCTGAAAGAAGAGTAACGCCTTTGCGGTCACAGAGAACCTGCTTGTATACGCTGGAGATCTAATATGTGGGTTTGATCAATACGCTTGTTAGTCGGAGTAAATGCGCACTACGCTTCCTCGTTCTATGTATTTGACGTTGATGAGAACAATGAACGAGATTTGATGTTGATGGAACATAGATAG
The DNA here is from genome assembly GCA_034766995.1 of Acanthacorydalis orientalis. NCBI lineage: Eukaryota > Metazoa > Arthropoda > Insecta > Megaloptera > Corydalidae > Acanthacorydalis > Acanthacorydalis orientalis. Next base: position 10,651,767 of record CM068322.1, read on the forward strand.
ACAGTGTAATGATTTAGTGTTGGTTAGAAGATAAAAGAATTGAAAAGAATCCATAGGTCAATGGTTCCGAATAAGAAATTGAACTAAAAACGTTATAGTTCATAGACTGTGATCTGAAGATGAACTTATTGACGACTTATGAGTCTGGTATCTAAATAATCTACTATTAATAACTAATATTAAAAAAAACTTTTTATATTTCATTATTTGGCTCAACTAAAATGAATATTAATAATAATATTTTTTATTGATATTGATTATAATCAAAAATCATATATATATATATATAAAGAAATATTATTAAAAAAGAAATACCATAAATAGAAACCAAACATTACATCATTTTTTAAATCCATCTATCTCTAAATTTACTATTTCATATTAACTTGCGTTTATTTTGCTACAAAATTCCTAATATAATGAAAGTTACATTTTATTATTTGATTAGTACTTAACGTAAGTTTGAAATGACAACGTTAATCTTAGAGTAATTAAATATTTTTTTAGAAGTTGGAAGCCTAAAAGTTATTAAAACAAGTTGTTGAAGTAATAAAAATTAAATGGTGTTAAATTATTTTAATAACTTTTAAATATTAATATTAAATGTCTTCATTATTAATTGTAACTCAATAAAAATAGCCATATTAGTTTCAAATTTTTCATAACATCTTTGTAACTACTTATAATTGAGATAAATTTTAACAAAATTCATATTTAACAAAAATAATTTTAATACATATATAAAATACTAGTATATATAATATATAATATTTATATACGAACATTTACTATTTATTTTAATATTTTTATATTACATATAGTATTTATACGAGTATATAATATTAGTTTAATAATTTTAATTATAAATTTTCAATACTGCCATTGTACCAAAATTGGAAATTTTATTTTCTTTCATCTATTACTGATGGTTTCTATATTTCAAATGTGCTGTTTTCATTTCCAGCCAACAGCTTTGCTATGAATAATATTTCAAAGCATCTATTAAATTTAATTTAGCTATCATATTTCTTAAAATTCAGAAAAGAATAAAAAATGAGGTAGCATTCTTGAGTTTAATAAAAAAAGTTTTCTTTATATAATGAATATATATATATATATAGGTAGATACATTTTTCATCGAAATTTATATTCACATGTTGTTCATAAATTTAGTTCTCTTAATCAACTTTATATATATACATATATATATATATATATATATCTTTAGTTAATTTTTTTATTTCCATATTTTGTTAATTAATATTCTGCGTAAAGAATTGTATCAACATTTATTCAATTACAAAGTGAAATCAAACATTTCCCTCACTACAAATTAAAATTCAAAATCAAATTGAATCGTCGAAGTCCCTTTATTTCGTACGAATTAATTAAGTCTTTAATTCTTTTCGATTTAATTAAATGTTGATGTTAAATGTATTCTAATTTTCGAACTGCGGCGATTTTTTGCAAAATCGATTTGAATCTCCTGCGACATAACAAATAATCGGCATTAGGCAAATAAACAAACCTCAAATTAAAACGTCAATTTAATTTCAAATTGGGGTTTACTGTATTGCTATCATTTTTTTCAGAATTTGTATTGTACAACCATAATTTGTTGTGTTAATTTGTGGGATATTTTCATGGACATTAATTCTAAAAATTAATATTATTCTTCCTAAATGAAATGCAAATTTTGACTTCAATAATCCATTTCAGATTGGCATGAAGAGACATTAGGAATTTATATATGTATATATATATATATATATATATATTTGTATGTATGTATAAATATCAATATTAAATTGATTAGTGATCTTTTTTATGACAGTACATTTGATTTTCATTAATTTTTAAAATTTCTACCACAAATACTTAATATATATAAAAAATATATACTTTATTTCTGTTTAATCTCTCTCTTTCTCTTTATAAATATATATATATATATATATATATATATATATATATATATATATGTTTGTACAATATATAAACAGTAAAAGTATGTTATAAAATTCATACTGCAAGCATGATTATATTTTGTAACTATAAACTTCGTACAGTATATTATTAAAAGGTTAACTTCATCTAGATATTATATTTTTCTTTATAAATCGATATAATACAATTTAAAATTATGTTATAAACTAATATGCATCCATAAATAATGAACATAAAATTTAAAAGACGTGTGTAAATACCTGAAAAAATATAAAACATATTTATATTGTTTTTAGACTATTCTTACAAAACTTAGGCTTTAATTAACAAAATGCTTAGTTGCAACAAGAAATATTAATAACTAAAGAATTTTTTAAACAATTAATTTCTATCTGTTATAAACAATGATGGTTACCACTAATTATTCAAAGTATAATGTTCTAATAAGTGAGGACCACATTTTCTCGATATATCCATGAAATGATCTCGTTATAATGGTGAGTTTTGTATAGAAATATACATGAACAAATAGCTTGAAATTATTTGCTTGATATATATGTTCTCTTTATATCTATATTTATTATATTAATGCTCGTTTTAATCACTTTCAGGTATATATATATATATATATTAAATATTTTCTTTTAGTTTTCATTTAAACACTCTAGATTACTTGGTAAAAATAATGATTTCTTACAACTTATTAATTCATCAATAATTGTTTGAGACAAACCTTATCGTAAAAATCCCAATCAATAAAAAAATTAAACAGCATACTACTTAAGAACTCGTTGATATATGATATTCAGTATATTAGTAATTATTCTAAGATCTTTGTCTTAATATTTAAAGTGATTGTTCAAATATATGATCAAAACGGTGACATATCTTGTATCTGGACGTAGAGACTCGAAATTTTTTATACGTTTTCTTCTAATGATACACTTTTGAAAAAAAAATATTATTCAACCTTCATATATCATTCTCAAGTTCACAATATTTATAGATTTTTAAATGAAAAAACCACAATTTTTCTGATTTTTGGACGACTGTATTTTTTTAATGAAAAAAAGAGTTTTAAATTTAGTCTCATTGGAAAGAGACTAGTGACCTTTAAATATATCATCCAAAAAATATTATCTAGACAAAAGAGAATCATTCTTTATATATATATTTAGCCTTTTTGAATCCAGACGTGAATCTAGGCATCCACTGATGTTTTCCAAAGAAACTATGGTCTCATAGCGGTATTTTTTGGATGGTATATTTAAAGGTCACTAATCTATTTCTAATGAGACTAACTTTAAAACTCTTTTGTTCATTAAAAAAATACAGTCGTCAAAAAATAAGAAAAATTATGTTTTTTTCATTTGAAAATCTATAAATATTGTGAACTTGAGAATGATATATGAGGGTTGAATAATATTTTTTTTTCAAAAGTTCATCATTAGAAGTAAATATATAAAAAATGTCCAGATACAATATATGACTGATATGAAATCGTTTTGTGCATACGTGATTGTTTCAAAGTTTTTCACACTCAACAGTAATGTCATTTCTTCAAATTTTCAATTGTAATTAATTTTTACGATTCCAATTTTAAGTTTCCAATCAAGAGATTTATGTTTCCATGAATATTATCAACGATTTTTCATGATATATTAGATAGATATGAAATTTCTAATGGCTAATCGGCATTAACGAATGTTTTTTTGTAACTCAAAAATTGCATTTTTTTATTTTGTTTACATTATAAGAATGTCTAATAGAAAAATATTTGTTAAAAATTTTTAGCACTCTTTCTCCCTCTCCATGTCCATAGGGTTAAAGTACATATTCAAATGTTGATTCTTTGAAAAATAAAAATAAACTTTATATGATAGAAGATTAAAATTAATAATCCCATTACATTCAAAGTATTTTTTCCTAAAGATATTTATATACATACATACACACATACACTTTGAACTTTTCTTAATTATTCTTTAGTTTCTATCAAACTCACTAAATTAATATTATTAGTTCGCCGTTGTTAGTATTTAAAAACGGTTGAAGCGTTCTTTTCTTAAAAATAAATATATTTATGAGATTAAAGCGAGTAAGCGCAGCATTAACACCATCACTAACAGGTTTTTGTTTAAAGATAATATAAGAAATAATAATTAATTTAACGCTATTATTTATTCCAAACAAGATTGTACGGAAATAAATAATTCAGGTAAAAAAAATAAATTTGTCAAGTAAAATAATAAAATTGCAATAAATTTATAAACAGTTACTATTTTTATTACTAGATTTTCTTATATTAATATTTTGTAATCAATTTAAAATTAGTGTTTAATTGGAAATTTGAATTTTTTATAATTCATAGCAAAAGAGTTGCTATTCCTTCTCTCTTTCTGCCTCTCTCTACATATGATACACATACAAATATATATATATATATATATATATATATATACATTCGTGTACGTATTCTGGTATTCGTTAGCTCAGTTTACATATTTTCGGTAAAATGTACTTAATTTTTTACCAGGTCCAATGTAGCGACGACCTGTTCCACAATAACATACTTCGCTCACACGCCATTTACATTGATTAAACCATTGCTGTATTTTTTAATTCTTGTTACCTTTGTAATTAAGTCTAGAATATATATTACATTTTAAAAGTTATTCGATACATTTCAAAAATATTTCGATTTCAGGATATTGTACGAATATAAATAATATTAAACTGAAGAAACTAATCTATTTACGATTACTTGTACATAAACACCATATATACATATACATACACACATACATACATACATATATATATATATATATAAATTAAATGTCAATTTTAAAAATGTATATAAAAACCTTATAAAAATTTTTTAATAATTTATCAAAATGAAAAATATTATTATAACATTTAATTTCATGATTTTTAATTGCGAAAATAAATATCTTTATAAAATGTTTTATTTCTTGTCGCCTATTTCTATTTATCAACCTATTAAATGAAAGAAAAAATAAATATTCTTTTCAAATCTCAATACAATATTGTGAATTCTACGAGATTTTTATTTTAAATAAATATACTTTTTATAATGATAATATTATTTCAAAAACAGAAAAAATACATTTAACTAATAAATAAAATTAATTACATTTTAATTCAACGAAGACTCAAATTTAATTTCATATAGTATATATATATATATATATATAAGTTCTTTCAAATCATATGTGATTTATTTGATAGTATTTGAAAAGAAGAAATGTTTTCATATCACGAAGTATACTTATATAACAACGATGACATGCATTGATTCGTTATGCAAACTTATCTCAAGTTTTCTACAGACATATATTTTCCCAAGCTATAAGCATGCATTCAAAACTGTTTAAGAAATATTTCATGAAATGAAATCTTATTTGCGAAACTTTCTAATATTCAATATAAAATTGCGTTTTTTTAATAAAGTCAACTACAATATCAATAAATAGATTATTTATTAGATATTATTTTATATAACCAATATTTTTATTAAAATACAAATTAAAAATTATTTTTTATTGTAAATTATAAAATATGCACTTAAAAACAACATTAATTTCAAAGAGAATGAGAAAGTTATATGTAGAGAAATCTATTCATTACATTATGTAAAATCATTGTATAATCTCAGACTCTAATCACACTATCAGTACCTATTTTACGGTAAATTTAACGATATCGGATTTTTTGGATATGTAAAAACTCTATTGTGTTATCTATCTATTCATTTTAAATCCGTATTAAATCTTACAAGTTAGTAATTCAATTTTTTTATATTACTTTTTAGAAAGTAAGGTTTAATTCCACATGTACTTAATTAAAAATTACAAAAAGTTGTGCATAAAATATCTAAAAACATATCAAATAATAAATAATTAGTCATCTACGTATGAATAAATGACTTCGAAAATTTTTTTTCTTATATTTGTATAGACATTTTAATTTAACTGTATAAATTAGTATCATAGCAAATAAAAAAGCCAGTAAATAAAAATTATTATATTTAAAATCAGAATACACAACATTATTTGAGATAACAACTGTTGTAATAACACTTCATGTTATATGAGGGGGTGATTTTTAAAGTACTGATCGATTGAAATTACAGCAAATAAAGGTAAAACTGTAGCATGAATGTTATAATTTATTTCGTTCATGGTATCACGTAATTAAAAAAAAAAAACACCAAAAACCTAAAATTGATGTACATAGAGACTTAAATGTACAATATTTAATAAATTAAAATAATTCATTATTTACAAATTTTGTTATTTACAATAACATTTCAAAATGTAGTAATTGTTTAATATTAGTTTGTTAATTCTTTTTATAACAATTTATTTTTAAACACACTATGTTCTAACAAAATTTAAGATGCTCTTATTTCATTCTCTTTCTAACATATATATATATATATATAGAGAGAGAGGGTGTTAGAAAGAGACGGGAGAGAAAGCGAGAAATTAAAAGAAAAAGAGAGAATAAACATTATATTTTTGGACTAGCTATTATGAGAATAAAAAAAAATAGAAAACAAAATAGTTTTGCTGCATCAATATGATTCGAAAAACTACTTAGAAGTCAGCACATAAAAATTAAAGTAATAAATCAGTTAGAAGTAAGACAGTAAATATGATGTCTTCCTGATTTCTTCTTACACCACAAAAAATGATCCATTATTTAGGTAAACCGCAGTTCAACAAGACCACAAATAAATTCCAGCTATGCGAGTATCGAATCCTTGTTTACAGAACTCATTCTGCGAATTAAAGAAATCGAAGAGTTCACCGATAATACGATTTACACTAAAGTATGATATTCAGTAAAAAAAGTAGATTAAAAAATCATAATTTATTTACGTATAACAAAAATAAACTAGAAGTGATAACCAGTTATACATACTTACATATACTTTTCAAATTTTCGAAATGATTCACTGATTAACTGTGAAATATATGCAATCAACAGTAAGAAGGCATATATCGAATCAAAACAGAAATGGGAACAGGTGGAATATATTAATAACATCAAAAAGTAATCACTGGAGCACACAAAAGAAATTTTCACAAAAAAAAAATTATTACGAAACTCATGTATGGTACCAAAATAAGATTTCAGTTAATAAAGTGAAATAAAAAATATTTTTATTTCTTGTTATTCGAGTATCTTATTTTATATGTTTAAATAGATCCAAAAAGTATGTCCAAAAATAATTAAAATAAACAACAACCAGTAGCCAAAGAAATACTTCAAATAATTAAAAAATGAACTTACAAATATCATAAAATATAAAAAAAACGAATATAACTGAATAATGCATTTAAAAAAATTTCCTGAGAAAAATAAATAAAACAAAAATATTTAATAATTGATTTAGAAAGCTCAGAAATATTGAACTGAATAACATGGTAGGAATATAGCTGGACGGTAATAAGCAAAAAAGAAATTGGAGATTCAACTCAACAATATACAATTACAAAAAGTTAAAAAAATGACCACTGCACTGAAGAATATCCAACCAGAAAATTTTCTCTGAAAATAATTTCAATCGTTTCTTATTCAATGTTGTTCAACAATAAAGAAAAGCATATAAAAGTAAATAAAATAATGTATAAATAAAAAATTAACACCAACTATACACAGTGTAACTATAACGATCTCGAAGAGATGCAGCACGTTCTACACTAAGAATTTTTCCGGATCGGTTACTTTAGTTATCAAAAATGAATAAACAACTAGACAAATATTTTATAAATACACAACAGAAATGAATATAAATTTTATAAATTAATCGAAATTTTATAATTATAACTTCGAGTCAATTAAAGACATTTTAATATAATAACTATTAATTAACATATGTAATGTATGAAAAGGTGAAAATAATATCAAATATGTTGTAATCTACAGAGTTAGAAGCGTTCCGACAACAAATATGATGTAATTATAAAATAATTTTAGAAAAAGAAATAAGAGGAATCCCCGTCAATATTCGAGAATGATTTGTATTATATATATATATATATATATATATATAAAATTTATTTATTACTTTTACTACAAACAGTAATGTTTATTACCACTATAAAATGCATTAAAACAATGAAAATAGTTTACATATGAATCACTTCAATCAAATTTCAATTAAAATAGTTGTATATAACATTAAAATAATGTTTTTGTTTAAAGTCAATATTTGAATTTCTGTAATTAAAAATTATTTTATTAAAATCTGTATACTTCTAACACAATAACGAACAAGTATATTCGAATTCAGTTGTAAAATGACTTGCTAGAAAGTATTATAACATTACACTTGAAAGTAAAGCAAATAAATAATAAATAAATATAAAATTTAAATAAGATATTCCTATTTAACTATGAAAAATATATCGATCGTTTTTAAACATACAAGCACTTTTTATTTGAATTTAAATAATAATAATACAGATAAAACATTACAGCCAAACAGGAATACCGATCATTGGAAATAATAAATGTATTTATTTCTTTTTTTTTGAATTTAATATCAGAATCAATTGACAAAGAATTCAACACTTGTTTTTGAAACCATTGAAATTGTGCTCGGTCAACATCTATAAAATTTCAACTTTTTTATTTTGAAATCTCAATAATGTTTATCGGCATAAATAAGTAATGATCTTTAGCATCTTAAATGTTTTTATTTTCTGTTTGCGCATTTAATATCAGAATCAATCGATGAAGAATGCAACACGTGTTTTTCAAACCTTTAGATTAGTGTTTGGTTAACGTCTATAAAATTTCTATTTATTTATTTTGAAGTTAAATTAATTTTTTTCGGAATAAATAAGTAAGATCTTTAACATAATTCAAGATAATAATGAACATCATAATACATTTTTGTCACTATGTATAAATTATATGAACTTAAACTTTTCATGTGATCTTAAACCTCGAAATCTCTTTCCCTTAAAATAATATGTAATTAAATGTCTATTAGAGGTTTGTAAAAAGATATAAAGGCACATTTTTTACGTTAGTTATATTTTATTCAGTTTTAGGTTATTTGTGTGCCATTATACTTCTCGCAGCTATATCAGGCGAGTTTTTTAAATTGTTTGCATAAAATGAGTACATTTAAACTTATTTTATTAAACATTTTTTTGTTTTATATAATACTTAATCTTCAATTTGATGGCGAAGTAGTGTTTTGAAATTATTAGTTGAAGAATATAATTGTTATTTATATTAGATTGGTAGAAAAATGATTTCGGTTTATGATCTTCACATTTATAAATGCAGCTTCATACGCTAGTTGTTTTAAGTCATCCAGAAATGTTAGGTGACTATCGTCTAACTTTTATACAAGCTCTTGAATTGTTGTAAGTGGTTCTGATTCAACTAACACCTTCAGTTGATCATTATGAATTCAAGCAGGACGACCACGATCTTCATCTTAAAGGCTCTCGTCCCCAGCGTGAAGTTTTTTGAACCACCATTGCACAGCACATTTCTTAACAGTACCCACACTAAAAGCATCGTTTAGTTTACGAAGAGTTTCTGCTGCTTTAGCACTCGTTTTGAACTCTTACAAAAAATGCTCTTATGTGTTTCTTTTCCATCTTTAATTTATTAGCCCAATTTGAAGCAAAATTAATAATAAAACCAAAATGGATGTTACCAAAATACAGGACAAAAAATACATTTTAAAATGATATTAATATAAACACGATAAAATGACACATTGAAAAAAATTAAGGTTAGAATTCAGAAAAAAAACCGCAATTACTTTCCTACTCACTTAATACTAAGTTTCTTTAAACAATAAAAACGAACCAAATTTTCAATTCATTTTTTACGCTGTATATTTGCAATGTATATAACTCTATTAAAAGAAATTATAGTTGTATATAAAATTAGTTAAGTTTTAAAAATTTCAAACTAAAAATAAGAGAGAATTCACAATTTTATTTCACGTCATATTAATAACATTATCTGTTAATATAAAGTAAAATTGTTTAATTCAAATCCATACTAGCTAATATTTTTTTTTGAAAAAATATGTTTAAGTAAAAAAATATGAAAATAACTTATTTACGAGTAATTTTATCCCAAAAAAGTTATTAAAACAGATTTTTAGTGATATGAAAAAATATAACATTTATAACATTCTTTTTTACGTATCATATGTAAACGTTACTTTACGAGTACATATACATATATATACACACACACACACACATATATATATATATATATACACATATAGTAGCGAAAATTAACAGTATATTTGAGTATGAAAACTTCGAATCATGTATATTTATTAATTAAAGCAAAATGAATACATAAATTCACATTATACGGTTATCTAAAGTTCTCTACGTTACGTTGGTCTCACATAACTATTCCTGACAACAAAACAGAAAAAAGAAAACAGCACACGAACATATAGCAAATATATTACTCTCTGATACACACCACATTTAGTTTGTTCGTTAGAGCGTACTGTATTTAGTGATTTTATTTAAATGACTATTTGGTTGGCAACGGTGTCTTTCTACTGGCACTTGTATCATCAAACGACAGATACATTTACTGTTTTGTATTTGACTTTATTGAAATAGGTTTGAGCTGTTATTTTACATTAAATCCACTTTAAAAGCTATAGAATTGTAAATTACTGTTAACGAGTTTCTATTAAATGTTAAAGTTTTCTACAGTGCTCTATTGAAAGATCATTATTCTGTTTGAATTTATGAAGCTATTTATATTGAAAGTATATACCATTTTTGGAAATTGTAGAAAAAAACTAGCTTTTTAAGCAAACTTTCTCTTTTTTATTATAGACACACTTTTTAATTTTCGGTTTTCTTTAATTATATATATATATATATATATATACAGCATGGAGATTTGTGTCCTACTCCCTCTATGCACACTGACTCACGGGGGGCTGTGCCCCCGTTCATTTGATCACTCCCGCGGTTAACATATCACCACGGTTTATAATCGGTAATGAGTCGTGAAATAACGAAAATAATCGGTAATTGAAATTGTTAACGTGCTACTTGAGAACTGTAACAGTGATAACAGCATTGCAAGTAGGTGTTCTTCAAGAAAAAACACTTTTTTTGAATTTTCAACTCTGAAACTGTTTTTTTATATATAGAAAGATAATAGATGATATTAATGGAAGAAAAAATTACTCGAATTTAACTAACAAGGGGAGGATATACCCCTCGTAAATTGAGTGGTAGGGTACCCCAAATGTATTAATACAGTAACGTACTAGCTCGCACTATCAGCCAATTTCGAGAAAAGCGGCTGCAAAATTTCCGCATCAAGCTTATGAGAGAAAGATTTTTATCCGCTGTCAAGTAGCTTGATAGCTAGGCAGTAACGCGTACGAGGCTTCACGTGTACGAGGTTTTAGATTAAACTCCCGGACAATGTCGTTTGTGTATTTTCTTCACCTGAATAATTGTTTAATATTTTGAATGCATTTTATTAAAAAAAAATATTTAAATAAGGATGAAATAACATTTTCCTGCAATTTTTTTTTCGAAAAATGCTCTTTTTTACATTTTTACAATTTTAGTTCAGAAAATGATTTTTTCACATTTTTTTTTATTTTTTACATTATTTTGCAACCATTTTCGTATATTAAACAATTTCGTAAATTCTTATATTAAAGTATTCACGTGGTATATCCATGAAAGAATTTTATAACTTTCTCTATACACAATATTCCGTGGAATATACTATATGAACACTTTCATATACGAATATGTTTGCAAAATAATGTAAAAATTAAGAAAAACACGTGAGTCATTTTCTGAAATAAGATTGTAAAAATTTAAAAAGAGCACTTTTCGAAGAAATATTGCAAGAAAATGTTATTTCATCTTTATTTAAATACTTTTAATTAATAAAATGCATTAAAAGCATTAAATAATTATTCAGGTAAAGAAAATACACAAACGACATTGTCCGGGAGTCGAATCTAAAACCTCGGCTATGTGAATCTTGCGCCTTATTGCCTAGCTATCAGACTAATTGACTACTGAGAATATTTTTCTCTTATAAGATGAGGAAACTTTGGAGCTTTTTTCTCTAAAATGGCTGGATGGTGCGAGCTAGTACGTTACTATATTAATATATGTAGGGTACCGTACCACTACACGAAGTTTGGTTCCAAAGTCAATTTCCGAGGGCGTATCCTCCAACTTGTAAGAGAAAAATAGAAATATTTTTAAATCATCTTAGTCACATATGGAAATTTATAGGAAATATAATTTTTTATTATATTGTATTAGAAATTTAATAAAAGATAAAGTCGTTTTTCGAATAAATAGTTATATAGATCATATAAATTTCATTCAGAGAATTTCTTTTAACAAATATATTAAAATAAATTAAAATTTAAAGAGTTGAAAAACTTATTTTATAAATTTATAATAGTTTATTTTCGTTATATATATATATCCACATATCTACGTATCTATATGTATTAAATAAACGATTTTTCTCTAATCTATTATATATCTTAATAATAATATTATCATCTTCAGACCACAAACACAGGTGTGTTCAAACGAAGATAACGCTGTGGGATTCGATGTTGTAGTTAATTTTTATAAAGATGAACAAATGTTTTCCATAAGATGTTTCTTAAGATGTGAACAAACATTTTTTTGTAGTTCAATTATAAATAACTATGAAATATGAATAAAAAATATTTATACTTAAACACAAAATAATTCAATTAATACTTTCCTACTGAAAGAAATTGTGAAAACTCGTATTTATTATATTTAACTTACAAATGTCGCTTTATAATATTTTAATATATCTTACGGTTTATATATTTTTAATAATTAATATCAATAACTCGTTAATTATTTAAGAAATCAGTAATTAAGTACTTTCAATGAAACTAGTTGCACTTTGTAATATTTTTTTTGAAATAATATGTAATAACTATACAGGACATAATATGCGAGGAAAATCATTTTTAAAATAATTATATATATATTTTTTAATTTAATACAATCTATGAATTGTGGCTTAATTTACTTACACGAATAAATATTTAGATTTTCACACACCCTCAAAAAGTATGATCAAAAATGCTGAACAATTTCTGAAAATGTTTAATTAGAAAAAAATTTTTTTGTTAATGGAGTGAAAAATGAAAATTTGTTTTCCTCCATATTACCTATATATAATTCTAATATAATTTCATCTTCTTCATTTATTACAAAATAATAACGTTACAAAATAATAAAAAAATAACGTTCTTTGTGGTCTTAAAATCACGTATCTTCAACAAGAAACTTATAAATAATTGCGTACAAATGCTGCCAGAACACTAAGAAAAGTAATAAAAATCGTAAATATTATTTAAATAATTGAACAAATAATTTTATTTACAAAAAAAAGTAATTATTTTTATAAGTAAAAATCACATGGAATTTTAATGGAATTGAAATCGTCCATACTTCATTTTTCATATCAAATAAACGAAATATAAATTGTATTTCAAGTAAAAAGTGCTGTTGAAAATAAACACTCAATATTTATTTTTAATTTGAACAATTTTTTCTTTACAACTATACCATACATACACATATACAGACATACGTATATATATTTATATATGTATATTTTATGTATATATATATATATACACACACACACACAATGGGAATTAACACAACCACGATTATATAAAAAACAGATAATTGAATTTGTATCCTAGAACAGACATTTTATTGACATTCTGTCTGTTTTTCAATAGATGTCTTTAAGACATTCAAACATATATATATATATATATATATATATATATATACACTAGTTTCTTGTTCCTCTAGAATAAAAATATATATAAACACACACACACATATGTATATATATATATATATGTATATGTATATATATATATATAGATTGATAGATAGATATAAATATATAAAAGTCAAACTTACCTACACTTTTATTTTTATATCTAAGTATATTTTGCAATATTTTCATGTTTTTAAGATTTAATAAAAAAATCTGAACAATTTTAAAAATATCTTTTGAAAAATATTCGAATTAAAAAACATAATCCATTTATTCAATTGTTGTTGTGAAGACGTTAATGTGTTTAAAATTGAAATGAACAAATTTCACATGAACTCTGACCTAACGATAGTAATGTAACCTTCAGTGATTGAATATAAATTGGTTAACTTGTACTAAATTAATTGTATGATACAATGTCCATAAATTGAACTTTGTACGCATTTCTATATTATTATTGATTTATATTGTTTGTAGTCTTCTTCAATATTATGTTAGATTTTCTGGTAAATATTTAGTTATGATATAAATATAATTTTAACATTTTCTAGCGTTAAAAAAAAGTGGTGTGTATCCAAAGTTATAAGTGTTTTATATAGTATTATCCACTTCTTTTTACTAATTTCTCTATCTATTTCAGATCTTGATCCCAGTGTTGTTTTAAATAACATTAGATAAAATTAAGAATGCCATCGTTTCGATTAAAAATTATGTAATTTATATTACTTGTAAGTACAAAATTATAGAAAAATTCAGAAATTTGACAAAATAATCTAATTTATTCCATAATATTTTTAAGGATGTTGGAAACTCTGTTATATCATACGACAATGCTACAGTTTAATAAAATGTGAATCATCGATCAATATTAAGTACATATAATTATCTCAATTTTCATATATAAAGAAGTGATATTAACAAAAACAATTCAATGTTAAATTTTACTGAAACATATACAATGTTGGAGTTATTGCTTTCATTATAAACATATTTTGGTATATATATTTTAATTTATGACAAAAATAAATACATTTATTTGTGTAAAAATAACCATGTTGTACATTCTAATATATATATATATATATATATATATATATGAGAATGTGTGAATTTAAATATTCACTATGGTTTTAGCTATTTGATCTACATATATTCAAATGTTCATTGAAGTAAAGAGAAAACAAAGGTTCATTGCGTTTTGTGAACATGTAACAGTAAATTGCCCACCGTTTTGTTTTAAAAAAAAAATCATTTATCAGATAAAACGAACGGTTTTACACTTTATCTAGTTTTTTTTTATGGTGATGATTTTTTTATCATTTCCGAACGTATCTGTTGGTAAACATGTAAAAACATTGACACAAATACAAGTTCCATAAATATTTTTTTGGAAAACGTTTGATTGACTTTGTTATTTGTTATTTGCAGTGCAAATTTGTGTAATTTTTGTTCGATTTTTACGACCTTTCTTTCATTATGCATTTAATTAACATATTGTTTGTACTAATATTGTTAATTTAAAAATGAAATTTATATATATATATATATATATATATATATATATAATATATATAAGTACATATATAAAAATTATTTAATAATAGTTTAATAAAATGTTTTTAATTAATAGTATTTTATTAAATATTTTGTATAGAAGTAAAATACCCGTAGTTAAAAATAAATATAAATATTGTAGTTAAAATATGTTTTATAAATGATCTATGCATGCAATTTTCATTTCAAGATAAATTAATATCACAGTTCGTTTATTTCTATAATTTTCATACAATTTTTATGTGGATTATGACAGTTTAGTTAGTATTTATGTTGAAACTGGTATTAAATGTTTTATGTAATGAATGAAAACTAGGTATGACTATAATTTCGATGGAATGAAATCTCATCTATGAAAGTTTATTACAATTTGAAAAATAATATTTAGTAACTATGTCGATGAGTTAATGATTATAATCTATTAACAAAGTTGTAATTGACTGCTCAAAAAATATTCAAATAAAAAGTTTTTAATTGATATGTATTTTAAATGAGCCATTTCAAATTTACTATAATCATTCATTATAAAATATTTTTAAAATGAATGATTATTTTAAAAGTTAATTGACTGGAAAAATCTAGCACTAAAATCATTTTTAGGATAGAGTTAATTTAATATAATTTTAACATATTTTTATTTATGATTTTTTAATAGATTTTTTTTAATAAAAGTAAAAATATACAATTATATATATATATATATTAGAAATAAAGACTTAACAGATGAAATAATTATTATTTTATTTATTGTATTTTAACTACAGTAACAGAAAATTATAAATTTCATTTAAATTCCTATACATATTTAAATATGTTTAACAACAATCCCTTCACTAAACATTTTTCGTTTGACAATTATCTAAATTTATAAAAAATGAGGTTTCAAAGTACCAACTTGAATAAAAAAAATATTTCATTTAAGTTTTTACTGTTGTTTGTGTTGTACTAAGCCGCACACTTGTAAAAAAGAGAATTAAATCTCCCATATTTAGTTATGTTCATAAAAATATTTTTTAATTAACATTTTTTGTACTTGTATAACCATAACAGGTTTATATTTTTAGCCTTTATGAAATATTTAATAAGACGTATGCTTAATGAAATATTGTTTTTAATATTTTGTCATTATTGCCATACAAAAACTAATTATTTAATTATTTTTCTTTTATTTCCATAAAATAAAAATTAATAAAAGTACGGTTTTTTAATACAAATATTTATAACACTTCAGTTATGGAGAAAAACATTTTCAAAATATATCTATAACCAATATATTTGTAATTAATTAAAGTATTTTTTAACAAATTCGCAAATACTTAGTATTGAAAACGAACTTGAATCCATAATATATGATATTATCATTGAATGCTAAAGTTTTTTATATGAAAATGGACATGAAATATAGCAAGAGTTATAATAAATGACGGTAAATTTACACGTTTGCGCTCCCTGACCTGAGTTGGTGTGTTCGCGATCGTCTATAATGTAAGAGACGTTCACTTTTTTTCTACCATTCAATTTATATTATTCTTGCTGTTTTGGAATCGATGTTATATGTTTTTGGTTGTCTCGATTTTGAAACTAAAATATTACCACTGAAATAAAATTTAATTTACCTAATATTTCTTGAAAAATAATGTACTTTACACATACTTATTTTATAATTACCATTACTTTTTATTGTAAACTAATATTGATTTGTAAAACCCAGTTTTATTTAATATTAAATCCATTTTTTACTAAATGTTATTATTTTTTAGTAATGTTATATTCATAAACACATACATAAATGTATAAATTTGATCAGTTATGACAGCTGCACCTTTTAAAAGATATATAAGAAGAATTCAAATTATTAAATATTATTTTTATTCTATGAATGTTATTAACAAGTCAGAGCAGTTTGATCATGTATATATTTTCTACAAGATTCGATATTATTTATAATTCATCTCCTAACACGCCCAAACTTTTTAATAAATGTGACTATATAACAATATACAGTTTTTGATTTGGTATTTAAACACAGAGGATTGTTCTATATTTAAAAACGAATAACAAATTCAACGAGAATTTTTCATTCAATGTTCAAACCATAATTATTTTCTGATCAAAAAAATATTTATAAAAGATAATATTCAACATATTTCAAATACATTATTCTTATATATATATATATATATATATATATATATATATATATATATACATACATACATAGATATAGATAGATATGATAACAGTCAGGAGTCACTGATGTAATAAGAAAAGTAAAGAGTCTGGAATGAAAATGGGCACGTATGTTGCAAGAAAAGAAGATTACCTATAGATAATAGAAATAATTAAATGTGAACCAAGGATTATAAAAAGACCAAGAAAGAGAATGATACCAATGAACAGGTAGGATAATGAAATTAAAATTTTTATTGGAAATTAGTGGAGAAGAAAGACATTCAATCGTACAAAATAGAAAATCATGGAAGATGCCTTTATTCAGCAATGGATTGACAGAGGCTGATGGCTATATATATATATATAAATAATATCACAGAAATTGTATACTGCTATTCAATATTATCGGTTTTAATTACATGAGTAATATAAATAACTTCAACACTTTAATGTTTAAAAATTATCTCCGAATATTTTTTCGCTACTTTTTTCAAATGATATTTCGTTGGTTTTGTATACTACAAACATTTAATAGTAAAGTATTATTAATTTCAATATACCATATTAATCACATATTCTTTTATTAATAGTAATAATGACTTAACATTCCAATTGGCATTTTGTTTTTGGTTTATTTTTGCTTTGATAAAATCATCACTCTATTTATTAACCACTGATCTTATATTTCAAAATTAAAATTTAATTTTCACCTTCATAACATAATAATAATAATAGTTTTTCATAACATAACAAAAATAATTTTTAGTCTCCATTTTAAACCTATTTCATTACTATGATAACTAATGTTTATGGTAACATTATTGTTATTGATAAGCTTTTAGTATCCATAGGCATCATAATTTTTAATGACACTCCTTATTAATCCAATTTATTGCCTGATAAGTATTTTATTTTCTTTAAAATAAAATTTAATATAAATACACACGTTTTAAAGATATTTAAATTATTTCACAATGTAAATGACATACATTTAGTGTATGTCCAAAAGATATACTTTCAGTAATACTTTTAAAAGTTTTATGAGCGTTATAGTAAGTGCATTGCTGTTAAGACAACGTATTTCAAATAAGTTATTATAAAAAATGAATTACTCGAAGAAAAGATTATTTTAATTATGCCAAAAAATTCAGAACAGATTATCTCTTGTACTAAATTTATTTCAATGTCAAACTGTCTTAAATAATTAACGACGTTTAAGAAAAGTTTTACCTAGCTTATGTATTCCCTTTTTCTAAATCAAATATTACAAAATTATTTTTAAAACAATCTTAAAAAATATTAAAAGAAACAACAGGAAAACATAAATACTTATTTATAAAATATTTGAAATTATTTTTCTCCGCTAAATAAAAAAAAAACGTTTATACGAGTGTTTTTCATTTTTTCTGCTTAAAAAATGTAATTTTATGTATATAATTTATATATATATATATATAATAAAAACCATTTTTTTAGAAACATAGTTTCCTGTAATAAGTAAGCTTGTTTAAATTAACTTCTATTTTTCTAATTAGGTTAATTTTTTTTTATATTCAAAAAGAATACATTTAAATATTTTTTATTTTGTATTTAATACGAGTTAGCCTCAATTTAGAAAAACATGCAAATTATTTTTGTCTGTATTTAAAGGTGCTCTGTTAAATGGAAGAGAGTAGCAGAAGCGGAAAAACGAATAATCTAAACACAGAGTTTTAAAGTAATTACCTACTATAAAATGAATACAAAGAAAGGCCAACTTTAACAACAGATCATAACAATCCACATTTATAGTTTGAAGAACAACACATGGATTGAATGTTAAATATATGTGTATTTTTAAGGCCGTGAAATAAAAAAAAAACTAGTAAAGCGTAATGTTATCATAAATCAGAATACATACGTTGTAACCAAATTTTATCTTGATGTTTCATTAAAAATAGTACTTTTGAGTTCAAATATTACTAATAAAATACTCAAAGATAAAAAATGGAATTATTGAAACTATTTAAGTAAGAATTTTTTGTGTTAAAAAGACGAATTATCTCATAAATAAGTTTTAGGTACAACATAATAAACAAATATTTACTTCACAATAGTCAATTTCTTCCATGATATTGTTAGAAATATACGAGTATAAGGATGAATTGTAACCCCGGTTAACATCAAAAAAGCAATATTCCAAGTAATACAAAAATATCTAAAACATACAATATTTTATGAAAGTTTAGGTAATATAAATATTCGATTCAATAAAGGTCATTGTGCTATGAATTATTTATTAGAATATGTATGAAAAATATTTTTTTCCTGCAAAGGAAAAATTTATAAGAAAAGATTTATATTTCTTTGATTATTTTGCATACTAGATTAAAAACGGTAAAAATGCGAACAAAATACTTTCTGTTTCTTGTACATTATTTAAAATAAACTAATATGAATGAATTTTATTAGCAATTTATAAGAAAAAAACTATACATCAAATTAAGAAAAATCCTAAAGCAAGTATTTTCATGTAAATTAAGAACTATTTAAATCCTTTGTAAAACATTTCAACTGTGATAATTTATATTAATTATCTTAATTATTAAATATTTATTCTATTGCATTTCAATTATGTAAAAATTTTATATACAGAAAATACTTGATTACTAATAGTAATTTTTCATTTTAATTAATTATCGATTTAGCATTAATTAATTTAACTAGAATATTTTTATAAATAATAAACAAATCGCTGCCTTTTTTAAAGAAATACATTTTCTTTATTTACAATAACTGAAATAAAACACGTTTATAAATATAAATAAAGAAAATGTTTCCAGAATTTAATTCTTTTGAAGTAAAAATATCTTTATGGATCTAATGATAAACGATTATACATGTTCAATGAAAAAATATATTTTTTGTTATTTATTTATTCTTTTAATTGTAAGTTCGAAACAAATAGATTTATAAGAAATAATTTGAAAGAAATTTTAGGTTAGCTCATTGGTGAGATATTTATAATTCACTATAATTAGTATAATTATATATAATTTACCTATTTTTAAGTATGTATGCACATTTAATAACAACGTCGATGAAAATGTGTAAGAATTTTCGTAATTCTCGAAGAGAAAATTTTTACTTTTTTTACATAAAATTATATTGGAAAACGTCAACCTGTTGTAATTATTTATTTTGTCTTGTTTTCATACTTCACAAAAAAAATGATTTTTTTCAAAAATTTCACGAAATTCGCTGTAGCTTTAAGGAAATATATTATAATTGACTGAAATTTGTTTTCCTGCACATTTCCTTGCTTGTAAAAATATGGCAATATCAAACATAGCTGATAAATAAAGTGTAAATATTAGGACAAATTACTATATTTGAACACAAATGTACAGAAACTGCAAGAACAGTAATACACTTTCTATCCCATATTTATTCTTTATAATAAATTCTAAATCGTTTTTTTATGTTTTATGTTAAATCAGGAACAAATAAAGAATGTTATAATGTTATTGTATCTAACACTCGGAAAAATACAATAAAAATTATTATTAATAAGACTATTAGGTTAGTAAGACAATAATTGCTGTTTATGACCTTCAAATTCATATACATTTTTCTCTTTTTTGATTTTTCTAGCTGTTCAATGATCCAGAATTATTGGGTGATTAACGCCTAATTTTTGTGTAAGCTCTCAAAGTGTTGCGCGTGGATCTGATTGAACTAACGCCTTCAGTTGGTCGTTAAGAACTGAAGGACGCTTGCGACCTTCTTCATCTTCAAAGCTCTTGTCCCCAACATAATTTTTTTGGATTTTCATTGCACCATACGTTCCTTAATTAGTACTCGCACCAAAAGCATGGATAGTTTATGAGTGGTTTTAACTGTCTTACTACTCGTTTCGAGCTCATACAAAAATTTTCTCTCATTTTCTTCTTTTCTATCTTTAATACAATGGCGCAATTTGAAGGTAAATTAATAAGAAAACCGAAATCGATGTCATCAAAATAAAGAATAAAAATGTACTTTAAAATGATATTGAAAAAATTAAGGTTAGAATTTACAAAACAAAAACCGCAATTATTTTCCTACCAACGTAATAAATACGTAAAATTATCGTTAATAATACTAAATATCTATAATTTTCATCAATACAATAGATCTTAAATAAATAAGTCTACGATTTTTATCCATATTTAAATTTCTTAGATTAATTTATCTAATATATGCTAATATTTAAATTTAAAAATATTTGGTTCTTCAAAGAGAAATCAGAGCATTTTCATATTCGAATATACTTTCGTAAAACATGATATGAAACATATTTATCGAAAATGATTGTTGTGAAAAAAAACTTAATTTAAAATTTGTGTTTAAGGCACCATTTAAAACGTGCATATATTCATGAATATGAATTTTTAAATACATTTGTCATATATTTCCAATAAATCATTATATCATTTTTTCCTCTCTGCAAAAAAATAAATATGTATTTTTTAGGGAACATCACAAAATCCTTCTCTGTAGTTACATACAAAAATAAGATATTATATGACAAAACGATAAACGTATTTTTCTTGAAATAAATGTAAGAAATCATTCTTCTAATTATGAAAACTATTTTCTTGGAAATATGAATCTTTTTACTCAATTAGAAACATTTAAATAATGAATTCTTGCAATTTATTATTTTTATTCATTTATACTCGAAAAAAAAACTTTTTCACTCTGGAAAAAAATTATATTGCTGTATGTTTCTTAAATCAACTGTTGCAGATAATTAACTTGTAATTAAAATAGTATTCATGAGAACATTGCTTATTGTTTCATGTACGAAATGCATCGAGCCAACCAAAGTAACTAGCTATAACCTTGATAATGTTGAGTGCATAACAATACCGTGTAGTGGAATAATTTATTGCCGACGAGTACAAAACATTCGCCGTAGACAAAGCCACGGCACTATCTGAACGTGGATTTGATTTATTCGATAACTCGTGACGATTAGCTCGGAAATTCGGTCGAGATCCTGCGGTCTATTTGTTGTTTTTAAGCTTATATATCAAGCACAATTGTCTCGTGTTTGATATATTGCACGTGAACTTGAACGAACGATGTAAAAATTTTGTGTTTAATTTTTCAAGCAAACTTGCAAAAACTTTTACATCTAAAATGACATTTATTTAAGTAATGATAAATTTGAACATATCATGACAGAAATTGTTTACTTATAAATAATATATTAACCTCTGGTTATAAACAAACACACACTCATATTTAGGCTAATTCAATTTAGTCTTCCACATGGAAATATTAAAAGAGAACGCAAGGATTAAAAAAAGTCTTATTATTTTTTATTTAGTATTTTAGTTCAGTTCAATTATAAAATACAATTGAACTAAAATACTAAACAAGGGATAATATGTTTTTTTTAATTTTTGTGCTTTTTTTAATACTTTCGTGTGGAAGTCTATGATGAATCACCTATATATATATATAAATATAAGAGTTTAAAAGAAAACTTTTATGCATAAAAATATGATTAATACAAAATATTTGAAAGGTAGAGATTTACGAATTATTTTTTTTTATAATTTTGACAAAATAAAAAAGAGTAGATTTCTCACATGATTACTTTAATTACATTGAAAATTCAGTATAGAAATTTATATTGGCCAAACTCCACCTTTAGCTGCCTTAAAAAGTGGATTCTTTCGATGATATATTTAATCATATTTTGACATAGTTCCAAGATTATCTCATCGATTTTGTGACAAATATTTTCCTTTAAGCTTTCACTCGATTCTGGTTTCGGTTCTTAAACATTACTCTGGATATATCTTCACAAAAAAAATGTTAGTGCTGTTAAATCTAGTTGTCTTGATAATCAATCGATGTTGCCCAATTTCGAGATTAACTGGTTCCAAATTTCCTTCGTAGCACACGTTATATGTGACGTAGTGTCGTCTTAATGAAACCACATATTCTCTAAATCTAATTAATCTTATTTGAGTTTTAAAAGGCTATTAATCATTACACGATAGCTTTCACCATTCATCTTAACAGCATTGTACGGAGCAGTGGCGTACCCAGGGGTGGTGGCCAAGTAGCTATGGTCCCCCCCCCAAAAGAAAAGGGAAAGTAACACTAGAAAACAAAACAAAATCATCCCGCATAAATGCTCCTATAGAGACAGAGATTTATGTAATTCCCCATCACTATCCCCTATACATACATAAAGAAATTAATGTAACCACGACTGAAGTAATTCAAGAGTTTTGTAAAAAGAAAAGAAAACTGGATTTTATTTTTTAAATAAAATTTTTATTATCACCTGATAAATTTTATTGAATTCACATTAAAAACTTTATCTATTTAACCCCCACCCATGAACATTAAATCCTGAATGTGACACTAGTTATGAGCATTTTTTAAGGAAGTATTGTCCAATGACACCCCCGAATGTACGATGTTTGATAGACGGGCTAAATGTTTCGGTCACACTTTTACACATCATATTTTCCATTGAGCGTGCAATACGAATACGTTTGTCTTCCTGCCATTGAACCATCGTTTTTGAATTATTTCACTAATAGAAATATTGTGAACTTATTTGCCAACTATTACGACCAAAATATTCTTGTAGTTTTCTAAGTGTTACTGAGATTGAAGAATTCATAAAATTTTTCTACAATAAGTACACGTTGTATAATCGAATAGCTTTTCATAATGAATTTCATAATGAATTTCAGATTCATAACCACTCCCGCTCTTTCAAATCTCAAGTTCTAATTAAAATGAACTCACCGAGCCATAAAGGATAAGCAATCAAAATTGTAAATTTACATTCCAAGCCCCTTTCAAATATTTCAAAAACTAACTAGGTGGATTTTATTAAAAAAAAATTTATAAATCGAAAAATATTACAAAACAGTTCCAGTATTATAGAAAATTAATTTTTATAAAATGAATTATTATCTTATTCCCTAAACCCTAAAAAAGTATGATTAAAAATCTTCAGTAAATAATTATCAATCATTTTGGATTGTTGTTGATGAGCATTTATATAGAAATTGTATCATTCTCAAAGCAACTAGTTACACAATCTGTATATTCTTCTTATCTTTAACCTGTGCTATATTTTTCTGTACCTTGACTCTTTGAAAATGAGTCACCATTGAAATTCACATAAAAGATCCAATATGGCCAATAATCATTGATCGAACATTTTTGATCAATTTTTTTTGTGGTCTATAGAATCAGAAAATAATTTATTTGAAGAATCTAAAGACATTAATTATAAAACATTTATAATTTTTTCTATTGTAATAATGATAGAATTTCCTTTAAAATACATATAGAAGTATTACACTTGTTCTTATAAATCTTTTTTAATGATTTTAAGAGATTAATTTTCTAATTTATACTATAAAAACTATGTTTAAAATAAAAAAAATTCTTACTAACTAGCCTACATTTTTTCTTACAACTTTCATTTTCATTCTATTGTAAAATAATATAATGGTGATAGAAATATATTTTATGAAATATAAATATATTTATTAAAACGTGGTAAGTAAAAAAACAATTGCTTGAAATTTATTTAATGAAATTCATTCGTTACATCGGAATATCCATTGAAAAAATCACTAACATTCACAAAATCGATTGGAACATCACCAATCTACTTCTATCTACCGTGAAGAAGACAAAGCTTTTTTTACGTGATTTAATGGTTTTAACTGATCTTAACAAGCTGTATCGAACCACATGCTGAACCTACGAGCGTTTTAACATTTTTATTTCGAAATCACTAAATTCTATTATCAGATCATGTTGATTCAACTAACCTGCTTAGCAGTTATTCTATTTTAAGAGTTTGGTCGACATTTACATCCATTTATAAAATTTGTTTTATTTAAAATCAATCAATCGAAATAATTCTTCAAATAATTCATGTGTAATGTTTTTAATACATATTGAATGTCCTTTTAAAAATATTATTGGAATAATCTTTTAAGTTATTTAAAATAGAAATTGATTATATAAAAATGTGTTTCGAAAAAATATTTCAGGTAAATATTATGTTTATTATTCTGAATGCACATCAGTTTAAAAACAAAATATAATCATTTAAAACAACATATATATATATATATATACATACACCGATAAAAAGAGATAAAGATAATATTGTTGCAACTAATGACATTTTCCCAAAACGAAAGTGCTGTTAAAACAGATGCTATTACTCCTACATAAATATTTTTATGTAGGAGTAACAGTAGGGTATCAATTTTCATAAAAGTTGTAAATTGTCATCAATAATTCAAATTTTCAATTTATATTAATAAATATAATGATTTATTATTTGTAATGTATTGAATTTATGAAATCAAATTTAATAACTATTGTTTTATTTTAGATAATTATGGGAAGGTGGGTGAATTTTATCATAACTTTTGAATGGTTGGAGATATGAAGATAACATAGAAAAGGAAAGAAGACAGAATATACGCCTTCGAATGAGGTATTTATTTTTTAATATCATTATTATCATTTTCAATATATTTCTGTCAACAAGTAATAAGCGTCCTCATCCATCAGTGAAAAGAAATCAATTTTGTTCTTCCAGTCAATTCTTCACGGCAGCCTTAACTTGGTCAGTAAAGTCAAAATATTTTTATTTGAAATTAAGTTTTAACACACTCACTGTCCATCCAATTTTATTAATTTCATCATAAGACCAACATATTTATTTTGTAATTTGTGTTTTTTTCAACATAAAACTATATACGTAACAGATATCATTTTTGAGAGCCATAGCCTCCAGAAAAACATCACTGGTTATCAGAAATAATAGCAATGGCAGTCAATTTATTAATATTTTAAATAAATGAAACTTAAATGGTGTCAAATCTCGGTTGCGAGAAAGGTGTGAAAGAGTATTAATCTTGCTTCACTTAAAAGCTTCTTGGATGAGTTACAAAGTATAGTTTAATTACAGTAACCTTGAACATGACAAACGTCTATTCAACTTTCTCAGGATTTCAAAAACCATTGACAGTGTTTGTACACAGCTTCATTTTTACTTTCATTGCGTTGTGATCACTATTGCTAACCGTATATATCACTATGTAGAGAGGTATACGTGATGACTTAAGTTGCACAGTATGCATTCTGAAACTTAAGCTCATATTGAAAATACTTTAAAATAGTGATATTCAAAACAACTTGTAGAATAAACTAACTCACACATGAACTATAGAATTCTAATGAAACAGTAAACATAAAGTATACATGAGAACTCGAGAAAGACAATTTCGTATGTCATAAATATATTACAACATATTTGCACTTGGATGATTTTAATTTAATCCGGAATAGCACTATGTTTAGAAAGTTGGATCTAAGATAAAATACAATAACTTTTTATCAGTTGACAAAAAGAGAAAAAACTGAATACCTTACCGAAACTGCATTTAAAGATAATAAATTATTAACTTTATTTAAATAATGACATTTATATCTAAGTTATTAAGTTTGACTGATATTAATAATTAAAACTAGATTCTTAAACAATGATACTACACAATCATAGTGTCACAATTTTATATTTTTCCTGAAAATAAATCTATTTATTTCAAAATTTTATTAGTAATAATCAAAATTATTAATTACTTGACCTGTTTCTCTCTTAGAAAACAAAATTATAAATTATCTTTAGTGATCATAATTTATTTTAGTATATTATATATATATATATACTCATACATATGTGTATTATTGTTACTATCTTAGTTGTTTGTCATTTTGCGGTATATAAATTTAGTTACGCTAGGAACACTATGAAAAGGTAATAATGCTAAAATTACATATTAATCTACGACGTTCGCAGTAACATACAATAAATTATACGAGTATAATGAATAACAATGTTCTACATACATTCAAACTTATCATTCGCTGTCAAATTTTACCTATTTAGTTTCATAAGTCGTTCAAAGATAAAAACATTTCAATGAAGTTTAATTAATAACTGTCAATTATAATCAATAAATAACTGAAAATGTACTTTATACAATTTTTGAATGAAATTTATTGAACTAGTTTATGATTTTGTTATACTGAATAAAATTTTATCGTTTAATACGATTTGCTGAATATTAAAATCAATTGTAGTTACTTCAAAGTTAACTTTATTTCATTTAAAATAAAATGTATTTAAAAAATAATAATTTAATTACAAGCGTAATAGATATATTGATAACTCGATATACAGTTAATATAATTCATATATATATATATATATATATATATATATATATATATATATATAATATATATATATATAAGCAATTACGTTTGTAGAATAGTTGTGTTTTCATTATTAAATATAGTTTTATCTCTTTTTAATCAAATATGCATGTGAATATCTTTATGCATAAAAAAAATAGTAAATGTTGAGTTGCAGATCACAGCTCTTACATAACCTAGAAAGCGGTATTAACTTTCAGAGAAGTGTCAAATCTCAATCTTGCTTTTTAACAAAAAATTTTTATTAGTACCGTTGTGTTTTGCAACGTTTCTACTACATTAAAAGATGTTTATTTTGTTATCTATTTTGAAAGTACCAATTAAATTTTTCAATGAGCTTCTGACAATGTTGATTAAATAATCATATATATATATATATATATATATATATATATATATATATATATATACACGTGAGTCATTTGATAAGTTTGTTAATTTTCTATGATATGGTACCACCATTCATCTGGTAACGTTATGGCTATTAAGTGTCACTCTTCAAACTAGCATAGGTGATATTTTAGCCAGAAGCAACGCTGGTTGTTCCCGTTCTACAGATGTTTAAAGCGAACATTGTAACAGTTACCGCAAAAATGGAAGAAAACAGGTAGGCCTTTTGCATCGATTCGTCACCGTGGATGAAATATGGATCCAGCACTACACACTTTACTCAAACCAGCAGTTAAAGCAGTAGATGACTGGTAAAATTGTGCCGAAGAAGGCAAAAACCGTTTTATCGGTTGGGAAAGTGATGACCACTGTTTTTTAGAATTCACAAAAAATTATCCCAATCGACTACTTAACAAAGATAAAAACGATAACAGGAACCTATTAGCAACATTAATGAACCGCTTGAAAGAGGAGCTATAAAGAAGGTCGTTGGAGTTCTTTAGATCATAACAACCAATTGAAGGCGTGAGGGTGTTTTTAGAGGCTAATTGGAAAAATGTATCCATTCTAATGGTGCTTATTTCGATTAATAAAATTAATTATTAGGTGATAAAAATGTATATAAATTTAAAGGTCATAAACCTCAATTATCTTTTTGCCAACATAATATATTAAAAATTGTAATTAAGATTTTTCTAAACATAACCTCCCACGATATCGAAATTCGCATAAGTAACAATCAAAACTTATCAATAATGATTTACTAAACATTTCTAATCAGACATTTCTTGTGTGATTTGTGGGATGAAAAAGAAGTCGTTTATGAAAACATTACAAATATGTAATTTGTTCTTATCTATCTTACATGTACTAGTTACAATTTTCAACAGATTTCCAATCAAAATACTTAATTATTCATAAAAATAAAAATATAATATTTTCAATACTTCTTTATCTAAATTGAACACAGATTTGAGTTTTCAAGCTTTAAAATATTACAATATATTCTTATTATAACATTTTTGAATAATCGTAGTACTTTTCTAATTATAATTTATATTCTAAGTTCACTTCTCATAATTAAGTTAGATATTTATCTTCAATTGAAGTAAAATATTAAGGATTGGCTCTATACTTGCGAATATAGTATGAATTTTACTTGAGGCAGAAGTGAGGCCTAACTCTCAGCGAATTGTCAAATATCCGTCTTGCTTGACATCAAAAAATATATTATTTTACGAGTAGCGAAGTATTTTGTAAAACTAATACATTAAAGGATATTAACGTTTTTCTTTATCTCTCTTTCATGTTCCAACTAACTTTTCCTACAAAATTCTCAAAAGAATAGATAAATTATTCAGTTATCATCATCTTAGTTATAATTGTTTAGACTTTAAAAACGATAAATCTATAGAAAAAAGTATTTTAATTTTTTTTAATCTTGTATTTGGAATTTTTCGAATGAAATTATCAGTCTATGTTTATTATGTCTATACTTAAAATAAACCTATAATTTAATAAATGGTGTACGTATAGTGTATTGTACTAGTATCTTTAATAATAATTGTTATTATCAAAAAAGTATTTTTTTTAGTTTGGTAATGATAATTTAATTCATAATTTACTGACATGAATGAAATTGTTATTAATCGATAAAAACAGATTATTTCTCTACTACTTCAAAATATGATATATAAAAAGTAAACGAAATATATTTAAATGCTCATCTTTTTTATAGTAAAATAGCATAATGTAAGTCCAATACACAGAAAGGATATAAATTATTAACCATTTTAAATTCAAATTTTAGTTAATTATTTGATGACATTTATATGTTTATGTACAGAATTATAATGAAAAAAACTGTTGGAAAACTATTATTTTTACTTAAAAATCTATTACAGTTTACGTTTTATAATCTACCACTTGTATATTATATTCTGTTAATAACATGTTTAGTACATAGTAAGTATTCATATCTCCTGTATATTGTCACTCCATGCTCACACACAATTGGGTGTAAGATCTCATTTCATCTTATAACAGAGAAAATTCGTACATTAGAAGGAGCATTGTATATACCATTCTACGTTACTGGTTTAACTTCGCATGTATCTAAAATATTTCGTTCGTGTTTTGTACAAGTAACTAATGCTTTCATCAACTTTTGCACAAAATTCTAGCCAAACTTAGTTTTTAGTGTACGTTTCAGCAAGTCAAGGTAATTTAGTAGATAAAACTACCAATTTTCAAGTCATCATTTCTATTCGTGAAGTCTTCTTTATGTAAATGAAGTTGACAGTGCGACAATTTCCTTGCTGAGGGTAATAAATGTATACGTTAGAAGTAATACTTCGTATAAGCAGTCGTTAGTAAATCTCTCTCAAAAACATTCAATTATGAAATCACTTTCCAGTTAAGCACTTTACGAAATAATATACTTAATTCAAAATTACATCATCTAAAAGTTAATTCAGAAAATATCATTCTACATTTATATATATATATATATATATATATATATATATATATATATATATATATATATATATATGTATGTATATATATACATATACAGGAAAAATGTTTACAAAAGTAAACTGAAATATACACTTCATTTTTAAAGAGAAAACTACAACTAAGGGAAACAATTATTTTCATTCAATAAATCTTAGGCAGAAAATATCCTACGAACTAAGAAAAGAAAATAACTCTCAAGATAATTTTTACTTTTTGTTAATAAAACACTAGTTATCACTATTGAGCTCAATAAGACAGTTGATGTCACTATTATTACTGCAATGCTGATATAACATTTGCTTCCTTACAACATAGTATTAAGTCGTATATACCGTTATTATATTTTGAATAGATAGTTAAATTATTAACATATAAAGTTTATTAATTATTGTTTAAGTTTTGATGGTAATTTTATATTATTTGTAATGATTTAACGACTTGTTTTCGTAATCTGTAAATATTAAAATAATTTTTGATATTATAATCTTAATTTAAAATGTATTTTGAACAAAATAAAAAGTGTATAAATAAAAAAATAAAGCAGACTAGAAAGAATAAGGAAATGAATAAATAGAAAAGTTTATTATTTTGAAAAAAAAATAAAAAAACATATTGTGGATTCATTCAATTTTAGAATCTGATTTTGTTTTTTTCTTTCCATCTATATACAAGTCTTAAAGTAAGTGTTCTTATAATAAGAGAAACATATTTTGGTACTGAAGCATTAACCCAGGAATCTAAAATAAAATATTTGTTAAAACTGACTCAATTTTATTTTTCACTGTGTATAAAATATATTTTCTTAACTTACGAAGATAATCAGATTTATAATATTAAAAATAAAATTTTATATTTTTGACATTAGATGACTTAATTTCAATTGTATCAAATTATTTTTCTTTCGAAAAAATACAGTAATTTTATGCATATATATATATATATATATATATTATATTATATATATATATATATATATTATATATATATTATATATATATTATATTATATATATATATATATATATTATATATATATTATATATATATTATATATATATTATATATATATATTATATATATATTTATATATATATATATATATATATATAAATATAAATTAAATGTTTTAATTAGCCATAGCACAAAAAAATTACAACTAGAGTACATAATCATAAAAAATATAGACATTTACAAACTCTTCTCATTTCGTTATCGTTTATTAAATGAAATTATTCAGATTGATAGAGAAATAATAAATAGAATTTAAAATGGGTATTAAATTAAAAATATTTTTTTTAATTCCCCTCCCAAATGAAAAAAAATTCCTATCTAAAAATGTTCTATAATTAATTATTAATTATTTTCAACTTTACTTTTAGTAAGACCAGTACTTTTGCAAGTAAAACTAGAAGCGAGACAACCAAAACTAAGAAAAGACTCAGAACAGCCGAGATGAGGGTACTAAGATCGATCGCAGAAAAAACTGTCTACGACAGAATACCCAGTTGAGAAATTAGAACCAACTGGAACGTGCAAAACTTAATAAAGTTCAGCATGACCAGAAGGAAGGAGTGGAATGCCAGACTTGATCGTATGAACTAAGATCGTCTACCAAAAATCGTAAGAGATGGAATACTCCAAGAAAGAAGACTCCTAGGAAGGCCTTCAAAACCGTGGGTCGAAATTGAGCCTCTTCGTCAATAGAGTCACCACCACAATGAGACCATACTAATGGAAGAACAGACTAAGTCTACTAACGAGGAAGAAGAAGAACATTACTTTTGCGCATTTCAATAGCAGTTCTATCAACCTGAAAGCGATAGAAAAATATCGAATTTAGCCATATTATCAAAAACTGACTTCTGATCAAATTTAAAGATTATATTTTCCTATCGGGGTTCGAAAATAAATATTATTGTCAAAAAAAGAACAGCCATTAAATTGTATAACAACTAATATATCCAGTAATTATTTAATAATTATTTTCTATAAAAATGAATGTGTTTCCAATACTGATATATTAACACTGAAAATAAGAATCCTATTTGAAATAAACCTGATATATATATATATATATATATATATATATATATATATATATATATAATAAAACTATCCAAAAAAATATACAAAATCTTAACATAATCCAATGTATAAACATAAAAAATAAAATTATTAGAACTGAATTTAGATCGTTGTTTTAAATAAATTTAACTTACTTTGTTAATTAAATTTATATCGTGATAAATTTTTATTGTGTACTGATTTATGTATAAATATAGTAGATAAGTGCATTGTTTATGTAAAATATTACCAAATTTACTAAGATAAAATAGTTTTGTATCATTTTAGTAAATATCAAAATATTTAAACCATCACTTATAAAAACGATCTCTTCTCACGATATTTTTCATAATGAAATAATTCCTTTGCTTTATATTTCTTCCGTTCTTTAATTGCCGTATCAAAATATATTTTATTGCATAATAGTAAATGTATTAATTTTAAAAATATCAATAAAGCAATCATGATTTAATAATAGTATTAAGTATATATATATATATATATATATATATATATATATATATATATATATATGTATATATATATATATATATATGTAAAATATTAACATGAAATTTTATTCTATTAAAATATTGTTAATAACTTTTTTTAATTTAAGTTTAACATATTTAAAGATTTAATATTATTTTTATCATTTCCATTCATGCATTTAATAAATTATTGTTTAACAAGAAAGTACACATTTCTGAACTGGTATGATGGTAAAATATAAAAACACCTGTACACTGTAAATCATTACTAAACAACGTATTTACTTTTGTTAGAAAAACAACTATGAAAAAGAAATATTTTTATACATTTAATCGTACAATAGGAACAAATGATAAATTAAGTAGAAGCTTATCTCTAACTTACTAAGGATTTTTGTCACTCATTCTAACGTATTCTGTTTATTTGCATACCCATTCAGTTAGGAGCTAGGTTCGTCAACGAAGTACATTTTATGAGCTTGGCTTATGTTGAATAAACTGAATAAATAAAACCAAGTTCACATTAATGAATTTAAAAGATTTTAAACAACGAGATTGAAGTTCTATATTTTTGAAATTAAAATATTATATATATATATATATATATATATATTATGCTTATAAAAATAAAATAAAAATGTAAGATAACCTTATATAACTTAATTCTAAGAGATAAAAATTAATATCGATTAATTCTTTCAATTTTTCATTTATTGTTTACTTTAAAAATTAGAAATATTATAAAAGTATCAATAACATTAGCAAATTATTGGCAAGTGAGATATTAATGAACATATTTATTTAATTGTAATAATCTCGATGATATTTAAATCATTGTTGAAAACCATACAGTCTAGATATAAAACTGTACATAACAAAGAAAATATATCATGAAAAAAAATCATAATTTTATTAAACAATACATAGATCATTCGTGTTTCACACGCTACACTGAAATCAATATATCAATTTTTAAAAAAGAATGCAAACCAAATTCAATTCGCGTAAAAGCAATATTTTAACACGCACGCGTTTACTTAGCGAATTGGATAATCAATCACCAATGTTGGTTATCGAATTGAATTTTCGCAATTGTTCAAAATTATTTTACCCATAAAATGTTCGTACGAACTCAATTGAAAAAAGTATCTGAAACTCCAACATCGGTGAGACAATGAGCTGATTGTTCAGACGGAAACATCTGAATTTGGTTTATCATGTTAAAATGAATCAATGTACCAATCAGAATCCTATCAGATGATTTTTTCCGAAGACAAATAATTGAAAATACATACGCTCAGGTATATTGCTGGCTCTTTTTCAATTTAGTTATTTTAAAACGTTTCTGACGACCACCCTTACTAATTTCGCAAAACAATATTTCATTTTTATTATCTTTACAAATATATGCATACATGTTTTGAATTCTATTCACTTGTACAAATAATGTACGATATATTTTTCTACACGACGAACTTAAACATTTGTTTTATTTCAATTTCATTTTAAATTTGAAATATGATTAAAATATTTCTTTAAAATTTATTATAATACAAAATATATCATACATGTTTTATTAGTGACTTACTTATAAAACTAGAGTAGATTAATTTATTCCAAGAAGAAACGTGTAAATCTATAGTTTTTAATATTTTTAAAAATTTTTCAAATCAGGTAAAGATACCAGTTTTTAAACATCCGCCACTGATTTGGCAATTTTATTTCTATAATTGACAAAATAGACTACCACCTGACATATGTGGGTAGTTTGTAAAGTTTGGTAAATTTGTATAATATGGCGCCACCATTCATTTGGTAACGTCAAGTATATCACGTGTCAGTTTTCAAACTAGCGTAGACGAAATTTCACCGCCCTTTCAAGCCCTTTATTATTTATCTGTATGTTTTCGTATATTAATAAAACTTTAGTTCACGTAAAATCGCGTC
Organism: Acanthacorydalis orientalis; assembly: GCA_034766995.1. NCBI lineage: Eukaryota > Metazoa > Arthropoda > Insecta > Megaloptera > Corydalidae > Acanthacorydalis > Acanthacorydalis orientalis. Next base: position 10,687,039 of record CM068322.1, read on the forward strand.
TCGTTTTTTAAGCCCCAATTCCCTGACAGTTTTCTTTCAAACTGATTTTTTCGTAGAGTTCAGCTATTTTTCAATTTTCCATGTAATTATTCAATTTACATAGCTCTCTTAGCCTCATGTGCCCGATCTTAGCTCTCAATTTTGTGTACAGATTTAAAATATAGTTACTTTCATCTAATCAACATTACCTTTCTCTTATGATTTTTATTTCATTTAATTTTAAACAAATTACAAAATTGATTATTTAATAGAAAAAAATAATAAAATAGAAATGCAAGTCGTTTGTAAATTGCAAATAAATAAATTTATTTCTTATTATCAAATAGTATTAAAATTAAATATATATAGTAAAATGACCAATATTCGTTTTTAAATTATGAATATTCTACTAATTAACTTTTCTGTAAACTATTTGTGGACACAACATTCAAGTAAATAGGACATAATTATAATTTTAATACATTTTATTGAAAATTAGATTATTAAAACTTCAACAGTGTAAACCAAATGAGATTTTTTATATTAAGTTAACTGATTCAACACTAAAAAACTCAATTTTCTCCCACAAGAATAACAAAGAACGCTATTTTTTAAAACGTTTGTGATTTTTTATAGTCATCCTTTATGGGAGTATTTCAACTGTAAATTCCACACAATTGTATGCAGTTTGCTCTAAGAACGTCATAATAGTGAAACCAAGTTTTATTATTCTCAATGAACTAACTCATCTAAGATGGCGAAGATCAAATATTTTCATCATTTTTAAAGTATCATTTTACTCTCTATGTTTTATGCTTTTCTATAAGCTCATGAAGTACCAAGAGCATAAAAACTTTTGTCGACTGCAAACAGTCATGTAGAGTTAAACGCAGAGGTGCATTAAGCTTTTTATCACTTTCAACTTTTAGTAGAGACTAGTATTCAAGGTGGATAATTTTTTTTGTAACAGTTTAGTTTGTCTAGGGTTGAAAGTTTTACTATTCTAAATTGATCTTTTTAAGAAACTTCGAATTTATAACTTTGAAGTTATTTATAAATTTGAATACTCACATAATATTATTACGTGTTTTATTTCTTTTTTACTGATTATTAATTTATAATCATTGATTAATAGTTGTCATATATATATATATATATATATATATATATATATATATATATATATATATCTATATTCAAAGAGAAAGAGGTATATATATATATATAGCTCAAAAAAAGTTTATACCTAAATATTACTTTGAGATTTTTGAATAAATTTATAAATAGTAAATTATAATTAAAACTGGATTTTTATTTTCAAATACTGAAATAATTTCACAGATGTATTTCACTCGCCCTATCACCTAAGACATAATTTCTTAATCAAAACTGTTCAATAAGCAATTATTCATTATGTTTTGTTTTTATTGGTGCGCATTTTGATGAAGATGCTTTATCATCCTCATAGCGTTATTGGACCGAAAAATCTCTAGGGAAGGAAAGATTTTTCTGTATCTTAGTTATCAGTATGAGCTCAGATAACAATTATAAATGATCAATTATCCTTTATTGAATACTTTTGATCAGATTTTCTAAAAAGTAAAAAATTATTTTTGAAAGTGAATTGAGTTAGGGTGCCAAAACTATTAGTTTGATAGGAAAGTAATTGCGGTTTTTATTTTTTGAATTCTAACCTTATTTTTTTAATGAAAGTGTCATTTTATTGTGTTTATGTTAATATCATTTTAAAGTGCATTTTTCAGCCTGTATTTTGGTAAGATTTAATTTGGTTTTATTATTACTTTTGCTTCAAATTGGGCTATTAAATTAAAGATGGAAAAGTAGTGCAAAGTGTATTTTTTGCATAAATTCAAAACGGGTGGTAAAGCAGTAGAAACTGCTCGTAAACTAAACGATGATTTTGGTGTGAATACTGTTAATGAACGTACGGTGCAATGGTGGTTACAAAAATTTTATGCTGGTAATAAGATCCTTGAAGATAAAGAAGGTCGCGGGAATCATTCTTCAGTTCAAAACGACCAATTTAAGGTGTTAGTTGAATTATAACTACGCACAACAATTTGAGAGCTTTCACAAAAGTTAGGCGTTAATTACCCGACAATTCTAAACCACTAAAAACAGTTAGGGAAATGAAAAAAGAGAAAAATGTATATGAATTCAAACGTCATAAACTATAATTATTTTTCAACCAACCTAATATATTGTGATAACTAAGAATTGTTATAAAAATAAGAAAAATATTTTTTAATCATGAATTTCTCTCTCCATAAACCAAAAACTGTTTCTGTGATCCGAATATTCAACAATTGATTCATTTTAATGATTTGTCATTTTAATAATGGACTATTGGCATTAAGATTCTGATATCCTCGTCAAGAATTTGTAATAGTGAATTTAAACTTAATATCAAAATCTTGATCTGCAGTAATACCGTTCCATAAGAAAGGTTCGTTAAAAAGAACATAAAATATTTAATACTTTTGAGATACGTTTCTCCAAATTAAACCATTTCTTTCATTTTTTACTAGATTTATTATTCTAATTGTAAATATTTTTCCTTTTAGTATAAAAAAAATGTTTATATACACTTTTACAATTTTTCAGACTATAAAACTGATGATAGTGTTTATTCATAAATCCATGCAAAAGAATTACAAGTTATTAATTTCTGTTAAACTAAATTAAAACGGAATGATGTTAGTTATTTGTTGATCATTTTGATAATTATATTGCATTAACTAATATATATCTTACAAAGTGGTTGAGCGATTTTCAAATTTTTTACCCAAGCTGTTGAATAAACGATAATTCAAAATTAATCTTAATTAGAATAGTTTTTATAAATTATTCTTTTAATTTCGAAATAATTATATCTGATTTATTCAACAATGAGACTCTAATTCAACAGACTGTAACTATGATACTAATAATAACTAATTACTTTTCATACGATAAATCATTAGAAATTTTATTCGATTAATTTAATGTAAATTTTAACATTAATGTGGAAAAATAAATATTTCTTCCTTATTTTAAAAAAAATTTTTCATTGAAAAGTAAAATAGTATTTATTATTAATGATTTCTAGAATTTTTACAGTAAGAATAATTTTTTGATACAATTTAATACATATTTTATTTTTTTTATATTTTTATGATGTCACAGTATGGACTTTATTGGGAGTGTAGGTTTAAAACTGTGGTTAAATTCACTTTTACAAATGATTTGTTAATTCCTTCACAAACCGTATATATTTTTGTAAAAAATGGACAATAATTCATCAGTAATTATTTTAATTGGGTTTTGTGGATATTTCTCGACTCCGAAACCATTCTATGAAGCGCTCTGAGAATGAAAGTATCGTCATTGAAATACATATAAGCACCACTCAAGTGATCAATAATCAACTATTGAACATTTTTGAACAGAATTTTTTTGTGATTTGAGGAGTTAGTGAAGAATTAATTTGTGAAAGTAGACTATATTTTAGTTCAATTTCGAAACCAAATAAAAAAATACAATTTAGATTTAAAAAAAATATTTGGTATTGGAAGAAATAAAATGAGAAAAGCATTAAATATAACAGTAATATTAAAGTATGTATATAATTATTCATTATTACTTATTAAAAATTATATTATTACTTATTAAACTTCAAGTTAAAATTATCTTGAAACATTTCCATAAAAAGATTATTGTAAATAACATTGCTCTTTTCAAAAATTTAATTAAAATCTGCTTTTTAATTTTGAATGAATTTAAAAATTAAATTCAAAGATAATTAATTATCTTTTAATACTGACTAAATGTAATTAAACTGTTATGATCATAAAGGCTAAAAACTTTAAAAATATTTTAAATTTCAACAACCATACTTCATTTTTATTAAATTGAGAATTTTTAATATTTTCTTAAAATTTATTCGAAATTAGTAAAACATTATAAAATAATTTAATAAAAGTCAATATTTTAAATCTCATTTTCCGCATTGAAACAGCTTTTATTTTTCTACACTAAACTTCATCACAGATTCACAAAAAGTTGTTCCTTAAATTTTTATATAAACTCGAAAAGAAATGAACGAAATGTGTATTAAACATGTATCAACATACGTTTTATTCAAAAGGTATTAGATTTAACTTTCGTTCCTATTGAAAATTATTTTTGGTCAATTTTAAATTAGATAAGATTTAATATTTTACGTAATCACTGGGTTTCATTATTGGAATGAAATAAATTAAATAAATGTACAGTAATTGCTTTAAACATCATTCGTATGCTCTTTTAAAAGACAATAGAATATATATTATAAAATATATAACTCATTGTGGAAAAAATATAAATAAGTTTCATTTTACATCTCAGAATTTATATAAAAAATTAAGGGCTATTTTTTGAAATCTTCCACATGCATATATATATATATATATATATGCATGGATTAATGTAAAATTAATAGATTTCTGTTAAAATAATATATTTTTTCATTCCTAAATAGTTAATTTTCAAACTGATAAATGCGTAATATGAAAAAGCTCTTATTTCATTGAAAGGTATTATTAAAATCAATTAACGTCAATCTCTACCTATTAATATACTGTAAAACAGTAAACAGCGTATACGTATATGCTTTTTTATAATTCTCATGTTAAGCTTTTGACGCACATTGATGGATTATGTTATTACCGCAGTTTGTTTAATAAATCATGCAATCATGTTAAAAAATATTTATTAAAAAAATGATAAATAACATATATTCAAATAATTAAATCTCAATTAATGATCTGAAATGAGGTAATTTTATTTAAAATTTAACAATACTTATTTTTAATATAAAGAGACTCAATTTTCGCAGTTTTAACTATTTTATAATTTAAGTAAAACTTGTTTTCTTTATAAATGACAATATATCTATTATATTTGAATTATAATAGTTCTGTCTTAAAAAATAAAAAGTTAGAGTAAAAACACTCAAATTGAATTATATTAATTAATCTTACTAAATTTATTAAATATAACTTTTCAATTACCCTTTTGAAAACACTTTTTTAGATTATTGTCTCATTTCCACAAATTATTTTTTTTTCATCTCTCAACCCAGAAAAACAGTACCGATCAAATATGTTCAATAAATTACTGAACATTTTTAATTGTTAATTATGAGTATTTCGATGGTGTTGCATTCCTCATGCTACTAAGGAATAGGGAAATTTAAATTTTTCTGTACATCATTATTTTAATGAAGATGGAATCGTCATTGAAATACGAATTAGCAAGAATTAAAAATAAGCAGTAATCATTTATTGAATATTTTTAATCGTAAAAATGTTTGTATCAGAAAAGTACTTTTCTGTATATACTTTATTTTTCCGAAATATACTTTATTTTTAAAAGTAAACGTAACTATGCGTGCCATGACATTATGATTAATATGTATATATATAATCATTTATTACAAAACTAAAATATTACAAGAAATAAAATACACTCTTAATGTAACTATGTTATAATTACAGTTTCAATACCATTTTAGAAATTATCCATTCTTCACACGTCAACAAAATTTCTTTAAAAATATTCTCGAATAAGTTATTATTCATTTTGAACGATTTTATATTATTTCGAAGCTGATGCCATGACCTATTTTGTTTTCTGTTTTATAAAAAACACAGAGTAGAAGATTTTTTATTGAACTATATATACATATTTATATTAGGTGTAAAAATTAATTCCGTGTCTAAAAAATTTAATCAAACACAACAGTTTTAAAATAAAATATTTTCTCGTCATTAAGGATTTTTAAGTGCCAATCTTAACATTTAAAAACATTATATATCTTGATCAATCAGTCGGCATAACTTTGCAAGCCAGTAGTGAACATGATGGCGTTCTAAAGACAGGAATTACATACTTTTTGTATTTTAGTTGATAAAAAATGTTACCGAAGGGAGAGGGAATGATTTGTTAATCTTTGGAGTAATATGTTGTGATGCATAAACATACAAAAAATTGTTTCAAATATTTCGAAATGCTGCTTTTCATTTCTCCTATCAAGAAGTTCCCGGAAAACCAAAAAAGTTTGAAAACAAGGAACTTAAGCAGATGTTAAGTGAAAACACCACTCAGACTGAACAGAAACTCGCTCAACAACTCTAAATTATCCAGCAAACCATTTCCTATCGTCTACATCGACTGAGAAAAATTTAGAACTTAAGTCGATGGATTCCATATGAACTGATGAAAAAAAAGAAAGATAATGTGATATAACTATATTCTTGCTCGCAAGATTCAAAAGGAAGGATTTTTTGCATAAACTTATAACCGGGGATGAAAAATGCGTTTTGTACGAGCTGCGACATGTTGTTGCAACTGATTACAACTTTTTACATTTTTTTTCAGAAAATTCATATTGACTTATTCTGAAATTTAAGAAAGAACCAAAATTTTGAACGAGGCGGATTACTTTAAATCGAATCGATTTAAGAAAAAATATAATTGTATAATATTAAGTGTGGGATTTTAAGCAGAACATCACATTTTAGGTTACTGAATAAATGGTCATATTTTTAATATAAAAATATTTTTACTTCAGTAAAAATTCTGTTGTTTATTATTATTATTTAATTCTGTTGTCTATTTATTATAGAATCTTAGAAATTTCACTCTTTTAAAAATTATTAGATACTTTTACTATATATTTTTATATTTTATTTCTTTAAAATTTACATTTAATTAAAACAGTTCATGTAAATATTTTTAGAATATTTAAGATACTTTTTTAAACTTATGCTAATAACCACGAAGATTTATCAGAAATGGAAATTACAATTACAAATATTAACAGAATATAAATAATTCATTATGAACAAAATGTATATATATATATATAATATAAATAAGTTTTATTTAAATAAGATCATTTTATAAACAATGCTAATACGAAATACAATATCTCAAATTCGACTTGAACAAGTTTATCAAATATTCCATATAAATTTATTTTTACTAGACGTATACCTTGAATTTAATCCGTAATTTTAAATAAAATACATTTTTATTTAAACAGGACTATTTATTTAAGACGACGGATTATTATAAAGAATTAAAAATATTCATTTAGTTAATGAAAAATAATATTTAGAATATTCTTCAATTTAAAACTCAGTTTCTTTCGGTAATAATCATCTGCTATATTTTTCTGTAACGTTGTCACTCGACATGATCACAGCACAAATGTTTTTTTTCTGAGCGAGTAAATTAAGCAAGTCGTAATAATTAAAAATGGTTCGTCTTAATTTTTTATTATCTTCCGTGTTTTATAAAATAAATGAAGCAAGTAACATTTGGAATATTTTCATAAGATATAAAAAAATTAATTTAAATGATCATTGTCCAGCAAGTATTAAAAAAAGGAAAACAAGGTATTTCACTTTAAAGAAATTATGAATATTAGTAAATATTTTTTAAATTTAAATTAAAATCATAAACATATTTTATTATTTATTTTTATAACACAAAGTAATAGAACTATAAAATAGAATGTAATTGGTTTAATATAAACATTTATAATCCGAACGAAATGATTTTTTAATATTAATATTAAAATAAAAATATATTATAATCCGATACAAAAATCAAAATGTATACAAACAAGCTCATTATGCGAAAAATGTTCCAATTTTAATATTCTATACATTATAATAACGACATCAATCAATGGCAGAGTGTTAGTCCAACAAATTTTAAATGCCCAAAATTTTCAGCATGTATGTTGTATATAGAAGATTTTTTTGGGAATTTTCTTCAGATAACTGTGAATTTAAATAGAGATATATACAATACCGTCGTATCCAAATTCACAGCACATTTAGGGTGATTATCGAAGGGTGAAAATCACAGCGTTTCAAATGATATTGCTGAATGGGAATGTGATTTATTACTAAAGTGTTACCATGCGTATACATCACATTGTTGTTCATTTGATTAACGTACTGAAATATAATTTATTCTCTAAGTAATTATACAATAATATTATCAAGAAAATTGTATAAGATTAAGTTCACATAATATTAACCTCCTTATAACTACTAACTATATTATATAAAGCGTTTATTCGTTTTTCTTTAATATTGTGCTACTTTAACACAATATTAAAAGAATATTATTTTTTATTATTTTTAACTCTAATTTATTTACATAAAAATATTCTTCCGTGAAAAAAAATATTAATTAGTATTTATAAAATATAATGTATATAAATTGAAACATTTGAGTTTTTAGAAAGTTTCAAATTTCTACGAAATCTTAAAATGTGAAGTATGTGATCTAATAACTATATACACGAAATATTTTTTGAATTTACGAATTATTTTGCTCATGCTAATACTCAAACGTAACAATTGAAAAAAATATTATTGTTTAAAGTGAAATAATGTATGTTAGACTACATATTTTCTGTTATATTTTTATACATAGAGTGAAATTAAAATTTATAAACCTGCAAAATAACATTTCATTATATAAAATGATATGCATTAGGAAACATTTAAACTCGTGATATACTGACGTATTATTATGTATTTGAATCTATATTTGTAATAATTTAACAATAGACATACAAATTAATATATTGTATTGCCATATTAATAATAATAATTAAAATAATCTTTTAATTATTGAAGTTATGCAGAAATATTGTAAATTAAAAACTTATACATTAAATACTAATTTTGAAACAATTCTTATTAATTTAATTTACAAAAAAAATAACTTTTTGTTATCTATTACTAGTCTATATTCGGTCTATATACAAGGATAGTCTTAAAAGAATTCCATTAAATATAGCTATGGTGTATTGATAGATTATGTAACACATCGCTCGAATGTGTGCCATGTATTAAACTCATACATCACACGTCGCTATTACAAATCACACTGACAGAGGTTACAAATTGAACGTTTAACATTTCAAAAACGAGGAATTTTTATAAGTTTAATAAAAAAATATGAAATAACCTGTCGTAGTCAATTTCAAATATAATTATCATGTTCAATATTCTACATTTTCCAATAAATATGTTTTCTTTAATGTAAAAATAGACCAAGTATACAGTTATTTTATAAAAAAAAATAAACACATTTTTTAAAACAAAATTGTGGTACATATTAAGAAAATTCTAATTAATTATAGAATTTTATTCAATATAAAATAAATTTATATTTATTTTTTGTAAAATTTATTATTTCAATAATTTACGAATATTTTTATTTACCAACAGAATATATTCACGTTCTCTTACTTACGATGTCACTTTCTTTAGAACGTTTTATTTTTACTTTGATAAAAATCAAATCGATTGAATTCTGAAAAGTATTTATTAACGTTTATGGTAACCGATAAACGTCAAGTATCGCTCGTCATGCAAAGATAACATTTTAATACTTCTCAAGTCTTTTTAATATTTGTTTCAAGATTATCGTTTCTTGGAAATATATCAAGATGAAATAAATTAAATAAATATCTCTGAAGCTCAAATACGCTTATTGTTTAATACTAACACACACACACACACATATATATATATATATACACTATTAGAATTATAAATTCACAGTCTAATTTTTATTAATTTATTATATCTCAATAACTTTGTATATAAAATTTATTAAGACATATTAAAAATCTGGGGTTTATTAATATACACACATTCACACATATATATATATATATATATATATATATATATGTGTGTCAAATATAAAAAAAATCATTAAAATACAAAAAAATATTTATAAAATTTCGTTACTTTGTTTAATGTAGACATGTAAAATGAGAAGAAAAAAACAATTTAAAGTGACAAATATTTCATTTAAAAAGGGTAAACATATGAACTATAATGTTTAAAAGCACTTTGGTTTATATTTCATGAATGATATTAATTATACACATAATTTTTATTTTAAGTACTATATGTATTTAAGTTTTATTTTAAAAGTTTCATTAAAAGTTTTCATGTTTGATTAAAATATAAATTAAGTAAATAGGAATTATTTGTGTATTTCACATACTTCTCCCTAGTAAATAAAAAAATAGGTATTGATAAGAGTTATCATTAATTTTCTTTGAATTAATTTTTTATGCTCACATATTTATATTATAAAAAATAAATAAAAATGATATTTTCTTATAATATTTCTTTTATATGTATCAAACTTCATTTAAACCCACCAAAAAATACTGATTACACAAAAATCATATTTTTTATGTTCGCTCCATTTTCATTATATTTTTTTTACTTCAGGAAAACAAAAAAGCATAACATTATATTAAAAAATTCTAAGGGTTTTTATACACTAATGAGTGTTGAAGTTACGCACATATCTTATACCTGATGTCAAAACAACATTTTCCTTTACACTGTAACATACATTATTTCCTTTATTACATTTAACCCTTTGTGTATTTTTGACCCTTGACTGTTTTCTGGCATAAAATGGACCTATAAATACACACACACACACATACACATATATATATACATATATATATATATATATACATATATATATACATATATATATATATATATATATATACATATGTGTATATGTGTGTGTATTTAAATTAAAATATTTACTTTTTTCGATCAGATTATGTTAAATTCAAATAAACCAGTAATAGAACGCATGTAAATATGTTTATATACTTTTATTACATTATGTAGCATTTGATAAAGTATACATAATTATGATAAATATTAATGACAAAAACAAACAAAGTAAATTTAATTTATAGAACATATGTATGGAATATGTGTTAATCAATTGTTTAATTGTAATGGATAGTAAATAAACATACAACGACTATGAAAATGGAATTATTAATTTAATTATGAGTAAATTTAAAAGAATACATCATGTATAATGTAATTTTTGTCAATAATATTATAACAGAACAACAAATTTAAAGTTTATAAATATTTAATATGAACAAAAAAGATATTTATGTGCTTTTAAATGGATTAAAATGTTATTTTTACACATTAATTTTCCTTCGTCACATTTTAATCATAAATATTTTTCGATCAAAATTTTTATCTACAAATTATAATTATAATATGTGTTCAAAAAATGTCTTGACTATAAGAAAAAAATTTTTTTTCTTAAAGTGAAAGATATATTTCTAAAATTATAACTGTGATTAAAATTATATCCACTTAAATATTTCTTTAAAAATATAATAAGTTCTAATGAATAATTTTTCAAAAATGTTATCAAAATACAGACCGTAAATGCACTTTAAAAAATATTAACATGAAGACGATGAAATTTACACTTTCATTGAAAAAAATTAAGTTTAGGATTCAAAAAAATAAAACCATAATTATTTTCCTACCAACCTAATAAAAATATTGTAGACCACAATTACTCATGCTGTGTTAATAATGGATAAGTATAATAATAATGTTGTGATCTAATTTAATTAATTTATCATTGTAAAATAAAATTTTAGACTTGGAAATATTAAAATTGATTTCATATATTAAAACATGAATATGCAAATTAAATAAGTACAGAATACGCGTATTCTGATTTGCTATAAAGCATTATTATGAATTTATATAAACAAACAATATTACTTTATTAAGCAATTAAACATTACTCTTTTTTGTTATATTCATTGAAATCATTTCCTATAAACAAATATAAAAAAAATATTTAGAAGAAATGACTAACTTTTATATAGAAAAAAAAATGCTCTTATTATTTCGGTCTATAACTATTGTATTTTACATAAAATAATATATTAATAGATATATAAATAGTACAATATCCAAAATAGATTTCTATTTTTTGACTTTTAAATACAAGTTTTGTAAAGAGGGTAAACCTCAATTATTCATTTTTCAGTAAAACGTTTGAAAAATAAAGAAATCCTGTTTTTACGTTCAAAGTCCATATAATATAATAATACTATTTTATCTTTTTTTTAAAAAAAAAACATTCTGGCTTGTACCAAAACTTTGTCATTGAAATTTTCTTTAACACTTGCAAAATAGTTTTGATCAAGTTTAACACACTTGATATAAGCATGAATACTGAAATGTTGGATGAATCGATACAGAGTTTATCCATTAAGATCGAACGACAAAAAACATTTTCAAAGTGTAATTTTGATATTGACTACATATTCTTACAACAAGAATATGTAAAATGCTATAAAAAATTTTTAGTATTTTCTTAAAGTAACTATTTAACATATATAGTAGGTTATCACATGAGATATACATTACATAAAAACTTTTAGATCGCTGATTAAACAGAATTTTATATTTTTTAATAATTATTACTTTTATAAATGTTCTACAAATTTTATATTTTAACGTAATTGTACATACGAGATATATATATATGAAAAGAATAAAGTAACGACCTACTCTATGTAAAATTTTCAATAATTATGTGTATAATTATATTAGAAATAAATGATATCTATAACTTAAACATTTGTATATACAAATATATATATATATATATATATATATATATATATAAGGTTGATGCAAAAGTAATTGCGGTTTTTATCATTTTAAGTTTAGTGCCGATTTTTCTAGTTACCGTTACCTTTTATTATAATCATCATTGTAAACAATGAAATTAACACAACTAATTTCAGCTTATGTCTACTACTTTTATTCTTTAGTATTGTTGGATATAACCTTTTAAATTAATCATGGCAAAAAGTAAATTCGAGCGATTTTCTTATACGAGTTTAAATTGGGACGTAAAGTAACATGAACTGCTCAAAATACCAAGTTTCATAATGGAAACGAAAGCCTTGATGATGAAGAGGCTCATGAACGTCCTGCAGCTATGGAAAATAATGATTTAAGAACCATTATCGAAGCGGACCCACGTAAACCACCTTGAGAGGTTGCAAAAGAACTCAATGTTAATCATTCAACAGTTGTTCGACATTTAAGGTTAATTGGAAAAACAAAAAATCTGGATAAATAGGTGTCGTATGAACTAAATGATCTTCAAGCAATTCGGTGATACGAAGTCTGTTCTGTACTTCTTTTTTGTAGCAAAAATGATCCCTTCTTTGATATCATTGCCTCATGTGATGAAAAGTGGATTCTCTACAACAATCGGAAACGTTCATTACAGGGGCTAGACCGAGGTGAAGCACCAAAACAGTTTCCTAAACCAAAGCTTCACGAAACATAGATTATGGACACTGTTTGTTGACCGGCAAGTGGAATTATTCACTACAACTTCTTAAATCCAGGTGAAGCAATCACAGCAGAAAAATATTGCCAGGAAATTGAAAAAATGCATGATAAGTTGCCTTGTTTACGGCCTGCATTAGTCGGTAGAAGAAAAGTAATTCTTCTTCATGACAACGCCTGACCACATGTCTTATAAATGATAAAAAAAATTAAATGAAGTGGGTTATGAAATCTTAGATCACCCACCTTATTCTGCGAAATTCTCTCCAGTAGATTTTCATTTTTTAAAAACATTCGAGTAATTTCCTACTAGAGAAGATTTAAAAGATTATAGCTCAACGCACTTTAGATGATTTCGGTAATTCTAGGATTCCTTCTATCTTATAGGAATAAGCAAACTTGTTTCCCGTTGAGTGAAATGTGTGCAGGACAATTGTCTTTATTGAATTGATTAATAAATATAATTTTTAACTGAATTATGCGTTTTTATACGTAGAAACTGTAATTATTTTTGCACCATCCTAATGCTAATATATATATATATATATTATATATATATATATATATATATATATATATATATATATATATATATATATTAGGTAACCCAGAAAGTTCTGTGGATGTTATAACGTACAATAATTCCAAGAATTGTTTACAATTGTCATCGGACAAAATTCCAAGAATTGTTTATCAGTATGTTAGCATGTGTTTTAAATGAATCTCGAACTGTTCACTTTAATTTAAAAAATAATATTAACCCTTAAAAATGTCAATTAAAAATAGTGTAGTACGTATGTGTTTGCTTTATGTATTTAAGCTTGAGACTAACGCTACACAAACTGCAAAAAAATTTGTACCGAGTTTGGAGAAAATACAGTGGCATCAAGAACGGTCCAGAGATGGTTTAAAAAATTTTCTGCCGTAGATGAATTTATTAAAGACGAGACCAGATCAGGCAGACCATCAAATATAAATATCGATGAATCGGAGACAATGGTTGAAACAAATTCCAGCTTAACGTTTCAACAGCTTGCAGAATTGTTTAAACAAAGTGACGAAACAATACGGAAGCATTTACACAAAATATGAAAGAGGTGGAAATTAAGTAAATGGGTACCATACGAATTAACTCCCAATAACAAATTACACCGTCTTACAATCTGTACATCTCTTATTTCACGATTTAAATCAGAGAACTTTTTCGATCAAATTTTGATCACTGATGAAAAATGGATAGGCATTCCAACTACAAACGTATTCACCTAATGAAAGCCAGTGTTTCATTAGGTGATCCTGTCCCACAAAGTCCTAAATGAAAGTTAATACCGCGACAACTTCTCTGTGTTTAGTGGACTTTAAAAGGAATTATTCACCATTAATATCTACGATTGGGCCAAACCCTCACGGAAACATTTATAGTGAACAACTGCAACAAGTACACGATGCATTAAAACAAAAACAGCCAGCACTTGTAAATCGTAAAAAAGTATTATTTTTGCGAGATAACGCACGTCCAGATGTTGCAGTAGACACCAGAATAAAAATTATGAATTTAGGGTGGGAGATCCTCCCCCATTCCTCTTATTTCCCAGACATATCTCCATCAGATTATCGCGTATTTTCATCTTTGGACAATCACATGCGTGGCAAACAATTTAATAATGAAGAAGAATTAAAAATGGGGTGTCTACATTTTTTGAAAATAAAAATAATGAGTTTTATAAAAATCGAAATTATAAATTATCTTCTCGCTGGGAAATTGTTGTTCATTGTGAAGGTGGATATTTTAATGAATAAAGTTATTTTATATAAAAATATATAAGTGTTTTTTTCTCAATTCAAAAACGACAGAACTTTCTTGGCTACCTGATATATATATATATATATATATATATATATATATATATATATATACATATATATATATATATATATATATATATATATATATATACATATATATATATATATATATATATATAATATATATATGTATATATATATGTATATATATATATACATATATATATATACACATATATATACTCACACATACACACACACACACATATATATATATATATATATATATATATATATATATATATATATATATATATATATATAAAGGATTAATCAGAAAAAGTAGTTTAACAAAGAAAAATTATGTTTATAAATATGTACTCATTTTTGAATGTTTATGTATGTTTAAATGTATTTAAATACGTATATATATATATATATATATATATATATATATATATATATATATATATATATATATATATATATGTGTGTGTGTGTGTGTAAATAAGAAGAAGTTTCAATTTATGAAAAACAGAATGAATTGTTTTCGAAACTGTTAATTTACTATGTCCATAATAATTATACACTTCAGTTATTTGTAAAGTAGGACACACTATACAACTGGTTTTATTTTTAAGTATAATCTCTTAGGAGTCGTTACTTTGTCACGACAAGTATTTGTTAAGGTTTTTATATTTTTCCCAGAAGACGTCTTCTTTAAAAATAAACATTTTTTCTGCAAATTTAAAGAAATCCCTCCATAGATACTAAGCGGCACGTAAAAGAATCATTTATCGTCTTTTTGATAAACTTCAGTTCTGTTTTATCTATAAATGACTAGTGTGAGTTAGTAATATATCATTCGCTAAGAAATGTGTTCACGTTAATATAGTTGTGTCAGTGACAAATTAATTTTATAAAGAATTCTTACAGATCGATAGACTGTTTTGTTATACAATTTCTTAATATGTAACATAAAAGCAACATTAACTATCAAAGACCTTTCATTATCTAGAGATGAAGTTTTTAAGTTTTAGAAATAGATCATTTTTAAAAATTCTTTGACACTCGCTAGAAACGAAATAAATTCCACAAATATTATAAAATAGTACCAGATATTTTGCTTAAAAATCATTTATTTGAAATATTATTTATAATCGGTTTTTTATAAAATATTGCCTTTGTCGAGTTAATTAATTTAATAACTTTTTACAATTTTTTTATCTGAAGTGCATATTCAATATTTTACTAAATGATCATATTGGATATTATTATTTTCTGTTTAAGTTTAGAAAAAAACATATTTATTAATATCCTACACATATCGCTTATTTAATACATATGTTGAAAAAAACGATACGATAATAAATATCAATTCTTTCTTTTACTGAATCACAAATAAATTAACACAGAAAACACTGCAATCTTCTTTTCTTATATACAAACTAGAATTAAACGATAATATATCAAAATTTCATGTTTCTTTAAATTAAATGAACTCTACTCTCATGCATAATGTATCCAAATATAACAACCACTAATTACATTATATTTAAAATCTCTCACAAAGTGTATGATGTTGAGAATTTTAATTTATTTTTGATTTTAAATTAGACTACATAAAGTTTATTTTATTACATACTAACACAACATCAAAATATATTATATAAATATTATTAATCAAAAACATATGAACATTTTTTTAACTTTTCATATAGTAATTCTTTAAAAATATGAAGAAAATACACAAATCTTCTTTTCCAATTATTTAATTATATTTCTGATAAATATTAAATTTAATACATAATTGGATTATTAAATAGTTTTTATAAATTACATTTTTTTTTTGAATGAGACAAAAATATTATTTATATAGTTATTGATTTAAAGAAATTCGGTTTCAAAAATTAATTTTTTATTTGCCATACACATTACAAAAAAAGTTTTGTACTCAAAACATTCAACAATTAAATATAAATTTTTTTTAATTAAGAAGTCTGAAATTAATGACATGACCAATGA
Organism: Acanthacorydalis orientalis; assembly: GCA_034766995.1. Lineage (NCBI taxonomy): Eukaryota > Metazoa > Arthropoda > Insecta > Megaloptera > Corydalidae > Acanthacorydalis > Acanthacorydalis orientalis. The sequence continues at coordinate 10,704,102 of CM068322.1, forward strand.
AAAGCACTTAAACAATAATGAAAATGATCAATAATTGATTGTTAAACATTTCTGATAAGAAGCATTTTATGGTTTATGGCGTTAGTTAAAATTTTAGCTGTGATAATAAATGAAGCCACTGTTTTAAAACTATAACAGACTATTTATTTTATAATTATTGTTAAAGGTCTGAAAATAGTTTATTTTTATTTTCATTATTAAATTTCAAAACTCATTCGTTATAGAAAATTATTTAACATCTGAAAGTTTATGCTGGTTTTATATAATATAATATAAGTGGTTCTATATAGTTTTTATATAAATGTTATTTTTTTCATATTTAAAATATATAAAATTAGATGAGATTTATTTGCACTATATTCAAGCTCAAGAAAATCATGTAATATGTCTTATTAAGGTAATTTCAATGAACAAATAATAAGAACAGATAATAATTAATAATTTTTAATCGTACATAATCTATATATTAATAAATATTGAATTAATATTTCTGTTTTTAAATTGTAATGCAGTAGAAGAATATTCCGAGAAACTTTGATATTGCTACATGCAAAGCTTTTGAAAAAAATAATAAAATTACTGCTATAATTCTATAGTAATGAATAACCCAAGTAATATTTATCTATGCATTCTATTACTATATTATATTTTATAACTAAAATTGGTTTGTATTTTTATTCTTTTACACATTTAAACTGCTTTGTTTTAAACTTCATACTAGGTTTATTAGAAGTTACTATTTGGCTTAAAAAGTGTTGTCTGCACAAATAATTCAATCAGTTCCGAAATATGTGTACATAGTAACTTCATGTTATAATGTATTGTCCGAAGAGTTAGCATTTGGCATTCAGAGCTAGAGTTTCTAAACGACAGCACTCAAAGCAAATGCTTGTAATCTCATATTCTAATTAAAAACAATACGGATGCCAGAAAACCATATAACTAGCACTGGTAATAATGTGTCCAGAAATCATGTAAAGTTAATATATGTATATATATATATATTCTAGATAAAAATACATATATATAGTTTAAAATTTATTTTTAAGAATATTTTCCAGGTAATTTTAATATGTAAGTATATAATTTTTAATTTACCGTGAATATTCTATCGTTTTGTTATTGAAAACAAAACAGTAATTTTATTTATTTTGCTTAATACTTAATATTCTACTATTTTTTTAATTATTTCTTACTGTCAATTGTATACTGAGTAAGTTATCAATTATGTTTACAAAAAATTTCTTGTTCTTAGAACCAAAGAACTCATCAGTAAGTTTTTAGATATATTCAAATGATTCTAATTAAATACAATTTAAGGAGGAATATTTACATGTATATATATATATATATATATATATATATATATTATATATATCTATATTATATAGAAAAAAATTAACTCTATTATTCTAGACAATTTTCTTATTGAACTAATCCATTTTCTATACAGTTTTCTGTGACAATAGTGTCGTATATGGTCATGATGAAATATGACATATTTTCTGCTAGTCAATATCACATATTTTCTTTAGACTTCTGTCTTTAAAATGTCGTGTAGAGAGCAATATTTATCACCATCAACTGTTTCATTCTTTTTAAGAATTTATAGTACATCCTCGTATAGCACTATATACATCCTATTATATATTCTCACAAACAACAAAACTTTATCTTATTTCATTATACGATTATTTTAATATTGACACCGTACTGGTTCTATGGTTAAAAAAAATACGGTGTTTTTAATACTACAGTATGAAACGATCGCAAACCCACTTTCTTTTCGCAAAAAAAAAACGAAATATATTCATATTATAAAATTGTTCATTATTAAAACACATTATGTTTTTTTAAGATATTTAGTACGCATTTACTTAGTTAAATCAATCCTGAGACTAAATGAAAAGTTTCATATAAGCAAACACAATATTTAGATAAAGTATCAATTTAAAAATATACATTTACAAAGTCCAAAATTGAGTGTCATTCATTTTTAAATATATTCATTTTAGTAGTAACATTTACGGGCATTTCTGATCCTATGATGATCTTCCAAGTTTAAGTTGTCGGAACGAAATTTTGAAAAACAATTCTGAGATATTTGCAGTGTAAATACGACTTCCTCATACAAATAAGTTTTAGACGCTGAAACTACATGATTGGTTTTGCAAACTAAAACAATATGTAGCAATGTTAGTGAACTTTGTACCTCTAATGTATTTTGTGCTAGTTTAAGTTTAGATAAATGGAAAAATTAAAAAAAAAACATTTTTTTATTAATAAGTACGTCTGTTACTGATGTACGAAACACATGAAAAGAGTAATCAAAAGAAAAAAATCCTCATGTCATTTAAGTTATAATTTATATAAATACAATTTGAATAATATTTTTTCTCAAAAATACTTGGAAAAAAATTTACTTTTTATATAAAAATATCTTCAATAATATTATTTTTAAATATATATATATATGATATTATTACTTTTGCAAGTACTCCGAAAGAGCTAGAAAATAGGATAGAAGAATTTGATGATCCCAGTCAAAAAATTGGTGTAATCATGAACCACTCAAAAACAAAAGTGTTGTTCAATGCGTTTGTCTGCCCGAAGAAAATTGAAATAAAAAGAACATAAATACAAGTAGTTACAAAGTATGTCTATCTAGATCAGCTTATCAGTAAAGATGGATCATTTATGGAAGATGTAAACGGGAGAATAAAAATGGGATGGAGCGCATTTGGACGAAACGCCACAATATTTGAATCAACAATCTTACTCTGAAGCAAAAAGTATATGATCAATGTATACTACCAGTCCTTACCTACGGTAGTGAACATGGGTGCTTAACGCTAAAATAATTCAAAGATTCGAAACAACACAGAGAAATATGGAAAGATGTATGCTAAGAATATCAAGAAGAGATGGGAAACGAATAGAATGGATACGAAAACAGACAAGAGTCACAAATATAATAAGACGAGTGAAGAGTCTGAATGGAAATGGACGGAGTATGTTACAAGAAGACAACTGATGGACAACAAATTATTAACTGGGAACGGAGGAATATAAAAAGACCAAGAAAAAAACCAAAGAACAGATTGGATAAGAAAATTAAAAATTTTATTGTAAAAAATCAGTGGAAAAGAGAGGCATTTAACCGTACAAAATGGAAAATCATGGAAGAGACTCATCCAGCAGTGGATTGAAAGAGATACTTTTGCTGTTGATATATATATATATATATATATATATATATATATATACATACTGACTAATATTGAATACATTAATTTTCATTAATCACTGAAAATCATATCAAACTTTTAATGGCGGATATTTTAATTTAATGAATTTCAATTCATAAAAATAAGAAAATTGACTTAAATTTATTCCAATAACGATATATTAAAACGTTTTATGCGCAACAACCATCTATCTCTCTTTATATATATATATATATATATATATATATACATATATTTTGTGGTTAATACATGTATATATGTATATATGTATATATGTATATATATAATATGTATATGTATATAAATATATGTATATATATATATATATATATATGTATATATATATATATATATATGTATATATATATATATATATATATGTATATATATATATATATGTATATGTATATATATATATATATATGTATATATATATATATATGTATATATATATATATATATATACATATATATATATACATATATATATATATACATATATATATATATACATATATATATATATATATACATATATATATATATATATATATATATATATATATATATATATATATATATATATATATGTATATATATATGTATATATATATTTATGTATATATATATATATATATGTATATTTATATATATAATACTTATTAAATAATTTAATTGCCTTTTCAATAATTTTTCAATGAATTATGTATAACAGTTATCAACTTTTTTAGTTTAGCAAGGAATATATTTTGAATATTGTATACAGTAAAATAAATAAAACCTATTTCAATTTATGAATAAATCTTTCTAAATTACTAGTTTTAATTATAAATATGTATAAAATAATACAAATGATACAATACAAAAAAGATCTCGAACACAGATCCTTTCACTGAACTGTTATATATAATGAAAAACTGTTGTTTAACTTATGTAATCTCCCTAACTGCTCTTTTCTGTACAAAGGTAAATAATTAATCACACTCACTATACAAAAAGTCCACATTTGGAGTTATGTATGAATGTAATTGTGCTTTCACTTTAGAACTAAGTGTTTTTGTCATTGACTTATTTATGTCAAATAGAGTATAATTAGCATACTGTGGATTTCTAGATAGAAAGAAAACAAAAAAAAGTTTAACAATAAAAAACCATTTGGTTTTATGTGATACATACATACATACTTATATATATATACATACTTATATATATATATATATAATATATATATATATATATATTTAATAACTTTGATAAATTCAGAAATTATTTATAAATCATTGGATATCAGATGGTTTTCGATTGATTGTTTTCTCTCTTTCTCTCCCCCCTCTCTTTATATATTATTTAAACTGCTTATAATTATTTTTTTGTATTCATATGTTATACCTTCTTCGTTAAATATGTAATAAAATATAATCAGAAGTACTTAACCTGACAGTTTAATACATCTTACTGTTGTTACCAATTGGTTCGAAAACAATTTATACTGCTATTTAAAGAGTACAAATTATAATTAATTTTCTATAATATGTTTTAGCTTTCATCATACTCCAAAAGAAGAAATCTATACGACTAATATCGGTAAACTGATAACATTTTAATTCTGAATCCACTCGTAGAAAGTCACTTCTTCGTTTACTTGTTTTATATGAGTCTCTATTCTGACACATGCATTCTTAAAATCACTTATGTAGATTATAAATTACTTTAAGTAGCGGTCTTTTTATTGAAATTAATAGAAGTAATTATTTAATGTCAAATTATCATTTGCACATTTGTTTTAAAATTTAAAATTTATATATTTAATAGTCGTAGTATTACAAATTTTCTGTTTGAAACAATCTTTTATGATGATTATTATATTATTTTTGCACGGTAATTTATTATTATTATCATTTTCCAGAGTAATAAGTTATAAAAAAATAAAAACTGAATTAGTTATTAAGTGTTAAGGAGGTAACACATCAATAGATGCGGAAAACACTTTTCAATCTATAAATTAAATTATAACAAAAAGAACAATTTTTTTTCACAAATTTCGCTCAGAAAGTCTATCAAAAAACAATATTGTTTTCAGCATATAAATAAAATCAATAACGAACAAAAAAACATTACATTACTTATTTGATAATTTATTTTTATTTAATTTTGTGATGACAAGGTATTTTATTATCATCAACCTACAATAATCATGGATCATCATAATCAGTAATGATGTTTCCTCAGGGTGAAGTTACCCTGCAGGTTGTTTACTCATCCCCTTAATTTAAAACATACATTACACATATGTATTTGTATTCGCTATGTAAACACATAATACTGTGTTATACATTCATTCACAGAAATTAATAAATGTATACAATTTTATAAATTTCACATTTATGATTTTACACGTATATAATTTTAATGTAATAACAAAAATAACATTTAAAAAACATGAATAATCAGTGATATGCTGAAGCGACAAAAAAAATAATTATAGCGTCTGGTAAAAAGAAATGAAACTAAGTCAATAAATATTTCATTATTAAAAAATTGTAGGACTCAATGATTGCGTTCTCTTTAAAGTAATCCCTTTTGACTTTAAATCAATTATCTACTATTTTTTTTCATGCTTCGGAACATTTTAAGAAGTTCACTTCTGAAATACTTTTTAGATGTTCTGAGGGTCATCTTTATGTTCCATGTAGTCAAAACAGGCTTCATCCAGGAAGCTTTTATGTTTTAGAAAAAAGAAAAAGTATTAGTAGGTGATATCTGGGGAAAATGATGGATACTTTATCGTTTTGATTTTATTTTATACTAAAAATGATATATTGGAATTTATTTAATCGTCATTTTTATTCATGTGAAAATTTTGAGTACCACCTCTGCGTGCATTTTCGTAATTCTGAAAATACCTTATGTACTAGATAAGTTTGCGAGGTTGAGATTTTTTAAAATATACCGTAAATTTTAGTTAGGGTTCCTTTTTTAAATTTGATTAAAAAAATTATAGGGCCAAAATTAAAACGATTAACAACACTGAAATGTGTTTGATTGTAGAAAAGTTATTGCGCATGCTAATCATTCAATCTATGTAATCATTGAGTATTTTTTATCAAAAATTTGTAACTTGTAGAGTGAAACATTTATATATAAATGTGAATTTAGCCACAATATTAAGATCTATACTGTTACATATAGTTAAGCTGTAAGTATGTTAATTAGTTAATAAATCTGAATTTATTTATACTTACAGAAATAAATTATATACGAATAATTACGGTACTAGTTTCGACACATGTTCCATCTTCAAGTAGATCTTAAATACTTGTATCTAAAATCTACCTGAAGATAGCTTATGAATTGAAACTATTATAGTAGTAAAGAATAGAAAATCAAGTGATACAAAAGAAATAAAATTTTATTCATTGATTTACAAATACACTGCCATTTAAAAAAGTTATAAAAAATATCTTTTTAAGTAAATTAGAAATATTATTTAATAATATTAAGATTATTATTTTTTAATATAATACACAAAGTAGAAATTTTGATGTCTTTACAAGAGAACTCTGATTAATTTTTTAACAGATCAAATATTATAATTCAATAGTAAATTATAAAATACTATGATATATATTGTACAGCAAAAATTCTATACGAAATATCCATGGAGTATTTCTTTTAACACGCAAAAATAATAGAATAATAAAAGTCATGAAAACAGTTAAGAAATTCTTTAAAATATTTTTTTCAACTTTTGACTACATTATCAGATACTTCTTAAACCATATTTTTCATTAATAATTTAAAAATTATTTATTCTTAGTACATCGTATTAGATTTATTACGACAATTATATGGAAGAAAAATTAGAAAAGAATATATGATGAAAGATTACACAGCGTGATGTTATTCGTAACTGGGAACATAAATAACAAAAATCTATATAATGAAATAAACCAACTTTTCTGTATTTCATTGATTTGGAAAAGACGATTATTTTTAACATCATAATGGATGAAATAATAAAAAGTGTAAGAACCTTTAGAGGATATAAACAAGACAGGAAATAAAGAGCTTACAGATTTCTCCCGTGTAGATGATGCTATACTGCTGGTTCGAAATTCAAATGATTTACAAAGCATGTTAGATCTGAACTGAAAATTTTAATATGACAATATTTTATGAAAAATAAAGTCAATGACAGTTATTTGACTATCTCTTCAGTATTTCTAAAAATTATATATATATATATAATAAAACTTTCTTTTATCTAAAATACAGAAATAGATTTTTATTTTAAAAGCAACTATTAGTTCACGCAAATAAATTATGGGAATGGAAATAAAAATGAAAGAAAAATAAGTTTATACTACAAAGACTAAGTAATAATGAAAAACGTTCTGAAACGTATTCTGTGTGATTATTCATCTGAATAAGAATTCAACTCTTTCAAGTGGAAAAGAAAGCTCTAGAATATATACTGGAGTCATACTATACATTTTAACTAATAACAAGAAAAAATATGAACAGTTTTCAAGCAAATACAATAAAAAGTAACATTTTATTTACAACTGTTCGTTTGTATGAAGTAAACAATTTGTAAAAATAGAGTATTTCAAAATACAGACATGAAATATTCAGTCGATATGCTATATTCAATGTAATCTTATCGAATGATCATTTTAAGATATGCTTTATTTTATCGATTTTGAACGTAAAGTAAACACACTCTAAACAATGCAATATATATATATAATATATATATATAATATATATATATATATATATATATAGTATCTCAAATATACAATATCACATTTATTATATTATCTCGCAATAGTATTAAATTTAAAGTTCCTTTCCATGTTAGTTCCTTAATAATTGAAAATACTAAAAAACTATTTGAATTCACTACTTATTCATCACAAATACAATAATTTACTTAAGAGTGCTCTATTCTTTCCTATTTGTCAACAGTTTTTTTGTTTGTAAAATTTTAACTAGAACTATTACCGTTCAAATTGTCACGTCATTGAATATTTCTTTGTGAAGAATAATATTAAGTATTGATAAATATTAGGTTGGTACAAAAAGAATTGCGGTTTATAGTCTTCAAATTCATATACATTTTCCTCTTTTTTTAATTTTCCTGTCTGTTTTAAATGGTCCCGAACTATTGGATGACTAACACTTAACTTCATTCGGGCATATGGGGGAACGAAATAGCGGACAGACTGGCCTCATAAGGAGCCAGATCTGCAGTAGAGGGGCTAGAGACCTTCATAGGGCTAGCTGCTGGGCTAGATGCTGGGCTAAGGACGCCATTCGGGAGTGGGTCGAGTCAGAACACTCAGAATGGTGGCTAAAGATTGACGGTTGCCGTCAATCCAAGGTACTCTTAGGCCAAGCTCCAAATAAGGACTAGATCAAGAGAATCTATACAAGTGGCAGACTTTTCTCCCTGCTCCTGATGCGAATTGTCACAGGACACGGGAGACTAAGCTACCACCAACATATACAAGGCCGAAGGACGGACGGGAAGTGTAGATGGTGTGAGGAAGGGGGCCAACGAGATCACCATTCACCTCCTTGCGGAATGTCCGGTATGGGTCAATTTAAGGCGACGATGGTTTGGGGAGTTTCTCCTCACCGCGGCCGGACTAGGGTTTATAAACTCGGGCAGGATAATAAGCTTCTGGAAGGAAGCGAGACTTCCCGAGTAGTTTTGATCAGCCGAGGGAAGGCATAATGGACATCGAGTTTAAGTGCCGGGAGGGAAGATAGCTTTCTCCCTCCTCAAACAATCTATTTATCTATCTATCTAACACTTAACTTTTGTGCAACCTATCGAATTGTTGTGCATGGTTCTGTTTCAATTAACATCTTCAGTTGGTCGTTATGAACTGAAGAAGGACTCTGCGACCTTCTTCATCTTCAAGGCTCTCGTCCTTAGTACGAAATTTTTGGAACCACCATTATTAAGACCCGACTGTGTGTAGTCGGTGTCAGAAGTGGGTGTTACTTTAAAATCGCAGGTGGCCGGTGCATACGAAGGCAGATTGCATATGTTATAGCAAGCTAGTGTTAGACACGGATAGACACGGGTTTTCATCGGTCTTTTACGTGCTCTCAACAAACGCAGTTAAGTTTAAAATTTGAGTCAGTCCACAGTACAACACAGCACAATTCATAATCAGATCTGCATTGATCATTACTAAAATAAAATACACTTATTATTAAATTAATAAGTGGGTGCAGTTTTGACATTATAGAAGGTCTGCATATGTTTGCTGCACCAACTCACATTTTTACAACCATTGCACCGTACGTTCCTTAACAATACCCACACCAACAGAATAGTTTATTTTACGAGCAGTCTCTCCTGCCTTATCCCTTGTTTCGAACTCATAAAAAATTGCTCTTATTTGCTTCTTTTTCATCTTTAATCGAATTGCTTAATTTGAATCAAAATTAATAATAAAACCAAAGTTTGTGTTATTAAAATGGCCGAACAATGAATTCTAAAATGATATTAACATGAACACGATGAAATGACAATTTCATTGACACTAATTAAGGTTAGATTTCAGAAAAGAAAAATCGCAATTATTTCGCTATCAACCTAATAATTTATGTTGTATATTATGAACACTGATAATTTGTTTATCATGTTTCTTTTGCTATTTGAATACTTCTGTAAATATAACGTAATATAATTTGTTATTTTATAATCATGAATAAAATATGCCTGTTTAGTATATTTACTTTCTTAGTAAGCCTCAACCTTATACGAACCGTAAATGGAACATATAAATTCACCTTATACAAACCATAAATGGTTTGTATAAGGTGAGGATGAGGATCCCTATCATCCATATATGGTCATTAAGCCGATAAAATATGACCTTCTTTATCATACACAGATCATATGAAGTCACTTCATATGTCTTATAAGATTAATATAAGGTATATATAAGGTAGACATATAAGGATTCTGATCCTTATATGGATTGTATAAGAAATATCTAAAACCATATAACGAAGATATAAGGTTGAGGATTACTAGGGTTATTTTAATTAAAAAGCAACAAAGACAATGCATGTCATATATATATATATATATATATATATATATATATATATATATATAACTATTTCAACGCTATTCGATATTCGAATTGTGATAAATTATATATTATCTTTGTAAATATAATTTATCATTCATAAATAATTTAAATAGCAAATAAATAAGGAAATTTCTAAATTACATACATGTATCAGTAATCAAAAATAACTATTACTAAAGAAAGTAAATGTTTTTATACTTATCATCTTTGCAAAATGCTTTACCGTACAAAGATTAATTTTAATGCGAATAGTATTCGAATATTAAAACCAAAATATAAAAAAATATGCGAAAATAATGTATAATATCACATCTTTAACTAAACTGTATAAACAAGAAAAAAGTGGACTGAACAAAATGTGTCCTTTTTATTCTTGTCTCTATTTTAATCGTCATGTTTACTCGAACTGTTGACAACTGAATGTGTCTGCTTTCACAAATAAATTTTTAAGTCATTCTGTAAACAATGCTAACAAAAACTGTTTAAAATGTTTTAAACAGCTAGTATTTGTGATCAAAAATGTTTAATAACTGATTATTAATCATAAATAATCAATTTAAAATTCAGGATAATTTTTTTACTATTACTGTTGTGATCAGTAAAAATATTATTTTATCATATTACAAATAGTAAAACATCTTCAGTAATTGATAATATTGATTATTAATGAAAGTACAAAATATGTAAATAGAGATGAATGAGCCTGTATGGAAATACAAATAATTCGATGAAAATTGTTCATTTAATACTATATAGGTAAAAATTTTGCCTACGACCTATTATAGCTACGAGGATATATAGCCTGCATTATGTATAACATATAGTGTATATTTATAAATATACCACTCATATAATTTTTTGTTTGTTAATAGTTTATGAATTTTTAAGCAGCTCTTCTAGAAACTGATACTTTTGTCTAGATATTTACTACTGATTTTCACTAGAAAACGTTGAAGATACTAGAAAATGTCAATATGATTGAGAAGTATACTTTGAGTACATATTAATAATGTTAACATTTGAAAGTATGTTGTAAATAAATGTTTAAGATTGTTTCGTATCAGTTTTGCACCTTTTTAGAGACTGATGAAAACAAAATACATTTAAGCACTTGATATTTCTATATTATTGTATATGTAATTATTCCAATACAAGCAGCAATTAGAATATATTCTATTTACAGTTCAACTAATTTAGAATTGGTGATTAAAATTTTAAGAAGCAAAAAATTTCTAGCACACTGTCCATCAATTAAGATACTGATTGAGAATATCTTCTGCTACACAACACAAAAGCTACCAAAAATACTAAAAATATTGAAAATTGTCGACAAACCTTAAGGAAGATTATTATCCGATATGCTACAAGGTACACAGTTTAGTCAAAAAATAATTTTCGTACTGCATCTCTATTTAATATCCAAACATAACGAATACATATTGTTATTGAAGTTAATTATTATGGTTAATGAAAGATAAACTATCGACAACAACGAGCGAAAGAGAATATAATATATGTTCTCGCCCCCAAAGCTCATCTTTATTAAAAGAAAATCAGGCTCTATGTCAAGAGCAATTTGAAATGAATATTTTACTATGAATTCTTATTAAACCAATAATTGAATTTTGATTAATTTTGGTCTCGACTGGTTGAATTAATGCGACGATTCCATAAGAGTGTTCAGAGTTAATCAATAAAATCATGTTAAATCTCATATTTTTTGATCACTGATAAAAATTGATACAATTTTATTGAAATGTGATACACCACTCATTTTATTCGTCAGACTTTCTATCTCCATAATATTACTTATTCTGTGTTTACAATATATATATATATATATATATATATATATATATATATATATATATATATATATATATATATTCTAATTTGGTAAGATCTCAACTATTTCGATGACTAAAAACAGTTTTATCCATTTTGTAGAGCTGAAATACTGGATAATTTTGAATAGAGCTGTGTATACATAATTTAATCAAGATATATCTTTATATAAATATATTTCATTTCAATTTTTCTTAAAAATTATTATTCATTTTTCCATAAATTCCTGTATTAATAAAATTAATTATATTTTGATAGAAACAGAAAGAAGTAAAAAGAAAGAGTTGTTAAAATTGAAAATAAAGATGTTTCAGAAATTAATATCGGTGAAATAATACAAATTTGATTTAAATGACCAATGCATATAAATATGTGATTATAAAAAAGAACCAAATAATAATTTGGTTTCTATTCTATGAATAATTACTATCCATGTACTGTTTGTACAAAACAATAAATTGTTGAATAAAAAAATGTAGATTTTGTAAAAAAATACATAGTTGGTAAGAAATGTTACATCACTTTTACCGAAAATGTGTAGAATACGTGCATTCGCACATATACAATGCATGTTATCATCTTTGATATATGTAAATAACAATATGTACAGATTGACAACTTGATTCTAAATCATTTAAGAGAAAATAGTCATGTCAAAAACCAGATGTTTGTTTTTGAAACGTAAAATTTTGTATTAAATCTATTTTAAATTACTAGTTGTCTATTTGTAGACATGCAGTATTATTGTTGACGTTTTGATACATACTATACAGTCATCTGTTGTTTGGAAACATGTCTGCATTTTTCAAGAACACATTTATTTCACAAGACATATGCCAACACGTAGACACACTGCAATTGACATGCCGAATACAAAATGTCAATATTGTAAATTCATGTACATAATAATGCTTTCTTTTTAATTATATTTTATAATATTATTATAAATTACTTATATTTGTTAAATTATAAAATTAAAATCATTCATTACGTAAAGTACAACGAAAAAGTATTGCTTTTGAAGAAATTTATTATATAGTTTTATTTTTCACTTAAAATATAAATTATTTTACATCATTTTCACCAATTAAATATTCTGAAAGATAGATTAAGAATTATCTGAACCCACAAATCACTAAAAAGTTTTCTGAACAAATAAGTTCAATAAATGATTATTGATATTTTTGATTGTTACTTATACGCATTTCAAGTATAACAGTTTAAGACAATGTATATGTTCATAAACTGGTCATAAAAATGTTATTTCTTTAGTCGAAATCGAAATGCAGTCATATCCTTTTTCTGAAATATATTAATTATTTATTTCGAAATTGCAATATGTTCTATCTTAAAATAGAATCAGCAATATAATCTAGAACTTCACTACGAATTTACTGAAATTTTTCTTTAAATTTAAATGATAGAATGGAACATTAAACTGGCTTGAGTTGTGACCTTACAGTTCTTTTGTCATTTTACGGATTGTCTATTTATAAAATATTATTTATGATATTGTGATATCTAGTTTACTAATAAAATCTGTCTTAAAAACTGGTTGTTTTTAAGGAAAACATTTGAAATTCCATTTGAAAAATGTAGTAAAAAATAAGTTTTCTGCAATTGACAATCGAAATATACTGTCAGTATTTCTATGTATATAATTCATTTTCTAATTTTAATTTCATTTATAAGATAATTTAATTTATAAGATAATTTCAAAATATAAATATATTTCATACATGAGATTTTTATGTAATAACAAAAAGATGTTCTGGTTAAAAAATCAACAACATATTAATATTTATTGTTATTTAAGCACCTTTTTTGGTAATTCATTTTGCATATACACACATTTTGCTGGAATTAGAATACTAAGGTACAGAGAAATCTAAAACTAGGCATATAATATTTTAAAAATGCCATAAAACATTTCAGATTCGAAATATTGTTTTAATTCTTCTTAATAATGGTGATATTATATAAAATTAAGATAACAGAGACTTTTCTTTATCGTAATGCAATGTGGATGATGGCATCACTCTATCTAAATGCGTATAAGCAAGAATAATCAACATAAGTAATAACCATTTATTAAACATTTTTGATAAAAAAATAAGTATTGTGAAGTGAGTTAAAAATATATTTGTAAAAGTCATTTTAGCCACAATTTCAGAATTATATTTTGATAATTCACATTATTATGATGTAAAGTGTAGTTAAACAAGTTTTTATTTTGAAGAAACCTATTTTAATTTATACTCTTTAATTAAATTACTGCTAAAATATATTAAATTTATCATTTTATTTTAAAAATGCTCATAGATAGCAACTTAATAGAAATAATGAAATTAAATAATCATCATTTGTGCTGATAAGTGGATCTCTTAATTCGAATCTGAAATGAAGGCATTTACTATATTCAATTAATTATGCTTAATGAATTAATAAAAAAATATGAATATCCAAAAATGATTTTTCAAAATTTACTTTTCAATTTTGGTGTCAAATAGAAAACAAAAATTGATTTCAAATAATGCACTATCATTCATATATCCTATATACGAATAGTATCAAAATGCAGTCAGTATCTCATTCATAAATTTTGAATAATTAGAATGATTATATAAGTATATATATTTATATATGTATATATATATATATATATATATATATATATATATATGTATGTATATGTGAAGTTTAATTCTATTTCCAGAAACAAATATTTTAAAAAAGTTTGGACAAGAAGATTTGTTTCAAGTTATTCTATGAATTACATTTCACAAAAGTGACATAAAATTTAGAAACTACTTTCATATAAATAACAAAATTTGAAGTAAGACCATTGTGTTCAATACGAGAATAACTTCATTTGCTGTAAAAATGTCCCGAGCAAACAAAAATTTGTAAAACAAAATTCAAAATACAGTACATAACTTGTCAAACTTGTTCAACATAAATCAAATCTTTGAAAACATAAAAATAATAAACAGAAAAAATACACAAACGGTCCGAGATAATACTCAATTTTTGCAGTAATTTTAATGTGCGATTTGTGAGTTAATATTAGATAAAATTCCATTAGGCATCCGAAATTGTACAAATATGCAAATGAAATTTCAATGAGGAAAAGCAAATTTAGTAGATATTTTTTAATGGCAACGAAATTTAAAATCAATAGCGATATTAAATCGAGAAAAACATTTTATTTTGAAATGCACATTATATCATGAAAAATGTATTTCCTGTATCCTACAGCTATATACGTAAATGATATACACACGTAAATTTATTTTATGTTTTGATCTTTTATTTTCAATGATGGGTTTGTTTTTATGGTATATTTTTACATTATGGTATAATTTATGGTATGGTATATTTTTTCCAGTCTGGAACGTTTTTTTCACTGAAAAACATTGTTAAATTATCATAAAAATCATTTTCTGTATATACATACATACATATACATATATATATATATACATATATACATATATACATATATACATATATACATATATACATATATACATATATAAATATTATACATTCATACATAGATATGATATACCACATGACAAAATTCTAATGCAATGAAATAATGTTTATATAATGATAATATGTGAAGGTTACTTTTTATTTGAAAGCTTAAAGATGATACGCTATTAACCACAAATAAAGTTCCAATTTTTATTTTTATTATGTTAGTTAAAAATATGTACTTACACATACTTTGGTTTATAATAATATATCTTTATATAAAACATACTTCATTCATTATTAATTCATTATTATCAATTATATTTCATTCAATATACTCGTAATTATATAGTAACTGAATAAAGGCAATTTTAATAACCGGACTCTTCTTGACTGTAATAAATAAATAACATAAAAAATTACAAATAAATGCAACAATTAAGCACAAACGACTCATTTTTTATTTATTTTTTCAGAGTCAATGGAAACTTTGTTACAAAAATGAAGAGGCTGTAGGAGAAAACTAAACAGTAGGTAAAGTTTTTAAAATTATCCGTTTATGATTGTTAAGCTGTATGAAAATCAATGAACTGATTTTCTATATCTTGATATTCTGTATCTAGAATTGAAAAAATGAATGAGAAGTTGCATCGTTTACGGACAGCATCAATCAATCGAAGAGGACCAATTCTTATTTATGGCAACGCCTGACCACAGGTCTCACAAATGACTAAAAAAATTAAATGAGATGGGTTATAGAACCTTATCTTACCCACCTTATTCACCCAACCTGTCTTTAGTGGATTATCATTTTTTTAAACATTAAAGTAATTTCCTATAAGAGAAGGTTTTCAAAGAACAGCTCAAAGAGATTTCAATGATTTTTTTTAATTCCAGGACCCCAGATTTCTATTTTATATGAATAAATAAACTTGTTTCCCGTTGGGAGAAATATGTGCCGGACAATGGTTTTTATTTTCATTAATAAATATGATTTTTAACTAATATATGTGTCTTTATACTCAATATGTAAAAACAGAAATTATTTTTACATCAACCTGATACATAAACTATATATTAAGTAATCGACTCCATTTAAATTTTATATGCTAAGTTCTTTTTGTTTGAGATTTAAGTTTTTCAAAATTCTAGGTTATTTTAAATGGTATTTTTATATTGTAATTGTTAAAGGGTTTTTTTTATTTTATTTTAAAATTTAAATTTATTTGACAGTTCAAAGTACCCATCTCTAAAATTAAATGTTTTCGAAAATTTTTTTAATAAAAATGAACCACATAATTGTTTAGATTTGTTCCATGCATTTGTTAAATTTGACATTATTTCTTATTAGAAAGAACACTTTTTTTTTAAATTTAAATTAGAATATTTCCCAAAACTCGTTATATCTAACGATTTTATCATTATGACCGATTTCTTAAAGTGAAAATCTTAGACAATACACTGTTATTGCTATTCTCTAAACATGATGATATTACGAACATGATGATCGAAATACGAAATCAAAATGAACCCTAGGTCATTTTTGAACATGTTGATAAGAAAACATTTTTATAATTCATTTCATTTGTGAAAAACAATACGTATATGTCTTGACATTTGTTCATATATATATATTTGTTCATATATATATATTTGACATAGTGATTAAATATTAATAAATAGTAAAATTTGTAATAATATTAAAGAAATATAGAAACTATATAAGAAAACTTATGTAAAATGAAGCGTTTTAAATGAAAGGAGCAGTAATTACATAATGAGAAAAACTTGTTTTTATTATTATTCAAAATTCAAAAACTTCTACAGTTTTTGTTAAAACAGTATTTTATTAGTATTTAATACAGTATTCACTTAATATTCTCAGCCGTTTTTCAAAGTTATAGATAATGATAGCTACGATAATATTATAAGTAAAATATACATATGAAAACTAACCTTCATGAGCATATATCCATATATCATACTTGAGACATACAATATCGTTTCAACTATTACTTAAAGCATATCAAAAATAACAAATGTGTCTATTCAGCTAGCTGAGAAGATGATATCATTTTGATCCGTATGTAATAATGTAAGTGCGTCACAAGATAATTTATTTTGAATCTCATTCCAAAATATAGAAGAGGAGATGAAGACGAAGACGCCGAGGATGATGATGATGATGATGGTGATGATGTAGTAGTAGTTGCAGTAGCAGCGGTAATAGGAACAACGAAAAGCACACGATCACGTTACACACAAGTGAAACACAGTACAAATACTCGATTGCATACTATTATACTCGTGCAATTTGAAAAACAGGTTTCTTCAAACTCAATTCAGTATTTTATAGAGTTATAAGGCAATATTTATTCCTATTTTCACACGTGGCATACGAAAACTGGAATTTATGATTCGTTATTATTGTTTTTAGCTTGAAACACACTCTTACGTTGTCCAATATGAAAAAATCTTTATTTTATTTACAAGTTGATTATTTCTTTTATGCTAATTACTAGCTCGTTCTCAAAGCAAATTTAAATATAAATTAATTAAGTAGAAAATATGTATTTTGATTACTTTGAAATTGATTATAAAATTAATTACGAAGTTTAATTATGTAATTACCAGTAACATTATTAAATTGATTTTAATATAACAGAATGTTTTTTTCCATATCATTTAACGTTGATATATTTTTTTCAATCTATCTTGAAGTTTATTTTTTAAAAATAATTATACAAAGTACAGGTATACTAAGTATTCATATAAAAAATCACATTTTTAAAATTTATTTCATCACTTAAAAAAATAGATACCTGTACTTATCATTATATATTTAAATTTCTGGACTTAGGATTTTATTTTTAGAATAAAATGTTATCTTAGAATAAAAATTAAGTCTAATACTTTTTTAACACAATAAGTATGCAAATAATTTTTTATTTTAAATAGATATTCAAAAAGAATAAAAACAATTACCAGAAGTCGTATAAGGTGATCATTATCATAAAAAATAGTTTTGATTATAAATATTCAAAAAAAAAATATTTTATACGATATAAAAATCAACACATCTGCACAAAAAGTTGCTAAACACTGTTGCTAAATTCACTTTCGCTTACATTAATTAATTTGTCGCTCACATTATAAACCACATTTTTTCTGATTAAAATATTCAGTAATTGATTATTGATAATTTTCAATTGTTCAGTATAACCATTTAGATGGAGATACCAACATTGAAGTACAGATTAATATATTTTTTTTTAAAAAAAACAATCTTTCTTATATATCTCAAATTCTTATATCTAGGTATCTTTTTTTAATTACGGCTGCATGTTTTTAAACTTTTTATTTCTTTAACACGTTGATCTAATAATCTTATTTCTTATGGCACATCTACAGATAGATTGACACTCATAATTTCTATAACTATCTAAAAATCTTTAATATATATCCTTTAAATTTCTAATATCTATATGAAAATGGCACACTTACCTAAACTAATAGTAAATAAAAGACACACAAATGTTCCAAAAGAAGGAAGAATATTTGAATAACGTATCTTCTTTAATTCATTTCCAACATCTCGCTCTTTCCTTCTAGAGTAAGATGTTGAAAAAACATTAAAAATGATGGTATCACAATAGAACTGTTGAACAGTAAACATTAGTAATGATCAATAATCAATTATTATTTTGATGAGACAAAAGTTTGTGCTTTGTGAGATGAATGGAAAATTAATTTGTGAAAAACTACAGATAGCTAATCAGTTTAAACACAATTTTAGAATTAAAACCACAAACATAAAAATATAAAGTTTTTACATTTGGTACTCTAATATTTTTGAAATGTTGTTTACCAAAGATTAATTTTTTTAAATAATCTACTGCTACATTATCCAAAAATAACTGATATATCATCATTCATAAAGTTTTTGTGATAATTAAGAAATTTTCTATTATTAAATTACTTTATTGTTTTTATAAGTATAATTTCAATAATTTTATAAACAGATATTAAGTATGTCAATTCAAATTTATTTCTCATATTGCAGATTATAAAAGGAACAAAAATTAAAAATATTTACGCTACATTATTGTGTGTGATTTTAGCAAAACTAACATATGGGAAATGATATATATATATATGAAAAGAACGCTTTTTTCAGTACTTTCCTATTTTTTTAATTCAAAAATAATAATTTTAATGTGAAAGACAAGCCACATTTTGAAATATGTTTAAACGTTTACCATAAAAGAATTCATACAAAAATTAGCATAAATTCTAAACACACCATTATATAAATACGGTTAATATTGGAAATATAAAATTCAAAATTAGATTGTTAGTTATTATTATGTATAGGTTCTGAAATTACTCTCCAAAAAATATGAAGCTTGGTTAATGCGTACGTATTTTTTTCTTATTTCTATTCGCCTACATTCTGTTAGATGTTATTTATTTCAGATTTAAGGGCGCCTCTACAACTAAGTTAATTAGTGCCCTTATTCGTCTACATTCACTTCGTTCTTTTTTTGTCACTCGAACAATGGCTTGCGAGATAAAATAATGATCCGCTCCTTTATAGGTTTATAATAAAAAATGGAAAATAAGTGCTCTACAGTAACGTGCAAAGTAAATGTAATTACTTTACAGAAAAAGATCTCACATTGTTTAAAAGCTAGAGTTTTACATGAAGAAGGTACTACCAGAAAAAATGTAAGGTAATTATATATCACACGTAGTTCAAATTCGATGAAACGTTTTATGTAGAGATATTGTATGAAGAAAA
This sequence comes from Acanthacorydalis orientalis, assembly GCA_034766995.1. Classification (NCBI taxonomy): domain Eukaryota; kingdom Metazoa; phylum Arthropoda; class Insecta; order Megaloptera; family Corydalidae; genus Acanthacorydalis; species Acanthacorydalis orientalis. The sequence goes on from CM068322.1 coordinate 10,724,597, forward strand.
TCTGAAAATATCAATTATGCAGAAACACCCAACGCTTCCAAATACATATTATCATATAACACAACGATAAGACTTCATGCAACAATAATCACTCAATAAAAGCTACATGAATTGAATTTAAATGTCCTAAAACACGCAAAATATATATCCAGTCTAATTTTATCAGATTAATATCTATTCTGGTCATTCCAACATTCACTTATTAGAGCGAAATAAAAAAGTTAACAATCACAAAATGTACCTAAAGAACTTTTTTGACTTCAAACCTGGCAGTTTCTTTAAAAAAGAAATTATATATCAACCCCATTATTTATCAAAATCCTCACTCCTTGCCTTATAATATCGAGTGAGACTCATGATATGGATTTCGAGCCAAACATGAGACACACGAGTGAGACTCGTGATACTGCTTGACTATGGCACGCGCTGTTGCGAGTTAAATCATAAAACAGGTGGTTAATTTCAAGATAAGAGAAAGTCATTGAACAAAATGACACTAACGAATTTCTAAAAATTAATTATTTTTTACTCCACAAACAAAAAAATAAAATCTAATGAAAAATGTTCCCATAAATAGTTATTGATCAATTTTGATCGCAGCTTGTACTCATTTCGATAGCTGTCACTCTCGTAGCACTAAGGCGCACGCACGCACGCACGCACGCACACACACACACACACACACACATATACATATACATATACATATATATATATATATAATAAGCATATTTTCTATGTAATATATATATATATATATATATATATATATATATATATATATAATTTTTTTTGTACTTTAGTGTTATAAAAATATTGGTGTATTTATTAAAAGGCGTATAAACAATAATCAAAAATGATGAATAAATTTTGAAAATATAAGATTTCAAAAATTTTGTTCAGAAAAAATATTTAGTTCGTGGTACGAATGAAAAATCCATTTCTGAAAGAATAATCTCCGTTTTTAATTTATTTAAGTTTATTACTTTCTATTCAGAATTAAATCATTAAATATTTCGTTTCATTTTAGTTCTACTTACTTCTGTTATAAAAGTTTTCATTCTGATTGCTTAAGGGTTTACTTTTATTATTTTAATAATAGAACTTTTTAAGATTTTCCATTATTTTTTTTCTAAATATGATGCTTATTTTTTAATATTGAGTAAGTATAAAAATAATTGCGGTTTTTGTTTTCTGAATTCTAACCTTAATTTTTTAAATGAAAATGTCATTTCATCGTGTTCATGTTAATATCATTTTAATGTGTATTTTTCTGTCTGTATTTTGGTAACATTTACTTTGGTTTTATTATTAATTTTGCTTTCAATTAAAGATGGAAAAGAAGCGCAAAAAGTTTCACTTTTTGCATGAGTTGAAGCAGCAGAAACTGCTCGTAAACTAAATGATGCTTTTGGTGTGGGGACTGTTAAAGAATATACGGTGCTATGATGGTTCCAAAAAAGTCGTGCTAGGAACGAGAGCCTTGAAGATGAAGAATGTCTCGGGTGTTCTTCTTCAGTTCATAACGACTAAATGAAAGCGTGAGGTTGTTTTGGGAGTTAATTAGCAAAAATATGTAGAGCTTAATGGTGCTTATTTCGATCAATAAAGTTAATTATTAGCTGAGAAAAATGTATATGAATTCGAAGGTCATAAACCGGAATTATTTTCTTCCAAACCTAATATCATGTGTGGTGATTATAGTATCATGAAATAATTTCAATGAACTAGATATTCTAAACGCTTCGAACACAAAGGATAAATAATTCTTCACAATGTATATTTACGATTTGATGTAGAATTTATTAACATCAAAGTTAAAAATTAACTAAAAACATATAATACAATAGAACCATATATATATATATATATATATATATATATATATATATATATATATATATATTAAAATAATTAACGTCTGTTTTATTAATTAAAAGTTTATATACATAAATAAATTTAAAAACCAAGTCATTCATAAAATTCTTTACAACTGAAGATTGAAATAAGTGTAGATTTGCATATGTACATGCATGTGAACTTAAGTTGAAGTATTGCTTTTTTGAACGAAAACAACGTACTTTACTAGAGTCAAACTAACACTTTAAAATGTAACTTCGTTAACTGTTATGACAAACAGAGAAAAGCGATGGAAACCTAATTAACAAATTCATTTATATTACCGACAACTCATTCATACATTGTCATCTCGACGTACACAATTATTTTCCTACATACACGCACTAAGCGTAGGATGCGGTACTTATATGTAATATTATGATGAAGTGAATTCTTCATTCGTCGGTTGATTCGGTGTCGAAAATTTCTCATTCAATTCCAAATTGTCGCATGAACGGTGAGAGCACAAGCACAATAATTCAGATGATAGATATTGTTGATACACGTCTTCCACACACTTATCACTTCGCGTTGTGTCACTACTATCTTCTTATCATCTATACACCTCCGTGACAATCCACTTGAGCCATCTCTCGTTCGTAAACGGGCGCGCGCTTCTCAAAGATCTCGCATCACAACTTACTCCTAGTACAGACAACTATTGTGTTTCAGTAAGTGAATTCGAATTCTGTGTCACTGGTTCCAATTTCCAAATATAAATATTATTCTTATGTAAATGTAACATCTTAATACATTGAAATGAGTGTTAGTATGAAACTTCATTTAAATATATATGTTATTACAATTTTTTTTAATTAACATCTAATAAGAGTTATGATATTTTTTTATAATAAGAAATATTATTATATCTATTTCTGGATAAAAACTTCTTTTAATTTCTTTCAATTTTAATAATCTTATGTTTTTCTTTTACATCACATTTCTAACAAAATTTCTTGTGATTCGTGAGTTACACATGGATTTTTTTATATACCATAGTTCTCGGTAAGTAATGCATATTATCACATTTATTGAATTATCATTCAATGCCTGGAATGTTTCTTCTTTAAATTCATTTAAAAAAATATTTTCATTATAATACCTCTAACCATTTATTTTTTCACATTAACCTGTTAACTGTCCATGACGAGTATACTCGTCATGAAGATGAATTTGAGAAATAAAATTGATTTTTCTAGAAAATCAAATGCCATTTCGTTACAATTTAATTCAATTTTACAGTAGCTGCATATACTCCGTGTATGACGAGTACACTAGTCATCCCTTCATTTTTGTAATACAATGTAGGTATACACTTTTAAAATAGAGTGACACAGCTAACAGGTTAATTTAATACTCATTATATCTCTTCCGAAAATAAATTACTCTCCAACATTTAATTAAAATTTATTTTAGTTATCGATTAAATGTATTTCGATGGTAGTATCGTTATTTTCAGAACACGGAGGAACATTTTTTTATATCCGATTTATTTGTAAAAGAGAATTTAACCACAATATTGAAGAAATTCTCATATTTCTAACAAATATTTTTCCATGCTTCTTATATTGTCTGAACTCATTGAATTATTTCGCTATTCAAAACTATATTTTACTTTGTATACATTATATGTATATATGTATATATATACATATATGAATTTAGAAAGTTATAGATAAATAAAACATTGATATTTCTAAAGAAAATATTTTGTGATTCTGTCCAGTCTGAGAAATTTATATTACCCATATATACTTATATGAATAATGTTATCACTTATATATACATTTACATTTATACTCAGTCATGTGTATATATATATATATATATATATATATATATATATATATATACACGAGGAAAGTTTGAAGAGAAATTTGGTTCGATATTGGAGACAAAAGCTTCAATTTCAAACTATACTTTATTTTTCGACACAATCCTACACTTTACATATTATAACAATTTAGAATTATGGGTATTCGTATCGGTGATTGCATCTTTTCTAATGTAAAAATAAAAACAAGAATCTATATGTGATGTTTTGTGTGTATGTAATTCATGTTAAGAATTGTTACAATTATTATAAAAATTGGAGCGATATTAAATATCGTAGGGACAATTAAAAAAGGAGAACATAAAAACAATTATATTTATGATGAAACTTTTTAGTGCCGTTTCGATATTTGAAGTGGATATAATAGGAATAAGTAAGCAACTCTTAACATTTTTTTGGATTAGTTCAAGTATAAAGTTGGACAATATTATTTAATAATTTAAAAATATTGTATTAAATATCAATATATATTAAACGTTATAAAATAAATTTAAATTACTAAGTAAATATATATATATATATATATATATATAACTATCTATTTATTAAATACATTATTCTTTTTTCTTTCATTATTCATCCACCCTTACTTATTTACATATCTGGAAAATCACTTATATAACAGTCAACATTTAAGAATAAATTAGTAACTAGAAGAAAATGAAATGTAAAATAAATAACAGCTATTTTGTTAAAGTATATTATCCAAACTGTTATAAAAAGGAATATATTTTTATAAAGAATAGTCAATGTTTGAAACACGATAACGTATTTCCAGGAAATTAAATCGTTTTACAACGCAATTTCCCTTTGTTATCTACTGTATATTAGAAAAGAAATGAAGTAGAAATTTAATATTTTTATTGAATTATCGTATTTAATATTCAACTTATAGCAAGGTAATACGCCTTGCGTAAAATTTAATATATTTTTTAGACTTCATCAGTGGAGTTCTCATTTTATTTATGTCAAGTCAGAATAGTGTAATGAAGAAATGATGTAAAATGTTATTGAATTTTTAGATTCAATTAAGTTTATTCATTAAGTATTTACTGACTTTATACGTAAGTGGATATAAATGTTGATCATAAAACAACCAAAACGTGAACTAACGAAATTTATTTTTTACTATAGTTATCATAAATTATTAATAATATTTTATATATTTCCTAGTAAACCTCAACCTTATATCTTCCGTATAAGGTTTCAGATATTCCTAATACAATCTATAAAAGGATCAGAATCCTTACATGTATATATATATATTTATATACACATATATACATACACACATATATATATATATAGATATACACATATATACATACATATATATACACATATATACATCATACATATATATATATATATATATATATATATATATATATATATATATACTAATCTTACAAGGTATACAAAGTGACTTTATATGATCCTTATATAAGAAAGAAGGTCACATTTTATAGGATTAAAGTTCATATAAGTTTGAGGCTTACTAGGGTTATTATAAATATTTGTTTATACCTAACACAACATATTTTTCTTCTAGAAAATATGTAAAAAATATTTTTGTATACACACGCGCGCGCTCTCTCTCTCTCTCTATATATATATATATATATATATATATATATATATATATATATATATATATTACTTATATGATAAAATATTTTATTATATTTATTATATGCTGCAAAACGAAAAACTAACATCAAATAGGAAAAAATAAGTAAAGAAGTTCACAAATTAAAATAATGATAACTGTTTTTGCGAGGGAAAAAATTTTTTACTTAAGAATTCAATACAAATTTTTATTATTGAAGTGAAACTACTTCTTAAATCATTGTGCCTCACAAAACACGAGCTGCTATTTTATTCACGACGAACATCCAACGAAAGTGATGCACAATGCACAAACAAACAAGATATAGAATTACTATCAATTCCATCTTCCAAAGATTCCTAGATAAATTGGAATCTAAGTCATTTTTAATTTATTTCAGCTTTCACAAAGCTATTGTTTGGTTTTTAGAGAATACTCCTGTAAACGTTGTAATTGATAATGAACGAAGTGACAATGACGTTAAACGTAATAATAACGAAAATATGTAAATCGAATAAATAAAACATACTTTGATAATATAAAATTGATTTCTTAAATTTTATAAATTAATTCTACTAATTCAATTATACCTTTTACCGATAAATTATGTACCTTTCAATTATGAAAAAAATAAACCGAGTAAATTTAAGTTATAATCCTACCAAACAAAAGAAGTTTCATTTCGCACGTGCGAATTCTGTGAAATACCACACATATTTTTTTATATATTTATCATTTAACAATGAAATCGAAAGTTGAAAAAATAATAAGAAGGTGATGAAATTTTATAAGATTATTCTTTTTTATGTTGGAGAAACAGGTAAAATTTCTGTTCGATTCTAGATATCGATTCCCTATACCGTTTAAGAGAAATTACATTTTTATCTATATTTTTACGCTTGCTAATATGAAAAAAAATTCACATTGTCGAAAACAAAAAAATAATATTAAAATGAAGGTACGATAAAAATGTAATCAAAGTTTAGTTTTAAATTTCTTTTAACATATGCTTATGAGCAAAGGAATATAAAGTTTCATTAATATTTTCTGCATCATTTTAGAAAAAATAATTATTATTTATATGAAAAAGTGGTAGCGATAAAGATAGCTGATATTAAAATTATTACATATTTGTATACTTGAAAAAAACTAGAGCGATTTCTATACGAATGAAATGACTTCCTCTCACACACTTTCTTTGTGTTATCTTCAAACTTTTCTCTAGTGTGAAAAGCTGTGATCTTATGAACCATGACTAAAAATGGTTATAATACTGTCATTTTTAAAAATCGAAAATATATGGTGATTATCACATTTAATAAGATTATATTTATATTTTTTCATAAATAGAAAATATATTTATGTTCTTATTTACATTTGAATATCGCTTATTAATTCGTGTCAATAAATTAATTTTAAAATTTAAACGTTTTGTTTGATCACGATAAAATCAGGGCATTTTGAACTCAAAAGTACTGATATAATAATAATAACAATAATAAATTTAGATATAATAATTATCGACCAAAAATTGCAGATTTTAAACTTATTTTACAGTTTAAAAAGTCCATAAATTGTTTTATTTTAATTTTGAGGAATCTTTCCATTTACTGTATATCTAAACGTGCTTAAAAATTATGAAATATTTATTATAAATAATTAGTCATACGAAGAGTCACTATCTTGAAGATTTTTTTTAATTATAATTACATGATTTTATGATAGTGATCCTGTTAATGTACTGTTCTGTTGATCTTCATCCTGTTGAAACATTTGATCTGCTCTTTTCTGATATTAGTTTTGGCACGTGTGTTATACGTAGATAGATTATAGATTAATCTAACTATCTCAAATCTATTTGACGAAGTTACACGTGCCGAAACGAGTAGCAGAAAAAAAATTCAAATGAGCCACTTGAGGAAAGATTATTAACATGAAAATTTAATAATCCATTATTTTATAAAAATGTATATAATTAGAGTTCTTCTTAGCTATAATAGTTTTAATATTTTTCGTTCACACATAAGTTTATCACCTCATATCCCCTCACCACAACCCGCTTTGATTACGAGAAGTTCAATAATTCATTAAAGATCATTTTAATGTCATATCAGATCTCAGAGATACGGAAATTATGGGTATTATATTAACTACATTTAAATACGTATAAAGAATAATCAAAATTATTAATAATTTGTGTCATAATAAAAAATTTTGATTACAAACATTCCTGTATTTTCTGTAAAAATGAAAAATTTATTTCTAAAATTGAATTTATCCACAATGTCACAAGCTTTATTCTCAAAAATATAACATCTTACTACCTGATTTACGAACAGTTCTTTATTTTCCAAATAAATATATTTACTCATTTTTCCTTCTTAATATAACATTTCATAAAATTTATTTAATATACATATATATATATATATATATATATATATATAATTATAAATAAATGTTAATATATGTATTATACACAGAATGACTACAAGACTTAAAAAAAATCGTACTTATAAACTACAGGCATATGTAGTCAATTCATCGTATTATAATAAAAGTAAATATTAGGTTGGTAGAAAAATTATTTGGTTCTTTTCCATCTTTAATTCAATAATCGAATTTGAGGCAATATTTATAATATAACCAAAATCAATGTTACCAAAATATAGAACGAAAAATGCACTTCAAAAAGATATTAACATGAACACGATGAAAAGACACTTTCATTGAAAAAAATAAGGTTAAAATAATTCAGAAAATGAAAACCTTAATTATTTTCCTAGCACCCTAATAATTTCATTAAAATACAATTTAAATGTAAAATAAACAACCATTTCATATAATCAACAAAGAAATTTAAAAAAGTAAAAATTAAAATGATTGATTTTGAAATGATTCATATTTCCATATAAAAAAGTCAATGTTCATTAAAAAAAAATTATGGAATAAGATACAAGAACTGTTCTACTTATACAATGAAAACATTTTTTATAAGGTTAAAAGAAATGAAATTTAATGTTGAACATTTTTGAAACAACAACATATATATATATATATATATATATATACATATTAGTAAATTATTCATTACTTATTACAATAATTTTGTGTTGTTTATTTATGTATGTACATAAATTATTCATTTCATGAATTAAAAATTGTTCTACATTAAAATAAAACATTAAAACATAAAAATAAGTCCTTGTAAAAAAAATTGAAGAATAAAATTCTTTTCTGCAATGTACTTATATATAAATATATATATATATATATAATAAAGTGCATGTTGAACATAATCTTTTATTAATTTAAATTAATATTTTTGTTATAATTTAAGTATAAAGTGACATATCAACAAAAATATTTCAATTTAAGAAATAAATTTCTTAGTTTAGTATTACAAATAAGCTTAGAACGAGCATATATATATATATATATATATATATATATATATATATATATATAATATTTATATATATATATATATATACATATATATATATATATATATATATATATATATATATATATATATATATATATAATATTTATTTTTATGTTTGTGTGAAAATAATGACATATTTGAAAATGTATTTCAGAAAGTAAGAAAACTTACCTGTAAATGATGATATCCCGGATTAAAACCGACGTGATCAAAAGCACACTGACATTCGGCTAAATGTCCTCCGGGTACGTCAAATATTAACTCCGTATCATCATCTAATTCAGAATCACTGGTCAGATTACCTCGCCTGAGGCTACTACCCGTTGAAGACCTCGCAACTCCCGTACTCACACTAGCACTTAAACCACCACCGCTGCTAGAGCCACTAAACCGTTCCACTTTACCACTTGCACTACTTCCGCGAACGTAATCTGATGAGGGTGCGCCATCAACAACCCTCTCTTCAAGCTGATGTTTACCACTTCTATGAAAACTGTTATACTGACTACCGGAACAACTAACACCATCACCCCTTCTATTAAAACATTCATCCATATTACCGGCAATGATATTTTCTCTCGAAGATTCCATAACACTGTATTCTCGAGCTCTTGCGCACGTCCCAAACGGTGTTTTGTGATTGTCTGGCACAAAGAACTGTTCATTTTGATAGTGTTTTTGACCCAAACATCGTTGCTTATTTTTACGGAACGATGATGCCTTTCTGTCAATCTTCTGTAAAATACGTGCGTTTTGCTCGCAAGTGTACGTGTGTTGTCTTGATTTCGGCGAATCGCCGAATAAAGGTTTATTCGCTCTCATTAATTTTCTATCCAGACTATATTGTTGATGGGGCTGCATTTCTTTCCGCGTTGAAATGTCATCCAATTTATGTATGGAATTATATCTTGACGATGAATGAACTATATTCTGATCACTACTATACCGCTGCCTCGATTTTGGTCTTGGAAAATATAAATCTTTCAAATCACAATTGCACACTAATTCAATGTCTTGTCCAGTATTATAAGCTTCGTTTAAAATTCTTGTCGAACGTCTCTCTGTATCATATCTTTTCATTTCAAGTCCAACATCCGTGATGTCGGGATTATCATTTTTATTGTACATGTTATCATATACACTTTTCAGTAAAAGTTCTTCACTTGAGTTGATGAAATCTGGGCAGTGAGGATCACTTAAGGCTCTTTGAAGATGATGACGATTATTGGTTATGGGAGTTGTGGTTGTAACCCGATCTGACACTGGTGATGTAATCATATCGACGTTTTGATAAAGACTATATGGTGGTTTTTCATTGTCTCGCATCAGCTCGGTAATATTATTATCACACACCTGTGTGTACTTAGACGTCTTGTTGCTTTTTGTCGTCGCCTTGTCATCAGGGGCAGATATTTGTACGTTGCGACGCATTTTTATAACTCTGAAAAATAATAAACAAGTTTTATTTTAACAAATATTCTGCAACTATAAAAATATAAATTATAATTTTTATATTTTCAACTAGAATAAAATATATGTTTCTTAATATGAATAAAGAACATTATTCTTAATATGCTTACTAATGAATCATTTCCTTTAAAGTAAACATTATAAATAATACTATTTATAGTTAATACTCAATTTTTAAAAATTAAAAATTTATATTCACGAAACGCTTGAAATTCTTATAAAAATTCCTAAGTATATATAATCTATCATACTAGCGACTACCAGTTTTTAAATATTGTTAAACAAAAAAAAATTACTTATTAAAAAGAATAGCATAATAATTAATCAAATGAAAAAGATTATACCTTATTAATTGCCGATACAAGATTATTAAAATACAATTCTGACAATGACGAATTTTATTTTCACAAGTCAATTATTTTTTCTTCTCACAAACTATAATAAATGTGCTGTACAATAATTTTTAAAAAATCATTATTGATGATTTTTGATTATTGGTTGCAGTATTTTCATTTTCTGAGTCTCGGGATTTAGTGGCTCATGACTCTTTTCTCTCAATTGAATTAAACATTTTTAAAATTGAATCTTCCACATTTATCCTTATTTGTAATATCTCAATATCTTTGTTTGATACATCTTCAACAGTTCTCTACTCCTTTGTGATTATTTTTTATATTTCTGTTATATTTTGTACACAGTAAATTATCGTAACAGTTGCTGTAGTCTTGTCACCTGTTTGAAGTGTATTGAATTTAAAGATGTGTTTCTATTACTTGTTTATTTTCACATATGCTTACACTTAGTCTTTGTGGGACTTTAAAGATTTTTTAAACTCTTATTTAAGTGTGAAACATTTTAAAGACACCAGTTATAATTTATAATGATGGTTGTGGATTGTTATAATAGATTCATGATTTAGTTTACTTATAAAAATATTAGTACATTAGTTTAAATTTATATTGCATGTATTTCTGTTGATATTTAAACAATCAAAATGTTTATATTATATATATATATATATATATATATATATATATGATAAAAACATATTTTATACTTGAGAAATTAACAGAAACGCATTAAATATATGTAAACTGATGTACGAATAACTTTAGAACAAAATAAAATCATGGGTCTATAACAATCTCAGACTGTCTTCATAAATTATGTGCTACCTTAAGAAATGTCTTGTAGAGTAGTTTAATAAATGTTTAAAGTCAATATTTCAAATACTACACAAAATATCGGTAGAATATGTGGAATGTGGAAACAAACAACTAATAGAGACATCCATAAATTCAATACACTTCAAACAGTTGACAAGACATCAGCAAATGTCACGTTTTCTAAACAGTAAACTACCACCACACAAATACAAAAATAAACAAAACGAAATAGTAAAATGTCGGAGATTCGTTAAAAAACTTTTAGATAAGATGTAGTGATAAATATAGACGATTCAATTCTAAAAATGATAGATTTTTTTGTATCTTGACGCTCTGAGGATGATGTCATTATTGTCGAAATGTATGTAAGCAACAATCAAAAATTATACATTTTTGACTAAAAATTTTTTTTGTGTTTTGTAAGGTGAAAAAAATATATTTTATAATAATGAGCAAAATAGTTTGTAGACATTATTTTGAGTCAAAGCTCATATTCCGTCTTAAACAAGTAATTTGTATCTGCAGTAAATACAACATCAATCCTCAAGATTTAATTTTATTTTAAGAAACAATTAAAAAAAGCACCTATGTGAACCTAAAATAAAAAAAATAATTATAAAAATACTAAAATACTTCAAAAATGTATAATACAAATCTGTTTTACACAGAACTGAGGACTCCAACCAATTCATAATTTAAACAAGTAATAATTCAAAAATATACAATTTTATTTCAACAATATTATTTCGATGAAAACAGGATAGAATTTTTTGTTTGTCATTAGAGGACATTGTCATGAGGTAAAAAGAACCCTAACAGTCATGTATCGACAATTATTAATGTAATTTTTTGTGATTTGTGGGGTGAAAAAAGAATCAATTTATGAAAATGAATTTAGACAGAGTATTGAAATTGTTTTGTGATATTAAATTATATTTAATTTATCAATCTTAAACGTTCCCAATAAAAATTTCTATCAACAATTAATAAAACTAATCAATTTTTCATAAATATAATATTTTGTATCAGCATCTTTGTTATAATTGTTGACACACTAAAAGGAATCTACATCTTCTATTCGGAATTTTTTAAGTAAGAATATAAACTGATAATTTTCTGTGTCTCTATTTTCATGTGTGTGATTATAATACATGTAAATTATTAAAATTATAACGTAAGTTATTTAAATTCCGCCTCATCTGCAAATGTTGGTCATTTTATGCAAGTACTAGATCTTGTATACATTTACCGGATTATAAATATTAATTGTCAAACATTCATGCCCAGAAATACACACGCATATATATATATATATATATATATATATATATATATATATATATATATATATATATTTATATATATTTATATATGTCAATATTTTTTACATTTAATTTCCATTTCATTAGGTAATAACTATATATGGGGTAATCTTATATAAATTATAGAAAAAATATTTTTGCTGTATTTTATTAAAACGTAAATTTGAGAAATTAATATTTTTTTTATACGTAACAAAGAAGTGACATATTGAAAGACGTTAAAAAAATAAAACACAATTTGTAAAAACAGGCTGAGTTAATAAAAATATTTATTTTACTTTGTTCCGCAGTGACACGATGTATCATTGAACATCAATTATGCAAGCCATATTAAACTGAAAGTTTTGCTACGCAAATGCCTCCGTCGCTTAATGAATATTCAAACAAAAATGTATTGATTTTATGTATTGTTTTCAGGGAATATATAATAGGAATTTTAATTTGAATCTTATGAGTACAAATAATTCTACATTCCTCTGTATTCAAAATATTTAAAAAAAATTGTATCGCAGAATTTTTTTCTGAAAATGATTTCTTAATAAATTTATTTAATGGGAAGGAATAATTTTGATTAATAATTGGTATCGTTTGAGTTAAGATAGAGATTATTTAGAGTATATCATATTTAATTTCTAATTACATTTCAATTTTGCATAACCTCTTAATCGCTCATAACAAAGCATGAAAATAATTTTCATCTTTTGTTACTTTATTTATAAATTTTGATAATAAAATCAAATAGACATTCGAATATACTAAATCATGTTCTAATACAATATCCTATTGAGCAAAAATGTTTGATAATAATTTACGTTCAAATGTATTTTACTTTGTTACACTGCAGCAGAAATGTATAGACATTTGTAATGATTATGTTGGAAAATAAATATACTGTTTGAAAGAGTATGTTCTTATTTTTCTTTTATTATTTATTCCTAATATTTTAAACCATTAAAGAATTATCAGTTTCTGTGCAGAACTTTTAGTCTTCCTTCGTAAACTGCTCTATAATGTAACTAAACTCGCTTTCACGTGTTATTTTTTCTTCTCAAAAAACACTCAAATAACGTTTAATCAAAATGTCAACAGTTCTTAATCATTTTCGATTGTTGTTATATCATCCTCGGAGAGATAATGTAAAGAATATTCTAATGAAAATAATTGCGGTATCGAAATTCCAATAAGCAATTAATAAAAATGATCATTATTTAATTATTAAACATTCTAAACCACGAATTTTGTAAGGTTTTTAGAGAGTTGAAAAATTATTTATGAACATTTTTTTAATTGTCAATAATTTTTAACATAATTATATATATATATATATTATACATTTTTCATTTATAAAAATATATATATTCCTTCAATATAATTAATCATTAGGTTGGTAGAAACATATTTCTGATTTATGACCTTCAAATACATACATTTTTAAGTGGTTTTTAGTAGTCCAGAACTGTTAAATGACTAACGCATAACTTTTGTGCAAACTCTCGAATTGTTGCGCGTGGTTCCGATTGAACTAACGCCTTGAGTTGGTCATTACGTGTTGAAGAAGGATGCCCGTGACCTTTAAAACTCATCTCCAGCATGAAATTTTTGAAATCATCGTTCCTTAACAGTACCCACAACAAAAGCATCGTTTACTTTACGAGCAGTTTCTGCTGCTTTACCTCCGGTTTTCAACTCACACGAAAAAAAATTGCTCTTATTTGCTTCTCTTCCATCTTTAATTCAATATCCCAATTTGAAGCAAAATTAATAATAAAACCAAAATCTATATTACCATAATAAAGACTGAAGAATGCACATTAAAATGATATTAACATGAACACGATGAAATGGGACTTTCATTGAAAAATTAAGACCAGAATTCTCAAAATAAAAAACCGTAATTCTTTTCCTACCAACCCAATATTTAGGATAGACATTTACTTATAATCCACGGTAGATAAAGTATGAAAAATGTTAATTTAACATAACAAATCAATAAATATTAGAAATTGTATAGCCGTAAATAGTATTTAATAAAATATTAGAATTTAATTAATACCATTAAAACAATGACATTATCTGTTCGAGTACAAATTAATTATTTACGGAAAATGTTATTGAATATTTTATATAAAATTTCAATAGCCTATTTAATTAACAATTATATTCAATTTATTACCGCAATACAATTTAAAATAATTTAAATCAATCTAATTTGATATTTAATTACTTCATATTATAAATATACCTTTTATATTTATTCTAATAACAGTTATCGATTATTTTCAATTACTTTATTTACTTATACCTATAATATGTTAAATGTTTCATTTAAATTTAGTATGATTTACTTACTGTGTTTTAATGATATTTCAATTAATATAAAATAGTTATTTTAGGAATATTTCTCAAATAATAGTACAAAGTAATAGTGTTCTCAAAGTACAAATCAGGCAAAAAATATTAAGCCAGTAGACGCTACCTATTAAAAAAACACAACTCATTATCAACTAATTAATTATCTATTAATAATGAGAAATAAAATTTCAATTAATTATCTATTAATACAACACGTTATCACAAAATAAAAAAATACTATTGGTTAACGCAATATTAATGAAATATATGAAATTAAATGTGAAGCTTGATTCGCAAATATTTATTTGCAATTAAAATTTAAAAATCATGTAATGTATAAATGGGTGTTACACTTTTTAAAATAATGTTATGTCGTATATTAACATCATTCACATCCTCTTCTTTTATTTTCAGAATTTTTTGGACTATACTTTACTGCACTACATTCGCTTGCATTTTTATAAAGATAGTTTTAGAAACATAATACAAAATAATTATTTTTTCAAAAAAAGAAAAACAAATTTAAGTCTATTTATTTAAACCTCTCATAACGTTTTCACAAATAAATTTTTGTTTTATCCCAAAACCACATATACTTCCGAGAAAAAACATTTAAAAAATATTATTGATTGATTGTTACTTATGGTCGTTTTCATCGAAACATCATTTTCAGAACTCCAAGGTAGAGGAAAATCTGATGATGAAATTTTTTGTACTTCGAGAGAGTTTAAGGGAGCGCTGACAACTAAGATACATTAACGTTTGTACCTCGAGGCTCTGAAGATATTGAAGTTATCATCGAAATGAGCAAAAGCAATTTGTAAAAATAATCAATAATAACTTTTGAATATTTTTGATTGGAAATATTTGATTTTGTTTGTGAAGTGAAAATGAACCAATTTGTAAAAGCAAGCTAAGCTACAGCCTCTCATAATATTTCATATGAACATTTATCGAATAAGGTCGCCTTGTCGAATAATTAATATTAAAATGGTAGGAAAATAATTGCGTTTTTTGTTTTCTAAATTCTAATCTTATTTTTTCGATAAAAGTGTCATTTCATCGTGTTCATGTTAATATCATTTTAAAGTGCATTTTTCAGTCTATATTTTGATAACATTGACTTTGGTTTTATTATTAATTTTGTTCCAGATTGGGCTATCGAATTAAAGATGAAAAAAGCACAAATAAGAGCAACTTTTTGCATGAAATCAAAACGGGTGGTAAAGCAGCAGAAACTGCTCGTAAATTAAACGTTGCTTTTGGTGTGGGTACTGTTAAGGAACATACGGAGCAACGGTGATTCCAAAAATAGGGTGTTGGAGTCGAGAGCTTTGAAGATGAAGAAGGTCACAGGAACCTTTCTTCAGTTAATAACGACCAACTTAAGGCGTTAGTTGAATCAGAACCACGCACAATAATTCGAGAGATTGCACAAAATCTAGTCGTCAGTCATCCAACATTTCTTTCTGGACCACTTAAAACAGTTAATTAAGAAGAATGTGTATGAATTTGAATGTCATAAACCGCAATTATGTTTTTACCAACCGAATATATAAAGTCAAATATTTCACTTGTTACAGATTTATAGAAATTAAAAAAACTTTTAAAAAATTTTTTGTTTACATTTATTCATACAATATTTTATAAATATTAATAGTTTCTTTAAAATAAAAACCAAATATGTATACTAATTAAAGTTAGACAATAAAAAAAGTTCAATACTGCGTTTAATGTTCAAAAACCATTAAAAAAAATAGGAATTAGTTTTCATATATGCGAATTAAATTCAAAATAATAATTCATTATTTACTTAAAATAAAACGTTAATTATTTTTCAAATAATAAATTAAATAAGTCAATGACAATGAAACTAAACGCAACAATAATATTTGTAATTACCTCCTTTCATATATATATATATATATATATATATACATGATATCACTAAAAAGTTCATAACCACTATTATGTTCTTCATTAATTAAGGTAAACCTTCTACATATGGTCGTTTGCTTTGTTGTTTTTGCTTCTTTGGCATTGGTACAAATATGATAAATGGTTTTAGTTCACCGTTAAGTGAGCACTAGTGAAAAAAGTTATCATCATCCTTTTTTATTAAATTGATTATTTTATACATTTTCGTTGTATATCTTTAGCCTGTATTATTCTAACGTAATTAAATCAATGAAAATATATTTTTATTTTTTAAATAATAACATCATTAATTAAAATTCTAAATATTGTAATTGCTGTTTAAATATTATAAGTGTAGTATGTCGCCTAAGAGGACGGTTTTTGAATGTTTTTTTTTTAATTTTCATAAAAAAAATCTTTTTTTATTTTCAAAAAATAGCTTTAAGAAATGCAATTATATTTTTTTTAATAGAAAAATACCTACAAGTTATTCTAATAAATATAGGAAACAATTACTGCATCCCGTTGGAAACAAATAAATAAATTTTAGGAATAAAATTTAGCTATCAAATAATAAATATTTAATTTTTTTTCTTTTACTCATTTTAAATAAAATTGTATCTTGCTTATTCATAACAAGATTTTTTATGTCCCATGGCTAGTTACGGTTTTGTATAAATTAATATAATTGAAATAAATTAATATAAAGTTTTTATTATTCATTCCATACCATTTTGAAAGTGATTAAAAAAATATCATTAGATAAAAATGTAACAAGTACGCATAGACGAATATTTCCAATTCAGTACGAAACTGAAGAATTGCAATTTATATTGGAATATTTACAAATTATTTGAATACTATTTCCATATTGAATGTATAATCGACGTTTATCATTTACATATTATTGAAATTTAACAGACAGTCTAAGTCAGTACAACGAGCCTCAATGTACATCTTCACTATGACGCCACTGGTAATATGAGGTACGGTCCGTCGATTTAATGAATAATTAAAATAGGATAAAAGGATTTGAAATACATCTCAACTTTATAATTAGTTCGTTATGTTGTTCACTGCATAACCACATTTAATTTATTCATAATAATTCGTGGGATAGGAAATGACTACACGACGTTCGCATCTCAATGTGTGTGCGTTGTGTATGCATATGCGTGAGTGTTTATATTTTACGACACATCAATCAAGCATGTCCAATATTATTTGTACGTACAGACTCTCTCTGGTGGTCCATTATTTCATTATGTGTTTGTTTATAATACGTACACTGTTTACTTAGGATCGTTTCAATGATTGTTTACTTTTTATGTCCGCTGTTACTGGTGTGTACTTTTGCATTACGTTGCATTTTTCAGCGGTAATTACAAATACTATCACTCTGTTTACATAAATAATATTTTTCGCGAGGGAAAAGATAAAAGAAAACTCATCGCTGGAAATATATTCAATTTTAAATTGTACATTCATTCACTAATAATTTCAATTAGATGTTAGAATGGTAATTTTACAGTGCTCAATTTTAGTAGTTTTTTCATAAGAGATTATATATATATATATATATATATATATATATATATATATATATATATATATTATATATATATATATATATTATATATATTAATTATATATATAGATAAATATATATATATAGATAGATATATATATAAGTAGATACATATATATATATAGATATATATATATATATATATATATATATATAATATATATATATATATATATATATATATATATATATATATAATATAATATATATATATATATAAATAATATATATATATATATATAATATATATATATATATAAATAATATATATATATTATATATATATATACATATTATATATATATATATATATATATATATATATAATGTCACAGAAGTCAAACCAATTACATAAATCTTCGATCAAATTCTGTTTTATTTTGAATATAAATAATTTTTTGACGTCAAAATAACAAAATAATGATAATTATTTTTTAAACAAATGACAAAATAACACAATATTTATATTTACCAAAATTTTCAATATTTCTGTCAAAAAAGTTAGTGGGTTAGTTTTATTGACCTCTAAGGCAATTATACATTGCAATAAAAAATATATTTTTGAATACAGTTTCCATTTTCGTTAATTATCTTAGTATTTTTTAATTAAAATTAAGTCTATCTATAATATATTTTTTTATATTTAAAAAACCAATTACCTTTATAGCTGGAAAAGAAAATTAACAGCAAACACCATAAAACCGTAAATATAATGAATAGAGATAAAAATAAATTCTATGAAGTAAAAAAGAATTCATTTTATAAAAGCTACATATATTTTTCATGTTTTATTCATAAATTCTCCCGTGACATAAACTGACTTGGTGGAAAGGTTACAAATATCAAGAAAATATTTATCTAACGAATATATATTTTAATATAAGACAATGAAGATCATATAAAAATACAGTCTGCTTGTCTCAAACAACAAAATTGTAATTTATTCACCTAAAGATAGGTTTACTGTAATTAATTTTACCAACTTAATTTAACAAAACATTGGATGAAATTTTAATTTAAAGTTATGTTTATATCTTCTTATCATTTTGCACTTTTTTTCTCTTCAGAAAACTCCAACGTATATTGAAGTTTTAATAATATTATATAAACATGGACTAACAAAAATAAAATAAAAATTTTATTGAAAGTTAAATAAATCATATAAATTCAAAAGAAAGATAATGTTCAATACTAATGTATATTCATATATATATATATATATATATAGACATAATAGGCTTTCGTTATATCGCAGTTTACCTTTCGTTGGTTCACTATAGCGCTGTTTTTATTTTATACTCCAATCTTATCATAACGCTTTCATAGCTCGTTATAACGCTATGGAGCTTAACGCTGTAAATATTACCAGTACAAACCGAAAGTTTTTTTAATCCGAAGATGGGAAAAATCCACAGCCCAAAGCTATCAATTGGTATCTACATGCATTCGTTATTTAATTAACAGTATCTAATTTGTATGTTAATTAAAAATATTTAATTTATGTAATTCTTTGCAGAATATTTAATGTACCTTTAACTTTTTATTATTAAATATTTTAAAAGAATTTTTTCGCTGTTACGTTATATTTCTTTTATTATTTATGATACACCCTACAGAAAAGGTTTTTATTCATATGATTAAGTATACTCGTTTTGTTGATTTACGCAATGCTCTGCTTTTTTTGTAAATGACTATCGGTATTAAACAGGAATTTCGTACGTATGTACGTGTGTATTATTGTATGGCTTCCACTTTATCAAGTCCTTAGCTACATATTTTAAAAACTCACATGTAACTTTCTTATAATACTTTTCAACGATATATTTTATAACAGAGTACAACTATAAAGAAAAAGATGCATTTATGACCAAATGGAAATTTTACTAGCTAAAATAAAAATCAACATAAATACCACTTAAAGCAAAGAAGAGGAGAATTCTAAATAGTACACCCGTGTAACAAGATAAAGAAAATAAAGACAAGAAAGCACATACAACCGTGCCACTTCAACTGATACAAAAGAAGATTACTGATAAGCAACTAGATATGAAGACAAAGACAGTTGATAGACACTAGACTTAAGCAAATATGATGAGGAGATGAGATGAAACAAGTAAGATAGGTTTTCAAAAGTTTAAAATCAGAATATAGAACAAAAAATGAAAACAAGATATATGTTAATAATAGGAGAACATTTTCAGGAACAGGAGGAAGTAAAAACACTATGAAAAGGAACCAATTCATCAAATAGTAAAACCCGCCTAAAAAGAAGATAAATCAGTACCATTAACATTTACTTCAATTATTCTTTTTGTAATGAGTTTGTTTTGAAGTTTATTTGTAAAATAAATATTTTGTATAACCAATAATTATAATAATAATATTTTTGCTGTAATATTTAATTGAAGCTCGGAATGAACAAATATACAGACAACAAGATAAACGTATAAAATAAAATAATCATCTATAAATTCAAAACATATAGCTGTTACGAAAGCAATCTAAAAAAACTTCCACCGATTTCAGAAGTTAACACTAATTTAATTATTAATAGTATAATTATTAATTTAATTATAAGCGGGTACATTTAACAATATACAGGCATATAGAAATGGAAACATGGGAAACTAATAAAATAGTTTTTCGTTTCATTTTTATTACATTAAATGTTTTTTTACTTAGAAAAAAAATAGTATTTTGAATATTTCCATTTTTAAATTTATTTAACACATTTTTTTAATAAAGCCTTCAAATAATGTCTTTATATGATTTTCAATCTAAATTTAAATGTATTATACATAAATATATTGTTATATATATAAATATATATATATATATATATGTGTGTGTGTGTGAATATATATATATATATATATATATATATATATATATATATATATATATATATATATATATATGTTTATATGTACTTATTTATAAATATATAAATGTTGTCGATAAAAAAATAAATACTTCACAAAAAAAAAATCATTTATTTACCAATCGACACTTATTTCAGAAATTAAATTTTTCGTATTAATTTATCAATTCAATTAAATCAGTTCATTAAGCATAATCTTTCAAGTGTAATCAATGCGATTGAATTTTTATCAGATAATTGTTTTAAGATTAAAGAGTTTTTCCTAATTAAATCAATTACATTATTTTACAATTATCTCAAAGTTAAATCTCATTATTTTTTTAATATCATTTATTTTTTAAAAAAATAAGTGATAACACTATGATTTCAATTTCGTTTCCAGTAGTCTTTCTTGAATAATATTTCTAGTAAACACAATAATTCAATAAATATATATATTATTTAATTAACAATATATTTATTATTATTTTTGATTGTTACTTTCTCAAGATTAAATTTAATTATAATTTCAATAAATTATATATGAAACCAAATATTTAGCTGTAAAAAATATTTGTAGTAGAGGCAAAATTAAATATAAAATAAAGGTTAGATGTGTAACCTAACAAAACCTTTTTCAAAATTACAAATCATTTCAGTGACTATAAAGTTTGAAATCTTTTAAATGAACACAATAATAGATTTTTATGATTAATCTATATATATATATATATATAGAGGGTCATGCTATTTAGCATTGTACATGAAAGTATTAAAAAATTGCAATAATTAAAAAAAATATATTATGTTTCCCTTCTTTTTTAATAGTTTCATGTGGAAGCTTAAATTGAATCATCATCATATATATATATACATATATATATTATAATTTTAATAAACTAAATCGCTACTCTTTTTTAAGAGAGAATGTTTTTTCATTTGAAATATACATTTTCACAAAATATTTTTTTGTAAAAAAGAATAGGTAAGAAAAATGACCTATAGTAGCTGTATTAAAGAAAGAGAAATAAATGTCGAAATTTTATATATATATATATATATGTATGTATGTATGTATGCATGTATATATATATATATATATATATATATATGTATGTATGTATGTGTGTGTATATATATATAAATATATATATATATATAAATATATATATATATATATATATATATATATATAAATATATATATATATATATATATATATATGTATATATGTGTATATGTATATATATGTATATACATATACAAGAAAGATTCAGTTGGAAAAATATACATTTTGTCCGTACCTTCATTCTGAGAATGATATAGTATCGACATCCACATGAATTTAAATAACAATAGAAAGGAACATTTTTGATAAAAAAATTGATTTGTCGAAAAGTGATAAATATATTGGCAAAAGTAATTTTTGCCATCGTTCAAAAATGTTTATTGTCTTGAAATTTGTAATTAAAGAATAAATTGAAAACAGTTATGAAATTGAATGCAGATCGAAAAAAAATATATTTATTTTTATTTTATTGAAGACTGATAGTTATATTTATTCGTTTATTTGTTTATCTATTAAAATCACATTATTAACAGGGTAATTCCAGTTTGCAAAATTAATTTATTGAAAGATATAGAAAAACCTTCCTTTATTCAAAAGTGTCAGGCACATAAGTTTACGTCTATTATTCATTATCAAATCCAAAAAATATCTTAATTTATTGTGTTGGAAACTAATGGGCTTGAACCGTTAATATTTTTTTATATTAGTATGAAAAAAAAATTAAACTGTATATTACCTGCAATACTTTCCGAAATAATATATAAACTAACCACACTATGCGATACAAAGTCACAAGTCAGTATCCAGATCACTATATAATTTTAAGTTATAACCCTACTATTCACTGTCAAAATAAACGTAAAATCACAAAAAAACAGACGACTTTTCAATAAATTAGAAACGAGTTGAGTTCTCACTCCTTAGTGCCACACTAAGTCAGTGGTTAATATCTCGCGCTACAAACATAATTTCAATTTCTATTATATAACTGCACGTACTTCTAAATATAAATGCTGTTTGATACTTTCTTGTATTTCATAATACATTCTCATCAATAATCATTTATGAATTAGTTATAATAGATAATGTTACCACAATTTCTAATAAACACTAATGTTTTCATTATGTAAATTTGATACAAGGTTTAGAAGAACACATTTAATTTTATTGATTGATTGTTTGAATATTTTTATACAAACTTATTATACGTTGTTGATGTAATTAATTAGATAATAACATGAGGTTTTAAATATTAATATAAATAAATACAACAACATATGAAAAATATACATAACCAACAGTATGCAAACATAAATAATGAAATTAAAGATTAAAAATTAAAATAAAAGTATTGCAGGTACATGAATTTATAATATACCTTAAAATATAATATTAAAACAATGTGTATCACATTTAAAATTAATTGATTTAATAGTCGAAATGGTGAAAATCTTAATAACAAGTTAGACATGGGACGTCATCAACTGACTTCTTGTTTTTAGCATTTTATTTTTAAGTGTGTCTACTAAGAATCTATTTATGTATTTATAAAAGAGCTAGAGAATAAATTGTAAATAGGGTAATAAATTAGAAAATGATAGATACTTTCAGATATTTTTATCATAAATAATACACATTTTTTTCGAGCACAACTTTATTTATACCCCACAATAGTTTGAAAAACAATCCTCTCTCATTAACTTTAGTATTCATTAAAATATTAATAGAAAAATTGAAAATTTACCATAAAAAAATAATCATACATACTAAAAAAACACACAATTTGCAGTTGATTATAAAAATAATAAATATTTCTCTTTCGGCCATTTGTAATGTAAATGTCTTGTACTAGAAATAAATATACATCTTTATTCAATAACAGTTTTAAAAAGTATTTAAGGAAAATAATTTCTTCTAAATAGATAATATACATAACATAAATCATATAACTTAATAAAGTACTATATAAATTTAATTACTCTAAGAAGTATAACATAAACTTAATTACTGGTAGTTTTCATTGAATAAATTATGGAATTAACGTCTTAGGATAAAGTTATATGAAACTTTACTCACTCAATGAGTCGCAAACATACCTGAATTTATAATTATATATATATATATATATATATATACGTATGTGTCTATAAAACCATATATGGATGTGTTTGCTTATATCAGGAAAACTTTATTACACACACACATTCAAACATACAAGAATAGTAAAAATCTTTAGTTAAATGTTTACTAAAACTAGTAAACTGTCATAAGACTGAATCATAAAAGTCGTCAACTTCGAATATTGTTTCGCTCCCGCGAGAACTACTGTTTGTAGCACGTCAACAAGTTCGCGTCAGTTCAAGGATATAGTACTTAATGTAGTGTGACAAGAAATTGTAAGACCTTATTGGATATGTTAGTAAGCTCTCTCTTTGTGAAGAATAACTTGTTTTGCTGTTTCTTAACAACTGTGACTAGTGTATTCAATGGTGCAAGCGATATTGGCTACTGATTTTTCGAAATAGTAGTTTTGACACAATATATCAAAGAAAAACTAGTAAAAGATATTTGTTGCAAGAGTTTTGTTCGGGGAATTTTAGTTCTGCAGACGACATTGTATCGATATATAAAACTGTTTGCAAAAAGGAACAAAATAACATATTTCGTTATTAAATAATTTATAAGCAAGTTGTTACTACTCTAAAGGTAAAATAATTCAATATAAAAAAAATTAATTTTATCGGTATTTAAAAATAGATTTAGAAATAAACCAGTTAAATTATAATTTTATTAAAATAATTCTTAATTCACCTTAATATCTAAAATATGATATGTATCCGTATAGTATTATATAAAGAATAATTTGAGTTAATATAAACTCTGATATCAATTGATTAAACACTTGTAATACTTTAATTTTTTTACTATCATCTTTCTCAATGTTTTTAAATATAAAACGCATATATATATATATATATATATATATATATATATATATATATATAACGTATATGAATGTTTAATATGAAATCATGTGATTACATAGCTTATTTTAAAATTAATTTTTATATTTTCAATAAGGAATACTTAAATTACATGTTATCATGAGGACTTACCAATTCTTAGTAACTAGGAAAGATAACTTCCTTGTGAATAGAATGAAGTATCAAATGGAAAAATATATTGTAAGGAATTAATTATTAGTTTACAATAAAAAATACAATTTCAAACATTTTTATCTTGCTTTTGGTTTCAATTACATCTTATAAAAATAAGTTCTTTTGTTTTTTATGTAATAATAATTAATCTGATGAATTATAGAAGTTATTTATATATCACGGTGACTGTTAGTGAATTATCTATAGTCCACATTTATGAATTTTATGTATTTTTACATAACTGAAGTATTAATCGATAATATTAATATTGAAATAGATGTTCACGTTTATTTTCATTAACAGATGGTATATAAATATATTTAGGAGCCACTATTGTATTGTTTGTATTAATTAATTAATGTAGTTTTTATTATACTCTAAAACAGCAATCGACAAAAAGCCTGCGGGTAACATTTAACCCGTGCCACTTCTTGTTCTACCCGATGGCATCCATTCCATTAGAACAGAATCTAATGGAATGAAAATAAACTAAGAATTAATCTATCTGAAATTTACAACCTTGATTGGCTATAAAATCAATAAAACCTCAAATCATAGGAGATGAATGAAGTAATGAGAATATTCTAATTAATTTTGTATTTATAATAAACTAAATTAATTTGAAAAATGACACTGAAATGTATTTTGTACTGTTAATTTGTATTAAGTATAATTGTAGAAAATTAATATTGTATGCCAGATAATATTTATACCAGAAATATCTGATTAGTTGTTCTAATGGATAATCTAAAAGTGTTTTTATTATTAGTTTCGGTAGGTATATTATATTCAAATAGGTATTAAAAATTGTCTCTATTTATACCTAATATATGCTTGTAAATATTAGAAAGAAATTTTAAATTAACATGGAAGAACTAAAAGGAAGAAATTTGTTAGGTTAACTACTTTTACAAATAGTCCAGACTTATTTTATTTCTAACATATAATATGATGATATTCATTACAAAAAAAGATTGTTTAAAGACATTCGTTGAGCTGCATACAGTTAGGATAGATTCCCATATTTTTTAGGTTAGAATATTTGGACAATAGAATAGAATTTCTCGTTTGATCTGTTTTTTTACTATTGAATGGTTTGTAATGTAGACGATGATTTAACATTAGTAATAACCATTATAATTTTACTTTATCGATTGTAGGCAAAATTTATTTTAGATAATTTGCGAAAACATTTCACACTTTATCAAAAAAGAAAGTTATAAATTTCATATCTACTACCAGAAAAAGTCGTCTATTCTAAATACTAATTTTTATCAAAAGCTTCTCTAATTCAACATTTTCTTTAGCATTTGAATACATTTTTGAAAAAGAAACATTCGGTTTACTCAAGTATATTAAACGAAAAAGTACCATAAGCTCTTAAATATATTAATGATTTTTAAAATCATCAAAAAAGTATCCACATAAATCAATCCTTTTCAGAACCTTAATAAATTTAAATAACTTGAAAAATAAATCCTTATTTCTTAAAAAACTAACATTTCAAACCCTCGAACATTACACTCATTTACATTCCTTAAAAATAAACATACAAAAAAACCTTTATACACTTAAAAGATGTTTATTGAACGAGATTTATTACAAACTTATTTATTTAAATATTCACAAAATACACTACACAAAAAGTATCTAAAACTTGAATATATTCCAAGACTACCTTTTTATAAGAAAAAACTCAAATATCTCTGTTTTATCAAAAAGATTTTAGCGTTGTTTTTTTTCTGAAACGCTACGGTGTATGTTGTATATTATATATCGTATCATATATCATATATGTTCTTTAATCCGCAAAGAGACCAAATATAAAATACTATCGACATCTTTCCGATGCTAGCATTAACCTTTACGATTCAACTTTTATATAAACTGTTATTTGAGTTATAAGTTAAGAGATATTTAATCGTGTGGAGAAGCATTTAAAAGGAGAGTGAAATAGTAAACATTTATATATCTATACGTTTAAGGATATATATATATATATATATATATATATATATATATATACATTACTTAATAAAGTAATAATTTAAAGATGAGGTGAAAATAAACTCAAATATTTTCATTCATAGTTTTAATGAAGTTCATAATTTCAGAATAATTTAAGAATAAAAGTATATAATTTTGAAAAGAGCTTTTAAATAAGTTATTTTCTATTTTATTTTATTATATTTAATAGGAAACAAACATATTATTACTATGCAAATGTGTCAATAAATTAGCCATATAGTAGAATTATATTATTTAATTTCATCGTAAATTTAATATGATGTGATAATAGATTTATATTGAACACATTTTGTCAAACATTAAACAGTATAATGTCTATTATGTTGTTCTATAGAGAATAAACAAATAAATTATTAATTTGTAAACTTTATTTTCAATGCAATTTAAATGCATAAAAAAGATAGCTTTTAAAAAGTTGAATTATTAAATGTTTGTTATTACAATAATGTTAATTAACAATTTTAATTTAAAGTGTATATATATATATATATATGTGTATATATATGTAGGTTTATATATATATTAAAAAACAATACTTATATTTTTTAATCTCTAGTTTTAGATTTTAACTGAAAAAAATATTCTACTAATATATAAAAAAGATTAAGGATAATTACATTTTAAATGAATTTTACGTCAATGCAACATATACGACAGTCATATCGACTGTCGTATAAGGTATTATTAGTTATCATTATAAACAGAATAAATTAATTATGCAACATTTTTGCAAGTTATGTACTATTAATTTAAAAAATTAAATTTATATATATTTATATATATATATATATATATATATCATATTTAAAAGCTGCTTCAGAGAGTTTTAAATTTGTTTTTTTTTATATATATAATTCCTACATAAAGGAAAAAACTTTAGTTTTGTTACATTCTTACTTTAATTTGTTTTGGGAATTACTATATTAGATATGTGAATATTACTATTTCTTTAAAATTGGAGTCAACATTTTATACAAAATACAAATTTATTTTAATTAATAAATTATTTTTTTATGTATTTAAAAGAATAAAAATATAATTTAAAAATGATTTCATTCTATCTTACAATAAAAAGAGAAAAATTAAAATATTGTAACAGATTAAATGTACAGTTAAAATAAAAAGTGGTTGAGTTATAATTTGAAATCTGAACAAATCTCGAGAAAATGTATTCGTATACATCGAACAAAAGCAAAATAATGTGTTGTATTTAAAAAAGGATCGTGGGTAAATCAACGTGGTTCTTTTAGTTCTTTTCACAGATGTCAGATTTCTGTACGGAAAAAAATACAGACGTTTCAACAGTAAATGACCCATGTAATTCTTAAGTTTGCCTTTGTTGTTTCTAATACAAATTGAAACGCAACAATATTACTCGTATGTCTATAATACACATGCGAGAGAACACAGTGCTCACTTAGACAGGGACATTTATTTGATCTGACTTCACCATTTAGTTGAACTGAAGCGTTTGTAGGTAGTCGCTTCTTCGTTAGAACTGAAAAAAATCTGACGAAAAACTAGTCTAATCTGGTCATTTAATTAAATCCGTAAGTGTATTTCTTCGGCCATAAGTCGGTAGGCTGTTCACTTATTTTTTTATTTAGAAAAAGAAACAGTTTGTATTCCACTAGACTAAAGATCTTGATTTCTTGTAATGATAATATGATTAGTCAATTTATTCCTTGATAATATAATGACTATATACTCAACTAGATTTTTATATAAATCTAAATATCAACGATATCTCAATTGCAATTTATTTCTATTACATTTTTATGTACATAATATTATTTTATTGTGTATTACACACACACACATATATATATATATATATATATATATATATATATATATATATATATATATATATATATATATATATATATTCTTTAGAAAAAAGTATAAAAATTGGAGAAATATATTAAGTATTATCATAAATATATTTATGGTAAATTTAACTCAAAAATAAGCTAATATACGTTATTATATAGCATTTTTAACTTAAACAAAAATTTAGTTTATAATAAGATGATTATAATTCAAAGATATACATTTATTAATATTTGTACAAGATAAACAAATAATAAACCAAATCCAAAATAAAACTTGGATGAAAATTATTAAGAATCTAGGAATCCACACTTTTCATAAAATACTTATAATTTCCCCAATATTATATTTATTATCTATAGCTGATCTCTTACGGAACTTAAATAAATTTTATTGAGAATTTTCAGTATTCGTGTCCGATATATATTGAAAAACTGAAGGTTAAGGGAAAAGGTTCTATGAAAACAATATAGAGATAATAATTATAAAATATAATTAGTAAATTTAATATATACTAATAAATATAATTCGGGAGGATTATGTAAAGAAATAATTTTAAATTAAAAGAAATCGTATGTAAGTTTATCTATTTACCAGTTTATCACAGAAGTTACACGACGGATAATGAACTAGGCATGTTATTCCCACTATATCAAATCAACCATCGAACATATCGAGACCTGTATTATAATTTGAGGCTGTATATTTTCTGTAAGAGTTAGGGAGGAATTTGTATGTGACAGAAGAGTAAATATCCAAACTTATATAGTTATGTTAGTTAAACTATTACTTGAAAATGAATTTGCGAAAAAAATACTAAAACAACAGGAGACTATGGATTATTTCTATCAGTAAGATTATGTATTACACATCACGAATATGTACGATGTAATTTGCGGATAATTGATTCAAATTCTAAATATCCTTTCCTCGCATTAAATACTTTTGACAATTTTTTAAGACCAACACCCAAAAATATTATTCACAGTCGTGACTTAAAGTAGAAGAAAAATATTTCGAAAATGTAAAAAAAATCTGTTTTTTTTTAAAAAAAAAATTAATTGTATGCGGATATAAAACAAAGCCAATAAAAATCTAGAGATAGCTTCACCAAATAGAATATAGTCCAATAAGAGGTACGTTGTTGGGATATGCTGGAGTCTGCTGGTGAAATTGTAAAATGCGGCTCTATTGGAAGACTTTAAAAAATGCTCTACCACTTAGTGAAAACCTCGATCCACGAAGGAACTATAGTATTCGATTTGTGTGAGAAGACCCTCTCCCGTTTCCAATGCGAGGTAGGAGGCGAGTAGGAGGTACCGATTACACAAGGTAGAAAAATAAATAATCAAGTAAACATGTATTATAAATATTAAAAATATGTACTCATTTTCTTTATTTCATAATTTTGGTAATTCTTATAAAACTTAATGGTGTCTAATAGTTTTCAGTATTAATTTATAAATTTATTATGTCTAGGAATCAGTGACAAATTTAAATTATTTTTTTTCAAAATGATAATTTCGTCAAATATTTTCATATTTATCAAATCCATATATATATATATATATATATATATATATAAATGTGTACCCTTTATGATTTGTTTATACAAATAATAAATAAAAAATATATTTAAATTTGTACATGCAATTAGTTAAACTTTTCAACAAAACCGTTTCACTCTATTGTGAAATGAATATAAAGTGAGTATTTTATTTTAGCTTGAACGCTACTTAACATGAAAACAAATATGCTATTCTGTTAACATACCATTTCGTTGTGTTATAATTACAACTGTAAATAATTTTGATTTCATACTATATTTCATTTTGCTTGTGGTATTATTATTTCCATTATGAGTGGACTTACATCATATATTACAAACATTCATATCTAAGTATACATATAGCTTACATGTATGTGTGTGCAGCCACACATGTAAACATGTATGTTATGTTATATCTATCTATATATATATATATATATATATATATATATATATATATATATATATTATATAAAATATTTGTTTCAAAAGTATTCAGGAGTAATGCGTTGTTGATGTATAAATATTTTCAATTTCCGATTTTATTGTAACATTCATTCGTATTTTTAAAGAATATGTATAGAGCATTATAAAAAAACGTTTAAATAAAATATAAAAAAACATTTTAAGGAGCAGGATATACATATCAGTTCAAAATTGCCATCAAAAAAGCATTTGTAGCACTATAAATAATTTAATTAATTTGTGCAAATTAAAAAAAAATATTTTAGACTATTTCTTGTTCTGAAAACACATTTTAAACGAACCTTAAATTTTACCACCAGTTTTCAATGTTCCTTTACTTATTAGTTATTTTAAAAAGTATAATTTCTTTCTACAAAGTTTAAAAATAATTATTTCTAGAAAGTAAAAAACAACAACTAGAAAAGTTAACATCAATTTTTCATGGTTTATTTACAGATTTTTGCTCGTATTTTAATATTTGTTAATCTTTTCTTAGTAACTGATAACTGATAATTTTATTTTTATTTACCATTCTTTTCTTTATTATGTAATACAAAGTTTACTTCTTTCCTTTCTACTTATACAACTTTTCTTTAACATATTAAGTATATGATTAGAAAGGTAACAGTCACATAACAGAACACTTTTTTTAAAAAAAAATAAATTAATTCACCACTTAAGTCATAATTAAGTCATCACTTTTACTTTTCATTTAACTTTTAAGTTCTTAATACAACTAAATAATATATTTAAGAAACTTTATTATAATTAAGAATGCATCTCGCGATAAAAGAAGAAAGAGAGACCTCTTTACAATAAAAAAAAACTTTTATTGATAGATAATTTATATTATTCATAACTCATAAACCCTGTCATTCGTTTATTAAAATCTATCTGAGGATGACACGTATTAAAAGTACTGAAAATAGAAACTCAAGTAATCCATAGATTATTAAGTTATCGTCTAATTGTTGTAATAATTATTGTTGTGGATACTGATTTAAAGATTGATATTTTTAGGATAACAGATTTAAGCGTACCTTCTGAAAATTGAGGTCAAATCAATAGATTTTATACCATTATAATTTCATTTCAAATCGCACAACTGTTTTCATATATATATATATATATATATATATATATATATATATATATATTTATATATATATATATACGAATATATGTGTATATGTAAATTTATATATATGTATATGTATATACATGAATATGTATATATATATATATATATGTATATGTATATATATATATATATATATATATATATATATATATATATATATATATATATATATATATATATGGGAGATATCGTATTTTTACTCCCTGTTAAACACTGTATAGTAGTTTTTATCATTCCATAAATTAATGGATATTACTATAATCGTTCAAATTCAATTTCTGACCATTTGGAATTATTTTACATCAAAACCTAATACTTAAGCAATTCTCAGACTATTTTAGCGAACTTAAAATTAAATTTTTCTAACAGCAAACAATTTAAATATGAAAAAAAATATTTTCTCTTAGTGTCATTCTTCTTTTTTGAACATTTTTATTTGCTAAATAGAATAATTGTCAAAAATCTGAATTAACTTTTACAATTTTTATCAGCAAAATTTAGTTTTCATCAGTATTAAATAACTTTCATGAAGTGCAAAAATATATTTATATATTACAATCATTTAGATAAAAATAGTTTTGATAATGTTTTATTAAAAAGGAAGCTATTGATTTAACAGATCATAATTTATAATTTAATTAGTTTTTTTTAATAATAATTTAAGTATAATATAGATAATCAATGCTTAACACCTTTTTATTTACTATTTTAATATTTTAGAAATATGTCATACTAAAATAGAAGCATATTCAGAAATTGATTATGTTAAACTTAAAAATTATAAAATGTATATAAAGTTATTTGCAATAACAAATATGAAGTGATAAACACACACACGGTTATATATATATATATATATATATATATATATATATATATATATATATATATATTTATATATATATATATATGTGTGTGTGTATGTATGTGTTTACCATAGTCAGTATTGAGTCGAACATGTTTTTTTCGATAAGTCCTTTCAGATTGTCCTGACAAATCTTTTATACTTCAATGATACGAAGCTGGCGCCTGGCTAGTATCTCCTTATCTATCTAAATCTCAAATCTTACTTGTCCATCTTCAATAAATTACTTTTCTAATGCAATCTTTTATCATTTAAGTATATTCGCACGTTTGAATTTATCTTTTGCTTTCTTTTATTTTGTTATCGACAAACTCTCATAAAATTAATGTCTTATCCTATTTTGATTTATATTAGTTTGTTTTTGTATATATATATATATATATATATTTCTTTAATTGACTGTATAATTATATTGTATAAAATATATTTTTTATGTACATTTTTAATCATTACATTAAAATTTCTCATTGTTTGGTTGGTACATACCTGAAAATTGGTAATTATACTAATAATATGCTGAGAAATATTTGTAAAAAATACTTAATAAAAAAAAAATTATTAATAATCAAATGAATATTATTATTTTAAAATGTTTGTTAATTATTTGGTAAATAAATTATCAAATTTGTGACAAAAATTGATTACAATTTAAGATAATCATACAATAAAAAAATATATGGCACATCAACCAACAACTCGTGGTATACTAGAGCGTCGAACCACTTTGGATGCGAAATACTGATCTGTAATTATTACTGTTGTTTTTTTAAAGCATTCTGCTTGTAAATATCTGTTTGAAAAATGACCAAGAAGCTAACATAAAACACAGAATTTCAAATACTATTGTCTGCATATATACTTATATTACATTTATTACTTTTCAAAAAAGGCTCTTCAATAAATTTACTTCATTGCTTATGCTCTTTGAACATTGGAAAACTCTTTTTTTCTAAATCAGAAACAGAAAACAACAAGATTTGTTTAAATATGTGTCTTATATTGTTGACAAAGATCTATAATTTAACAGAAATTTATAATTTTGGAAATAAAAAGAAATTAAAAAGTGTTCAGTTATCAAAATAATGTAATTGACATAACGATTTTTTACACAAATATTAATTCTCAGTCATTTCAATATAGTAACATCATCTTAATAAATATTTTTATTGCACATTTCTAATTATTTTTGTTCACTTCTAATGAGTAAATAACTGAAGTATTATGATAATATTGTTTTTTATTAAATCAAACCTTAATAATGGAAAAATACTGAGCTTAATTTGAAAAAGTATAAAATAGTGAGATTACAGATAAAAAGAGTTTATATTTCAAAGCATGTTTAGTAATAGCAGTGAGTCTACAATATACGCATTGACGGTAGGGATGAATCCTCATTCGACGAGTATTCTTCACACCAAGCCAGATTTTCAAGTTTGGGAAGAGAAAGAAGTCGCACGAGGCCAAGTATGGAGAATAGGGTGGATGAGGAATCAATTAAAATCCTAGTTCGTGAAGTTTTACCATTGCTACAGTCGATTTATGGGACAGTGCGTTGTCCTGGTGAAAGAACACTTTTTTGTGCGCCAATCTTGACCGTTTTTGATTCAGATCTTCTTTCAGACGGTCCAATTATGTTACATAATATGCTCTTGCTATTGTTTTTCCCTTCGTAGAGTAGTCAAACAGGATGATTCCTTGGGAATCTCAAAAAAAAAACAGTGGCCATAACCTTCTCAGCCGACAAAACAGTCTTCACCTTCTTCAGTGCACTTTCACCAATCGATATCTACTACTTCGACTCAGGTGTGCAGTGGTGGATCCATATTTCATCCACGGTAATGAATGAACGCAGAAAGGCTTGGTCATTTTTTTTCCATTTTTGTGACAACTGCTACAATGCTCAAACATCTATAGAACAACGCGTCGCTTCTGGCTGATATTTCGTCTATGATAGTTTGAAAAGTGACAGTTGATATCCTTGATGTTACCAAACGAATAGTGGCGTCATATCATAGAAATTTACCAAACTTATCAAACAACCCACGTATTTACTGCTTGTACCGTATCTCAAACTGTAGATTTTTCATTTTTTAGATATTTATATTTATTTAAATTTGAATAACTAAAGAATTAATGACAGATATACAAGTAGTCTTTTAATGTTTTGCACTTTTTTAAAATACAGAAAGATATATATTACGATATTTTAATTTATATTTTATAGCCGGACGGTAATGACATTAGTTATCGACGCACCCTTAAACCTCAAATAACTAACACCCCCTTTTATAACAATTATATCGAATAAGAACGATTACGTTTTTAGCTTAATTATAATTCTTATCTATACTTAACGGATTCAGATAAAAATATGATATAACAATATATATATATATATATATATATATATATATATATATATATGTTATGAGCGTTATTTCGTAATATTTATAATTAAAATTAAGAATTTTAGTGAAAGAAAAATCTTTCCCAGTGGGTAATATTAACAAGGAAGATAATAAATGTACTGGATAAAAGCCCGCTACCCATTTTCCATAAAAGAGATAGAAAATTATTCGGCTTTTAATGAATATTACTGCAGGTGTACGGTCTTACACTCTTTTATTTTTTTTCCTTAAGGGCAATAAAAAAATGTTTCGTCTCAATTTATACTACACTGTTTTTACTTTTTTCTTATTTATTTCCAACTTATAAATAAAATATTTTTAGTTATTTAATATTTAATACTTAAATAATCGTTAACTCTTGCTTTTATATGTAATAAAAAAATGTGTAAAAAGCATTTAAAAGAAAAATTTTTCATCCGAAATTTTCGTAATAATGATCAAATTAGGGTTTATTTATCAAAATTACTACAACACAATTCAACATTAACTTAGACATTCTGTATAATTATAAAGGTTTTGAACGTGATTCGTGCACGCACGTCAACACAACCGACCGACGAGCATCGTGCCGCCATTCTATACGGCTTGTTCGTGGATTCCGCTTCGTTTTGAAATATTAATAACTCGACGTTGGTGTTCGTCTTCCTCTGCCACGGAAATACGTCGCTCACGTTTTTATTACGATTTGAGACGAAACTCACATACATACATATATAACGTCATGTGTCTTATCCACGTGCTACGAGGATACCAAGCGATGAGATCAGAACCCAAGTACTGCCGGGATGTATCCTGTTCGTATATTCTTTTTTGTTTCAGTTTCTTGTGCGTGCTCTTTCGACGTCTAGCTTTTTCATTATTTTTTTCTATACTTTCGGCATAAGGGATGTTTTTAATCTAAATTATTTTATAAGTTTTGAAAAAATCAAACAATATATCGTAATAAGTTTCACTTATAAAAAACCTTGCCCATTTGTGGAAATTTACTTTCATATAACTGTACGTTTGTTATATATATATATATATATATATATATATATATATATATATATATATATACACAATGAAAGAAATCTGTGCTAAAAATAATTCAGTAAAGGATATTTCTATTTGAACAAGATTCGAAAAATCGACAAAAAACCGTAATATTAAAACATAGCATTCCCCGAAAAGCTCTGTGCAAATATCAGAATATTAGGTACATAATGATGCAGTTTCTGTTCGGAAAATTTAGCACATCATAATACAATTATTACGTATCATTAGTTACAATTTTGAATTGTTTAGAGTATGAGTGTGTTCCAGGATCGATAAATGCATTCAATCTTCGATACGTTAAAAATTAATAATTCTATATATATTCTAAAAATAAAAATAATATAGAAATTTCGGTCAACTGATTTTTCTTATTTTATATAATAAAATAAATATTTTTCAACCTTTCTTCTATTTAATATTATAATTAGTATATTAAACAGAAAGGTTGTACTGGTAGTCTTCGTTTTTTTGGATCGGCTAAATGTCTGAGCTAAACTCCTGCAACTAATTTTAGCACGTGTATAATTTTCAAGTAAATGTTGAAGATTAATTTTAAATCCGATTTATGTTCTATTTATATTTGTTTTTAGACAGAACGTCGTTTATAACTTTAGTATATTTACGTTTATTTGTTATATATATATATATATATATATACATATATATATATATATATACATATATATATATATATATATATATATATATACATACATATACATAAATATATATATATATACATATTATTTTTATGTGTTTCTAAGTTCTAAAAAATGTTTAATTTTATTTTTGGTCCTTTCTTTTTAATGTAAGTGATAAAAATGAGAATAAAAGAATTATTTTCAACATTCTTACAAACCTAAAATTATATAACTCGTCAAAATAAAGAGAATCTATTAAACGAACAAATAAAATTAAATAGCAATGCTTTATTTTATACCCTAAGTTTATAAATCACACCCACTCAAGAATGTACATAAATAAAAGTTAAAAGTAGTCTCCATAATTTACCTGAAGATAATGCTGAAATTAGTAGTGGAGAACTGACAATTAATTGATACAAAATGACAAATATTACAACATTGTAAAAGGAACACAAGTATTAAAACATACAATTATATTATTATCAGAAAGTGTGTAATCTTTTAACAAAAAATGAGGTGTGAAATATAGGAAACATCATTTTTACAAACACATTTTTTACTCACCCAACAAACATAAAAGTGTGTTATCATCAAAAAAAGTTCAATAATTTATTACTGATAAATTTTGTTCATATATGCCTCTCCAAAGTGTTAAAGTATAGAGATTTTTTGTAACTTAACACTCCGAGAATGTTACAATACATTACTATCGAAATGTATACAAGAAATAATCAATTATTGAAGAATACTGTGGGATATGAGAGACAAATAGCATTTATACTTTCCAAAAAAAATAATTATACCCAATTAACATATCTGTATTGTTCAAAAAAATCAGAGAATAATTTAAAAAAATGCTGTTTATATACAGGGTTTGGCAAAAAAAAACACCTGAATTTCGTATAGCCAATGATTCGATGCTAGTGAAGTGGGACAGGACATTGTAAGGTTTTCTAATAGCATGTGTCTTACCATTTTCAGTTGCGATTACAACTTGGATGGGTGTACACTATGCGTTCGTTATTGAACTATTTATCAGAAACAACGAATCTCTGATCGCTACACAGACAGTTTTTTAAATCCACTTCATGCTTAGTCGAAATGCTGCTATTCCGGACCAAAAAATTATATTGCTATGGGTTACAAATTTCAGGGTTTCATGTTGGATGTTCAAACAAAAACCGCCTGGAAGACCACGCAGCGTTCGGACGTCAGAAAATGTAAATGTTGTGAAACAGTCCATTTTGCAATCTCTCAAACGTCCACCCCATAAACATGCTTCTGCTTTGGGGTTGTCTAATATAACTGTCAGAGAATTTTACATGGCGATTTTAAGTTCCTTCCGTATAAAATGATAGTTGTTTAGAAACATAAGGAATACGACTAGGAGAACGAAATGGCATGTTGTGAGGATATCCTTAAAAATGTTCCTACAAACATTATTCTACTTACAAGTGATAAAGCTCACTTTCATTTATCTGGCTACTTTTACAAGTAGAATTGTCGTTACTAGGAGGAAAACAATCCTCATAAGATTCATGAAAGGCCTCTACACATACAACGTGGCACACAGCCAGGTGCGCTGTTGTAGGTTTTGGTCCTTATGGCCCTTACTCTTTTTAGAAGGAAGACTAAACAAGTACAAACTTCCCATCGGTATGTGGAGATGCTACTGAAGTTCTTGGAAACGAAACTCACTGAACTTGGAAATACGGATGTCAGTTTTCCACGGGATACGGCCACCTACTTACTCACATGGCGAAAATATTAATGGAAGTTTTGAGTGAGGTGTTTCCAGGACATTTGATCTCGTTATACAATGACGTTGCATGGCTTTCACGTTCCCCGTTCTCGCCCCTTGTATCTTTTTTCTTTGGAGCCATATGAAAGCTGAAGTGTACAAACATCGACCACAACCGTTAATGAACTGAAAGCTGTTATATTCCAAGAAGTTCCATCGATAAGACTGGAATTAACCCGCCGAATGATGTGAAACTTCAGAAATCAACTACAAATGTGTATCTCGAATGAAGGTCACCATCTGGACGATATAATATTCAAAACTCATAACAAATAAACTGTATTTCATGCACTTTTAGATTGTGTGCTAAAACTTTGAATGACATTTACCATACCTTTTTGTTAATCTTTAAAATCTGGGAGATTTTTTGCCGGACTCCCTCTCTCTCTCTCTCTCTATATATATATATAATTACATATGTGTGTTCATTAGAGGTATATTCAAAAAATATTTGTATCACAGTAAAATAAAAACCGCTGTAAACATTTGAATCACATTCAGAAATATACTTAATAACTTTTCTTTTCTACACGCTGAACATACATTTTATGATTTAAAATAACAGGGAGACATGTGAAGAGATCTTTCTCCGCATTTTATGAAAGCACATAATAATTGTTACATTGTTCTTGAAACAGAATGAATAGAATTTAATGAGCAGAGTTAATACCGGCCGTCTCTGTCCAATTGTTTTGTGTTATTGTTTTAAAGTAATTGAATTCGTGGTGTTCCAGATAACAGACTACAGCGGAAGCTGTTAATGTTTTGTAATAGAAATATACCGTTCTCTTTATGAATGAGTTCGTTGATTTGTGATATTCTCCGAATTATAATATATTTTTAGATCGTTTTCATAAGTAATACAATCAATGAATACAAATCTTTAATTTGATTTCATTTTCTTGTTATTTTGCGGTTTTAATAGCTTTCTATATTAATAAACGATTTAATATAATCACGTACAATATAGGCTTAATTTTCAACTGAATAAGAATGATATTATAATATAATTAGATTTACATTACAAACAAAAATTCTTAAAAGACCGTTTACGTTCTCAACTATGCAAAAAATTAAAATGTTGTATTTTTCTGTAACTTGGCGGTTTCAAGATGATTAAACAGCTATCAAAATACTCATAAGCAACGAACAAAAATGATGAACAGTAATTTATTGAACATTTTTAATCATTAAAAAAACTTTTTTGTGTTTCTGAAATGAAAAAAGAATTCATTTATGAAAGTGAATTTATCCCAAGTGTCATACCTGTATTGTGATATGGTTTAAACATAAAAATGTTTTCCAGATCTATTCTAAATAGTATATTCATTCATATAAATATTATATTAACAGAAATATAGAAGTTATAATAAGAATTTACATAATATAAATAGTGATTTATTCAAACTTCACAAATAATTCTTTTCTTTCAAATATCGATAAATATATAATTAATATTTAACAGAGATTTAGTAATAAAAATAATTCATTAATGATTAATTACATATTCAAAAGCATTGTCTTTGAGATTACCTTTAAAACATTTTCACAGTAATTTTATTAATTCAGTTGTTATAATATTATTTTTCAAACACTTAGGGTTCATATTTTGAATATTATTATATTTCATTATAATTTTATTACTGTGGTTTAATTGAATTTCAAAAATTACACTCACTTCACAAACCACATTTTTTTCTGATCAAAAATGTACAATTATAGATAATTTTTGATTGTTTCCTTACTAAAATATCAATCAAGATGCCATCAGCACAGAGTTCTAAAGTGCAGAAAAATATTTTTTCTGAGATTTTTCAAATATACATTACATAATAGATTATAGAAACTTAACATTGCAAAGGAAACATATATGTGTGTATTGTATGTTCAGAAACCCACTCATAAAGTTAAAATATTTACAGATTCCATATTTTATTCACGTGGCCATAAAAGATCTGAATAAAAACCATGCCTATAACCTCAATATTTTTAATAAAATAAACTACTCTTCTACAAATCAATCTCTCTAAGCGAAAACGTATAGTTTACAATGCTTGTTTTGTTTCGTACTTCTTTTCCCAAATTAAAGGTAGTACTTTTAGTATTTTCTTGTACTTTTATTTGAAAAAATACGTGTTTGGTCTATTATTTTCAAAAGCAGAAAAATATCTATTATTAGATATTTTATATATAATAAATAAAAATTTCTGTTACAAATTATCTATTAGTATACTAATAAGAGATTACCTTAATGACAATACATTTAACAGTTTTTACCATAAACTAATTCAATAATGTTTCATCTTTATATTTTTCAGATTTCTTTACAAGAGAAAATATTTTTACTACCACGATTGACATTGTTTGTTTTTCCAAAAAATTGAAACTGTGGTGATAATAAATTAGATTTTATACATAGCGTTATAATATTTTCGCTACTATCTAACTTTCGAATAATATTGATTTTGTCACAAATAGACAAACATTTACCTTACTTTTGTTTGTTTACATGTTGCTTTCTGAAGAGGAAAAAACAAAATTTTTCCAACAATATATATATATATATATATATATATATATGTGTGTGTGTGTTTTAATTTTTAAACTTCAGTTAAGGTATATAATATTAGTGTATATATATATATTGAATCTATACTAAAAAATAAAAATAAAGTCTCTTCTGTCTGTTATCCAATCACAGAAGATATGTTATATCTAAACTCAAATATTTCATGGAAATAGCCGAGATAACCCATTTAGATTTAATATTACCATTTTTTTGCATGCGAGTTACTTAAAACACTTATTATTTATTTAAACTAATTGTTTCATTTGTAACAATATAATTATATTTTCTGATCAAAAACCTTCAGAACTTTATAATTAATTACTTTTTATTCTTGCTTATTTCGATAATTATGCCATCTTTTTCAGATAGCTAACGCAGAGAAAATTTTTTTCTTCAATAATCATTTTAAATTACAAACGCTTTTGTAATTCTTGAGTTGAAAAAAAAATATTAATAAAATGCTTAGTCCTTATTAATAAAATAATACAATTACAAATTATAAAAAGAGAGTTGTAATTTAATCAAAGAATTTTTATTTACAACAGGATAAAATAATTAATCGAATGTTACAATGAACTAAAATTTGTATAATATTTATATATATAAATACTATTTGGTATAAAAAATATATTATTCTGATACAAAAAGAAAACATTCTAAACGATATATAAAGCTCTAATTACAATTCTAATTAAAACTCTATGACAATTAATCAGCATAACTATAATATATATGCATACATATCTAACATCGTAAAATAATTAATTAATTAATGAAAGTATAGCCTAAGGTTAAGTTGTTTCGAATATATGCAAAGTTAAAATACTATTAATTTGTTGAGGCGCTGAATTCTGCATACACTAGACTGAATTTTCACTCATAAATCCTAGCAGAATACAAGAAAATGTAATTTATTCGTGATATATTACATTAAATAATGAAGTAAATTACTACGATGTATGAAAATAATACAAAATATTCCAGTTATCGTTGTTTGGCTATTGTTTATATAATATAATGTTCTACTTTACTAATTAGAAAATTTAGTCGAAAATCGTATGCATACTCAATGCATAGTCAATATTATCTGGTTTCAATATTGAATAATATAAATAATTTCATTCCAAAAATCATTTCATTTAACCATTTAGACTGTATACTATTTGAAACTAATTTGACCTACTTTAAAACTTCAGCACTCAATCCCTGCATAATGAAACTATATGGATCAGATCATACTATCTACCACTTAACGAATATATTAAAATGTTTAAAAATATAGACTTTTGATAAATGATTATACTTTTTTTCAAAAACACACTGAACATTTTCAATACCTACTTCTTTAAATTTTAAATTAGAAATTTGATTCAAAGATTATTTAGTATATATAAACACTATATTTGTTAGTATTTAGGAAAACAATTCATTATTTCTACGATCTGAATTTCATGTCTCATGTTTATTTTATTTTACTGAATTAAATTAAATCTTCTTTAAATTTTACTGAATTTAAATCAGATATTTGATTTTTTAATGAATAATACTACTTTAATAAATAGGAATATTTCAATACAGTACATCTTCATAC
Source organism: Acanthacorydalis orientalis (assembly GCA_034766995.1). Taxonomy (NCBI): domain Eukaryota; kingdom Metazoa; phylum Arthropoda; class Insecta; order Megaloptera; family Corydalidae; genus Acanthacorydalis; species Acanthacorydalis orientalis. The sequence continues at coordinate 10,768,221 of CM068322.1, forward strand.
AGTATATATTAAATATAACAGTAACTATAAGAACTATGATTATTGATATTTTGATAATATATCGATAACATTTTTTTAACGGAATTGTAATTTAACAAAATGGAATTAGTATTTTTTTTATTTTTCAAAATATTGTCAATTTTTTATAGTTTATTTCAGTACAATATCGTGGCTATATCTCTTTTTACAAATGAATTTTTTTATTCGACCACAAAAATACAAATTTTTGTTCTGATCAAAAACCTCCGATAATTGATTATAAGTCATTTCAAATTGTTATTTATACGCGCTTACATGACGATTCCATTATCTCTAATGAATTATCAATAATCAAAAAATAAATTATTGCATAATTTTGATCAAAAAAATAGCTTTTAGTCAAGCGAGTGAAAAAATCATTAAGAAAGAATATTTTCTGCTGATAATTTTTTAAGCTACTGATTTATATTATTTTCTAAGTATTTGAGTTTAGAACCGTAAAATTGTAAATATTATTTTATTTTGTTCTAAGAACAATTAAATTATTTTCTTGCATTATTACTGTCGCTAGTTACATTTGCTTAGAAATTATTTTAAATTTTTAATGTAAACTCAAATAAAAAAAATGTTACCTAGTAAGCTTCATAAGTAAATATGTTGAGATTAGATATTAAAATTCTAGACAAGTTTCCAAAGACTGTCATTTTTAATTATTAAAGATGATTAACATATTAATCTCTTTTTCATAGTTATTTAAGCCAATTTAACTCCAATTATATTACAAGTCTTACTAACAGATATTAAACATGACGGAAATAAATTTAACTTACATTTATATTATTCATTGTTATGAATTGATTTTAAATTTATGAAAAAATATACAATATACAATATATATATATATATATATATATATATATATATATATATACACATATGTGTGTGTTCCTGTGTGTGTGTGTCTGTGTGTGTGTATTTATATTACAGATTTATTTTTAAATATTTTCTTGATTTTATCACAAATTATTACATCCAATAAAGAAGCCGCGCTATTTTTCAAAAAATATTATTTCTATGCTAGAAAATTAATAATAAAAAGCACAAATGACTGAATTTACTTTACGAAAAGCAAAGAATGAAATTGCATTACAAATCTTATTATTACAATTTTACATTTTGTAACAACATTTTATTGAAATTATTTTTTATTTTAGATATTTCTAACCACAATTAATCACAATCAACGAATAATATATTTCATATTACTCATATAAAATTATTACAATGGAAATGTATGAACTATTAAATTCTTAACACAATTAAAAATTCAAAGGCATTTGTTGAATTATATTATATATGAGCGTATCACTTTCTCTCTTCCTTTCTTTCTACATATATACATATATATATATATATATATATATATATATATATATATATCCATTTACATTTCTGTGAATGAGTGTATATAAAAATATATGAATGAAAATATATGTTCACACATATGTAGTTAATTTAAATTTACATGTCGAAGCATAAATGAATCATAAAAAAGGAAAAACAGAGTGTCATGATACAAATAATTTTGCATTTAAATTTAAATTGAATTTATTTGACCACAGTTCCTGTTGAATCATACACCAAATAAAACCACAAAACGTTCATATAAAACAATGTATTTGACCGAAACAAAAAAAGAAAATAAAAAACAAAAACAAAAAAAAAATAATGAACCCGTTCAGTTCATGAAGTACTAGGTAGGTGGTGTTGGCTACCGTGATTTATAGTTAAAATGGGCTGATGCTCGGTTTACCTCCACGACGAAACTGAGCGAGAGAGACAAAAGACGTAAGAGAACAAAATGAATTAAAAGGCACGGAACATTATGTTGATTTACGTGGGCCTCATCTTTCGTTGGTGTTTGTGGCCCTTAATTACCATTTCACTGTGATGATGAAATAATTGTTACTGCTTCTTGAATCCACGCGAGTAAACGAATTTTCTTGTATGAAAACAGTACGAATGTAACAACAAAAGTACACGAGAATACTGAAAAGATTTTTCTGTGTAAATAAGTCCACTCATTATTTTATTTCAAATAACATTCTTTCAGATGTATGTAATAGCTACAAATTTAGCTCGTTTTTTTAATATTCGCAAAAAATATATATTTCACCAGATAAAAGGCCTGTGTAATAATTTAGCGGGAATTATAATTATTAAAATAAACTAAAAATTAACAGTTGCACAATCTCAAAATTTTTAAAACACGTATAAAAAAACTAATAAGTACACATTTTGTCATTTTTATACGCACTTATATTAATCAAGTTGAATTCTCTATTACACTGTTATGAAATAGTTTCTTTTCAATTTAGAATTTTGTCAAAAGGTACATCATCATTTTGGAAGAATTAATTATTGATAAAAAATGCTTCGTTTGTTTATAGAACAGGAAGAGTAGTAGTGTATTTAAAAAGTATAATGTTGATTATGTTGCTCTCGTTGGTCTTCATCCTTCTAGATCTTCTAAGTTTCTCTAGATGATTGTTAACAAAGTTATTAATATCTACATTTAAGAAAGGCACTCGTGCCGAAACCAATACAGAAAAATAGACGCTTATCTGATCTAAAAGGACGAAGACCAGTAGGACAACTTATGAACTAAATCACGAATGTAAAAAATAATTATAATATTGATTAATTGTTAATTGTTCGTATATTATCAGAATTAAGATTATATTTATTCTTTAACTCATATATATATATATATATATATATATATATATATATGGAATTTTTAAAGTTATAATTCTATTTATATTATATTTATGACTTTTATCAATATTTCTAGTAACTAAATAAAATTATATATTAATAATATAAAATAAGATACTAATAGAATCGAGACACTCGTCCATACTAAACATCTGTGAACATGAATTTACTTTGATATACTGTGTAAGCACAAACAAGCATTTGCTTATTTAATCATCCTCTTTAAACACATATCGAGTTAGAATACTTACTTGTTCACCTGATATACACTCATCTTTATGATTATATTCCACAGATACCACCTTACTCTTTATATATATATATATATATATATATATATATCCCACTCGTTTTTAAATTATACAATACATCTTGTCTTTATATAATAATCATGCAAATATATGAATAGGAGTAAGTCAACAAGAGTAAAACAAGTTTATCTTTCTGATCTACACAATTTGTGTCTCTTCTGATTACATACTTCCAAAACGAATAGAACATACTAAAATTATTCAGGAGATTAGTATATACACGCTTTTAACCTAACACCTTTACATCTATTCTTCGTTTTGCTTAGTTGTTGAGCATAAAAAGCACACTTATGCCAAAAGAACATAGCGAACATAGCGAAAAAACATAGTTTAAATAATAATATATCATATACTCTAATAACGATTTTTTGTTCGAAATTGAAAGGGAGGAATATTACTAAAAAAATGCTGATATTAAATGTATGATTATATAAAATATTTACTAATAGTATACTGAAATTTAATATTGTTATATTTATATAAAGCTTATACTGAAAGAAGAGTATGGAACGTATGGATGATTTTTTGAAACCAAAAAGTCGCTAATATCAAAAAGAATAAAGTGATAATCACGTGATTTGCTATATAATGTATGTCTGTAAAATGACTATTGATTAGAAATTTTATTCATTTAGATATTCTTTTACCATCTAGTATTATAAAAACGAATTTAACTTTTCATCAAAAATTTCCTATCAGAAGTAAATATCTTACTCTAATATTCTCTTTGGTATCATCAGACTACCAAAAGAGATAGTAATAACTCGTAAAAAATCATAGCAGAGTACAACAAAATCAATGTAACAATGATAGCCAAAAAAAACTACAAATTATTTTTTTTAAAAAAAAATATTGCAATATATTAATATCATTTCAAATACAGATGTGTCACGATACCGCTAGTTAATATATATATATATATATATATATATATATATATGATTTTATAAAACTCAATATTGTATAAAACATAAAATAAACAAAATCATAATCATTATCAATACTCACAATATGATTGATATTAAAAAAGAAATATTTTCAATAAGTCAGACTTGTATTTGAATAATACACTATCAAAATTTACATCTTTCTCTCTCTCTCTCTCTCTCTCTCTCTATATATATATATATATATATATATATATATAAGAGGAAGTATAAATCCGACTATATATTTATTGTAAAACATTTCATAAATTTTTGTTTAACATGTTTAATGTTCACCTGACAAACGAAACAGGTGTATTATCAATTAAAGCGCAACAAAATTAAAAATGCAATGGCGGCACGTCTATTACTCTCAAGAGATTACAAACGACGTAACCGTATTGCTGGAGAAACGTAAATGTGCGTGTGAAATGATTATGAAAGCAGTTTGTTCGCAATGAAGTACGTGAATACAATTCTCGCACCTTATTTTACCGACACGTGCTGAAAGCTTCAACACTGTACAGCATACATGTGTCCCTCAAATGTCTAAAAGCGAAACGACTACTGCCAGAAATGACCTGCTCGCTAAATATGTTTTAATTTTTATATAAAGTTATTTTTCTACTATAACCTTTTAATGAAAAAAAATAAAAGGAAAGTATTTTTTATTGTAGTTATGTCTTATTTTCTACAGTTTATATTTAATAACATTTGATAAGATAAACATCATTATATATATATATATATATATATATATATATATATATATATAAACACTTTCCCAACTATACATGATAATGAACTATTTAATTTTATTCACTTGGCTAAATGATTTGCATTAACTTCAAATAATATCTCAATTGTGAAAATAATAAGAGTAATAACTAATTATTCATTAATATCTTATTATAAATACATCTTTGTAATTGCACAATAATATATTCTGATTGACAATTGATAACCATTTAATAGTTTCGTTAATTTCGGTTTTTCTATTAATAATGTGTTACATTTGAAATTAGAATTTTTACATACAACTAACATGTGTTCTTGTGAAATATTACCATAAAATAAATAATAATCTAAAATAAAATTTAAGTCTAGATAAATATATAAAGCAACCGATAAATATATATATATATATATATATATATATCTAAATATAAAAAAGTTCTGTAAAATTTCACTAAAGAAAAAATTTCTAGAGATTTTGTATTAAATTATTATTAACGATGGCACTCGTAGTTACACGAAACTTTCACGAAGAATTATGATATTAGTATTATTTTAATTATATTTTTTTCCAAGAATTTTAAGAAAATGTGAATAATGTTATAGTGTGTCTTCATTTCTGTGGTCATACTTCGGGGTTGGGTGTTTCCCCGAAACCAACCTTCGTATTTTTATTGTGTATGAATGTGTATGAATGCTGAGCCTTATTCGTGGAATATATGGAAAAACTAATAATTATGATGAAATGTATGATTTTATAAAACAGTTACATTACAATATATCTACGAGAGGAACACATTCACTAACATTGAAAATGATTACATACATATATATATATATATATATATATATATATATATATATATATATATATATATATATATATTAGTATATATATATATATGTACATATATATATATATATATATATATATATATTACGATATTGAGTGAACATATCCGATATAAGAAAAGTGAATCGGGGGAGCGGGCAACGGTGGCGCCCCTGGTGGGCGGCGAGCGTACTGAGTTGGGGGTAGATTCCCCCTGGCAAATAAAATAATAATCTCAAATGACGCAAAAATTAGATTTTAAAATTATAAACTTAATACTATTTGGTTTTTATATTCATTTTTAAGGACAATTTATTCTGATATCAAACTCCAATGTATGTACATCATATAAAATTATATCAAGAAAGAAATAATTAGACAAATAATAAAAAAGGGGACAGATAGACAAAAAAAATTAAATCATGCAACATAAAATTTAAATATATGTTACATTCATCTATGATGAAATTTTAGTATTAGTTTTCTCCGGATAATTTCTTAGAGAATATTAATTTTCTCTTTTAATATCAATTCTGAAATATTTTATTTATAATATTATTTTGGTCAACAGTAGAAATAAATTAACAATATATGAATATTTCAAATATATCATCCAATAAAAAGTAGCTTCAAATATAAGAGTCGAAAAAAGAAAAACACATAACCGTACATTCAGTTATAATTTGCAACAAAAACGTTAACTACATTATGAATCTCATCAATCATAATTTTTCATGGTAAACTATGTTAACAGTATAACTAATAAATAAAAATTCGTTAAATCAGATCAGTAATATTTTTTTGTTTTCATAATAACGAGTAAAAATTAAAATGAAACAACGCCTTTCAATAATTATTATTGTATTATATATATATATATATATATATATATATATATATATATATATATATATAAAACATTCTATTTGTTTCATTTAACAAATGAATTTTATATCTAAAAATAAATATCACTATAAAACATTTTATTCGCAAAATAAAAAACTTGTAAAACTGTTCAAGATAGTACAGTAAATAAAATAAAACTTTTTATTTGACAGTCGTATCTCGAATACACTTGAATACCTTCAATCAATCAGTATAAGAGTTCTTTAGGGATTCCATAGACAGGTGCATGCGAAGACACCTGATACTCAATCACATGTTATATAGAAACAAAGAAAAACATTAAAGAAGACGCTTATACTTACAGTTATATCAATCTTTACATATAATATATATATATATATATATATATATATATATATATATATATATATATATATATATTTAATTTACATTTAATTGCAAATTATCTGGCCAACTTCATTCTAAATTTTATTTAAAAAATTAAGTTTACAGTAAAGAAATAATTCAAAAAAATTTTTCACTCATTCGTTAGTTACTTCAAAATATTACATTTAAAAAAAGGATATTTATAGGAAAAAAATAAATATTATTAATTCAATGTACAATAATTGAAAACATAAAAATTAATCAAAAAATCAAATTTATTGTGCATAGAAGAACGTTAATATTTCACAAATAATTTTTTCTTTCATCCGACAGATCACAAATATTTTTCTGACAAAAAATATTCAATGAACTATTATAAAACATTTTTTTATTATTACCTGCGTGCATTTTTATGGGGATACCACAATCATTATAGTGATGAGATATAGAAAAATCTGGTACAGAAGTATTTCAGATTTTTCAGTACCTTAGTATCTTGAGTAAATTCAACATTAACCATAAAAATGCACATTAGCAATAATCAAAAATGATCTATAATCATTTAAAGAATCAAAAATGATTCATAAACAATTTCAAAGAATAGAAATCTCTATCATGTTGTGAAATTACATATTGGTGATTAGAATTAAAAGAATATAATGTTACTGAAGATAAATTGGATCAATAATCTATAAAGCCATTTTAAACTTTATAATATACCTAAATAAATATTAATTTCTACAAATTCAATTCTTATTGACGTTATATTGTTAGTGTCCAGATCATTTCTGTCTGCTTTATGTTTAACTGATTTTGTTTATTGTTTACAATTTATTTGTTTTGATTTGAGTATAAAGTATTCTGATTTCATTAATAAACAGTAATAAGTATTTTTTTAAAACTTAATTTCTTAATGTAAACTTAATTTATCATGTAAAATTAACTAGATATAAAAGTAGCCACATACTTTTACAACCAGCTGTAAATATTGTGTATAAGATTAAAAATATTGAAATAGAATTTGATAGACTTCTTATTAAATTATTAATTTCATAATAAACTGTTATAAAATTCATTTAGAAACGCACGTATGCCTAATTGCAACATAGAATAAATAAAAATTATGTAGACTATAAATATTTAATAATTTTTTATACGGAACTGTTTTGGTTGACATTGATACACCCTAATAAATTAAGTGTGTTAAAAGGAATAAAGCATTTTGTAAATAATTAAATAGAACAATTAGAGTAAAATGAAATAAATTTGGGTGAAATACTCCTATATTTTAAACTCGCATTCCTTGTTTGCAGAATAAAAAGTTATTTGATTAATGCATTTAGCTTGTTTTTACTTAGAAAAGTTAAAATTGTGTTCTCGGAGTGAAATAATTCTACAACTTCAAACAATGCAGAGAAGCTCAGGAAAATGAATATTAGAAATAACACCGAAAGCACTGTAGATATTTAAGTAAACAAAAAAGTATACGAGAGTTACTAACAAAATGATGAGTTAATAATTTTAAATAGCACAAAAATGTATTTGTAATTAATTAAAATAATTGTTTAATCAATTTAACAATAATATAGACTTTACAAACAACAGATTATTATTTAATATATATAAAAAAATGTGATTTTTGAAGTGTAAAATAAATTCATTTCTGAGAGATTATGATATTATGATTAAATTCATTTCTGTAGATTAATTTTTTACTTTCTCAAAAATCACAAAATTGGTTTTGTGATCAACAATATTCAATCATAGATTGTTGATGATTTTAAATAATAATCAAAAGTTATTAATAATGTAGAGCACAACCAGAAAAAAATTGTAGTTTGTGGGTGAGTGAGAATGTATTTATGAAAAATGTATCAAAAAGTTAAATAATGAAAATATTTTTTTCGGGCCTTTAGTATTAACATATAGCAAAAAATTCTATATATTACTTTTAATATTATATAAGATATTTGTATTAATATACAAAAAATTGATATATAAATAATATGAATAGAGAGAATATCTCTAGGTAGGTACTACTACTACGAGGAATAAAACTTGTAAACATAATTAAAATAAATACCTAGTTTGTTTTCTAAAAGAATGCACTTTGAAGAAAATTTAATTTAGTTTAATCGCTTATATCTCCATTAAATATAATTCTTTGTAAAGTTTTATTTTTTATACTTGCCACTTTCAAATTAAATTGCTACCCTTTAAAGGTTTATTGAAATAAGTAAATATATAGACAAGATAATCTATTGTTAAAAATACTAAAAAAACATTATTTACTTCTTTCTCTGCAAATAATCATTTCATTTGAATTTTTCAGTCTAAAACATGTTAAATGAATAGTAGGAACATTTGAACATTTGAGTAATAAGGTGAATATGGTTTTTTTATCTATATTAATAATATAACAACAATGCGTGCATCATTAATGATTATACAAAAACATAACGTGACTTTGTTACTTCTATTGGTGGTTTCTTTAATTTACTTCAAATAGATGCAATTATTTTTATAAATTACAACTAATCGATCAAATTATTTATTTGTTATAATTTGTTAAATCGATGTTGATAATTAGGGTTCTTATTTGAATGGAAATGACAGTATCTAATTCATTCGTAATTATATTACAAATAAGACCGATGCAGTCATTATTTTTATTATAGGGGCTCTTATTATATATATATATACATATATATATATATATATATATATATATATATATAACAATATTTAATTACATAAGTACAAGAAATCATTTTTTTGTCAGAATCATCATAAATGTAATATCCGAGAACAAAAACTGATAATATATATAAGTTCGTATATTTTTTTAGAATAGAAAATAGAATAAGAATAAAATCTATTTTAACCCTTTACGCTTGTATTTCGCTGAGTCATGCACACTCTACTGGTCGGAATTATTTGAAATCAAACGATGCAGCGCTTACATGTAGTCAAAGATTAGCCTGTGGAACCTACAATTTTTTATTATAATGAAACTGTTGTATTCATATAGAAAATAAAGTTTTTTATTTCATTGAAATATAATATTATATTTTATAATATTTAACAGTATGACACCTCTTGGAACAGTGTTCGATATGCAGTCTCGATTTTCGCGGGCAGTATTACAATAATAAACCGTTCCCGTCTTCCTCCTTTAATTTTTCGATTGGAACACACTAAACGGTCATTACTTCCCCTTCCTTCGATTGTTCGGAATAAGTGCAGCTTGCCATTGAATCTTTCTTCTGTATCGGAAGTAGATGGTCTTTCATGACATGCCATAGGTCTGTTGTGAAAATTGCCAACTAGTTGGTCTATTAATTTCCTTACAAATTTCAAATGTCTCATTATATAGGGGTCTTATCTTTTTTCTTTAATGCTTTGTCTTAATAGCTCGACTCACGACCAAAACGTTAGTGTTCTGTCGGGCATAGTCTGCCTGACTACCGCAAAGGGTTAAGTTTTGTCTTTCTCATGTAGAGAGTAAAAAGTTATATATATATATATATATATATATATATATATATATTTTAAAAATTAGTTTTAAAAATGGTTTCAAATGTTATCATAATTAAGTAAAATTTCTTTTTAATAAAATATTTACGAGCATATCTTAATTAAGTCTCCATCTCGCTTATTAAAAGAAAACCTTTTCTTTCATTGATACCTTTGTCATTTGTAATAGCTATAACATTTAAAGAAATTTAATTTGTTCTTATCTTTCTTACATACGCTTGAAATAATTTTAAAGTAACTTCTTATCAGGGAAGTTCACTATTTAAAAAAATTATATTTTCTATTACCATTGTCACAGGTTTGCTTACATTATAAAAGCGATAGATCTGTATGATAAAAAATTTTTATTTCTCTTAATCTACTTTTCAGAATTATATATAAAATTATCAGTCTATATATATATATATATATATGATTTTCCAATAAAGATGCAATTTTTTAATTTGAAATAAAATATAAAATTTGCACTGAAATTTCATGTTTCTTTATTGTAAATAATAGTTGGAGGTATGCTATTTATAAATAAAAAATAATATCTTGTAACTGGTCACCGTGTGCTTTCTTAGAAGTAATCAATCTTTATTTAAAATTTTTAGTAACATCACGCAAGTGGGGCTGTATCTCACCTCTTCGGATTTCATCTTTAAGTTGGAAATTGTTTTACGATTATTAGTATACATCTGTCCTTTATTGTGACCTTAAATAACGTCGTCCAACGGTGTTATATCGTAGGATCTCGGTGATCAATGAATGACTACATTTCTGGAAATAACGCGACCAGGAAATTTCATCCTCAATAAATCAATTGTTTCAACAGCTGTGTGGCTTATTACACCGTCCTGCTAGAACCACATGTCTTCTAGATCAGTATCATCCAATTCTTCCCACAAAAAAATCGTCATCATGTTTCGATATTTTTTTCCATTCACAGTAATCGCTTTATCAGATTGATTCTCAAAAAAATAATTACCAATGACTTCACCGGACTTAAGAACGTACCAGTTACACTTTTTGTATTCAATGACTTTTCAACGATGCCCCACAGATTTTTTTCACCCTAGATTCTTTAGTTTGGTTTTTTAGTGTAACCAGAGAGCTCGAAATGATCCTTATCGTTGAAGATGACTTTTCAAAAAAACCCGTGTTGTTCCAGTATCCAATTATCTAATCTCCGCCACAGTGAATTGTCGATCGGTTTCAATTCTTGTATTAATTGAATATTGTAAGCCTACAGCAATAAATTCTTATGCAAAATACGCCATTTAGTCGTCTGTGAAGAGCTAAATTGCCTTGAATGTCCTGAAATTTACATTTCTGGCGCTTCCGATATACTTCCACGAATCAAGTCAATGTTTTCTTCAGAACGAGCACTGCGAATATGTATTGGTGTTTTCTTTTTTATCTTTAACCGATCCAGTTTCTTCAAATTTATTCACTATTCGAAGAGCTGTTGATTCAGATGGACGAGTATGTCGAGAAAAAATATCGTATAATTTACTAAATATATTTTTTATAAAACGATTTTTATAATTCAATTATATTATTTTTATGCGTTGTTTTTTGTATACTAAGCCATAATTAAAATGGAAACATCAAAACTTAACAAATGTCAAAAAAATACAGCTGTCAGTTTTCAAATTTTCAATATTCAGACGATTATTTGTTGTATAATTTAAAGAAATATGTGAAAGCAACGTCATATTTAATTATTTCGTTTCATTGCATATGTATATATATATATATATATATATGTGTGTGTGTGTGTGTGTGTGTTGATGTGTGCGTGGATGTGTGTGCGTGGATGTATGTATATGTATATGTGTGTGTATATGTATGTGTGTGTATGTGTGTGTGCGTGTGTGTGAAACAAATATATATATATATATATATATATATATATATATATATATATTACTTTATTTTAAATACTTTAATTGTAAATAAGAATGTATCGTTTATAAATTTTATATTAGTTATTATCTCATATTTTTATCTACATGCGAGTTTCTTTTTCATTTCATACACTGGATCATCTATACTTTGTTTAAAACCGATATATATATATATATATATATATATATATATATATATATATATATATGCTTTTTTTAACGTACCGTCAACAGAGATAAAATCTTTTGTTAACATCTCATTATAATTATCATACTGCTTCGACAGTTACCAATAATCACTCGTGTTAACATTGCTATATAAAGTAATGCAAATAATTATACTCATAAATTTGGAATGGTTCGAGTAAAATCATTTTCATTTTAAAAACGACTGAAATATAACATATCAAACATTAAATTTCTCGCTTTCAGTGTAATAATAAGCGAGGTTAAAAATAATTTTGGGTCATATATCTGCATACTATATACTCGGAGAATCTAAATTTATATGATTTTTTAAGTGTCGCTGATAAATGTAAAGTAGGCAATTTGTATCGAGCACTTTACTTTTTATTACGTATGTTTCAGTGTTAATAACTTTGATATTAAAAAAATATTATGTATGTTACCTTTTTCAAATTATATCATTTAAATATATTACATGTTTTTACAGATTCAACATTTTTGTCTTATGTTCAGAGTTGATTGAAAGAACTCATCGGGGAGTAGTTTTGTAAGGTTTATCAAATGATGAAATTTAACCTTTTCATTTTAGTCTGTTTAATAAAAACATTCATTACTGTAGGGTAAAACATTGGCTGAATGAAGAAATTCAATTATGCACGGGTCTTTCTTTAAAGTCCCAATTATAAAATGGTGATTTATCAGATAATGTAATACCTAAAAGCATCATAATTCCTTCCATTAAAAAAATTCAAAGCAATCAAAAAAATAAAGAAACATGACCGAGATTGATTTCTGGAACATCTAGAGAACCATAAAATATATTTTATGAATTTTTGCAGCGCCATGATCAATTTAATTCATTTTTAAGTCACACTACTGATCAAAGAGTGAAAAAAAAGATCAAATAATAGTCATACTCAAAGGATATATCTTTTCACCACTATATCTTTCACCACTAGGTCTTTGACTTTTAGATCTACTTTAATGATTAATAATTCAGTACAGAAGACGATCAAATCAAAAAATAGATTAAATATGACTTATATAAAGCCTATATACAATTTTTGCCAGTTGTGTGTTTTTAAAATTAAAATAAAGTGCTTTCTTTTTTTAATTTCTTTCATATCATAAAAAAACTCTTATCTATCAAAATTAACAGTTTTAGTATGTTTGAGCATTATTTGATAACTACTCTTTCTATTTTTATAGATATTTTTTTCTTATTGAAGTAATGAATTTTGATAGGTACATTTATTTTTAAAAAAATACACACACACACATATATATACACACACACACATATATATATATATATATACACACATAATTATACACCTTTACTTAATGGTCTCTAATTTACTAAAGGAAGAGAAATAACCACATAAATCTAACAGACACGAGTATATCGTTTATCTTTGTATGTTGTACATCCTTGATCCGGAGACATAGTTAATTTACTTTCATCATACACGGGAGAGAATTTGAAAGCGTCTCTACATTATAATACTTCAGAATCCTTATTGAACGTGTATCTCATTTAAGAGGTTTGAAATATTTTTTAAGTTCACATAGAGAACTGTATTAATTTATTACATACATTTATATATATATATATAATGTATATAAATATATATATATATATATACAAATATATATATATATATATATATATATATATATATATATAAATTACACACGATAAATTTAGTTACTTAGACATCGAAAAGCACAATTAATATCATATTATTCATTTAAATCTCATCAGATAATTACTATTTTAAACTTGATATAAAGTTATTTTATAACTGATATCTATTTTCACTGAAATGTATTTAAGATTTCTATATATAAATGTATCAGGACAAGTCGTAAATAGTTATTTAGTTTTACAAATGTATACAATTATTTAATCTATGCATATATTTTGAGGTATAAATGTATATCATTATTAATGTATTTATAAAATAATATAATTTTGATATCACACTATTACCAGATCATTTCATTTTATAAAATGGAAATAATAAAATTAGTACAACAATGTGGAAAATATTTGATAGTGGCAATAATCTAATTTAAACAAAGACTGAGTGTTGTTTGAAAAATTCAAACTTATTTAATCGATATAAACCTGTTGAACGTTCTATTCGATAAAAATACAGCAATAACAGCTGAAAACAATGTCAATAGATTCAATGCTATTAGATTGGTAGAGAAATAATTGCGGTTTATGACCTTCAAATTCATATACATTTTTTAATTTGTGATTTTAAATGGTGCAGAACTGTTGGATAACTAATGTCTAATTTTTGTGCAAGCTCTTGAATTGTTGTGCGTAGTTCTAATTCAAATAATGCCTTCAATTGGTCGTTATGAACTGAAGAAGGACGCCTACGATCTTCTTCATCTTCAAGGCTCTCATCTACAGCACGAAATTTTTGGAACCGATATTGCACTGTACGTTCCTTAACAATACGCACATCAAAAGCATTGTTCACTTTATGAGCAGTTTCTGCTATTTTACCACCCGTTTTAAACTCATACATAAATTGCTCTTATTTGCTCCTTTTCTATCTTTAATTTAATATCTCAATTTGAAGCACAATTAATAATAAAATCAAAGTACAGACCGAAAAATATACTTTAAAATAATTAACATGATTACGATGAAATGGCAGTTCCATTGAAAAAATGAAAGTTAGAATTCAGAAAAAAAACCGCAATTACCTTCCTACCAATCTAATACTTTAATAAAAATTAGTTGTCATCTACGGAAATTTAATTTTTTTAAAAAAAAAGTTCCATAGTAATTATAAAAAAAAACATCTCTCAAATTATTAAGCATATTCTCAGTTGTTGTATAATAAATTGTTTATATACATATTTAAAAAATAATAGATAAGAAGAAAAGATAAAAAATAATTTTGGGGAAAAATCGAATAATTTCTAAAATATTTTTTCCGATCATTATAGTAGTCAACTGAATCAGTTACGCTATAAATAAAAATTTAAATGGATTTAAAAAAGTTTATACAAAAAATAATAAAATTATATAAGTAAGTTTACTTTAAATCATTGAATTTAATTAACAATAACAAATAAGAGAATTTATCAACTTGATCTGTACACGAAAACATTAGAAAATAGCTTATACATCTTTATAAATAAGAAAACTATTATGTTATAATAATGTACTCGTATGTCCTCGTTTCATTAAAGCACCAGACAAAATGGAAAGAAAATGACTGAGACGTTCTTATTTATTTTACTTTTATATAATAGTATTATTATTATTATTAGTAGAGATTATACAAGTTATTTGTCTCATTATATCAACATTTAGTGGAAAATAATATTTAATTACAAAAAATATAAAAAAATATTACAGCATTTGCAATATAATACTAGTTTATATAAATTAAGTCTCCTATTTATTTGTTTATTATAGTACCAAAAAATTGAAACAGTACTATGAAATTGGCATAGACAAATATCTTGACATTAAAAAAGATTCATTTGGTCATTTAAAAAAATAAAATATTAAAAAAGTGATTCTCTAGTGCTCCTCGTTATTCTGAATCAGTTGGATTTCTGTTTTTCTCTTCTATTTTCAGCAAAAGTACCATTTGCATGTAAATTATATCTATAATCTTTGTCCTGATGTTCTTAATTCTTTTCAATTAACTGCATGTTTGTTTTTAATTATTAATTTCTGTACGTGTGTCACATTCAGATAAATGTTAGAGACTCTAACATCTACCTGAAGACGCAAAATATGTAGAAATTAATAATAAAAAAAACATACACATAGCTAATCCAAAATAACAAAGACCACCAGGACAATATATTAACAAATTTTCGCAGGTATAAAAAATTGAATTATAATTTTATCTAAAATCTGTTTGAACCGCTAGAAGAAAACAGAAACTTAAATGACCTAAAAGGAAGAAGATTACTAGGACAACGTATTAATGGGATTACAGATATAAAAATATATAATTATAATTTCACTGTTAAAAAATGATTTTTATAATTAAAAATAAAAATAAAGTAGATTTTTGTATTAACTATCAAAATATTTATTCCATTTTAATTTTGTCAGTATCAAAATTAGTCAAGAAAATCATTGATACGTGTGTAGAAATAATATAAAAATTAATTAATTTTAAAAGATATTTTAAAATACTTAACAATTAAAAGCGAGAACACAAGCTCTAGAAGAACAATACCTTAATAGGTATATTATATAAATATATGTATATATATATACGCTTAAATGACCTAAAAGGAAGAAGATTACTAGGATAACGTATTAATGGAATTACAGATATAAAAATATATAATTATAATTTCACTGTTAAAAAATGCTTTTTGTAAGTTAAAATAAAAATAAAGTAGATTTTTATATTAACTATCAAAATATTTATTCTATTTGATATTTCCAGTATCAAAATTAGGCAAGAAAATCATTCATACATGTGTAGAAATAAGATAAAAATTAATTAATTTCAAAAGATATTTGAAAATAACTTAACAATTAAATGCGAGAACACAAGCTCTAGAAGAACAATACCTAAATATGTACATTATATATATATATATATATATATATATATATATATATTAATACGTATATTTACAAAGAGGCAACGTATGTTTGTTTGAAAATGTAGATACATATTAGATTTATGGAATATATTCAGTCTTAAGAATATGTGAATATGTTTACTATTGTTACGAAATATGTTATCGTTTGTATGTTTGAAATGTGTAAAGTTTGCTATGTATTGTTTCAGTTCAAAAGCGTTAATAATATCAACGTCTGCTCGAATTATTCCATTTCTAAATGTAAGATACTTTAGATTTAAAATAAAATTTCATACGAGGTAATTAAAATGATGTTATAATATGAAATATTTACAAAAGCACGCGTGTGTATACAAATCATAAAGTTACTTAATTGATTGTCAGTCATTATGAAGATTATTATTAAGAATATCGATTATATTTCTTTTAGATAACTTATCTTTATTATGTTATGATGCCTTTAACGTTATTGAGATCAAAGGAATATAACATGAAAATATACTTACAGCGGCAATATATTAACTATTTTAAGTTATTCCAATTTAAAGCGAAAAATCAAAGGAATATAATTTATAAGGAATATAATATATTTTAGATGAATTTTGTTTCAAATATTCGAGATGTATTACCAAAGAATATTTCATAATTTATTTAATGAGTTAAAATATATTGCTATAGTAAATTTCAGTAAACAATTTTATAAATGAATATTTACCTTTTTAGTGTTACTTTTATTAATTAAAACTTAAGCTGTTGTGTTTATTTAACGAGATTTACAATAAATAATATATTTCATTTATGTAATAACTTTAAACATTAGGTTATAAAAAAATAATTGCGATTTATCCCCTTCAATTTCATATGCATTTTTCTCTTTTTTGGTTGTCCTAGCTATTTTAATGGGTTCAGAAGCTTTCGAATTGTGCGTGATTCTTATTCAACTAACGCATTCAGTTGTTCGTTATGAATTGAAAAAGAACGCCCACGACCTTCTTCATCTTCAAGGGTCTCGTCCCCAGTATAAAATTTTTGAAACCATCATTGCATCCTACGTTCCTTAATAGTATCCACGAGTTTAGTTTACGAGCAGTTTCTACTGCTTTACCATTAGTTTTGAACTCACTCAAAAATTGTTCTTATCTGCTTATTTTTCATTTTTAAATCAATAGGCAAATTTTAAGTAAAATTAGTAATAAAACCTAAGTCGATATTACCAAAATACAAACCGAAAAATGCATTTTAAAATGATATTAACATGAATACGATGAAAATTACACTTTCATTGAAAAAATTAATGTTAAATTCAAAAAAAAGAAAAGCCACAAATATTTTCCTACCAACCTTACAAATGAGTATGTTATTATTTACCAGTAGCATACTGATTACTATAAACATAAAAATTAATTCAATAACTATTTGTTATACTTTGTTTGAAATTTTGTCTGGAGTGTTATATCATAAAGTTGTTTACAAAAAAATAATTAAATATATATATTCCGTTAGCACATACATTTTTTCGACAAATAAAAAAAATTTAAAAATGTAAATTACAAAACCACTTTTCACCCTTTTTAAAGCTTTTTTAACTTGAATTGTCTGGAAAATTGCGTAAAGTAATAAATAATCAAAAAAATTATGCGAAAAATTGTGTCAGCATAAACAAGTAAAAATTAACCAATTCTGTTTTTATTTTAAAGTACTGTTGCGACTGGGAGTTATTATGAATCCTCTCATTTATTTAAATCGTTGTGTGGTTGGATACATGCTGTGATCAACAATAAATCGTATTTAAGATAATAAAATATGCGGCTGCAATTTATTATATTTTTAAAAACACTCGCTTATTCCACAGCTTGTGCTAGCTCTTCTTGTTGTTTATACATACATGCATTTATTTATATATATATATATATATATATATATATATACATATATACATATATACATATATACATATATACATATATACATATAGTTGTTTGCAAATATTTGAGTGTATTTTCACACTAAGGACTGATTTATTACACTTGTAATAATTTAATCATTTTATTTGACGAATAGAAAATAGTGTCTGGTAAATATATATTAATTACTTTTTTCATAGAATTAAAATTCTTTTTATTCCTTTTTATCTGAAAATGCTTAAATGTATATTTCTATTAATGCTAAAGAATGGTCTCTTAGTATATATATATATATATTTTTTCTTTTTAATACTATATAATATATATTTTTTATAATCATTTCGTCCCTGCTTTTTATAATAATTTATTTTTAAAATTGTAATCAAAATATGTTTTTTTTTATTTATTTTAAATGAAATAAATAGAAAATGGCTGAATTTAATAAGAATTATATAAAAACTATCACCAAACAGTTTTATAATATCTAATTCTAAAAATTAATCTAAATAAAATCAAAACGATAATTAAATTAATGTTAATGAAGAAAGATTGCTTGCATTTAATTAAACAATTATATTATTTCTCTATTATCCTATATGGTTTCATTTCTTTATATAAAAAATACATACGCTTATTTAATAAATGCTGAATTAAATTTAGTGACAAATTTTAATTATTTAATTTTAATATTTCATGTTAAATAATTTTACTTACAAATATAAAAATTTTAATATTTTACTTTACTAGCAAATTTATTTAATATAACTTTATTACTAACACATATCATACAATAATTTAAAAAAAATTCTTCGTTTAATTTCATTACCCACGTTTAATTCTTTAAAATACACAGAACACTAATTGGAGTAGTAAGTTTCATTATAAAAAGTAAATATGTGGTTTAATCAAACACTATGAAAACTGTGAACTTTCTTTTCAACTTCCACGTTCAAGAATAAAAGAAACAACTTTAATTTATAAGTAAGTATTTATATTAACTGTTTTATACATTAAAGTTTAATATATGATTACTAGGGGGATTTGGTCCCTGCACGCTGCGCTCGCCAACCACCGGCCTAGCTTCGCTCGCTCACTTGTCAATTATAAACATGTACATGTAACCGAATGAAACAATAAACATATTTTTTAAAACTCATTTATGTCCATATAATCATTCTCGAAGATATAT